>OW285215.1:5149874-6399874 GCA_935421205.1 Xylocampa areola | reverse complement strand
TTATTTATTTTTATTTATTTATGTACACACAATAAGTATACAGACAGTTGTTTACGACTATGATGTACAAAGGTACTGCTTATTTCTCAAAGAAATCTCTGCCAGCAGACTTGCGAGAGGAAAATTAAAAACAAGAGATATAGACAGCAGTGTCAGTGTTTTATTCTGTGACTTTAATACCTTTTCACCTGGCTGCCACCAATAGAAAACATGTAGCGATTGAAAAGTATGATCAAAAGATACATAACTACTTATATGTCGGTGAAAGTTTTAGAATATAATAGGGCCTGACAGATGAGCAGACAAACAGAGGTTTTTAGCGATCTAAGTAAATAAAACAAATGTTGACTAAGCTCTCCGCCACTGATAGCACATTTAATTTGGGATTGTGATTAGAAGGTAGTAAGTCAGTTTACATTACAATGTAGGTATAACAATATCATAGAACTAAGCTACATTTCCTAATATCGTTTTGTTTCAGAATGTCCATTTCCCAGATATTCCCTTTCCCGAAACATTCATTTCACAAAATGCGCCTTTCCCGAAACGTCCGTTCCTCAAAATGTCAATGACAAGGAGTCGAAATCGTAAAAGACAAATATTTTTGTGTTATTTGATTAATATTTACTCACCAATTTAGATTAAAGAAAATACTTTTTTAAGCTTGTTATTGCTTTAACAGTAAATTAAACGAAATAATTAGTTCTTGTCTAAAATAATGAAATATCTACTTAAAAATATTGGACTGATTGAAAACTACAAAATTACTTATAATATTAAGGTTTATTTAGGCTCTGAACGCCCAGTATTTATCTTTAAAAAAGATGATTTGGCTACCCAATATTTACTTGGAAAATACCCCAACTATACGGATTTATATCAAGACTCAAAGAACCCAGACGGCATGTAACTGTAGCGCTCTTTTGTGTGCTAATAGAAATATGCTGCAGTTGTCAATTCTGCCAATCATGGTTAATATTACCAATTTGTCAGTCCATTTGTAATGTTTTAAAGGTTAATGGTGAATAGTGGATGTAATATAAAACATAACATAGCATCAAGCCTGTTTTCCCTGAGGGCATAGGCAGAAGTGTACCGACAAAGTTGTGGACCATATTTCACCAATGCAGTTATTGATGTCTCGACCTATTACAAGCCTTGCCATCCACTGGAGACATGTCCAAACTCCGTTCTTCTTCTGAGAATTTTCTAACAGGAAAACCTAATAACGCTGCCTGACCGGGAACTGAACTTCACGCTCAGAAGGTAGTCGCCCGTACCAGCAACGAAGCAGGACGTAACATACATGGTGATTTTCTCGAATCCGTTGTTATTTGTTCCAAATATGAAATGATTGGCGTTTTCATAATAATCCCTTTCTAACAAAACTTCCTAAATGATAACCTTCTTATTTAGCTGACTGTACGAATACGTCCGTGATGGATGAACGAAATAGTTTAGTGTCGTCGCCGTCGGTCTTAAGGCTTAAACTCCCACCAATCATAAATAAGTCTTCCTTCGATTCCGTATGATTAGTTACACATATATCGCTACTAATAATATAAATCCGAAAGTATCTATCTGTTCGTTACCTTGACGCCTTATTTGCTGATTTCAACGCAAATCGGAAAAGTACTTAGGATAGAGCGAGCGCCTACAGCGCGGATGATTTATCTGGGAGGCGCAGGTTCTGATCGTGCTCACAACCGTATTCTCTTAATACAAAAATTATAATTAAGGTTTGTTACGAACACATTAATGCGTACGAAAGATGTCTACACATAGGACACAGCATCACGCATGTATTTCGCGAAGCGGTAGGCAGAGGTGTACACAATTGTACACCCATATTTCACCAATAATGTAACATCTACTGGGCACAATTATAAACTCCGGGCTGCTACTGAGAATTTCCTAACAGAAAAACCTAATAACACTTTTCCCGACCTTGGAATCAAACGCAAGACAAGGTACTTGGGATCAATAGACAATGAGGCTGTCCATATCCAACTTGATACGCTATATATTTTATTGCCGCTCGAGTAAACATGAATATCTCAAAATACGCAAGCAAAGCCGCGAGCGAAATCTAGTTATATAATAATATTTTGTACGGTATTTACGTTAAATGAAATGAAATGAAATGAAATTGATATGAAATTGTTTATTCTGTAAGTAGGTCTTTTAAAAACTCTTTTACATGTCATTATAATCTAGATGGCGTCGGCGTTTCCTATCTGACTACCTCTGAGAAGAAACGCCGAAACAAACTCAAAGGTCAAGGTCTCTTTTAAAGTCCAGACATCATTAAACATCCCTATGTGAGCGTAACCATGCAGGGTATCTGGAATGGCCTTTTTAAGAAAGAGCTATATCAGTTTCGAGTTGACCTGTCCTAACTGACGGCACACATGCATCAGTCATCGTGTAGCTCAACCATGTTATAGGGAGCTCAACGAACTGTGTGCCATTCTGCTATATGGTGATAGTTTAGCTGTTAAGAAAAAAGATATTGTAGAAAGTGTTGAACTTATGTTAAAACTTAACAGAACAAATAATTGTAAGTTTGTTATATGTGCCCTGCCCTACTCTCAGACCTTAAATTATGAACAAAATAGGCACATCTTTGACCTTAATATGTACAATACTTACATATGTACATAATAAATAAAAATATTTACAAAAATAAAACCTAAATTATATTAACTAAAAGAAAGAGAGAAAAAAAATACCAATATTGTTAAATTCATTTAAATTATATATTGTTTGAAATAAAATGGAACAATTAGAAAAAAAAAATTATACCTCAATATGTTGATTTATAATATTACTTGTCGTCATAGTGACGCAATTCTATATTTTGATTCTAATAAATTTATTAGTAAATTTATATTGACAAAGGATACAATGTATCTGCACTCTAGTAATAGGCGACAAATTGCTAAACTATTAGCATATAATATACAGTCAGACACGGATACTTGTGATGTACCTAAGGTTATTGTTAGTAATACTACTAATATATGTATTGATATGCCTTGTAGTTTAAACTACTAGGTAAGACAATGGGTAGGAATTGATTGTTGTTCATCAAAACATGCAGGGTCTATCCGGCAAAGAGCTAGAATTAAATTTATTCATGGAGAATTACAATGTTCAAGTTGTATGTTTAACTGAACATTGGTTAAGAAGTCATGAAGTAACATTTATAGCTGTTGCGTCAGTCATTAGCAGACACAATAGATTTTTATTGTTACAACGTACAGATCTGTACGTTACTGAGCCGAAAGGTTAATAATGATAATTATTCTATATAAAGTGCGTTTGTAAGAAGGAATGCAATTCGTGGTGGGTCTTTATTAATTGTTTCTAATAATTTTATAAAATTAAAGAGCGCACTGATCTAATAAATCTTTCTATCGAGCGCACTATTGAGTTGTCTTGTGTTGAACTTGAGCGATTCGTTATAATTTGTTTGTATCGCCCCCCCCTCAAGTGATTATAATTTATTTGAATCAGTAATGGAAGATTCACTTAATAAAATAAAATCCAGTAAGAAAACTTTAATTGTATGTGGAGATTTTAACGTTAATTTATTAGGATTATCTCCTTTATCCATCAGACTTATTAATCTCTTTAAGTCATTTAATTTAGGTAACTTGTTCCTAGAACCCACTAGGATCACAGCATCTTCTTCCACTTGTCTGGATAACATATTTAGTAATTGTGATTTTACATTTAAATTTGTTCTGAGTGACTTAACATCTGACCACTGTGGACAAATAGCTAGCTCCCAATGGTATTAGATGATAAGCCTCACAAGATCGAATGTAGGCCCTACACAGCAAGTCGTTGCATTCGTATTAAAAATAATATTGCATCTAAACTAAAATTCCCAAATTTGACGTATGGTAATCCAAATGATATGTATAAGTCTCTATTTGATGTTGTACAGAAAGAGTTTCATGGTACCTGTAAGACGAAAACTTTATTAATTAAAGATACTGTCACTTAATCAGTGGGCCACCGCAGGCATATATAAGAGTAGAGCTAGGCTATATGAATTATATGGTATGAAAAAAATTAAGTTTGATGCTCCTTTTCTAGAATTTGTTTAGAATTATTCCAAAATGTTTAAAAGGGTTTGCACAATTGCTAAATCGAAATTCATTAGTGAAACAATAAAAAAATCAAACAACAAAGTAAAAACTACCTGGAAATTATTAATAGTGAAACTGGGAAGCCTATAAAACGTGCTGAACGTTTCGAGATAATGGATAATAATAAATTAATAAGTCAACCAAACGAAGTAGCCCGGGTTCTTAATGAGTTTTTTGTAAACATTTCATTAACCACGACTAGCTCTTTAAACGCATCCTCAACTAGTGCTGAGCACCTTTTGCAGAGTAGTGTGCCTCAATGTAGTTCTTTATTCAGATTTGAGCACATTGCTTCCCAAGATGTAGTTAATGTATTCAACTCATTAAATAAAAGAATACCGGTGATTTTTGGGGAATTTCTATTAAACTTTTAAATCATATTATTGATATTGTTGCCCCCCCATCTCTCTATTATTTTTAATAAATGTATTGATATAGGTATTTTCCCCGACCTAATGAAGTGTAGCAAAGTCATACCTTTATATAAATCTGGCAATAAAAGTGATATTGGCAACTTTAGGCCTATTTCTATATTACCAGCATTTAGTAAAATATTTGAAAAGTTAATTTTGAAGCAACTCTTGAGACATTTTAATTTGAAAAACCTCCTTCATAATAATCAATATGGCTTCACGAAAGGACATTCAACAACAGATGCGGGTGTTGCTCTTCTGAAACACATTTTCAGTGCATGGGAGAAATCGCAGAATGCAATTGGAGTGTTCTGTGGTCTTTCCAAAGTGTTCGATTGCGTCGATCATAGTACTCTTCTACGTAAACTGAAACATTATGGTGTTCAAAATTTAGCTTCTAGTGTTATTAAATCATATTTAAGTCAAAGGAATCAGTGCGTCGATATTAATGGCACTAAGTCATGCGGACTTTCAGTTCAATTAGGCGTGCCTCAAGGCTCAATTCTGGGTCCTTTTTTATTTTTGATTTATATAAACGATTTACCTACCTTAGTGTACAATTGTATACAACTCAGCCTAAACCTTCGGGGAATACAGGCGTGATGTTACGTTATGTTAAAACAGGTTGTCAGATTTTCAGACATCAAACTACGTAATTAACGAGTGTCATCGATCTTCGTCTCACAAGCGAGACCGATACTTTACCGTGCTCTCCGAGGCACAGAAGAGATTTGAAATGGTACATAGATATTAACCGTGACAAGCGCAGCTTATATTGATCGTTTGATCCGTGCGGCTGTTAATTACCTACATTTCAGATCTTTTTCAAATAAAACCATCTTCAAATTGTTGTTTTCTACTAAAACTCACTAACTTCTTAGACTAAGCTAAGTATTCAAACTCAAACAGGTAACTATTCCTATGACACTTGATTAAGCATGTTTCAAAAGAATACTTTAAAACTGAATAGTGCAACCGAAGCGAGTAAAACTTAGTCCAAACAATAGGATTCACCAAGCCGCAACACTCCTGATAAACCCCTAAGTTGCCTCCAACACTGAGAGTGATGAGGCAGTTTATCTCATAGTATAAACACAGTATACATTAATACTGAAACTTCAGGTAATTTCAACAAAATGTCCCCAACCTGCCAGCAAGGTACATACAATCTTAATGAAATATTCATAAGCAATTCCAATCTGAATATTATGTATTCAAATTTTATTAAGGAAAACATTTTGAGAGGCAAAATCGAAGATAGCACCCAACAAAATGCCAACCCTTCCCCGTTTTCCAATATTTCATTGAGACTAGGAAATGTCGCAATGAAATTTTCCGCAACATGTCTGTGTGTCAATTAAATGAAATTACCGTTTAATTTTACTTCCAATTACCCCATTTTGTTCAATAGATTCAGACGTTACTTTGCGGAAGTCCATTACAGTGTTCATGCATATAGCACTGAAAAATTGCAACTACCACCAACTACTCTACACGTGTTTCTCCCCCCGACAGGGCATCATCAGGAGCTGTTAGACCGTGCAGTGTCCGCCACCGAGCGTGGTCACTCGGACACTGCACGGTCTAACAGGCGGTCTAATTTGCGGCCGGGCAGGCGGTGCACAGGTATTTGCATGCTTACCCTCAATATTGGGGTAGTAGCTTAAATTATATTTATATATATATTATTATTTGCATATACCTCATTTTGTTTGCGTACTGAATGCAATACGGAGTCTTTTTTCACAGTCAGTCACTTCCACTTGCTTAAAACGGTGAAGGAAAAAAACATGACGGAATCAGCACATCTGAGAGATGTTCTTGATGATGTGTAAAGCTATACTCACAGGTTGTTTAAACTAATACTAGGTTGTTCATCAACCTTACGATAAGTATAAGACAGCACAGTATTCTTCGCACAGTTTTTGTGGAAAGCAACCCTAGGGGAAGTCACTTGCCACTTACGTCAGTAAGACAAATAAGACATGATAGGTGTGGTCTTTGCCTATGCACCTTCTTTACGTATTTACTTTTAATCCTATACGTCTAATATAGACGAAAAATGCACGTGAGAAATAACCGTTGAACATTAATTGATATAGACGTAATATATATAATAATAACGCAGTTCCCGGTACATTTACTTTTATTATATAGATGACGATAACTGCTTCGTTGGTCTAGTGATCCCAAGTGCAACTGCTGAGCATAAGGTCTCAGGTTTGATTCTCGAGTCGGCCATGTTATTGAGTTTTTCTGTTAGGAAATTCTCAGTAGCAGTCCCGAGTTTGGAGTTTTACCCGGTTAGATGGCAATAGTCTCACCACCACACATGGAACTTAATAACAACATTGGTGTAATGTGGGTGTAAACCTGTGCCTATCCCTTCGGAAAATACAGGCGTGATTTTATGTTATGATAATGGATGACGTCACGTCTTCACAAACAACGCTATACAAGAAAGAATTGGAATATTAGTATCTTTCACAGACTTCAAACTTTATTTTATTATTATTGCGAACATGGGTAATGGATTACATTGGTGTTACATTAAAATTAAGTTTAGAACTCCATATTCCGCTTTATAGCATGCAATAATATTAATAAATATCAAATTTAACATTATATTCATTTAGTACATAAATTGTGAGTACATTTTAATTAAAATTAAATTTATTAAATTTAAATTTAATAAAGGTATTTTTTTATGTATTCTCTATAAAATGTATTCAATAAATTATATACACAATAATCCTTAACAAACCAGATTTCATGCTATTAGAAAGTGCCGTCAATTAGAAATAATCAATTATATAATATTATGTCAAGAATGAAAATAAATTTAAGTCACAAAATTAATATGATTAATATCAAAGTGAAAATAAACAGGACCTACGAGTGGTTTAAACTCTGACACTAGTTTGTTCAGCAACCACACGATAAGAAGATATAATAACTTTCGTAAGGCACATTCATCTTAATAAATCTATAATCTCAGCTCATAGCTAAGGGCTTCGTTCGAGTTCGAAACTAGTCGGGCAATACCAAAAACATACTTGTAGAATTAAAGTAGTTCCAAATATTTTTGGTAATAACCAGTGAACAACAATTAACACACATTAGATGATAATAGGTGCTTTATGACAAAAATCGCGTTGTATGTGTACAAGAATGGATATGTAAAATGCATTTCAGTTATTTCAAATTGTTTATTGTATACAGATCAAGTAACATAGATACATAGATGCATTTAAAATAAAAATGTATAAAGGCAAGTTTAACCCAGAATGAGTTTTCTTCCAGCAAACCTACTGGGCGAAAGAGAGATTAAGAAGACAGAGTGGGAAAGTCAGTATACAATATTTGTAAAGAAAGCTATGTATTATTGTAGATTTTGGTAAGCGGCGATAAAGCGCGCGATGATGAAAAAAGCACTCCCAAGACGAGACGCGATATCTACATTGTACATACCTATTCTTAAATAAGGTCCTAATTGATTAGGTCATTTTTGAAGGAAATTACCTATGTATAAATTATATGTAAGTGAATGAATTTGTCATTCACTTAAGCTAAGAATTAAATGGATATAACAAATTTCTTGTAATTAACATAGTTACTACTAGCAAGACGAAAACTGCTCCGTGGACGGCGAACATTATGAAAAAAATAAAATTGTTGTTAGAATTTAAATTATGGCTTAATTGAATCCTTATAACTTACACAATGACCCCTTAAAACGAAATTACCTAATAAGTTAGGACCTTATATATTTAAATTATTGATGCAATATTTTCAAGTTTTTAACCAAATGCAACGCACTATATGGCAACACAGTTTTATAACTAATTTTGCATCAAAGTGTATCTAATCACCATGTGACCTAAAAAGCCGTCGATTATTATTTCACGGGGCTACAAATTGCGTCGATGCGGAATAATCCTTCCGCTTGTCGGTATGAGCAAGTTACTGATAATGTTCTCAACTAATAGGGTTTATTGAGGTTTCAGGGAATCCTGATAAACGGGAAGCAAAGCTACGTGTTAAACTATATTAGTTAGTTTGACTTGCGACATCGCCGCATGCTCAGCTCATGACTAAGGACTCAGTTCGAGTTCAAAACTAGTCGGGCAATTCCGAAAGATGCACGTGAGTAGTAACCGATGAACAATAATGAATGTTATTACAATTCAGTTTTTGTGCTGTAAGCACTACGAACGTAAACGGCTCAATATTCGCTCGACGCATATACATGAATGACTCACGCACACATACATCAAAACCCAGGCTAGTGATGTTTACAATGCGAACTAGCTTTAAATAAATAATAGCATAAATAAAAACTAAAAAAAAAATTGCTTTTGTAACTGGAACTCTGAGGATTTTTTTTGTTTTAGTATTCAGAGCGCCTGGAGTATTTATCCAGGAGGCACAGGTTCGAATCTTGCCTCACATATATTTTTTTTTCTTTTTTTTTAAAACCTTGCTCCACACTAGGAATTTCTTCCTGTGTCGTGGGTGCAAGCACGCTAACACCTAGACCCGGAGCAATTATCCGTAGATCGTACAAATATTTGCTCCGTGCAGGAATCGAATCTGCGACACGCAGCGCAGCAGTCGGTCTCTCGACCACTGCGCCAACCGCGTTGTCTAATATTGGCTAATACCGTAGCGTTACGTTAATACCCTAGGTACTACTTATTTTGTGGCTAATCCGGGAACAGGGTAATCGAAAGCCAGACGAATCCCATAAAGGACCTCATTACGAATCCACGGTCAAGTTTAATACCTAGCTTACGACAGGTCATTTTGTTGGACCGTAGGGAAAGTGTTATGGCCCATCCCTACTCGAAGAAAGAGTCGTGACATAAAACGAATTTTGTACATAGTTATATTTTCTGTATACATTCGTAAAAATGTGGGTTCAGTAGCTTTAGAACTGTTAGCAGAAATAGCCCACTGCCCATTTATTTATAAGAAAAATAGACTTTTCATTTTCGAAAATACTAAGAAAGTACATATGACATTGAAAAAGTCACATTGGTACATGCCTGGTTTGAAACCACATTCCGTCTGGGGCTCAAAGGGCGGGCTCGTAACCACTCGACTACCGCAACATTAAGCGTTATATTTTGGTGAAAATACCTTCTATTATAAAAAGAAAATAACCAGCCCATAACTGTCCCACTGCAGGGCACGGGCCTCTTCTCATACAGAGAAGGCACGAGCATTGATCACCACGCTAGCTCACGGCGGGTTGGCGATTTCAGACTACCAAGTCCAGGTTTCCTCACGATATTTTCCTTCACCGTATGTCAGTGATGTCTTAGATGAACTAAGAAAGTACATATGACATTGAAAAAGTCACATTGGTACATACTAGGTTTGAACCCATGGCTCAGGAGGCGGGCCTTCTATTATCAGTCCATTAAATTAAATAAAGAAATCCATTGTACGTTTTACTCAGTGTATTTGTCATCTTTATAATATCTATACTTATAATAAAATCGTAACTCGAAAGCCCGAAAATTTCAAATTCGCTTTTTGTTTTTTATTGCTTTCGTATTGTGTTATTCAATCGATTCTACTGCCAAATCTGTTGTTTTTAAAATTTGAGTACTTTTGTCTGTTTGTATTTCCGAGGTTGGCGTCCAAACCAAGAAAAAGAAACAACTGAAAATTTGTAGAAAATATCGTCAAAAGCCGGGTCAACTTATAGGCTATTCAAAATTGCGCATTTCCTCAAGGGAGCTGAGCAGTGATGTTAAACATCTGACACTCAGAATCTAAATTGGACGGATTTCAATAAAAATGGCACTGTTGTATAGCTAATCAAAAATGATAAGCACTGCAAAAGGTATCATTGCGCTTTATCACATGGGGACCAAGCATTTACCGGTTTTGTATTTTGATTAGTAGATTGTGAATGCCTATTTTAGCAATATTGTCAACTGAGTAATTAGTTACATATCATACATAGGTCACTGGCACGGTATAAGTATTAAGATCCAATCCCGGTACAAGATATTATTTTTGCATATTTTTAATTTTGATAATACAAGTTTTATCTGTTATTTCGCAGGAAAACAACGTTATTTTAGTTTTTCGTGTCCTTTTGTAATATAAACCCACTTTTTATGTGCTTCTCTTGCTGTCTCATATCAATATGGTGAAGCACAGTGAAGATATTACACGTTAGCGTTATGTAAATTTTTTATCAATCAGATCTCATCATTAATCATGATACTTCTTTCCATAGAAAAGTCATTTTTAAACTCTGTCATAAATTATATAAAAAAATATGATCACATGGATCTACGTTTGGCCACCAACTCGCCTGATGGCAAGCGACGGTGTGGCCGAGGATGGAGCACGTATATCCAGAATAAATCTATTCACTCATATGTAGAGTGGATAGATTTTGGAAGAACGATAGTTGGGGAGTTGATGCAACTGCCCACTACCACAACGGCTTCGTCCGGTGGATGGTAAACAGCCGTGGTCGAAGACTCCAACCAGAGGTGTGTTGCCTGTTTTGCACCACCCAGGGGCTACGTGTAGGGATTCCATTTTAAGGGTGCACTCCTACGGACGCGGACAACTTCGTTACTAAATAGGTATTGGGGGCTCCAATACCTATTTAGTAAAAAAACCAAAGGAAAACTCAATGCGCCATCCGATGCACGAAAGGGTTTAATGAAAATGCTGCAGTTAGCGTCATCATTACCCTATCCAATAAAATACCGTGTAAAACATTGCTTAACCTCAACGAATGTTTACTAAGCGGAGATTGGAACAGACTATCAGTACACTTGGGCATTCGTTTTATAGATCGTGTAGTAAATGTTGAAAAAATTAACAACAAGCCAGATCCAAGCTCTACTATAAACTTCATTATGAAACTCAACAACACTTTTTTCGACCTGGTGATCAAACCCAAGACTTACCGACGCTTATACTCACTTGCAACCACTAGACTAATAAGTCAGTTTTTCTAAGATTCTCTTTACACTGCACAAGATTGATGACCATTAATATTTTCATTTTTAAATGAAGATGTCGTGACAGAAACTGAAAATAGTATGCCATGTCATGTTGAAAAGTTGAAAAGACGAGGCAGGTGTAAGTGGAAATTCTGAGATCCCTAAATAGATATAAACTGACCCACCGAAACTTACTAAAAGGTCAAAAAAGTAGTGCTCACAACCAGCACGCGTGTATGAACAGACGTATGAACGTGATAGAAGCAAAAAGAGTATGTAAGGATCTTAGCAGGTGGCGTTCTATAGTGTCTGCCTACCTGAAGCCTAGGCCAGAGACGTGAATTTATGTGTGTACCTATGTATGTGACATTATCATTTTAGCCAACACATATTGTCATGCCGTCAGTTCTGCACCTGATCTCACTCCAAACGTCTCGGATTGCCGTCCCACCGGAATACGTGAGTGAAGAATGAGGGAGTGCTGTCCATAGTGATAGGCCGCCGAATTCGGGAACGGCGGCTTATCAAATTTCGGTAATACTATTGGGAAACAGAAAATAACGTAAGATCATCTATGTCGCATCTAGCTTTCAGCTGACCTCTGCGGTAGTAAACCGCGAATTCGCATAAAATCTGTACGACATTGGATTAACTGCAACGTTAGTCGTGTCGGTTCGGTCACCTATATAGGGACTGAATAGATAGCGATGACGTCATCAAAAGACATATTAAAATGTGGAATAAGAATTCGCAGTAGTGAGCAGAGGTCGAGATGGCATAGCGGTCAGAGCGCCTGGAGCATTTATCCGGGAGCCGCAGGTTCTAATATTGCTCACGACCGTATACTTTTTCCACTAAAATTTATAACTTAAGAATTCGCTATGCATGCATTAATGCTGTTCGAAGATTTATCTGTATGAGTTTGGGTTGCTAGGGCAGCTGTCAAGTATCTGAAAAGTCACGGCTGTCTGTATAAGGGTGGCATCAAAGAGGATAGAGAATAATAGAATAATGCAACAATTATTACCAAAAAAGGAAGGGGTGAAGGGTCTAACATCAACCAACGTACCGGACCTTCTCAAAAAAGGCAGGTTAATAAACTAAGCCATCGAGCATGCATTCTTCATGAATGTAAGATAAAATCTATAGTTTCTGCCTACCTCAATGGGAATCAGGTGTGAGTTTGTACGTATAATTAATTGAAATCTTAGTTTGGCGTCAAGATTACTTTGACGTGAGCAAGGCCACGGGTACAGCTAGTATGTACAATATTTTTGTAAAAATAAATCTACGTTAAATATTATGATTGTGATAAACGACAGCACTGACATTGACAAACTATTAAAGCAAATAATACGAGAAGATTACTTAGAAGATTAAATATTTCAATGTTGTGTTTATTTAGTACTAATAATTTTCAACATAACAAGGGGCGCGTGGTTAATTAACAGCCGCACAGATTAATCGATCGAGGTTAAGCAGCTGCGCTTGCCGCGGTCGGTCTGTGGATGGGTAACCATCACTTCACACCGAGACCCGACCCTGCCTCGGAGGGCACGTTAACTCGTCGGTTCCAGTTGTCAAATTAATATCTATGACAGCCGTTACGGAGTCGAACGCCTGAAAGTCTGACAACCAGTCATACCACGAGATATCGTGTTACCCTGTTGCTGGGTTGTGGAGGTCAGATAGGCAGTCACTTCATGTCAAATACTGGTATTAAGCTGCATCCGGTTTGACTGAAAGCCGACCCCAATGTAATTGGGAAAAGGGTAGGTATATTTTCAACATAACATAGCATTCAAATTCAAATAATTTATTCTGTGAATAGGCTTTTGGAACTCTTTTACATGTCAAATTAAAATATAGAAAGTGCCGGATTTTCCTATCTGACTATTTCTGAGAAGAAACACCGAAACAAACTCAGATGTCACAGTCTTCACATGTCTTTTCAAGTCCGTACATCAATAAATAAGGCTTTGTGAGCGTAATCATGTAGGGCGTCACGCATAGAATCGCGTCTGTATTCCCCAAAGGGTTCAGCAGAGAGAGAGGTTTCAGATCGCTTTGTCACTTGCAGTATCTAACCACGTCTGTCCTGCAAACCTATCCAGATGGTCACGCCGCCGCCTTCACCGCATTCGACTTCGACGGGGATGTCCTCCTTTAGGCATCTAGTGAGTCACGATCTTTGCCTATCTGTCTGACAGTATATACTCTAACATTCGCTTCTTAAAATTGAATTCAGTAATATAGCATCATCATCTTATCCTGTATGCCCCGAAGGTGTAAGCAGAGGTGTACACAGTTGTACACCCACATTTCATAATTGCTGTTTTTAAATCGCACCAACCACTTGGCACAATTCCAAACTCCGAGTAGCCACTGAAAATTACTAAAAGAAAAAACTAATAACACTTAGCCCGACCTGGGAATCGAACCCAGGACCTCACATTCAGCAGTTGCCCTTGCAAATGACCAATGAAGCAATTAGCACAAGAACAAGAAAGTAGTGACTGCAAAATTTTTATTCAGTAACAACTTCAGTTTTTTTTCTAAATGTAAGCCCTTTTTTGCTCACAGTACAAATATTTCAATGATCGTAAACAGCATGATATCAAAGAAAGATACGTTACGTGTACGCGTACGTGATCCAACGAATAACGAGGCGTAATAAAAATAACATGTCGTAAACTAATTGGACAACGCAATAAAAAGATATATCGGTCAAGTGAAACGGAACACTCTTGTAGTTTTGTGTTACAGTAGATAGTTAATTTAAATACGTTTGAACTATCTGTAACTATTCATGATGTAAGTAATAAGTAAAATAAAATATAAAAAGAAACTATTATTTAATTCTGACTCATATCATTTAATTTTTTTTTTATACTTGATAGGGCATGGATAACTTTAAAATTTAATAGATACGAACATGCGACACGGTAGCTCAGTTGAGAGAGCCATGACACGGTCACGGGTTTTAGTCCCATTCGTGTCTATAATTTTTCAATGATTTCTTACTAACATTGTAAAGAAAATATGTGTCCTGTGTGTGTCTCTCTCTCTGTGTGTGTGATGTTAGTAAAAACATTGATAACATAACAGGAAGAATTATAAGTACATGTCTTAGAGTGAAAACGACATATGAAAGAGATAACTTTACAAGTGAAAGAAAAAAAGGATAGAATTGTAGCATAGAATACCTAAAGTGATTCAATAAATATATATTCAGACATTTCCTCGCGTCTTGCTGCAACATTAATAACATTTATGAAACTATGAAAGACTGAATAATGTTCAACACAACATAAACACGACAGAAAAACGACTATTAATCTAGCTCAGGCACAAATAGTGTGCCAACAGTAGGAGATTGGACTATAGCTCTTTATATGAAAAGAGAGAAATGAGATACGCTAATTAAAAATATTTATTTATATTTGCAACAGTACAAAATTTGAGAGACGGATGTAATTAATAATTTTTTGAAGGAAAATAAATGATTATTTGAATGAAGCTAGGCATCGGAATTGTTATAACAGCGAATCGTAAAAAAAAAAAGTTTCAATATTATTGTGTAGCAATAAATTATGCTCAGTGTTTCTTCTCACTTTGATAAACAATCGTTGTATTTGGTTATATATATCAATTATAACTGCCTTTTTATTCTAGTGGTGCCAAGTGCGACTTCTGAGCATGAGGTCTCGAGTTCGATTCCCGAGTCAGGCAAAGAAATAATGACTTTTAAGCGAGCCCTCTAGTTTCGGTATCGATTCCCGGGTCAGGCAAAGAATTAATAAGTTTTTCTGTTTGGAAATTCTCAGTAGTAGCCCGGTGTTTAGAATTGTGCCCAGTAGATGGCAATAGGCTCACCACCTATTACATGGGACTTAATAACAGCATGGGTAAAATGTGGGTGTACTTAGTTGTACATAGTGATGCTATCTTATATTATGTTTTATTACAGAATTATTTCATATTAAATTTCAAGTTATAAATAAATAAAACTACGGTTCATTAATTTTTGGCGAAGCTAGTAGCAAGGTTTAGCTAGTTTAAGCCAACAATGGTTAAGTTAAATTAAGACAAAAAGATCAAACGTTAAAAACACCAATCAAAACTTCAAAGATTCACCCAAAGCAAAGTTACATACTCGTAGAACTTAGATTAAACTTCTACTGAGCCACGAACTTAAGAAAGCTATCAAGAATAATTGCAGAACATTTTTATTTAGCTTAACGTTGAAGAAAATCACCCACTTCTGTGTTCTGTAAACAAAGGATGGGAGTAACGAGAAGCTCGGTCCTGACTAAAAAAAAAACTATAGGAAATTAGTTCCTATAGAAGTTAAGACATTAGGCATTTGGTTTTATGCCATTTTAGTTTTTATTTTAACGAATACAAATAATAATCTGAGGATATAATAAAAACCGCCCGTCCGTCTATGAATAATTTTTAGTCATATTACAACATAAACATTTGTTTGTTTGTAATTGGCAAACTTTGAAACTACTGAACGAACGACGACTTTAAATTTGTTTTCACTATTACAAAGCAACTTTATTCGGAAGTAAGACAGGCTAACCTTATCATTACAAACTGAACTCCACGTGGTCGAAGCCTCGGGCACAGCTTGTACTATATAATAATAAAGTATCACGGATGTATTCCCTGAAAGGTTAGGCAGAGATGTACAGCGGTAGTACCCACATATTTAATTTAAAATTTAATTAGAAATACATAGTTTAGTAAGTGACTATACTCAAGTAGGGCGGGACACGCTAGTCGGATTCACTGGAGAGAAGGGCTAGTATAGTTACGAGGTGGCTGCTGGCAGCGGAGGGATAATCTTGATGACTATATTAAGAACCGATATAAATGGAAGCACTCGGGGAAAACCTTTGCCCAGCAATGGGACAACGTACTTTAGGCTCAGTTGCGCCAACTTATCTTTAACCGTAACCGACATGTAACTGTGTAATTTTGACAGAATTTACATAGAAATGTTGACAAAATAAAAAATGAACACGACGATTACGAATATAGTTAATTTGGTGCTATCAAGCATAAGAAAAGACGAACGAATCGACGACGAAAAGTCTGAACAACAAGATTTAATCTTGGTGGCCATAAAAGAGAAGTTAGAGCAACTGAGCGTTAGAAAATAAGTTAACAACAGACTGATATTTTCAAAGGATTAGGCGGTGAACTGTGTTGTTGTACCTACCTACTACACCCGCATTGCATTAATGCTGTTATTAAATACCACGTAATAGTTTGCGAGACTTTTGTTGCTATAGCGCTGGGTGGTGCACTATTACCAGTCTGCTCCGACTTTCGGTATCTAAGTTCTATCGTCAATACGATGGCGAAATAGACCGGAGCGTCAAGCACAGAATTAATACTGGATGGATGAAATGGCGGCAGGTCACGGGAACTAATTGTTACCCCCAAATTCCCCTTAAAGTTAAGGGCAAAATCTATAAAACAATTATTAGATCTGCTGCCTTATATGGTTCAAAATGTTGGCCCACGAAGGGAATGAATGAAAGACAACTAAATGCAGCTGAGATGAGAATGTTAAGAGGGATGTGCGGTGTGACGCGAATGGATAGAATTAGAAATGTGACAAGGAAACTGAGAAGTTGTGTAGAAATCGTTTAGCATAGTATGGGCATGTGATGCGGAGGGATGAGGGTCATGTGACAAGGAAAGTTTTGAGTATGAATGTAGATGGCTATAAGAGTAGAGGAAGACCGAGGACGCGATGGATGGATTGTGTTAAAGATGATATGACTAGAAAAGGAGTGACTGACGATATGACAGCTAATAAAGATGTATGGAATAAGAATATATGCTGCGCCGACCCCATATAAATTGGGATAAGGGCAGGATGATAATGATGAATAGTTTGCGAGACTATTGCCATCTTTTCCACAGGCTACAATTCCAGAAAACTGAGCTGATACTGAGATCATCCTAACACACAATCGAACCTAGAAGTTCTGCACTTATCTACTACTATTATTGTTATCAGTCATGCTCTTTTTTTCGGGGCATACGAGCAGACGGATCGCTTGATGGTAAGCGATTACCACCGCCCATACCGCCCGCAACACCAGAGGAGTAACAATTAAGGCCTTTTAAAGAGGAGTACGCTCTTTTCTTGAAGGTTTGAAGGTTACCCACTGCCGGGCAAAGGCCACCCTACTATACTACCACATACCTACCTCTCAATTTAAAGCTTCCTGCGGCCAATCCTTCCAAGCTCGTCCCACCATCTCATACTGGGCCGACCGCGGCGTCGTTTAACATTGTGTTTACTGTTATATTTATATCATATTTTAGTGTAGGTTGTATCTGCCGCCTCTAGCTAGGCTGAAAGCCGACCGCACCATAATTGGGTAAAGGCTTATCGGCTGGTGATTACAAAGCGACAATATTGGTATTACCTTCTGTGTGGTTACGGGCTTGTTTGACACAGATAGTATTTATATATCGTTAGAATCCTTGCATTTTCCCAAATAACATCAGCTAGTAATATAAAAAATAGGTAGTAACTGTGGTAAACAAAAAAAAAGATACAATTAACTATTTGTGACAACTGTTTGCCTTTTCCTATTTGCGGTTCGCAAAATCTTAACAATTCACTGCTTCGTTAACGTCTACGTCTACTGATTGCAAGCGCGGCTGGCTGAGCGTGAGGTCCTAGGTTAGATTCCCGGGTCTGATAAAGTGACATTGGGTTTCTTTTAGGAAATTCAGTAGCAGCCCAATGTTTGGAATTATCCCCGGTAAATGGCAATAGGCTCACAACCTATTTATAATATACTGCCGACCGAATATTCAGTCACGATAGCCTATATCCACGGATATTAGCTAAGTATGCAGGAGATATTGTAGTGCACAAGTGTATGCGCAAACAATGCACCTCTTTTCTTTCACTTTTATAGTCCGATAAGACGACAATCCGACATGACCGGAGAGAGGTGACCGAAGGCTTTACGTGCTCTCCGAAGCACAGAGGTATCGCACCGCCAACTTCCACCAGCTTATTACTTGGGACTTAATAACAGCATTGATACAATGCGGGTAAAACACTGTGTACACCACTGCCATCCGCTTCGGAAAATACAGACGTGATGCTATGTTATGTTGTGGCTTAAAAATCTTTATGGTAATCCAGAAAACATTTGTACTTACCTAAATCAACAATCGATAAACGTCCACGGAAATAGCAAACATTACACAGCAATGACGCGGATGAGTCAATAAAATGGGATAGTACAACCAATACAGAGTAATGGGTCACATAGTGCATGGGAAGCCATAGGGAACCAGGCTCACTAGTTACTTTCTCACTCGTGCTAAACCAAGCTATAACAAAAAATCCAAGAGTTACTTGTTCGATTCAGGACTCTTTTTTTTGCGCGTGGAAACTCATCATGGGGTTCATCAGGCCGGGCCGGACTCCTGCCGAATAAAAACCATACGGACAAAAATTACATTCATAATCATTTTCTTCTATTTTGTGTTCCATTTACTTCCAAAACAGATTATCTTTTTAGATTCGGGTGTATGATGCTCCTTTTAATTAATCATTTGTGCAGGGAAATAATAGCACAACTCGTTTGCAATGACTAAACTTTCAATATGACGTATATTGCGCCGGATGCTCAAAAAACTTGTCCTATTCCACGACTACACAAATCCACGCCATGTCGAAATGAAAGCAAATGTATTAAATAATAAATGTATTAGGGACTGAATAGATAGCAATGACGTCGCCAAAAGACGTTTTAAAATGTGGAGGAAGAATTTTGCGGTGGTGAGCAGAGGTCGAGATGGCTTAGTGGTCAGAGCGCAGGTTGGAATACTGCTCGAGACCGTATTCTTTTTCTAGAAAAAAATATAATACTCTCATATTAAAAACTTACTCGTAATTATTCAAATTGGCTCAGAAATGTAATTGATATAAGTAAATACCGTTTTAAATGAAAAAAAAAAACATCTTTACCACCCAAAAAAAAGATATGAAGTAGGCCTCCACGTTTTCAATTCAGTCCAAAATAACGGTATGCACAGAAAATGGCAGGAAACATGGGATGCGGCCAGGCTTACAAATTACTACGTCAGCCGTAACAAACAGAAAAAGACTATACTGCCAATAATTGGTCTTTGGGCACATTTACTCTTGTTGTGGAGAACATAATATAGGCTTCGGTCTCTGTAAAATAACATAACAAAGCATCACGCCTGTATACCTGAAGGTTTTGGCAGACGTGTACTGCTCTACACCCATATTTCACAGGTGCAATTATTAAGTCTGGTGTACAGGTAGCGAGTCTGCAATAGTAAGTCCTCGTAAAATAGTAAGTACTTTATGTACATTATAATAAAACAACTTTTAACTTTTTAATTATGTACGGTAGACTGAAATAATTTTAAATAAACTGTTGAGACGCCTGACACCTTAGTCCTCCTGCGACCACGAATGCTGCAAAGTGTACGAAACGTCAGGAAAAATAAAAACCAATAATACACGCGATTAATCCGGTTAAAACTTGTTTTATTATAATGTGTAGTGATCACGAAAACCTAAGATATTACTATACTCTAAGTACTCTATCTCTCTATAGCATCGTTTCTCAAAATGGGGTACGCGAACTTCTCGCTTCACTTATGTGAGTCGCTTGAAGCACAATACAATATCAAAATCGACCTCCGAGTCAGAATTAAGATTGAAAATGACCGGTTATTTCCCAAAATTTACTAAATTTGCGACAAGAAACAAGCACACACGTCACATTAATTTACAACATATATTATTATTTAATTTTGTCGCAGTAATTGCCACCGCCGTTTAATAAAATAAAAAATGTCGTACAGCTAGAATTTCTTATTTAATTTTTTTAAGGGGTAACCTATTGTCTGATAGCTTTAACCCTGGTCTATAGTATAGAAAGTAGTCCCATACCACGTCTGTATGTACACAATTTTCTCCGTAACTACTGAACCAAATAATAAGGGTTTTAACTAATAAACAGTGGATGAACTATAGACATGTTCGAGTACCTAGATTGGTGGATAACTTTAACGAAATCTGAAAAAATCAATCAACATACAAAATTCCCTTAACAATCAAAATAAAGTACCTAAGAAAAAAAACTACTAATATTATTGCATCTGAATCATCCATTGCGATTTCTCTAAGACCGACTACAAGTACTCTTCAATTGTAATTGAAGACATCTCTGAAAACAGTATTCAGGATATCAAATAGAACAGATTACTTCAATTAAAGTAGCTACTTCAATGCATTTCTAATCTCCTAGTATTTGACCCAGTTCCGGTTTTTTCCATGCTTAGGTTATATCCACTCTAAAAAAAACTTCCTTGGTAATGAAATCTTTAGAGCTGTGTAGTTAGGGAAGATTATGGTTTCAGGCTTAGGTTTTTCTGTCAGGAAATTCTCAGTAGCAGCTCGGACTTTGAAACTGTGCCCGGTAGTTGGAAACAGGACCACGGCCAATGACTTAAAAACAGCATTAGTGAAATGTGGGTGAAAAACTGTTGTCATTCTTTAGGGTGATTTATAGGTGTATATTGCAACGGGCTATCAGAAGCCCGGATCTAAAGTAGCTAATACTGACAATCTAGCAGATCCATGATATAAGATTCCCTTGAAAGGGTTGATATGCATATAAGTCAAATATATTAATTTATACTAAGAACTAAAACGTGTTTTTTTTAATTATGGTTTAAATGAATCCAATAAGGATTCATTTAAACTTTCACTTTAATACCTTAAAAGGAAATTTAAAAATAAACCAAGACTTTCTACATTTGTGAAATGTTGAAAAAGTCGAGATTACGGAGTACGAACAGTTCTATTAGCTTTGTCCGAGTGAAGTCCGTGATGGATAAACCTCGGTGCCAGATTAGATTTCGAGATGAAAAGTATCCTATTTATCTGTCTGAGCCATTCGTGATAGTGATACTTACATACTTATATGCTTATAGCTTACGTTAAGTCGTTTTCCTTGTTGAGTGAGTACCTAGCAGACCGTATAAATAATTGTAATGTTGGAGGTACTGGATGCAAATAAATACAATATCTAGCTACTTCCACAATATTGAGGGTAGTCATGCATTACCTGTGCTCTGCTCACCGAGCCTACCTACTTTGTGGCGCACACTGCACGGTCTAACAGCTCCTGAGGATGCCCGGTGGGGGGGGGGCGAAACACGTGTAGAGTAGTTGGTGGTAGTCGCAATTTTCACCGGTAACTACCCTCAATATTGAGGGAGTAGCTAAATATTGTATGTATTTGCATCCATTGTAATGGACTTCCACAAAGTAACGCCTGAGTCTACTCGATAGTTGTAGGTACTCTAATAAATCACTAATTTTAGAAATTTCTCTTTTAATATCTTTGAACATGCTGATTTAAATAAAACATTCACACGCATCACGCCTCCGCTCCGAATAGTTAGCAGAAGTTAATTTACTGTTACGACGTATATTTATAATCATCATCATCAATGCCGGAATTAATGTCATGCACATAAGGTGGTGAGGCCTGTAGCTGTTTACCGGACAAAACTCCAAACATCTGGCTTCGACGAGTAAATAATATATTTAAGAATTTTATTTAAACATTTTTTTACAATAAATACCTGTTATACAGTAACAGTAGGTACAAAGAGGATTTTCTAATACTGAATCCGGGTAACAATTCACCCGGATTTGAACCTCACATTCAGCAGGGGAAACATTTCCCCCCCCAGGGGTTCCACCTTGTCGTGGTGGGGGGGCTCTAGTAGCCGTGGCTTGGTCACCCACGGTGAAGCTAACGGAACCCGAGGAGGGCCGCTCCTCAGGGCTTTGCCTTCAAGCCCATGTTGGAGCGGCGCCGGCGTAGGTTGCGGGCCTTACGGGGGGTGTCGCAACTGAGGTGGGCTGCGGCGTCGTATGGGCGGCACCGCAGCTGAGGGATGGGGGCCGCGGTGGGAGAGGAGTGCCGGTATGTCGATGCGCCGCTCTCCCTACTTGCCGCGGCCTTGACGGGGCCGCCACCGTTGGATGGCGGACGCGGTGGGGCCGCAGGGGAAGAGGAGTGCCGGTATTGCGAGGCGCCGCTCTCCCTATCCTCTGCGGCCGTAGTGGCAGGCGGCGGGGCCACAGACCTGACCCGTCGCAGGGGACCTTGGGCGTCCAGACACAGGGTTGTCTGGCACCCATTGCACATGGTCTCCGAGGTGGTTGCGGCACGCCATTAGTCTGGTGTGCCGTAGGGGGGGGGGTGCAATACCCAACCCCGTGAGGGAGTCCGGCAACGGACGGCTGCGGGCGGGTTCGCGGTTGTGTGCGAGAGCGTTCCCGCGTCCCGCCCTCAAGCAGCTGAGGAGGTATAAAGGTATACTGTGGAGTTTTAGTGGGTTCGAGTCCCACATAACCGCTCTATCTCCGCGTGTCAGAGCGGTATGCGAGGGCATTTCTGCACATAAAAAAAAAAAAAAAAAAAAAAAGGGGAAACATTTCGGGGAGTACATGGCTCGTTGGTCTACTGATCGTAACCGCAGCTGCTAAGCGTGTGGTCCAGGATGCGAGTCGGGCAGTGTTCTTGGTTATTTCTACTTGCAGCCCGAAGTTTGGAATGTGCTTAGTTGATGGCAATAGGCCCACTTTATACATAGGACTTAATAATAGCATCACTGAAATGTAGATGTAGTCAGTACACGTCTGCTTAACTTTTTTCGGAATACAAGCGCGATGATACATATCACGTCACTACCTGGGTCTGTGAGATGTCAGTGTATTGCTCTACATAAAGAAACATATATGAATATGCCTAGGTAACCGATACCGATACCGTAACCAGTACCGACACCAACAAAGTATGTACATATGTACATACAGTATGTATTAATTCCGCCTGAATTAATTATTCGCCATCAAAAGTTACCTACCTACTGCGTGTTGATTGGTATCGTACGATACCTTTCTCCATCTCTATTGAACGAACACATTCGTAAAAGCTAAAGCACATGCAATTGATAGATTGATACGTGGATTGATAACCTCGGCGGTTGATTGATTGACGCGCCAATGATTAATCGGAGCTACGAGCGGTATTGCGTTGAAATGTGATGTTGTTCGGAGGATAATTAAACTGGTAATTAAGGCATTACTTTTATTAATGTTTTGTGTTATCCTTGCGCTATTTTGGAAAAGATAAAATAAAGATAAATGACGCATAACTAAATAAATATATTTTGTTCAAGTACTTAGTTAAAAAGTATGTTGCTGTTTTTATGTAGGGAAACAAAACGTATACAAGGAAGCTGTTACTTGCATTGAAGTTTTTTGGCAATGGTCCATAAATTAGACACTTTTGTTTATTTGGTTTTTTAATTCTCGATATTTGATTTGGCCTGCCTCGTTGGCTTAATAGTCCCAAGCGCGACTGCTGAGACTGAGGTCACGGGTTCGATTCCCGGATTGCTCGAAGTGTTAACGAGTTTTTCAGTTAGTAAATTCTCAATAGCAGCCCGGAATTTAGAATTGTGCCCGATAGGCTCACAACTTATTACATGGGATTTAAAAACAGAATTGGTGACATGGGTGTAAGTACAACTATTTACACCTCTGCCTCCCCTTCGGGGAATACAGGCGTCATACTATGTCTTGGGACATGGATAATAGAATATTTGACAAAATGTTTTAAAAACGTGGCTTTGTTTTACGTCTTCATTTGTTAGTTTTATATGTATTTCGGTTGCAGGTATATATTGATTCAAGTTAATGCATTTATTACCTAATAAAAAAGAAAACAATTCTCACCTTTGTACTTTACTTATTTATTCTGAAGAGTCTGTCTCGTTGGTCTAGTGGTCGCAATCGCGGCTACTGAGCGTGAGGCCCTGGGTTCGATTCCCAGGTCGGGCAAAGTGTTATTGGGTTTTTCTGTTAGGAAATTCTCAGTAACAGAAACACAGGATTTGGTGGTATGACACCCTCGTGCTTCGGAGAGCACGTAAAGCCGTTGGTCCTGCGCCTGATCTCGCTCTGGCCGTGTCGGATTGCCATCCCATCGGACGGTGTGTTTGCGTGTACACTTATGCTCTATAATATCTCCTGCGTACTTGGTTAATCTCCACGGTGATAGGCCGCCGCGACCGAAATACGGTTGGGAGTATATTATTTATTCTGAAGGAACCAATAATTTCAGATTCCGAACTGAGATTTCACAGTTCAGTCTCGATACAATCAAGTCATATTCACAATTACTCGGATCCGGAACTACTATTCGCAGGCCGTACAAATATTAGTTCAGCGAATCAATCACTCTGGCATTGCCATTGAACCGAATCACCTAGTACGCCCCGTATTCTGTACTTTATAGATAGTTGTTGAAGCGTACCGTGTTCACCAGTAGAGATTTACGGCACCTACTGCAAATAGTGATGGGAAACTTTTAACGCTTAATTTAAGAGCCATGAAAAATAATAAAATTGTAGATTTTTTTTATTGTAGATATCTACAAATTTACAACAAAAGCAATTTAACAAATAAAATTCTGTTGGACTCAAAAGTAACTGATTCGTAAATATTATATATTATATATATATTCTTAAATATTTTAACCCTTAAATCAAATGAAAAATGAAATCATTTCCCAACTAGATAGGGCTTGGCTGAGCTTAGTCGAAGCCATCATGACACGTACGGGTTACTTTTTTCCAATTCATATAAGGTCGGTACAGCATAATATTTTACAGGACCGCCCAAAAACAGGAGTGTTATGTTTTTAGCGTTCATGTATGTATGTATGTATGTTTGTGACTTTTTTATTTCACCATAACTTCTAAATGGTTGAACCGATTTAGATGTTTGGGGTGTCGTTAGAATTCTTATACTTTCCCTAGTAAGACGGGCTACATACAATTTTTAAAAATTGTTACTAACGTTGTAGTTATGGTACCTACACAAAAAGGCATGATCACACATCATGTCTTCTTGACATGACAGATTTCTTAATTATATTTAATTCTTCTAAACAAATGTTTTGAATGCATTGAGATGGCTATTAAAGAAATAGCCATCTCAATGCATTCAAAACATTTTATTCAAAGTACCTCCTTCATGTTACAATTGTGCTAAAATACCGTAAATTGTACAAGACTCGATTTTGCTCCTAAATAGTAAACATTCGGTGTAATGTGAACGTGTAACTCGTACGGAGCCCAAACGATTCGGGCACGAGTCACGGTCTAGCATAATCTGTGGATGGGAGAGCTCTAGAAGCATTTCATGTTGAGTCGTAGTAATTTGGAGGGCACGTATTATAATCAGACCCGGCTGATCTTAATAGATATAATAAGGTAACCGATATAATCCAGCTAGTCCCTAGTTGTCCCCCCAACAACGCCCTAAGTCGAGACTCGTGTCCCGCAAGGGAGACCCTTACTGTGTGCCATAGTTTAAAAATACTGGAGGCATCAAATTACCTCGCCGTAACTATTATTCGGTTACGCAGATCAAACCCGTTAGCTAATTAACCCATAGGGGGTTAATTGCAAGAGGGCACGTCTAAAATGAAATCTAGATAGGTAGTTATAGTTATGACAAACACATAAAGGCAATGACAGATACATAAATTTGGTTGGTTGATCATAATATTAGTATGTATGTTGGTTTTTGCGATCACCACGATTTGGAGGTCACACAAAGGGCCAGGAAATGGAGGATCAAAATACAGATCGAGTATTAGTATTATAGTATTAGACTGAACTAAATTAAAATGACATTGGGCTAGGTGAAATGACGGTAGGTAGACTAGATCCCTGACGGAATGGCGCTTTAGAGAGTATAGGAAGATCAATGCCACGATGGGTCAACGATCAGTCAGGGTTGAAGAAAAGACCTGGACAAAACTGGCGCAAAACAGAGATGGATGGTTAGAAGGAATGAGGCCTATACCTTGCAGTGGGTAGTAAAAAGCTGCGAATGACAATACAATCAATCAAGTTTTAACTGGATTAGCTGTTGCCTCAGTCATTGGCAGACACAATAGATTTTTATTGTTACAACGTACAGATCTTTACGTTACTGAGCCGAAAGGTAATCGCATGTATGTGAATTAGGGCACCGAACCAAAAATAAAAAAAATAAACTCTTGCCACCACCGTTTTCACTTTAATGAAAAGTTGAAGCGCTCTTAAGTCCTTACTTTATAAGTCAAATCAATCATACCCAGATAAAATCCTAGCTTTACGTCTTCATATTTATTGAATTCCCATACCTACTATTGAAAACCTATATCTATGAACTTAGGCGAACCAATTTATATATGTCCCATTTATTCGATAAGATATATAAAAAAACATTTCTCTTTTCGGTTCCGTATAGTTGAGTGCTTCTGAATATTTATCTAAGTGTCCGATAATAATAAATTTGTCGTATCATGGAGTGCGGGATATTTATTTATCTTTTGATAAATCTATCGGTTCATTCATATTATTGTACTAAAACGTAGGCTTCTTTATTCTTTTATTCTGAGGTTATGACGATTTGTGGTTGATGTTATCTTTTGGAACAAGTAAATTGTATTATGAAATATATGTATATTTTGTGATTTATGTGAGTATGAGTAAGCAATATGAGATGAACCATTTACGTGTTTGGTCTTAGATATTTATGAGTGGTGGTATCTCAAACATCAATAACTGATTCGAGAATCAGAAATCGTTTTATTACTTTTAAGTTTGCGAATAATTCACAGTAGTATATAGATAAGACACTAATTGTCACAATATCCTATCATAAAATCAAGGATAAAATTATGTACCTGCATAATTAAACAAGCTCTTGATCTATACACGTGACATATTTATAGTGAAAATTATAAAAAATATGCTTAATTAAATAATGTCACTTTTAAAACTCTACGATTTTTAATAGCCAAATTTTCACTTCCAACCTTAGGAAGGTTTTTCAGAATAAACCGCAAACAGTGGTTCTAAGTTGATAACAATTTCAAAGGACGCCGAAATCCTGCCTATTTTCTTGGTAGTTTTGCGCATGTTGGTTTTTGTCGCGTGCAGCACGCGGAGTGAATTTGTTTGTTTACAAAAGTATATCGACAATAAAAATGTATTTTGTTGGTTTTGATTTTTTTATTGATTATTGTGGTCAGTATCAGCGGTATAGTCACCTTCATAAATGTGATACGAGGACAGCTCAACAGTTTGGGTATGTGATAAATCAAAGTGTCCCTTATTTTGGCATCAACACATCATGATATCGTACTCCGTGATATCATCACTAAACATAAAAATGTAATAATTCATACAAAAATACAATGGCACAATAATTATGGGGCATTAGGTGGTACCTATATGGTTGTCATAAAAAGATTTCTTGGCGTCAGACGTGCTAAGATTACTAAATAATAGTCTAGACATTAATATTGATAGTCATCTAGTGTGCCTAAATATGAATACTAATAAAAAATAATAGGTAATTAAAAATGTCGCATCGTCACTATCTAAGACTAGACTGTATTATTTATAAAAAAACTTTATTTCAAGAAGCAGACTCATAGGATTAGTAACATTTTCTTATATTTATGTTAGTAGATAGATAATATATTAATCAAATTTTTCTACAAATAATTTTGCAATCAAAAAATGAGTTCCAAATACTTAGGTTGCAGGTGCTGGAATTCTCTTCTTTTTTACTACTCTTTGCCAAGTGATTGTGATTATCACTTTTGTAACCCTCGGCGCACGAGTTCGACTCGCACTTGGCCGTTTTTCTTTTTACTTATTTATCAATTTTTGTATATGGTTTAGATTTTTTTAGATTGTTTTGTATGCTTGTTTTCTGCCACAATCAATACTCTTTCATTGGTTATCTATGAATAAAAAATATTTCAGAGTAATTCGGTGGTTTTGAATTCTTTTAATTTTACAAGTAATAGTGCGTGTATGACATGATTGATGCTTACTCGATATTTTTGCACAGTTCTTGCGTTAGAATTCGGGTGACACAAATTGGTGGTTTACTGAGGCACTAATTGACGAAGGCGCGGCTCTACTGATTTGCTTGGTTAATACATAGATGTACGACCGTTTTTCATACCTATTTTATATAGCATTTTTAACTTCCTCATACGTCTAGTGGTCACAAGCACGGCTACTCAACACGAGGTCGATTTCCGGGTTGGGTAAGGTGTATTAGTTATTCTGTTAGGAAATCCTCATATGCCCGGTAGATAGCAATCGACTCACTACCTATTATTTGGGGCTTAATCACGACCAACCTGAGTGTACAACTGTACGCCTTTACCTACCCCTTCGATCAATAAAGGTGTGATACCATAATGATGAAAAATTTCCGGTCCACTGAGAGCTCGTTCAATCGTCTTTGCTGGTGCATATACCATTCCAGTACAAGTAGAGAGTATGTATGCAAGAAGAATATATGCTGCGCCGACCCCAAATAAATTGGGATAAGAGCAGGGGGATGATGATATAATAATAATAATAAAGTTTATTTTATTGTACATTAACACACAGTTACAAGAAATCATACATACAAAAATTTGTCGTACAAACGGTGATCACTTAATAGTTGAACAACTGACCACTGGAATTCGTTGCCTGTAACTATAAGACGGGCTCAATCCTTGCCAATATTTCAAAGATTAGTCAAGGAACATTACTTGTCGCAATCAAGTACTATCACTCCATAGGTCAATGCATTTCTTCTATTACAATATATTATTTATTTTCATATATATTTTAAAAGTATGTATATATATTTAAGTATCTATAGTATATAATCGTGTGTATTAAGTATTTGTACACCACATACTGCCTCGTTTCCAGTTCATGTCACATCTATCCATCCAAAGGTTGACTGGAAGAAATCGCCGTGTACGATAAGGCCGCCCATTGTACTTCTTTTAAATTATCATGTCCTATGTTGTTGTTTTCCTAGGTGTACAATAAAGAGTTAAATAAATAAATACTGAACTAAGCAAAAACATACTTGTATTTAAATATTCAAGACAACTTTTGTTACTCAAATAGCTCTTAAACAATAATTCGGGAAATCATGCGGTAATTGTTAAGATGCTTTCAGTGTAATCGTATGACATGTTTTGCAACCAATTAGCAAGTTTAATTTTTAGGGTGAAACTGGTTAACACAATGAATTGATGATAATGATGATACCTACGTATTGCTGTCTTTACGAACCGTCGGAAAACAGGAATTCTGAGAACCGGTGTGTTGATATCGGTATTCCGCAGTAGGTAATTGATCTGAAAGCTTACCCAACATATTGGGAAAGGCAAAGGACCCTTGAGAGCGTTACCCCTTTTACACTGGTGCAGAATATCTTCAGCTCAGATTGGCAGAATAGAAAGCCTTTGAAACGAAAATGTTTTTTAAATGCATTGATTTTTTTATTGAGATTTATATTTATGTATAGGTCGGAGATTAGCGCGTTCAAACAAACAAATTCTTCAGCTTTATTAAATTAGGTAGTAAAGATTATAAATTAGGGTCAAATTTCAAGCACTTTAACATCTTTCGTAGGTAACAAAGGTTCTTTTCAGAAATGAAATTGTTTGTTCAGTAAATAGTTAGGTATTTTCAAACTCTTTTACATAGGTAATCACTATTAAATAAATGGTGCCGGCGTAGAATAAGAATTATCGAATGAATTATCAAATCTACATTCAAAAAAATTATCTCCCTCACGTAACTTCCACCTATTATGAATGTTTTTTAAGAAAAAGTGTAACATAACGCATTCGCAGGAAAAAATACAAACTTACATTGCATTTGAAAAGTATATGCTATAGTAACTAAAGTATGTACTAAAGTAAAGTAAACAAGACTACAAAAGTACTTTCAAAACTTCAATACTAAATTATGATAACAGTAGGTACTTATTCAAGAACATTCGAGAAAATTTCGTTTCATTTTAATATTCATATGAAATGAAGCCACACATTGCTTCTATCCTAAAATTGGAAAATATTTTCAGCTTTAAAAAGGTTTTCGTGTCTGAAGTTTGAATAGTCTATAAAAAATGCATAGGTATTGCTTCTATAACCTAGATTTTTACTACTACAAGTGTATTTGTCCTATCATATATCAGATAAGAGTTTAAAACGTATACAGGCTGTAAGTTAAGAGCTCCACCCCGACCCTTGCTTCCACCCCGACCCTTGCTCGTGCCAGCTTGCGCCACTGAGCCTGTAGCTTTAAATTCGTCCCCTAATAATAATGACTTGAATCCGATCCAGCCAGTCCCTTGCTGTCCTCCCACCAGCGACGCCCTAAGCCGAGGCTCGTACCCCGCAGGGGGTGTCCTTAGCGTGTTGTCGCTTAGTTTATAAGTCGAATGCCCTGGCTGGGGGCCTTAATAATAAACACTATTATAAGGCAACCACAGGAAACTCCGGTTAAGTAGTCAACAACCTCCCTGACCTGCGAGATGCCATAAACAAAACAAAAAGAAAGTTAAGAGTTAAAATCAGTTTTCTGTAAAGGGACTGAATAGATAGCAATGACGTTACCAAAAGACGTATTAAAATGTGGAAGAAGAATTCGTGGTAATAAGCAGAGGTCGAGATGGCTTAGCGGTCAGCGCGCCTGGAGTATTTGTCCGAGAGGCGCAGGTTCGAATCCTGCTCTCGACCATATTATTCTTTCCACAAAAAATTATAACTTTATATTTCGCTAAGCATGCGTTAATGTTTTTCAAAGATCTATTTGTATGAGTTGTAAAATGTTCATAATAATAATATTTCCCACCAAATTTTTGGTCACAACAGCCTATCTCCACGGAGATTAGCTAAGTATAGTGTACAACTGTATGCAAATACAAAAAAAAAAAAACAAAAAGATTTATTTTTCAACTCATACATTGTGACCTTACATAAATTGAGGTAGCCCCAGTAAGTTACATAAAGCACTTGTGTTGTGGCTGTCTCGCATCTTCCCTTATATATTTACTTAACAATGATGAGAATAATAGAAAAGTGAATACAAATAATAAAAAGAAATCCTAAATTATAAGGAGCTCTTTGTTTATGTAGATTGTGTGTGTGCGTGTGGGGTGAGAGTAGGTGTGTTTGTTGTATGTAGGGGGTGAATGAGGGTGTGTTAGTGTATATGCAAGGGTGTGTTTGTGTATGTGGGGTGGTGCAAGAGATTGTGTGTTGCGTGTAAACTGTAAGTGTGTGTAAGTTGGTGTGTTGTGTAGGTGTGTGAGAATGCAGTTATGTGTTAGCATATTCTAATCAAGACATTCGCAGTTTCTTCATATGTTAAAGTTTTTAACCATTCTATTAATGTTTTTTTATATTTAAATAGCAGTAATGGATATATGTCTAGATTACGGTTTAGTTTATTATAGATAAAGGTTGACTGAGTCATGTATTGCCGTCGAGCAAACACTGTCCTTATCTTAGAAGAGTGAGCCACTATGTCATTGAGTCTTCTGGTTTGGGTAGCTGGGTCAAAAGGAAGAGACATATGCAAGGTTAGTGTTATATTTAAAAGGTAGAGTTTTCGGACTGAAAGCAAATTGCTATCCTTATAAACGTCGGTTGTAGGGTACCTGAAGGGCTTAAAGTACATAACCTTGATAAGCGATCTCTGTGCTCTCTCCAAGTCAAGAAATTTAATTTTGGTGGCACCACCCCAGATTGGTATACAATATGTTATTACCGATTGGGCCAGGGCAATATATATTTTATTTATAAGTTGAGCAGATATAAAAAGTCGTAAGGTTTTAAATATCCATATAAATTTCCGAATTCGTTTCATAAGAATTTCAATATGAGGGTGCCATGAAAGTCTTTGGTCAACTACTATGCCTAAATATCTTGTGTGGCTAACTTGCTGAATAGTTTGGCAATCACAGATTGGGTCAGGTAGATTGCTGTTTTGACAGGCGTGAATTTTAATTTCAAAGTTTGAACCAAGCTGTGTCCTTTGGTTTGGAGCGAAACAAATAAAATTAGTTTTAGCGGCATTTAGAGTAAGGAGGCTTGTTTTAAGCCAGCTAGCTATCAGTGCCAAACCTTTTTCAGTTGTGATTTTAAACATCTCCCATGAAGTTTCTGAAAAAACAACCGCAGTGTCGTCTGCGTACGAGAATATTTGTCCTCCATCAATTTTCATGTTACATAAACCATTTATATAAATTAAAAATAGTATCGGGCCCAATACGCTACCTTGCGGTACTCCGTAATAGATATCGTCCTCGGCACTTATTAGGATATATATATGGTATTCGCAAACACATATACACTCGTAGGCCTCCGACGTGCCACTTGCGACTCCTCTGGGGTTGCGGGTGTCCATGGGTGGCGGTAATCGCTTACCATCAGGCGAGCCGTCTGCTCGGTTGCCCACTATCCATAAAAAAAAACTCTGTATCATAACGGTGAAGGAAAACATCGTAAGCAAACCAGCATAACTGAGAGATGTTCTCGATTGCCGGCCTTTTAAAAGGTTTGGGCCTCCGGTACCCTCACTCACTCGGCGAAACACAATGCAAGCGTTGTTTCACGCCGGTTTTCTGTGAGGCCGTGGTATTAATCCGGTCGAGCCGGCCCATTCGTGCCGAAGCATGGCTCTCCCACGGTGAAATTGTAAATTTTTAATACGCACCTAACCACAAAAGAAACAATGGTGTGTGCCTTTTGACTTAACAGTCCAACAGTCATAAAACTAGGCTGTCACTGCTCTATAATTAATTATTACAATTTGGTGTTTAATCATTTGTATCACTTAATGATTCATCATTTGTGATCGGATTCTAGGCTTACCGCACATGCACAATATTAATATTTTACACGGTGGGACTTCCGACATTCTGTCTTCTCGTAACTTATTAATGTGTGCGATACGACCTAATAATTGTTGTATCCACCTGTGAATTAGTTGATCATTACACTCAATGCAGGATTGCAGCTCGAGCCGACGACGGCGGTGGTAAAGCAACCGAGAATATTAAAACCAATACGATGTTCTTCAACATATCACACCGCACTGTTTAATAAGGTAAACATAAAGACGGTGCCACAAATCCATTTTAGGAGCTAGTGCTGAAAAAAAAATTATTACTTTTTCTATTCTCGGGTGTCTCAAAGTACTCTAGAAAATAATTCAAACACAATAAATGCAAGTTAGCTTAAAAAAATATTGAAGATAAAGGATTATGTTATGCTCCAAAATTGAGATGATTTACATTTCGTACGTATTGTTTTAAGTCGTTGAATGGATTGTAATTTTAAGAGTAACCCTATTGAGAATAGCGCTGTAATAACCGCCCAGATGCCTCTAGCTTAACATATCACAGCATCACGCCTGTGTTCCAGAAAGGGAACTGTTGTACTGTAAGTTATACTATCTAAATTTCACCACTTATTTCGTGGGACTTACTAACAGTATATTAAGTTTCATATAATAAGTGTTGAGCCTATTGCCATCAACCAGTCATATCATAATTCCAAACACCGGGCTGCCCTGATTTTTTTTGTAAACATCCTATGTCTCTTTTCCCGACCCAGCATTTGAACTTCGTACCTCACGGTCATCAGCCAAGCTTACAACCGCAAGACCAATTAAGTAGTAGCATACATCAATATATTATCGATAAAAGTAAAATCTGAACAATATTAAAGCATCCGTACAGAAAAGTACACATGCCACATCCCATTAAATCACGCTCACAATAAAAAAAGGAATTCAAATTGGTCCAGCCGTTTCGGAGAATAACATCCAACATCCGGACAGGCGAACAAAAATAATTTCACCGAGCGTTTTACAGAATACGCTCATAAAATTCACGTGACTCCAATTGGCGTATGTTATGAATGACGTAAATAAAACAATAACGCGTTCAAATAACTGCTGTAAATCCACTTAATCATATCTGGGCTGAAACTGCTCACGACTAAGTACTGACCTTGATAAACATAAATGTTACGCTACAACGTTAAAACTTATATTCACCTGGCGAATTAATTACCAATTTTAAGAACTATAACCTGATTGGATAGTCAGCATGCATTGAACAGGTTAGACATTGGTTTAATCCAAACGATACTATCCCAGCCTAAGTCTGATCTAGCAAATCAACTTTGCGTTTTGGCATTAGTGAAGTCATAAATTGTATAAATTTTGTGTTTTTTAATTGTATAGTGCGTGTTATCGATATACGACGTATCGATGTTGATAAAAACCCCAAAATAATACAAGATTAAAGAAAAATAACTATAACTTAGTATATGAGCGTTGGACTGGCAAGTAAATGGTCGCTAGTTCGAACACAAGGCAATTAACAAGATGAAATTAATTTAAAAAAAATAGAGGGCACGCTTGCCATTTAAATCTACGGGATACGGATACCACCTATGTTACCCGGGACAATGTAAGGATTCTAATGATACTCCATACATCGAAATCGGTTCAGGCATTTAGAAGTTATGGTAGAATAAAGAAACTCACAAACATACATACATACGTACATGAACCCTATTAAAATAACACTCGTTTCTTTTGGGCAGTCGTGTAATAATTTATCAAGTATATATTAAAACTCAAGATAAATCTTTGAAAAGCATTAACGCATGCTTAGCGAACTCTAAAGTTACAATATTAAATGGAAAAAGAATACGGTCGCGAACAGGATTCGAACTGGCGCATCCGGGAGGCGCAGGTTCGAATCCTGTTCGCGACCGTATTCTTTTTCCATTTAATATTGTAACTTTATATAATAAAAATTATTTATCACTTGCCTAAAACGGTAAAGGAAAACATAGTAAGGAAACCAACATACTTGAGCGAGATTCTCGATGGTGTGTTAAGCCATGTCAAAGGCCTACGAGCGGTGCAAACTCTGACAGAATTAGCCAGAATTAGAATTATCATATAATCAGAATTAGACAGAAGAATTAGCAATTGCATTAGATTGCTATAATATGATTGTTTATTTGCCTACTGTAGGGCAAGGGCTCTTTTCATTTACGAGAAAGCCTAAGCTTTGATAATAATATAATAATAATAATATTTAATATTTATTTAATAATAATATTTCAGATCATTAAGTCTATGTTTCTTCACGATCTTTTCCTTCATTAAATGCTTGTATGTTTTGGTTTAGTTAAGAAAGTACATACAGAATTTAAAAAAAAACCATTGGCACATACTAGTTTTGTACCCACAACCTGTAGCTCAAGAAGACCTTTTTCTTTTTTTCTATAGTGGCATTTATATGAAGGTGAAAACTTTCACGTCAAAAAGTGAAAGGTTTCACCTTCATTTTATTTTTATCGAGTCAATGGATAATAACACTAATAATATTACATATTATTTTATTATTATTACTAATATTAAAGGCGTACGTGATATTTAAAATGCGTACTCCTTTTTTTTTAAACTTTTACGTTATAATTTCAGAAAACAACGCAAGTTCATACGAGTACGAGTCGTAATCCGTTACATCCAATTAGATCGAGTTAAATTCACATCACTAATGACAAACATGTATTTCATCCAATTCAATTGCATTGGTACATACTTTAGTTCGCAATGGCGCTACTCGCTAGTAGTTCCGTGTATGTCAACTCCTTAAAAGTAACTCGTTTTCTGTTCAATCTACAAAGACGTGCCCCACTCTTTGTGTAAATCTCTATCCGTAGCGAACTGTGTGGTTCGTAAATTATTGCTGCTGAGATTATACAACGTTCAGCCACCAACTCGCCTAATAGTATGCGAATGTGTGAATGGAGCACATATATCCAGAAGAAATCTATTCACTCTAGCCTTAAATATACCTAGATTATATACCAGGAAACAAGGAAGACGGCAGTTTATGGGCAGTACGTATCATGAACATAGATCAAGTAATATCATTTTTCACACAATCTATCCTTCGTAGCTTGGTGTTCCCTTATTCTGGTGTTGTGGTTTCCATTAAGGGCTTTATAACCACAAAACAACCATAAATAGCTTGCCATGTCACACGCGTACAGAAGTGCAATCAGATTCATCGATCGGAGTGCCAACCACAATACACAATACCTACGACAATGATTAATATTGCATCTAGTTGATTAAAATCTTCAATTACGGTCTTAAGGGAAAGTGCCTAAGTTTTCTTAGCCTGCGATATATTATTAAAAATATATTATATTGCTATTTTCATGTTTTTTAGTTGTTTTCTTTTTAGTGCTGTGCTTAATGCTTTGTGCAGAGTTCAAAGAAAACGAAATGTATCTTTCTTTATGGCACCATCTAGAATATACTAAATTATCGTAAAAAATTAAATGTAATATTTTACATGTAATTTGAAAATTTTGTTTACAGACATAAAATCATTTATCATTTGCCGCCACTGCGAAGCGAGGCTACCAGGTGGAAAAAGTTCTCACTGCGGGCTTTCAAGAAATACGTTACAAATTGCTCCTAGAATATTTTATTTTTTCTTAATTAATTTTAGGAACCCGTTGTCGAAATGGCTTCGTGGTCAGAGCGCATGGAGTATTTATCCGGGAGGCGCTGGTTGGAATCCTGCTCACGACCGTATTCTTTTTCCACAAAAAAATATGACTTTAAGGTTCCCTAAGCGTGCGTTAATGCTTTTTAAAGATTTATCTGTAAGTATACATATAACATATTTGCATATTATTTATGGATTCACTTTTCTTTTAATATATCTATGTATAGGAAACTGTTTTGGCCATAAAGCAAAAAATATTTTAACGCGTCTCCCGCCCCGGTCCTTCATCTACACCATAATCGAAATATTTATAAGGTATTAACACGGGGTTTAAAATTAAACAGATTACTAGACTAGACTACAAACTCCGTCACTTCTAGGTATAAATAGTGAATGGGTCGCCCACCATCCTGTGGGACCTTCCACATTCATGAACTGTGACGTATATAGTTTAGTACCTTCACCTCTAGTTTTAACTCTCCAGAGATTACATGACATTTAATATGTTATGTTAATTAGTATCTGTAATTAGTCCCCAAGGGAAATTTGTGAGTATTTCTACATTTCAAGACAAATGATTATACATTACGTATTTTTCGGCAACTAGTCTCATAGATAAAACTCCAACGTACTTGCAAAAGTGCGCAAATACTTTGATTTAAAGTAAAAGAACGTATCATATCTACAATACTTATTTGTTAAACCTCTATAATAGATACATACAATCATGCCTATTTCCAATTGCGGTAGGCAAAGACTGTCGATTACCGCTTGTCACGATGAAAATAAGAATATAAATATGAAGTCAACCACAAAATATGGTGATCATAAATGGAGGTGCTATTATGCACAAGATTGCTCGACAAAATCAAAATGATATTATTCAAATATATTACTTACTTTTGTACAGCAATTTTCTTTTTTCATGAACCTATTCCATTTGCCCGAAAATATATATCTGACTGCTGAAAACCAATGAGCGAAAGTATTATCGTGAAATACCTAAAATAATGAGGGCTATCGTTTCTGTTCATTCGTTGGCGCCACTGTCGAGTAAGCTCCTGAAGTACATAGCTTTCAAAGTTTGCTATAAACGGGCCTGAAAACAAAGTTTACATTAATATCATATATAATACCTTATAACCGTATCGTAAAAATATCGAGTATGCCGCAGTGTTTCCCAGTCCCATTTTGTTCGGAAAAATGTAAAATAATAATGAATTTTGCATCACTTTTTCTTAGCTCATTCATTGACCCGTAACTCATATTTGCCATAAGTAATCATAAAGTAAAAAGTAAAGTCAGGTATTGTAAAATATTTACAACATTATTCTAATTATAAATAAACCGTAGCCCACCCACAAACGGTGACTTTTGACATTTCGGAGACCTGACGCTACACTAGCACCTCTAGCGGCGAATACATACGCGATAGCTCTCATAGGTAAAATCTAGATAAGAATTTTAAAAGTTTCTTTGAAAAACATTTTTTTTACCAAAAAGTTTCATCTACGTATTTATTTGGAGGTACATAATGTTGTACTATTTTATTGCAAACGGCATCATGTCTGACTGTGATAGACAGCGTTGATTGATTTATTGAGAAACAGTGCTGTAAATTTAAGAATATTTTTTCTAACTGGATTTTCTTTAAATCTTTTACGTAAATAAATAGACGATGTGTCGTGGTAAAAAGGAGATTTATGAACACAGTGCTGCTACAAAACATGGCAAATGCATTTTTACATAACATAGCATGACGCCTGTATTCTCCGAAGGGGTAGGCGGAGGTGTACATAGTTGGAAACCCATATTTCACAATGCTGTTATTAAGTCCGATGTAAGAGGTGGTGAGCCTATTACTATCTACATGGCACAATTCCGAACTCCAGGCTGCTACTGAGAATTTCCTACTTTGCCCGACCTGGAAATCGATCCCGAGACTTCTTGCTCAGAAAAACAAATGCATTATTAGTTTTTAAATAAATGTTAAACATGGTGGGACTGAGTTATGGTGAACGAAAACATAGTGATGAAGCTTGGATTTGATGATTTCAAATTGCTAAAACATTTACTTAGGCTTTTTCTAGCAATATAATGAAAAATTGTCGAACTCCCGTACTTAAGGTTCCGAACCACCGTAGGATTTTATTATTTTAAATTCCTTGTAGTGGATATCATAATAACAGATATTCTGTGAAAATTTCAACAGTCTATTACAGGTCATAAGACACAGTCTTATAACAGACATGCAGACAACTTAGGTTCAGAGATAGAATACCGTACCATCCATTGGTACGGGGCACCCTAAAAATGCTGGACAAGGCATGCAACTTCCATTTGTAGCTAATACTTTAATTAGTATACTCTCGAAAGTACAACATTGTTCTTAATAACATTAATATTTCTTTTGTGTATAGTATGATTAGCAAGTCATCAGATTAAAAGAAGAACCATCAAAATAGAAAATCTCGACAATAAGTTGGACAACACGTTGACTACGCACATAAAAAGAACAAATGTATATATATATATATATTTATATGTACGTTGACTTAAGCTGAACATCCTCCTATTTTCGTCGGTTTTAAATAATACATCACCTATTTAAGTATTTACATTTTTTACTAATCGAGTCATCATTATATTATGAGCGATTAGCTGTTTCCTCAGTCATTAGCAGACACAATAGATTTTTATTGTCACAACGTACAGATCTGTACGTTGCTGAGCCGAAAGGTTAAAATAATACTGGCAATTAACTGCTACCACAGAACAAATCACTTACCTACCTCCTGCTATAAAGAAAATAACAGTTCTAAGTGCGTTTTTATGCTGTATGGGCCAATTCCAGCGTAAATACCGTAAAAACCCAGAATCGGTCATTTTTTACTTGGCCTGTTAAGTAGGCCAAGTGCAGAAGGAAGTTTATTTGACCCGGTGTAAATAAAGAAAAAGAAAGATTTTTTTATAGTAGATAGTAAATCCGTGCCGGTAGCATATTAATCGCGCATTTTTTATTCCATTATGACTGTTATACAAAACAACTTATGGAGAACCCTACCAAAAGTTTGAGAAATTTACAATAAATCGTGAACGTGCGTTACAATGTATTTTTAAACATACAGTAATAATTAATACATTTTATTACATGTTTACACTGTTAAATAACCAAATGTGCCTGAAGTTGTTTATCTAACGTGTTTTATAAACATTTTTCCAGTTAAGATTTTAAATTTTTCTGAATTCCTAGGTTAAAGTAATGTTAAAAACTAAATTCATAACTATAAATCTGAAAAAGCAATAAACAAATTTTTTTACTTCTGAAATTCAAGGAAATTCCAAACCAACCAAGATTTATAGAAGTAAAACAATAAATTTTAAGTCCTTTCGCAGTTTGTTACTTACCGAGAGATACGTCAATTACGAAGCATTAAAATTTTCCGAGCCGCCAAGTCCACGGTGTCGTCCGCATCATAAATCATCGAAAGCTAACAAACTTTCCAGACTTCAACCAAAATAGAATTTAAAGTACCTACTTTCAATTAATATTCGTTTAAGTGAACAACGATTTTAATAATTCCAGTACAATTTTGATTTGAATAATTAATACTATTGAAAAAGTTTTGTTAAACTTCACACACTCAAACTAACACGTACACAACACTATTAAATCGATGATTGATTTTTAAAAGCCGAACTCCATCTAATTTGACATGGAACACACAAATAATTTCAAAAACATTCGAAGTCCAAATTCAAAACTGTAGCGAAGACACGCTGCGTTCAAAGTTGCGCACATTCTGGCGCGTCAGTAAAGAGGCGGCCACGCGGGCGAGTCTCACAGAATAGACTGGAGTTAGTAACTCGTACTCGGAACGAAATGGGAGTAATGCGCATGGTACGGGACTAAGATAATCCCGGGTAAAAAGCGTAGAAGAACGGTGAAAGGCTTTCACCGTGAATGCATCTTTTCTATTGTGCCGTGGTAATGCCAGGCGGCTGATTAGCAGCGAGACGGTGCCTACGTTGGAAAAAAAAGTTTTAAGTTTTTTTTTTTCTTTTCCTTGCTTCTCGTAAATTTGGCCGTCAACATACAGAACGCAGGTAAATATTTGAATTAACAGGCGATGAATGAGAACTCGGTGAAGACCATTAAAAACGATCATGAAACATTTATTACGATAGTTACTCGTACATCACAGTTCGATGTGATAACATCATAAAAAAGAAGAAATGCTGTCGAAGAAAATATAATATTCTGAGAAAAATGTTGACCATTTGTTTGGATTCTAACGAATATTTTGCTCCAGTGAATGAAAATGAAAATGCAGCTGTTGCTTCAAGAATCTATTTCAGCGGGAGTGATTGAACTTTTTACGATGAAATAAAAATGATATATTTTTCCTTGATAAACTTAAATTTGACGCTGTCCATTTTTAGGGTTCCATATCGCAATAGGAAAAAACGGAAACTTTATAGGATGACTTTGTAGTGTGTCTGTCTGTCTGCCTGTCTGTCCCTGTCAAGACCCTTTATCTCGGGAACGCGTGGAAGTATCGAGTTGAAATTAAAAACATATATTCAAGTCTAGAAAAAATCAAAGATAACGTAAAAAAAAGATACGACCGTTTATGCCGCAAAAAACTTATATATTGACACTCTCAAGGGAATTAAAATGTAAAGAGTACTTTCCGTTGACCTAGAACTATGAAATTTGGCAAGTAATATCGTATTATACTACAAGTACAGGGAAAAATCTGAAAACTATACATTTGTAATTAAAACTTAAAAAATATAGTTTTTATATGTTTTCGAAACTGAATTTCGGGAAAAGCTCTGAAAAAACTACGAGACTCGATTCCTGAACTATTTATAATATGTACCTACAAATTTGTACGGAACCCTCGGTGGGCGAGTCCAACTCGCACTTGTCCGTTTTGTATATTTATACCACGTTACGGACGTCTAATTATGGGTGAAGCCTGCAAATGGCAGTCCATTAGAAGCGTGTGTGTATGCTTTTGCCCTCTGCGATAGGTAAGTACTAACATAATTGTCTGGCCTTGCTTTATTTGTGTGCGTGTAATAAAATATATATATGAGAGCATATTGACAAGTTTTTATGGACCAATTATAGGACCTGGTATGTTTTTTTTTATTTGTTTTCACAATGTTGTTTTACTTTAATAATACATTTATACCTTTTATATTTTATTTATTTATCAAAGAAAATGTGTTTTAACAATATTCACATCTGCCAAGCTACAGAGCAGTTTGTTGGCCAACTTGAAGACTTATATTTTAAGATATCAATTACCGGAAATTTGATCATTATATTATACAGAACAGAACTACAAATGTCTGTAACATAGTTTACCTGAAGTTACTCACTATAATCAAATTTGGAAACAAACGTGTAGCTTTAATGTCGACATAAATATTATTAATTAATTAATTTTCTCGCAAATTTTAGCTCTACATTAGGCGGAGGTTATCAGTTTGTCATTACTACTCAATACTTAATAATTTATTGTATACTAGCTGTACCCGTGGCCTTGCTCACGTCAAAGTAATCTTGACGCCAAACTAAGATTTCAATTAATTATACGTACAAACTCACACCTGATTCCCATTGAAGTAGGCAGAAACTATAGATTTTATCTAACATTCATGTAGAATGCATGCTCGATGGCTTAGTTTATTAACCTGCCTTTTTTGAGAAGGTCCGGTACGTTGGTTGATGTTAGACCCTTCACCCCTTCCTTTTTTGGTAATAATTGTTGCATTATTCTATTATTGTCTATCCTCTTTGATGCCACCCTTATACAGACAGCCGTGACTTTTCAGATACTTGACAGCTGCCCTAGCAACCCAAACTCATACAGATAAATCTTCGAAAAGCATTAATGCATGCATAGAGAATTCTTAAGTTATAAATTTTAGTGGAAAAAGTATACGGTCGTGAGCAATATTAGAACCTGCGGCTCCCGGATAAATGCTCCAGGCGCTCTGACCGCTATGCCATCTCGACCTCTGCTCACTACTGCGAATTCTTATTCCACATTTTAATGTCTTTTGATGACGTCATCGCTATCTATTCAGTCCATAGGTGACCGAACCGACACGACTAACGTTGCAGTTAATCCAATGTCGTACAGATTTTATGCGAATTCGCGGTTTACTACCGCAGAGGTCAGCTGAAAGCTAGATGCGACATAGATGATCTTACGTTATTTTCTGTTTCCCAATAGTATTACCGAAATTTGATAAGCCGCCGTTCCCGAAATCGGCGGCCTATCACTATGGACAGCACTCCCTCATTCTTCACTCGCGTATTCCGGTGGGACGGCAATCCGAGACGTTTGGAGTGAGATCAGGTGCAGAACTGACGGCATGACAATATGTGTTGGCCAAAATGATAATGTCACATACATAGGTACACACATAAATTCACGTCTCTGGCCTAGGCTTCAGGTAGGCAGACACTATAGAACGCCACCTGCTAAGATCCTTACATACTCTTTTTGCTTCTATCACGTTCATACGTCTGTTCATACACGCGTGCTGGTTGTGAGCACTACTTTTTTGACCTTTTAGGAAGTTTCGGTGGGTCAGTTTATATCTATTTAGGGATCTCAGAATTTCCTTTTACACCTGCCTCGTCTTTTCAACTTTTCAACATGACATGACATACTATTTTCAGTTTCTGTCACGACATCTTCATTTAAAAATGAAAATATTAATGGTCATCAATCTTGTGCAGTGTAAAGAGAATCTTAGAAAAACTGACTTATTAGTCTAGTGGTTGCAAGTGAGTATAAGCGTCGGTAAGTCTTGGGTTTGATCACCAGGTCGAAAAAAGTGTTGTTGAGTTTCATAATGAAGTTTATAGTAGAGCTTGGATCTGGCTTGTTGTTTATTTTTTCAACATTTACTACACGATCTATAAAACGAATGCCCAAGATGCAGGTACTGATAGTCTGTTCCAATCTCCGCTTAGTAAACATTCGTTGAGGTTAAGCAATGTTTTACACGGTATTTTATTGGATAGGGTAATGATGACGCTAACTGCAGCATTTTCATTAAATCCTTTCGTGAATCGGATGGCGCATTGAGTTTTCCTTTGGTTTTTTTACTAAATAGGTATTGGAGCCCCCAATACCTATTTAGTAACAAAGTTGTCCGCGTCCGTAGGAGTGCACCCTTAAAATGGAATCCCTACACGTAGCCCCTGGGTGGTGCAAAACAGGCAACACACCTCTGGTTGGAGTCTTCGACCACGGCTGTTTACCATCCACCGGACGAAGCCGTTGTGGTAGTGGGCAGTTGCATCAACTCCCCAACTATCGTTCTTCCAAAATCTATCCACTCTACATATGAGTGAATAGATTTATTCTGGATATACGTGCTCGGCCCCACCGTCGCTTGCCATCAGGCGAGTTGGTGGCCAAACGTAGATCCATGTGATCATATTTTTTTATATAATTTATGACAGAGTTTAAAAATGACTTTTCTATGGAAAGAAGTATCATGATTAATGATGAGATCTGATTGATAAAAAATTTACATAACGCTAACGTGTAATATCTTCACTGTGCTTCACCATATTGATATGAGACAGCAAGAGAAGCACATAAAAAGTGGGTTTATATTACAAAAGGACACGATAAACTAAAATAACGTTGTTTTCCTGCGAAATAACAGATAAAACTTGTATTATCAAAATTAAAAATATGCAAAAATAATATCTTGTACCGGGATTCGATCTAAATACTTATACCGTGCCAGTGACCTATGTATGATATGTAACTAATTACTCAGTTGACAATATTGCTAAAATAGGCATTCACAATCTACTAATCAAAATACAAAACCGGTAAATGCTTGGTCCCCATGTGATAAAGCGCAATGATACCTTTTGCAGTGCTTATCATTTTTGATTAGCTATACAACAGTGCCATTTTTATTGAAATCCGTCCAATTTAGATTCTGAGTGTCAGATGTTTAACATCACTGCTCAGCTCCCATGAGGAAATGCGCAATTTTGAATAGCCTATAAGTTGACCGGGCTTTTGACGATATTTTTTACAAATTTTCAGTTGTTTCTTTTTCTTGGTTTGGACGCCAACCTCGGACATACAAACAGACAAAAGTACTCAAATTTTAAAAACAACAGATTTGGCAGTAGAATCGATTGAATAACACAATACGAAAGCAAAAAAAACAAAAAGCGAATTTGAAATTTTCGGGCTTTCGAGTTACGATTTTATTATAAGTATAGATATAGATGACAATGTAAGCAGGTAATATATATAAAATGATAGCACCAATCTTAAACCCAGTAACATGCCTAATTCACCAGGAGAGAGGAAAGGCCTTAATTCTATAATAATTAAACTGCCTCGTTGGTCTAGTAGTGCCAAGCGTGACTTCTGAACTTGAGGTCTCGGGTTCGATTCCCAGGTCGGATAAAGTATTGTTGAAGTTTTCTGTTAGTAAATTTTTGGTTTGGCATTATTCCCGGTTGATGGCAATAGGCTTACCACCAATACATGGGACTTAATAACAGCATAAATGAAATGTGTGTGTAACAACTGTTTTCACCTCTGTCTACCCTTTCGGGGAATACAAGCGTGATCGCCATGGCCGTAGTCAGGGAGAGTGGTTTTCGGGTTCAACTTTTCCCCCGATATCTTAGCCTATTGCTTGTTAGGCAACGAGCTAGTCAAGATCGTCACCTGCAGGATATGACTCACGGTGGCCAGTGATCATTGAGTGCCCTCTAACGCCAGGCAGGACCTCTGTGATATCATGTACTGATGGATTTCCAAAATTCAATACGAAAAAGGAGAATATGGGCGGAAATAAATCCCTGGTTACGGCCTTGGCAGGTACATAAGGTACCTGGTCTTTATTACGTACGATATGTTTTATGTAGGTACTGATGTTGCGATTTGTAAGATATCTGACATCTGCTGTCAATTAGATCAGGGTCACGTTTGCGGATTGATAGCAAACTGAACGTGTCAGTATGACGCTCGTGTGTGAATTGTCCTAATTATCATGTACTTTTTTTTTGCCACTTCGCGTACAGTCCAATTTATAAAAAACCATGCCGTAATCTACGGACTTAAGCCATTTTACACGACTGCACAAAAAAAAAGTGTTATGTTTTTATAAACTGTACCATAAAAAATGGTGTATTCAATACAAATGCCAATATTTAAGTGAAAACATTTATAGGATGACTAGTAATAAATGACTATTTTTTTGAATACTTGTCTGTTTGTCAAATTTTGTGTTGAATAAGTTCCGAAACGGCTGAATGGATTTAAATGAAAATATTACGAATTAAAACAGAAATTAAGACTTAGATTTTTGTGTGTGTAACTTAGATGAAGGAGATCGTGGCTAAGTAACAGATACACAGATTAATCGATCGGGGTTACATATATATAACATAACATCACGCCTGTATTCCCCAAGGGGATAGGCAGAGGTGTACACAGTGGTACACCCACGTTTCACCAATGCTGTTATTTAGTGCAATGCAATAGGTGGAGAGCCTATTGCCGTCACCCGGGCACAATCTCAAACTCCGGGCTCCTATTAAGAATTTATTTACAGAAAAACCCAATAACACTTTGCCTGACCCGGAAAACGATATGACCCGGGAAACGGAAACTTACACGCGATTAATCTGGTTAAAAATGGTTTTATTATAATCTGTTGTATTTTCTTTTTCATTTGTGTCACGTAGGATCTAACACTATATCTCGGTTCTTCTTTTTATCGTGTGGTTGATGAACAATCTAATGTCAGAGTTTAAGTCACCCGTAGGTCTCTGACATGGCTTTACACACCACCGAGAATATCTCTCAGGTGTGCTGGTTTCCTCACGATGTTTTCCTTCACTGTTTTAAGCAAGTGATAATCTAATATATAAAATTCTCGTGTCACAGTTTTCGTTGCCATACTCCTCCGAAACGGCTTGACCGATTTTGATGAAATTTTTTGTGCTTATCCGGTATCTATAAGAATCGGCCAACATCTATTTTTCATCCCCCTAAATGTTAGGGGTAGTCCACCGCTAAATTTTTTATTTATATGGCAAAACGACGTTTGCCGGGTCAGCTATTAGTTTATAATACGCAGATGACTTCAAAAAGACAGTGGGGCGTGCCTTGGATTCGAACTTACGACCTTTGACTTTTTACCTGCATCATCATTATCACTGCTTTTTACCTCGGTAAGTGCTCTATTTATAGAAAAAAACTGAGCTTGTTAATGGTAAACTATTGTGACACCAAGAATTATGTGCGTACGCTTACGATGTCATAAAACTTGATCTACAAGATCTCATAAAAAGAAGGTAATCCATGTAGGTTAATATATATATATCCTCCCGATCGTATTTCGGTTATGGCAAGCTATCTCCACGGAGATTAGCCAAGGACGCAGAAGATATTATAGTGCACAAGTATGTGCACAAACATAAGTGCACTTCCTCTTCCTTCACTCTCATAGTCCGATAGGACGGCAATCCGTACACGACCGGAGCGAGATGAGGTGCAGAACCGATGGCTTTACGTGCTCTCCGAAGCACGGGGGTGTCACACCGCCTACTTACTGACACCGGGCTGCTACTGAGAATTTCTTAACATAAAAACCCAATAACACTTTGCCCAACCTAGGAATCGAACCCAGGACCTCACGCTCAGCAGCCGCGCTTACGACCGCTGGACCAACGAGGAAATATTATAGTGACCAATCGGTATAAAGAATGGGTACCATAGCTAAATATCTTTTCTTCTACATAGAAACCTAGTCATTTTCAAAATACCTATATTAACACAATAATGAATTTCATTTCATTACATAACATAGCATTACGCCTGTGATCTTCGGAAGGGAATACAGAGGTGTTCACAGTTGTACACCCACATTTCACAAATGCTGTTAATAAATCACATGTAATAAATATATTTTTAGCCCATTGACACCTATCGGCCACATATCCAAGCTCGGGGTTTCTACTGAGAATTTCCTAACAGAAAAACTCAATAAAACCTTGCCCGACCTGGGAATCGAACCCGGGACCTCATGCTCAGCAGACGTGCTTAAGACCACGAAACCAACGTGACAGATAGTTTTTTTTTTTATTACATTCCTAATATATTATATAATATATTATCTAATATATAAAATTCTCGTGTCACAGTTTTCGTTGCCATACTCCTCCGAAACGGCTTGACCGATTTTGATGAAAATTTTTGTGCTTATCCGGTATCTATGAGAATCGGCCAACATCTATTTTTCATCCCCCTAAATGTTAGGGGTAGTCCACCCCATTTTTTTTTATTTATATGGCAAAACAACGTTTGCCGGGTCAGCTAGTAATATATATTATGAACTGAAATGCGCTTCAAAATATATATAATATATATTTTCAAGCGCATTTCATTTCATTACTATTTCTCTAAGTAAATATTAAATAATAATAGACACGAACGGGGCTTGAACTCGCGATATTTGACCGTCCGTGTCATCACTCTTCTAGCTATTGAGCTACCGTGTCGTTGTTCGACGCTATTAAATTTTATGTTGGAACTTAGCAACAACATTTTTCCATTCCGAAAGTGTTTTAACTGGCTCATTGTTCTAGTGGTCGTAAGCGTGGCTGCTAAACGTCAGATTCCGTGTTCAAACCCTGAGTCGGACAAAGTGATATTTGTATTTTCTGAGGAAATTCTCAGCAGCGGCCCATAGTTTGAAATTAACTCTGGTTGATGAGAATAAGCTCACCACCTATTACTTGGGACTTCATTGGTTAAATGTGGTTAAAATATATTATAACTTCTACCTAGCCCTTAAGTAAATACAGGCGTAATATTATATTATGTTTAGAAGTAACATAACATAACATAACATAGCATGTTTAGAAGTGTTTATAATTAAAGGTGGTCTAATAACTAAATTAAATGCTTCGGCCTTAACCAAAGTTCTTGTATTTCCAGTTGGCGATTAATGGGTTTTGGCTGTAACAGGTCTTTTTATTATCCGTGACTTGGTAAAGTTTTCTTAAAACAGAATTAAACATATATAGTAACATTCAAAGGTTCTAAATTTGGTAAATATAATTTACTTGTCTTGTCAAAAATACCAACAAATTCTGAACAAATTCAGCTAAAAAGAGTATTACCTGTGAAGAAGTGCAACTATTTAATAATTTACCCTGCCATATAAAAAAAACTTATTCCGCAGTTTTCGATCTCGGCTGTGCGAAAATATAAACAGAAAATTATTCTGTGCTTTTTTGTTTTGTTTATAGTCCACGATGGTGGCCGTGCCGGATTCCTACAGAAAAACCACACTTTCCTTCTAAAATTTTTACCGAGTCCTGGGATCACAGCTGCATTCACCGCAACCCCGGCAGGTTTGGTCCATAGGGCGCATCGACGGGCTCCATCCTTTGTTATTTGTGCAGGCTGGCCTCAGTTGACCTGCACAGGCACTCCATACTGAATTTCATGCGTAATCACAACATACATTCCCAAAAAGTTATTAAATTAAAGTGCACTTTTGGTTGAAAAATTTACCCATATTTCAATACGCTACTTATTTTATTTGTGTCTTTTTAGAATTCTTGATTTATAATAGTATTCTGTCTTAGATTTACTAATAAAGTAGGTACATATGACATTGTAAAAGTCACATTGGAACATGCCAGGTTTGAACCCACAAACTGCGGCCCAAACCACCGTAACCACCCGGCCACCACGAAACTTTAACTTTAAATTATTTTAAATTATTATGAAGTTGTGTTCATACCTATAAGCTAGTGGCTAAGTACCACATGATTATATTCTGACATCCACACGGACGAAGCCGCGGTCACAGCTAGTGTTTAATATTAATGAGTTAGTGTATTTCCAGCTCAAGTTTCCCAGATCAACAAAATCCGCCGACCACGTCACGCTCTCCTCCGTCCCGATGATAGGATCACTGTAGCTCAAGAGTCTAACAGACACACAAGCACACTCCGACGCGCTCGACCGCCTCGTTATAGACCTCACCGGCGAGGTCCACGTCCATTGCGAAATGTCTCATTATGTCCACCCCGACCCTTGCTCGGGCCGGCCCGCGCCGAGCTAGTAGCTTTAAATTCGTCCCTTAATAATAAGGAAACTGATATGACCCAGCTAGTCCCTAGTTGTCCCCCCAGCAATGCAACGAGGTTCGTGTCCCGCAGGGGACGCCCTTAGCGCTGTTGCTTAGTTTGTAGTATCTTAAAATATGCTCTGGCTGGAGGCATCAAACTGCCTCGCCTTAGATATTGTCCGGTTACGCCGACAAAACCCCTCTGGGTTTCTGCAAGAGGCCATTTCAAAAAAAAAAAACAGCTCAAGTTAAAATTTTCATGAGGATTAACATTTCAGTAATACTAAAAACTGAATGATTGGGAAAATATATGGTTAAATATATAACGTAAACGTATACCAAAACTGAAATGATTTCCCGAATCTTAAAACTTTCTCTCATTGTCTTCTCCTTTTAAAATTTTATTATATTACGTACCCTAAGTACTTTATTCATCGAATTCTGATACCAATTTCCTTTTCCTGGTGTTTACTGTGGCAAATTTTCTTTTTTTGATGATGTTTAATTTAATACCAAAATTATTTATCAATGATACAGTTTCAGGATTGGTTTGGAAATGAAAATTTTGTGCATATATACAATCACGCCTCTTTCCGATTGGCGTAGGAAGACTCGATTTCGGCTTGCTACATTTCTTTCACAACTGTTTCACTTGACTATGTTAATTCTCATTGGACGGATAAATACTTTATAGGAACGCCGAGAATCGTTATCCGGGAGGCGCAAGTACAAATCCTGCTCACCGTTGTTTTTTTTCTTTCACAAAAATATTGTGCCACTAAATAATTATTCACCAAAATTTTGTGAAGGCTCTCACAGAAAATAAAACCATTATCTTCCCCGTTAAGAATATCCGATTTCATATTATTAGTAATATCCATGACTACTTGTAAGGTGCTTTCTATGAAATTTTCAAGTGTAAGAACTTTAGTTCCAAGAAAACTCATGAATAGATTAATAATAATAATAATAACTTGAGCAAACCATTGGTATTCAGTACCAATGATCGCAAGGAAGTATGGCAAAGCAAGGAGCTACACGGACGCTTTTATCGGGCATTTTATGGTCCCGACGTAGATTTTTTAGCGTCCGTATCATGGCTGCGGTTTGGTGATCTCTTTGGTGAAACTGAAGGTTTTATCTGTGCAATTATGGACGAAGTTATCATGACGAATAACTACCGGAAATCCAATTCCAATTCCAATTTTGGATAATAATGGCTCCATCGGGTTAACGATGATTCTACCAATGTCAAGGTTGGATAAAACACGTTATAAACAATAACAAAATTTGACCAGTGGGAAAGCCAAGGTACGGTTCACAATAAAAGTTAAGCAATTAGTGTTTTGTTAGTGTTTAGTAATAAAAAAAAGAATAAACAATAGAGATTAATAATTAACAGGACTTAGATTAGTGGACCAACAACAAGGTTCTGAGAGATTAAAAGTTATGTATTTAGATTAAAGGGAATCAATTGAAACCAGAAAAATACGTTTTTAGGTAGGAAAGCAAGAAATTTAAATTCTGATTTTATTTACAGTAAGAAACAACATAGAATTTTAATAAAAGGAGAACCAACAAGCGTTAGAAGAAAAGGAATATTAATAGGCCTAGGGATATTATTAGAATGGATATCATAAAGAAGGACAGATATATTGGGACAGAAAAAAAACAAATGTTCTAAGGTGCCCTCATCCATGCCACATTCACAGAGAGAATTGTCGCGAATATGAAGTTTGGCTAAAAAGACAGGGGTACAGACATGACCTATTCTGAGACGGATAATGAGAGAAGTAAGAAATTTACTAATATTTTTAGATTTAAAAAACCAGGGTTTAGAGGGAATATTGGGCTGAATAGACGCATAATATTTCCCTTTTAAAAGACTGGTCTGTTGCCACATATCATTCCAGGAGATCAAAAGATGAGGTCTAGCTAGAGAGCGTAGATCCCGAGAAGGAATATCAGAATGAGAGTTAGAACCAATTTGTACAGCCAACTTAGCATAGTGATCTGCAGCCTCATTACCCGAGATACCAGAATGGCCTGGAATCCAGGCCAATACAACTTCAATTCCAGATTGATTTAATTTGAACAGAATTTGCTTAATTTTGAGGGTAAGTATGAAAATATCTTTAGAATGGAAGGGAAGCTTAAGTAAATCTTGAAGACAGCTGAGGGAGTCACTAAAAATTAAAGCCTTTTGGAAAACCGGAAATATATCGTAAAAGACGGGACAGTTGACATATGTCGGGCATGTCACTGTCCAGGCGAGTCTATTAGATATATTATTTCTGGTTGTTCTCGTCTTGCTAACGGCGAATACTTGCACAGACACAACTTAGTGGCCAAGATTATACACCAACAACTTGCTTTGAAATACAGTCTTGTGGAATCGGAGGTGCCGTACTATAGGTATGTGCCCGACCCAGTTCTCGAAAAAGGTCATGTCACATTATACTGGGATCGATCTATCATCACTGATAGGACTGTTATTGCTAACAAGCCTGACATAGTGGTCATAGATCGATTAGAGCGCCGCGCAATGATTGTGGATATAACTGTCCCTCATGACGAGAACCTCGTGAAAGCTGAAAAAGACAAACAAATAAAATATGTTGATTAAGCTCACGAGGTTGTCGACATGTGGGACGTGGATTCGGCAATCGTTGTGCCGATAGTCGTGACGACCAACGGACTGATAGCGAAAAGTCTTGACCAACACCTTAAGAGACTCTCGTTAGACGGCTGGGTCAAGGGCCTGATACAGAAAGTGGTACTCCTCGACACGGCACGCATTGTGAGGGGGTTCCTCTCTCTGGGGCTCTAACCACCGGTAGCTTGGACCCTGTTCCCGATGCCGGCGGTTTGCTATATTTTATATTTTTAAAAGTATATTATTTTTGTAATTGATATATAGTTAAAAATATAATTTATATGTAATTTAATGAATAAATGTAATAATAATAATAATATTCAAGATATGTCTTTGAAAAAGCATTAACGCATGCTTAGCGAACTCTAAAGTTACAATATTAAATGGAAAAAGAATACGGTCGCGAACAGGATTCGAACCTGCGCCTCCCGGATAGATACTCCAGGCGCTCTGACCACTAAGCCATCTCGACCTCTGCTCACTACCGCGAATTCTTCTTCCATATTTTAACACGTCTTATGGCGACGTCATTGCAATCAATTCAGTACTTACAAGTGACCGAACCGACACGACTAACTTTGCAGTTAATACAATGTCGTAAAGAATGCAATTACCTTAATAATTCAAGATATGTCTTTGAAAAAGCATTAACGCATGCTTAGCGAACTCTAAAGTTACAATAATAATATTCCACAACTTTCACACAACGCCGTCTAGTCTCAAGCTAAGCAGAGCTTGTGTTATGAGTACTTGACAACTGATAAACATACTTATATATTTCTAAATGCATACATATTATAGATAAATTACACCCAGACACAGAACAAATGATCGTGCTCATCACACAAACATTTGTCCTGGGTGGGAATCGAACCCACGACCTCCGGCATAGCAGTTAGGGCTATTAACCACTAGACCAACAGGACAGTCTAATAGATCGTATGTTTCTTGGAATAACAACAAGTTAGTTCACAAAGTAAGTATATTATACTTCTTATAAAATATAACTAAGGAACCTCGCATCTACGGCTTAAAACCGCATTAAATTATCAAATAAGACAATATAGTCCATTACGTCCAATATGTGGAGAGCGTAGCTAGGTAACAGCCGCATAGATCGATCGACCAAGGTTGAGCTGCCGCGGTTGATCTGTGAATGGGTGACCATCATTTCAAATCGAGACCCCTCCATGCCTCTGAGAGCACGTTAAATCATCTGTCTCATCCCAAAATATGGCAGCCATTACGGGTAGTCATGTAGAATTGCCTGAATGTCTTACTACGAGATATCGTGTTACCCAGGGACTGGGTTGTAGAGATCGCTCCATGTAAAATACTGCTAATATTAAGCAGCACCTAGTTGAACTGGAAGCCAACTCAACTCAACATAATTGAGCAAAGGCTAGGCACATATATACTAGAGATGCCACGAATATTCAATTTTATTCGGTATTCGGCCTATTCCGCCAATTTCTTTAATATTCGGTATTGAGCCGAATATTGCTAACTATTTGGCTAAATACCGAACTACTCGTGAAAAAGTCACACATATACCCATAAATGAAACAAATACTCTGCTCGCACTGCCACCGCATCGCTCACACTGCAATGATACAGGTCGTAGCCTGTCGTCGCACCGAATATCCGGAGGCTGAATATTCGGCGCTTCGGCCTAGAACGTGGCCGGATTTTCTGTTTTCGGCAGGATCACTATTCTTGGCATCTCTAATACATATTGTATACAGTGCGTTCAATTTACAACAACTGACAAACATACTCGTACTTAAGTACTTTTGTTAACGCTAAACACAAGTGGATGCTTTACACAACGCAGTAAACACTCAATCAAGAACTAAATTGTGTGGAGTTTATAACAAAAAGCCACTCGTGGACAACTGACACACTTATCTAGGTAATGCATTATGCACGCAGATAGTAAACTACTGTAATAGATAGTACTCCTAAACTATACACACACTGACATTGGCACGCAGTAGATACGGTATCTGTATCACAGATTCTATTACGAATGGGAATAGGCATTTACAATATTCATCATTTCTACCCAACTTTAAATAGCACTCAAGTCTCGTGCTTCCACTATCGCTATCAAGCAGTAATAGTCTAGTGCAGGGATCGGCAACCTGGATGTGACGCTGCGGCTCTTTAGTTCCATACGCAAACAATATTTATTTTATAAAAAAAAAAATTTTTTTTTTATTTAGCATGTTTTGGACGGACGTAATGCGAAAAAGAGAACGCTGGTCTCTATTTAAAGGCAAAAAATTTATTAAACAACATAATGAAGTGTAAATTAAATAGATAGTAATTTTTTATTTATATAGCAAATTGTAAAAACAGCGATAACAAAATAAAAACAACTTTATTTATACAAGTACTATTTATTGTTGGCAAGAAATATTTTAGTGACTCTTTAAAAACTTTGAATTTTTGGTAATTGTAATATTTGACTCTTCCTACTCAAACGGTTGGTGACCTCTGGTCTAGTGGTATGACCGTTGCTTAGGCACGTCCAAGATTGCAAGTTCGAACCCAAGCACACACCACAGACTATTAATGATCACTGGCATAAACTGTGAACTAGCTCCAGGTGTTGTAAATGTTGTGTAAAGCGATGCCATAAGTCTGCAGGTGGTTTGAACTTTGAAACCAGGTTGTTCATTAGAGGGGCTCGTGGCTAAGTAGCAGCCGCAGAGATCGATCGATCGTGGTTAATCTACGCTTGCCGCGGTTGGTCTGTGAATGGGTGACCATTATTTAATACCGAAACACCTCCGTGCCTCCGAGAACACGTTAAGCCGTCGGTCCCGGCTGTCAAATTAAGATCTATGACAGCCGTTACGGGTAGTGAAAGGCCTGAAAGTTTGACAACCAGTCATACCATGTTACCCAGTAACACCGCAACAAGATATCATGTTACTTAGTAACTGGGTTGAGGAGATCAGATAGGCAGTCCTTCCATGTAAAATATAGGTATACATTAAGCTGCATCCGGATTGTCTGGAAGCCGATCTCAATGTAATTGGGAAAAGGCTAGGCAGAGTCTGGGTTATTCATCAACCACACTATAAGACCTTTTTTTAACTAATAGCCTTTCACTGTGTCTTCAAAGGAAGTGACAGTGAAAGGCCATTAGTCAAATGATTCAAGCAGCGTCTCCTAATATTAGTAGATACAAACATGAAAACACAACACACGAAGCAGTGTACCTAACATGAAACTCTAAAGCTAAACTAAACTAAAATACTCACAGGAGTCGTAGAACACTTTAATGAAGGTAACAATAATCATAGATAATTATACATTTAGATTGCACCATAGTTTAGATATTAGTCATTTGAGTTCCTTTGAAAGCGGAATTTAATCTGTGTTGTAAATTGTACACCTATTTGTGTTTCGCCACTACCGTGCGTCGGATGGCGTGTAAAAATAAAAATCTTTTTCTTTCTTTCTTTCTAAACAAAATGACTGCGAACAGGAAATAAGGCCGAACGTACACGACTGCATGAACACACAAATTGGAGTGTCGCAAAACTTGGAGCGAGTCGTCGCATGTAAACAGCCTAAACCATTCGTCGTGACGGTAGCGAACAGATTAGTGCAGTAACACCGACACATCCTATTTACGTCAGCAAAGCAGATATCATTGCGTGTTGAAATAGGAATAGCATAGAAATGGTATAAGAAGTGACGTGTTTGCCAATGGAGGCTGATATATTTATATAAGAGCGAGATGGGAGAAATCAAAAGACTTGAAAAAACTTTTGCAAACTTTTTTTTGTATCAATAATATTATTATTATTTTCAAAAAAGAAACTTCGTGTATGGAATGGTGAGTAAAATATATAGACATAATAATCGCAGCAATCGCGGGTCTTTTGCTTTTATTTATTGTGGAGTTCCATTGTCTATCTCCGAAGGTCTTCATCAGATTCTAATATCATCATCGTCATCCCCCTGCCCTTATCCCAATTTATTTGGGGTCGGCGCAGCATACGTCTGGCATGCTGCTAAAGCTTTAGCTGTTTTATGACCGACCGCCTGTCTGACGTCAACCCTCTTTGGGTCCTCTTTTTAGTGGTAACCGCCACCGATACGGTCTCCTTCTATCTATCTATATCTCACCAAATATTATCCATGCGCCGGGTTCTTAATATATATAATCGCCATTAGATCTTTATATATTTATACACTAGAACCTTTCCTGAAAAATATGTATACGCTAACGAAAATTTTTTGAGAAAATCGGGGAATAAAAATATACACACATACCGGTTAAATAATCGGATCGAATACAGAACCTCCTTTTTTGAAGTCCGTTAATGATGTCGGTTAAAATGCGTTGCTCTACACTACACGTCACAGACACAAATTCACACACACACATACACACCCAAGTGGGCCGTGTGGTGTTCCTGCCTTGACAAATATGGGTTCATTGAGCTCACAGAGTAAGTAAGTGGGAAGTGAACCGGCGCGGCTACATACACGTATCTTCATGCACGAAGTAGTTTCACGAGGTAGACGTAAAGATGAAAGGCAGGTGTGACTGACAAGTTGGCTTGTTAAGATATACACAGAGAGCAATGATACGAAAAAAATAACACAGTTGCAGTCGAAACTGCCGATAGAAATGAAAACTATGAAATGTAATATTTTTTTTGATTATAGTATTTTGGTAACACACCTATAATATTTTAACCTACCAAAAATCATTCAATGCGCATGAAGTTTTCACTCCAATAATATAATTTTATTAACTCTGTGACTTAAACTAAGTTAACCTGTGCTATAAGCAATAATTACATTTCGTAGTTAGTCTAGGTACAATTCAATACTTTGTGTAGAGATAACATAGAAGCAAAACAAAAATACAGTGTATATATGTCGGAAATAGTGTTCGCAACCGTACGATAATTATCGTACTTATACGATAATTTCGTGCCTATGGACGAGGTACGACATTATTATTATCGTACGAGATGTTACAAGAATTTTCATTATGCTATATGCATATTAATTAATTATAGTGATAATTTTGAAAAGTTCGTTCATTTTCCTCCATGTAATTAATTTTAGCATAAACATTGATATCACATTTAATACGATTTATTTTGCTCCATGTACGATAATTCTACGGTACTGGTACGATAGTTGTCTAGCTGTGAACACTGGTCGGAGATGGCAACACTGTTTTATATTATTGGTGTTGCAGCACCGAGCGCTAGGGGCGGTCTGCGACAACGGCGAGTGGAAGAAGGGCTTAGTCTCTTGCAAGCTGCCGTGGCGGACGGACCTCTACACTCTGACTTTATCTAGACCTCTTATCTACATTGTAATATAAAGTGACTCACTACTAATAACTAACCCAAAGTAAACGTGGTCTATTCTCTATTCTTCAACCTTTTTCCGACATATATATGTAGGAGAAAGGTTTGAATAATAGGATTGGGGGTCTCTATGTCTGTCAGGATTTCAAAGGTAATCGTCAATAAAACCAATATTAAGGCTCTCCGCCACTGAGAGCACGTTTACTTTGGGTTAGTTATTAGTAGTGAGTCACTTCATATTACAATGTACAATGTAGGTATTCAAATATCATAAAATCAGAGGTAGGCTAGATAAGTCAGGGTGTAGAGGTCCGTCCGCTACGGCGGCTCGCAATAGACTGGTGTCCTCCATCCACTCGCCGTAGTCGCCGACCATCCGTAGCGCTCGGTGCTGCCATCTCCGACATATATATAATATAGTTCATAGGTACAGTAAGTTATACGAATTTCAGATTGGGAGTCCAAGACAAATTAGGTTTTGACAACACTGCTCAGATGAGTCCCAAATAGCCTTTCACTCGAGCATATATAAAACTATTACAGTTTGACGGTGGGTAGATACCTTAAACTTTCTGTAACATACAATATTTTCTTAACTCTAATTGAACCGGAATAAAACTTGTTTCATAACTCAAACCTTTCCTACCATAAAAGCTTAAATCTTAATCTTGTTATAATTATTTCCTCAAGTTAAATACGTCTTAATGCTTTTTGGAACTAATAATAAATAAAGCTTTAAGGGCTTGTACACAATACGCCAACGTAACTACACATTGTTTGAATCTGTCAAAATTCCAAGGTCTCGGTGTTCATTCGTACACTACAGTACTAGTAGAAGGAAAAACGTTCATGATACGTACAGCCCATGAAAGGAACTCTGTACCGTCTTACGTGTTTCGTGAGAAATACAATATTTAAGGTTAGAGAGAGAAATCTATTCAGATTTCTTCTAGATTTACGTGTTCCATTCTTCACCATGCCGTCGCGTCGCGTCGCTTACCATCAGGCGAGTTGGTGGTAAAACGTAGACTAAGAGTAAATTAACAATTCGATTTTAAAATCAATTTACATTATTACAAAAGCTTCTTATTATTTTATTGTTCTCTACTCTATCACAACTTGTATATAAAAAAATAAAAAAAACCCTTTACTAACACAAACAAAAAACATACATTATCAACATATATATAAATATAACTATAAACAAACCATTTTCAAAACTTTTTGATATGACATACAAGCGAAGCGTACAGCGATTGATTCACAACTTTGTGTACGAGCTTTAATATTTATAAGGCATTAAACACAACACGTAGTAGTTAGTAAACTAATATCATTAAAACCAGATTCGGGAACACGTCGTTGGCTTAATTTTCCTTTCATTAGTCATGCCTTTCACGTCCTTTTAGTATTAAGAGGAGAAAAACATTATACGTAATTTCATGCTTTAATAAGTTTGAAATGTTATATTTGCTTTACAAACTCGTAGGAGATACGTTGTTCACTCGCATGGTCTGATACTGAAAATTGTTATGATGTGGGTGGGCATGAGGTTATTCACGTCCTGTTGTAAACACATCCAAAGTACTCTATAATTATATTAGGTATTATTATTTTTTTGTGGGAAGGAAAATACTATTGTGAGCAGGATTTGAACCTGCGTTCCCTGGATACTCCAGGCGCTCTACCAACAAAGCTATCTCGACCTCCGCCCACTATTCCGAATTCTTATTGTACTTATTGTTTTAATACATCCCATTACCCTACCTATATAAGTACCGATAAAGTTGGGTATCTCTTTGTTGTAATTTTTTAAATAGTTGGCCACTACCATTTTACAAAAAATTCAGTTCTAAGCCCCAATAACTTTGATAAGACTATTATTAACTTACGAATAATTCTCGGAATTAAAACATATGCAAGTTATAATTATTAGAAAATGTGTGAATCATATTAGGTCCTACAATTTCGCTTGTAAATACGCTGCCTATATGCACATAAATACATCAAGGTCCAACAATCAGTGACTGTACTACCCTTGGAATTAGTACTGGAGTAGTTTTACCCCTCTCGCCACTGGCATATAATTCCCAATCAAACCTTTATACCTTTTACCTGTATGGTTACAATGATAGTACCATAAACGTAGGATAGAAAAAGACCTACAAAGCCTACTATGGGAATGGAATCTCTTACGGAAATATCACATGTTAGAAAGAGAATGCATATTTAGGTTCAGTCAGCACTATTGGCAGATGTTGTTTTCTCCAGTGTCACTGTCAAAAATCACGCTAACTTATATTTGCCAGGTTATGTAATAAATATATTTCATCACGCTATTACAGTAGTCCCCAATTGCGGTTCGAATCCGGACCGCCAACCTACTTTGTGCTGACCTTAGTTTAATAATGATCTAACGAACTGCGCTACTAATATTAAGTTTAAAAACAGACCCCGAATGAAACTAGTTGGTGATTCCTGCGCTTTCACCTATAGGCGGTGAGCACTGAGCCTATATGTGATAGCGTAATGAATATGTTGTTTACATATTTTTTATTACAAATTCAAGAGAGTATCACAATTTTCTGAAATATTTTTTTATACTAGAAGGTTTCCTGTCGATGCTAAGGAAAAAGAAAAATGGATGAGACTAATTGATCAAGAAAAGAATAAAGATAAAGAAGAAAAAATAATAAAGAAAAAGAAGAAATGAGAGATGAAATTGTTTATTATTATTAAAAAAAAAAAAAAAATATGAAATTTAAATTGTTTATTATTAAAATAATGATTTAACATAATTAAGTTTACAATAGGCCTTAACTTAAGTGGTATACAATAATCTAAATCTACCTGAACTAGGAGAATCCTGTATCTCAGGCATCATAAGTGCTCTTAAATTATATAAATATTTTCTAACATAATATATATACCTCTAAGATAATAGGATATACCTTGTTTTTTTGAGAGAAACCTTCAAAAATGCGCCTGGCCTTTATGGATAAGACCCTGAGAGATCCCTGGACAGACAATAAAGGGGTCTCCCCTAAGCCTCGCTGTGCACGATAGCACGTGACAACTATGCCACCGTCTTCTCTGGGATCACGATAGGTAAATAGAGTACCCTCTCTAAGCACCCGTGACCCCAAAGGGCCGCCTGTCTTAAATCATACAGGCGGGGTTTTGGGTGTTAGGCGCCGAGGTGGTTACCTCCTAAACGGCTTCTTCTCCGAGAGGGAGCGGCCCAATCACAAAAGGAAGCCATTTCTCTCCAGTTCCCTAAATCTGCCAGCGTAGACCTCACTACTGCCGGCAGAAATAGCTCTTGCCCGATACTGGCTCTTAGTATCCGCCGCTCAGCGGTCTAGGCAGGGCACACCTCAAGCGTGTGCTGCGCTGAGTCCAGATCACCTCCGCAATGGTATTAGGATAGGTAGGTAAAAATCATTCAGTCAATCTTCATCTCAATCAATCATACTCTATACACTGCTCAGGGTCCATAAAAGCTGCTTTCTTAACAAAGTACCTATTACCAATGAAATATAATTATAATGAGCGCATGAAATGCTTTTATTATAATAATGTAATTAATTAATGAAGTGCATTAAATAATACCTACGCTTATGATTTTAGTTTTATTAACATAATTTGATTGAAAATATTTTCATTTTGCATACCAAGTCTTTACATCTGAAATACTTTTTATCGATAATCGATATGTGTCAATATTTCTACGTTGTACATCACTATTGCACGCACACATTGACAATTCAAAAACGGTTGCACTTTTTTGAGCTTTATGTCCTTCTATGGGGTAGCAAAAATATTCTAATTCTATGGATAGTACACGATTTTAATTGTGTGTGACATTATTTTATGTACGTGTTTAGTTTTACATATGTGTGTTAATGTAATGACAGACGCTATTGTTACTTTGGTGCAAGTTATTTTGTGCTTGTGTGTTACCTCACCCCCCGCCAAAAGTGGCGAGCAAATTTGTTCGATATTTAGTCAGCAGCCGACTCCCGTCTGTTCCTCTATGGTACAACCAATCGTAGCGTGCGCTAGCAGGCACGCACTTAAAATGGGCAGCCATTTGCAAGCTTCACCCATGTTTAGACAAGACAATTGGGTTTAATTTGAAAAACACGAACCGAAGAAAATAATTATTTAAAAGAATGTTATAAAACATCCACATTTTGTACAGTATAAAAAAAATACTCCGAGTGAAAGTAAAATGCACTAATTTCCATTACCGAGCAACTGGAAGGAATCACCAATCTCTATTGCCATACGCAATTCATCGATCCCTAATGATTATAGCACATATTGAATCGGCGCAACTGATGCGCTTATCAAACGACAGCGTAATGAATATACGAGTGTTTACATTACGTGTGGGTGAAACTGGATTTATATAGACTCAGAACTTAATCCATGGAAACATTTGCCGTTCAAATGGGCAATTTCCTTAGTATTTGGAAGTTCGGTTGTCTCACTGGCATATAGCTGTAGGTGTGTTGTGTGTCAAAGAATAAGCCAGAATTATTTTAGTATTTAGCATTAATATTGGAAACTTTATTGTTATTAGTGGTATAGGATGACTAAAGAAATGATGGATGGATTGCGAGATGGCATGAAAAGGAGTGAATACTGTCGGTTGATAGAGATTTATGGAGGCTAACGACATGCTACGCTGATCCTAAATAAATTAGGTTAAAAGCAGGAGGTGAAATAGTACGTATCATTCAACACAAAACTTTTTTAATACAATCAACTCATAACTGTTCCACTCTAGGGCATGTCTTCTTACATAGAACATAACATAGCACAAGTACTAACTACGCTAGCTCAATGCAGATCGACAATTTCAAACGAAAATAGGTTCAAGCAAATTTTTTTTGTGAAAATTATATGAAAATCTTCCTAAAGACTGGTTTTTTAACATAAAATAGCATCACGCCTGTATTCCCCGAAGGGTTAGGCAAGAGTGTACCCCATTTGTACACCCACATTTCACCAATGCGCTTATTGCCATCTACCGGGCACAATCCAAACTCCGGGCTGCTACTAAGAATTTCCTAACAGAAAAACCCAATAACACTTTCCGCGACCTGGGAATCCAACCCAAGACCTCATGCTCAGCAGTCGCACTTAGGACCACTAGACCAACGAGTCAACGAGGCTTCATTTTTAACGCATATTTTTTACACCCAAAAATTTCACTTAAGCTAAATAACCGTCGATATATCATTTAAAAGTCATGTACATGCCAGGTGTGAATCCACAACCACTCGGTCACCACAACCAATCCAACCTACCATACCCAATCATATTTTATCGTAAAAGTTCGCCTACATAAAATAACGGATATTTGAATTAATTTTGCTAATCCAACATTGAGTTTTGAAAAAGGGATTACGAGGCCAATTTAAATGGGTTTTAGTTAAAACTCAAGGTTTTACTGATGAAAATGAAGGGACGCCTAATAGGGGGATTTAAGTAGGTACCATTTGTAGAGTACAACAAAAGCAGTCTGAAACCACAATTCACACTTTACGATTTTAATAAAGCTAGAAATTTGAATCGACTTTATTATTAGAAGGTATGAGCGCTATTAAGTGCGCTAGTAACACTGTATCGCACTATCACATCTTGTTGTACAGCTCACAGATTTCAAACTTTGTTTGAAAGTAGGTACCTTTTAAAAATACATATTTACACTAGAAAACAACTTAATCAATACACTTAAATTCTATTTACATTAGGTTACTATTTGCTTTATTTTGTGATGTTATCATATTGACAGCATCGTATCGCGATAAGCGCGTTTGCGCGTCCTTTTAGTGTTGCCATGATCTCCCTTAATTTGTCATGTCATAGACAAATTAGCGTTGCGGAGACTAGGGCAGGGCGCAAACGGCAAACGTTGCACTTTTATGCGACTGATGTTTAATAATTTACATTTATTTCTTTATTACTATGCGTATATTTATTTAAATAAATTATTGTTAAAATTTTTCATTACACTTGACTATGTAATAGTTTAATTATATGTATTTATCACAATTTTTCACCTATTGCATGTTTGCGTACGTCGTGGTTGCCCGTGATTTCACTGTCAATATTCGGTCCTATCCGAAAACCAGCGCTGCTTCATTTCGATGGAGTAGCTTATGCTGAGATAGGGGCCTTTTTTGGTCTCGTGTAGGTCCTTAATATTCTCAATTTTAGTTTTATGATTTGTGTATTTTCTGTATGTCTAACCTGCTTACGAGGTCAAAATAAATACTTTCTTTCTTTCTATTAAGTACGAAATGAATTAACGGCATGACTGACGCTGGGTCGAGAGTTACAAAAGCAAATCTATGAGAGTTTTATTGTGATGTTGATCATAGTATTGCTGTAACTGTCCCACTTTGTCCCACAGTGGAACATTCTTTTCACATACAATAACAGAACCAGCATTGATCACCACTCTACTGGGTGGGTTGGTGGTCTCAGACCATGTTTTCCTTTACCGTGATGTAATAAAATAATAATTAAGGAAACGTTTGGACAAAGCTACCTTCGCACTAATCCATACTAAACTGTTTAACCACTATATTTAAATAATAAACATACTCGTACAACATACACATTCAAACTATTACTGAGATTTAACTATACCCAACTTTAGTATAAAACCATTCAACCCTAAGAGACGGATCACCTTGTGGTAGACCGCAAACCTCAACAAGCGAGGCAGGGGAAATACTCAAACAGACGTAATTAAGCGATTTCTAAGTATAATTAATGGAACCAAAGTTTCTTCTTTGTTTGTTGCTCTTAGTGGCAGCTGTTAATTGCCAATTACCGGTTATTAGATCTGCAAGATAGGGTTGAGCTTAACATTGATGGTTGTGGATATCTGTTGATCGTGTAGGTATTTTAAAGGACAGTAAGGTGACACGAACAGAAAGCACACCGTCAACACATCCACGCTTCTGTTCAAACCGGAGACTCAGCTAAGATTTGAAAATTTCTAAGAACAATTGGGCGTTGGGAAATATAAACATGGAACTTTCTATAAAGATTTAGATATAAATTCACCTAACAATTATTTCACAGCCTTATCTTTGTTTGACTTGACAACAATATCTTTCAAATCTCCCGACTCCCAATTACTGTCCATTTGTCTTTAGTGAATTTTCCGCATGTGATGTTAAGAAAAGCGTCTTATCAATAACTTCTAATGCTGTTGGAAGTACTGTACCAGCTGTAAAATGATCTTCCCCATCCTTGATGTCATCCTTCCCATAATCTCCCATATCTGTAATTCCTCAGTTTCTACTGGATCTTTTCCTAGTGGCTGGAAAGACTCGCACATTATTCCGTTACCCAAAAATTTGGATATTTTTTCTAGGTGCCCTCAATTTTGGCTACAAATAAATTCCCTTGATACAGAAGTAAAGTTTTTTTTTTTATTAATATTTCCAATTAATAGGAAACTAAACAACTCAACCTATTGACTTTCCATACAACACTGTTACTAGCCGTACAAAGCCCTACTGCTTACCCTGCCTGCTGCAGTAGGTACGGTACGGCTTTGTACGGGAGGTCAAATTTATTTTGTCTGAGGTACCGTGTTTCTTAGGCATGGTTATTTATTGGTAGATGTACTTTAAAAAATCATAACCCTCCTTCAGGGTCAGTCGGGTAAAAATATCTCTTTTACCTACCTTTCACCCTGTATCTCTGACCTCTGAATCCACTCACAATGCAGCGATATTTTTCTATTCTGTAGGTTTAAAGTATAGAATTAACAATATGGCAAACATTGAAAAAATACGTCAATCCTTTGGGAAATCTATACGCAATACAATGTGTGGCTTTACTCTCGTTCCGGAACGGACAAAAGACTATTTATACAAGTTATATAAATCTTTTCTTTTTGTAGCTTTTAAACCCATCTTGTAACAATGCTGTTCAAGCCACTTAAAAGCCTCGAATTAGCAAAACATTTTATTAACTTCTACTATTACCAAAATCTGGAACCGCAAATATATGCCTTATGAATCAAGGGGACGCTCAGGTGAAAATGATTTACGCATTCACCCATTCACAAACTGTCCGGGCCAATCAATGGATAACCTAAACGATCGTTTGCCAACCAGATATCACAACGTGCTATAAGCGCCTCAGTTATGTTAAACGTGTCATATTTATAGAGCAAATGATATTTAATAATAATGTGATAAACAATGCTTAATCATGTAATATAACTTTAAAATTTCTTCGGTTATTTAATAGCAAAATTTTCACTTGGAAACATTTGCGAGCTTGCCAAAATAAATCCCGAACGGCTCTAAGAATAAATTGTTGGCATTGTCAAAAGATGTCGAATTCTTTTAGCTTTTTTTATGATGATGTTTATTTTATTTTTATATATTAATCAGTATCAGCGGTATATCCACCTCCTTTCCAAATGGCACGTTTACAGATCAACGGCCCATAGATATGGGTAATCGGTACCTGAAATAAATAAATAAATTGTATTATACCAAAGCCAAAAAAAACTCAGATCTACGATTCACCTTTTTGGCGTGAAATAGTGTAATAGCCAACATTCTTATTCAGCAAGCTGTGAAATAGCTGTGACCTTGCTGGGAAAAACCGATAAGGGTCGGTAAACTTCCATCAATACGTACGATACAAAATATTCTTTGATAGTTTTTCAATTTATTGTACGACGGCTCATAGAAAATGATCCCCTATTTACGTGGGTATTTTTTTAGCTTTCAACGCCTAACGGTATTAAATTGCTGGGTTTTCAATGCTAAGAATAGAATAGAACTTATTCTATTCTTGAAATATAATTTAATTTATTATTGAAAAGGTAGACTAATCTTTACACAAGCAAAATTTAGGCATATCAATAATTATTTTGTAAATTACTTAGTTTTCGTACTAACCATAACTACAACGCAATCAGCGTTAGGGGGCAAAATGGTGTCTGTTTGACACGCAGTTCTGAAAATTTTCTGAAGATTAGGTCACTTCTTTAATATCAACGATCATCTACGTTTTTTACCGAATTCCGACACACTTCAGAATAAAAACAATTATAACTAATAAATTAATGAACACCATCAAAATTTTTAAAACCTAAATATCGGTTACTGATTTTCCAATCTTAAAACCGCACATAACTGAATTTAATAACTTAACAAGCTATTCCATTCCAGAGATTATATATTCAGAATATATAATAAGTTCTTATTTAGAATTACACTTATTTACATACACACATACCCTCGGGAGATCCGGAGATTTTCCTTAAGGGAATCTCTTGATTTATTAATCGAGGTACCTCAAGATGTTATTTGACCCACTATATCAAACAATACGGACTATAAACCCACTTAACTAGAGGATCCCGTATAATTTTCACGTCCAATTACGACGCTGTTTGTGATAACGGCTAATTGCCATGACGTCATTGTACCGTAGCTTGAGAAGGGCTTCAGAGCGGACAAATTTTCGTTGTGAATAGCTATTGAGGATTTATCGCGGTATTTTTTCAGTTAACGAAATGCTAGTGCATTTTCAAAAACCTACTGAGTATGACATGAGGCTTTAGTTAGGTATCCTTTTTCTTTTTCGGTTAAACATTATGCCTTGCCTTGATTGATGAACATTAAGGCTGCTAGGTCACGAAAAATTTCGTGCAAACACAGTGTCTCACAAACACAGGTGAATTTATATCGACCACAGAATCTTCTTTCGACAAATAAAGATATACTTCTTATAAAAAAAAACCTTTTTGCTGACAGTAATTATACTTTTTCTTTATATTTACTGACGACCGTTTATGATGAAAAAGGACAGGTAACTGTGGAGTTTCTTGACTGTTCTTCTCCATAGGAATCTACACTTTGGAACGTGGCAACTAACTCTTAACAATTCAAAAGTGCCTGTAAATGGTTTATTTGAAGTAAATGATTTTGATTTGATTTAACACTTTCCATAGCAATAATAAAAAAAAAAAACGTCTTATGACCGCGTTATAGGCCTCTTTCTCGAGGTATTCTATGTACGATAATCGTGATAATGTACGGTTTTAAGTCAACAATGGAAGCACTATATACATACGTACTGGTTTAAATACAGGTAGGTACCCGTAGTACCCGACTGACCTCGAGTTTTATATTATTAAACCATTCAACAACGCATCCGATGTCCGCGAACATTGTTGCTCCCCAGTGATTTGCCGTATCATATATGTACACAAAAGACAACGGTTCACTCGGGTACGGCAAATCAGACCTATCATCAAGTTGTAATTTAGAAGTACCCCTACACACTTATCTATATCACGATATTTGCCTCTTTTCTAATAGAAGCTCGTATAAACTAGTAATAAAACTTTTAATGCCCTTCTATACACCTTTCGTAAGTTTCATTACTTAAAAGCCTTCACCCAGATGCCAGTAGCAATTTGCGTCCTTCTGGAGCAGTATATCCTGCTTTAAAACAAAAAAAAAACGTTGAGTCTTCATACATAGTAAAAAATAAAAGGAGTCCATAAAAGTGGTCTTTTGGTGACGAAATAATGTCTCACTTGTCCAATTGTATGACAAAGACGTCTTGTTACACGAAGAGCAGCAAAAGCAATATTTTATAGAACATTGCAGTGATACTCGTAGATTAGAGAGGATATTGACATAATCATCTTTGACTGGTGGATTCGTTTTGTAGTTGCTAGCCAGCACAGGAAACTGGTTACCTCTTCTTCTTCTCCGCGTGTCGATCTCACATCTTAATTAAGTCAGTCCAGAACTCACCTATAAATTTGGCATATAGAGACTAGAAACTCATAGCGTGTTATAAACTGTGATTAGTAAACGATGGTTGACGCACTGTCAGTCTGTAAATGGGTGTCTGCTAGGAGTCTTTTCATCAGAGCGTATCTGTGCTTCGGAGGACACGTTATCCATCGTTCCCCAATGTTGTAAATCCCTTTTGTTAAGTAGTCATTAGCCAAGTCACAGGCATACGGGTAAACAAGTCTGCCACTGGAAAAAAAGAAGAAGAAACGTCCATCAGATCAGCCAAAATTATCAGAACATAGCAATTCACTGCTAGATATAGGGCTCTCTTTACTCTCTCTCTATTGACTGCCTCGTTGGTCTAGTGGTCGCAAGCGCGGCTGCTGAGCGTGAGGTCCTGAGTTCGATTCCCAGGTCGGGCAAAGTGTTAATGAATTTTTCTGTTAGGAAATTCTCAGTAACCGGAGCCAGGAAGTTGGTGGTGTGACACCCCCGTGCTTAGGAGAGCACGTAAAGGTCCTGCGCCTGTTTTCTCTCTGGTCGTGTCGGATTTCCGTCCCATCGGAATATGAGAGTGAAGGAAGAGGGAGTGCACTTGTGTTTGCGCATACACTTGTGCACTATAATATCTCCTGCGTACTTGGCTAATTTCCGTGGAGATAGGCCGCCGTGATCGAAAAACGGTCGGAAGGAGTTTTTAGTATAGGGCTCTCTACTGGGTACGACCCTGAGACTTTTCAATCCGTGCCAGCCACCTTGCACAGATCGTTATTCCACTTAGCCCGAGGCCATGTTAAACTAAATTTGGTTTTTCTGTTCAATCTATGAATACAACGCACTATTCTTTAGCCAAGTCACTACAGAAAGTTAATTCTACTAACACATGACCTAAATTTGTGCGAGGGGAGGTGACAAGCTCAGTGATTTAGACAAAGAGTGGAGTGCGTCTTCATGGCTTGAATAAAATATCACTAAGAACAGTTTAAACCAGCCCGTTACCAGCAGCATATTTATACTTCTGCTTACTAACTCCGTAGACGATATCAGAAACTTCAATTCTCTGTCGTATCACCTAATCCCGGGATCAATTCTTCAGAGAAACTACAATAATCAATCATACTCTCTCCATCACCGAACGGCTTAAAAATGAAAAAATCTTACCATGGTCTACATTTTGGCTACATTACAAACATGAATTTTATAGGTATAGAAATAAGTTGTAACAAAAATATATTCTATTATCTTAGGTTATTTAAAATGAAGCTAGCTGCCGTCGCCCCTCCGCAACCCTGAGGGAAATCAGTCTATGGTACTAAAACGACGAAATCGGAGCTTTGCTGCACTATAGTGAATGAAGGCACCACTCATACCTTTGGTATTGCATAATTTTACTGCATATATACCTTACTACTGTTCGTAAATACCTTAGTCGAATTTTAGAATGCGCTTTTATGAGTGCACTAATCAGACAGTGTCTAATTTATAGGTTATTCGAAGCTCAAGCGATATCCTTTTTTACCCGACTACGGCAAAGCCAAAAAGGAGGGATTGTGATTTTAGCGGTCTATGTATGTAATTATGTTTTTTTATATCAAAGTGTCACTTACTACAAGTTATATTTTAAAATAGTTCTAGGTTCACGTCAAACTGTCAATGCTCAAATTTTTACCGATGATCTTGTATTTCCTCAGAAAATATAAGGGGCATCAATATTTCTTCCACACGTCATCGCTCGATACCCATAAGATTGGTAGCAATGGCGCAGCAGTCAAGAGATCATAGACTTAAATCTCGGGTTCGATTCCTGTTCCGGGTTTAAGTGTTTATGAGATTTGTGTAACACTTCCTAGTGTCGGGAAATACTAAATACAATGCTGTGTTGAAACGCAATACTAATTTTCCATTTCAATACATTACACGACAAACACATTGATGATCAACATATGATGTTATTAGTTCGGAGCAGGAAGCTCAATAAGCGGATAAATTAAAATCATGTTCCTACGTCGAGCAGCCTCCATGATACTTCGTAACACTGAAGGTAATTGGGTTTTCCCAGTAATTAATGTCATGGTGCCTTATAGTGAATAAAGTTCATGAGCCAATACACGGTCTTTTTAGGAAGAAAAGTGCAGCCAGTTTCAAACCCTGGTAGGCTGAGTAAACCAGCGGTCTGCCTGTGGATTAGATTTTTTCAAAAATGGAATACGTTTGGCCACCAACTTGCCTGATGGTAAGCGACGGTGTAGCCGAGGATGGAACACGTAAATCCAGAAGAAATCTATTCACTCTAAGTATAGTGGATAGATTTAGGGAGAACGATAGTTGGGGGGTCGATGCAACTGCCCAGACCCGTGTCCTACAGCGGTTGCATCGGACTACATCCCGAAACACGACTTCACGGCATGGCTTCGTTCCTAATCGTCGTAATGTAAATAAAGAAATAATCATCTCCATACTTCGGAGTATCCATGATCCTGCTTATATCTTGGTTACCACGCAGTGGTCCAGCCATCGCCTACACCCATACACTTCACTTTGAAAAGTATAAGTTTCCGATGACATTACCTTTATCATGGGTGTGTTTACAAACACAGTACACATGCACACACATACACCAAGCACAATTACGATCACGACACAAGTCATACAAATAATTCTTCCAAAACACTAAAATTCTTTCAAAAATACGCTCTTCGTTCAATGAAAATTCCTTTAAAATGGATCTGTTACTCCAGATTGCAAAGTCAGATATTCCCTCGTTATCCAGCTGAGCGCGTCAGTAATCAAAGCTCTCGGGTGTAAGCGACAGCTCTCCACAACTAACTCATTGAAGCAGACTATTCTTTATCTTAGTTAGGCCTTAGTACGTGCCTTGTTGATAGGGTTCAGTTTTCTTTGTAAGAACTTAACAAGAATTTAATGACGTTTTGCTTGACACAATTTAATTCTTATACTAACATGGAAAAAGGAAGTTTTGAAAGTCTGACATTTTGAAAATGAACCTTTAAACTCTGACGTTAGGACCTTACACATGTATGAACTAATATCTCCGTTTGAGTGATAATATATCCTTTAAAATAAAGGACATACAATTGGTTTTAGTTCAGATAATATTAAAACCAATTTATTACTTCTGATTTGGACAGTACCGATGAATGATGAATTTATGATGATTTTTATGAATCAATCTATATCAAATATTCAAAATAAATTATGGTAGTGGACCTACTTAGTTTATAAATAATGTTTTAAACGCAAGAAATACTACCTAGTACAAGTTAAGCTAAGTCCTAAGTTAAGCAAATATAATTTATATTAAGTTAGTGCTAGCCCTCAAATTTGCAACGCCTGAAAAAGGCCGTTAAGCTGTACATAATATTTAAATTAAGACCTGTAATACCTTAACATGCAAATAAAGACTTTGAGTTTGAGTTTGACTAAATAGAATATAGAATAGAATATATAGAAAATACCTCATATATTATCGTCCATATGACATATTTAGTCCACATCGAGCAGAATTTATGATATGAATGCTAAGCGTAACGTCCTGGACTTATGGTCGGGGGTATGAGTCGGCAAATGTATTATTGAGTTTTCTTTAGGATTTTTATTAAATTCTCATACGTTTACCACGTTCCAGCAGTATTTAGGTATCAAAGTATTAAAGTCACATTGTGTGTGGGTGTATGTATGATGGCTGGAAAAGAGATGATTATTAAACAATGACTACCTACCCTATATGTACGATTCTGTGAAAAGTTAAAAAATATTGTGGAAAAGTTAAATAGAGAAAATTACTTTTTATCATTTAACAATGGTAGTTAGAAACTTATTATACAGCTTATTTTTTATATACGTTTTCTATTAGACTAAATACAGAAAATCTCTATACTTTAAAAGTCTCACAATAAGTTAAATCAGGAACTTAAGATCAAACAGCTTCAACAAAAATATTGATGCAGTAAGTACTTAAAAAAAGTAATTTCATTTCAAACGTAAACAATTACGCGAAATAGCTTCCATTAAGTTATTTATTCTTATGTACTCAAAGTTCAAAGAAGTTACAGTTCTGAAGAGTGCATTCCATAAAAGTATTTCAAACTTAAGACTTCGAGGAGATCGTAAACGCTGAAGAACTCTTTTTGCGGTTTTGTCTGTATTTTTTTTTTTCTGGTTAGCAGCCTGATTTATGAATAAAATAATATCCGACTTATTCGAGCATCATGTGCTGTCCACGTTTTATGTCAGGTCGGTAAAGGTCAGTTGAAATATGCGACACCTACCTAAATATTACGAAATTTCGATTGTTTTTGCGGAATGAAATATACGAACTTAATCGAGAGCATTTAGAAGTGCTGGTTAGCATCCAGGTGGTTAGACCATGAACTCGTCGTACGAAAAAATTAATTCGCGTGCCGTGTAACAACACTTTTTTTCCTCGCCAGTGTGTTGAAACATATCGTATGAAACGCGTGAACTTTGTACAACGTCTCGGCACTATTACTGTCCTCACTTATGGCTCGGCTAGCAATTCAACCTCGACTACGACTACTTACGGCACTAAGATAATATTATATCTATTGATTTTAATAGTTCCAAGTGCAAGTGCCTCCATATATTTCCTGAGGCAGTACCACATAAGGTCCCAGATACAGAAAACGTTGTGTGGAGCAATTGTTTATAGCTACAAGAAAACTTTTTCGACACTCTTGCTCGTAAAGGGCTCTTATTGCACCGCTTTTAGGTTTATAATGAGGCTTATTGATCACGCGTGCTTTTTCATAATTTTTACCGCTTTAGTTCGGTAATATAAAAAAACTGCTGCTACTTTTAAACCTCGCCAAAGAGTTTTGTTGTTTGAAAACTGCTTGATGAGATTTTTTTTTTTTGTGGTTGTTCTAATTTAAATATGAATATTATACATTTCGATTCTTCAAATTATTTCGTTTTATCAACAAATTAACATTAATTTGAGTTTTATATGGAAGAACATTCACAGTAAAGTTATATTTTTTGTGGAAAACTCCGCCTCCCGGATAAAGACCACCGCTCTGACCACTAAGCCATCTCGGCCTCTGCTCACCACCGCAAATTCTTCTTCCACATTTTAATACGTGTTTTAGTGAACCCCAGCGTCATTTTACCAAAATATTTTTTATCGATTTTATTACAAAGTATCCTCGCAAGTATGTTGAAATACGACGTATAAAACATAAGATACAGTGTTAGATAAAATATACAATTATTCACCTTAAGGTTCACCAACATCTACGACTTATTTTCTCAGTGTTGCGTATCGTGATGATATACCTGCAGCTGCTAAAGATATCAATAAACATAGAAAATATAATCTAGCCACAATGCTACGCTAACAAAACTGGGCAAATTATTTATTAACTGTGTACAGAAACTGGGTCACCAAAATATGTCTAGTTGACATTTCGTTGGTTCCTCACCCTTTGCCACATCTTCTGAATTGAATTTGTGATTATAAAATCAGTCGCAAATACCATAGTGAGGTTGAATTGACAGCCCGAGCCAGGCCGAGACAAGGGTTTTAATACGAGTGAGAAATAACGACTATTGCATGCGAGGAAAAAAACATAAACTTATTAAAATGGTGCGCATGTCATTTACGAGCGCCACAGTTGCAATGGTTAAAATAGTATTTAAGAATGCCAGAATGCCAGAATGCCTCCAAGGTGTATCATGTACATAAAACCGGTGCAATAAAAGCCACTTCACGAGCAAGTGTGGTAAAAAATATTTGACGTACCGAATTGATACTTTCATATCGTCTCTCTCGGGAAATCTAAGCAATTTATCTGAATAGAAAGTACCCTTTAAGCTTTTCTGGGCAGTGTTGATACTCTGTGCCAAGTTTAATTGAAATCTGTTCAATAGGTAACAATCAAACGGACATCATTTTCCATATTTATATTATTCGTAAGGATTTTACTTAGAAGTACTGTTGATTGGGTAAATTTTTACTTTTTTGTTATCACACTGTGCAAACAGCCAGCACTCCAGATTCGTTCTCTCGCCATCTCTAAACTTTCGTTTAAAATTCACACTGTTACTTGTATTGCTAAGCTGTTTAGGGTACTAATCCATAATAAGGCCAAATCAAATTTATTTAGGACCTGCAATGGGTTACAGTGAGTATTGACATTCCCAAGTTACGTCAAAGGTAAGTATTGAATCAGAATAAGCCTATTTGAGTAAATTTCCATTTGCATCACAAATTATTCTCTTATGCAAGGGACGCTTTACTTTACTTCAAAGTAACCCTGATTTCAAGATATGTCTTTGAAAAAGCATTAACGCATGCTTAGCGAACTCTAAAGTTACAATATTAAATGGAAAAAGAATACGGTCGCGAACAGGATTCGAACCTGCGCCTCCCGGATAGATACTCCAGGCGCTCTGACCAACTAAGCCATCTCGACCTCTGCTCACCACCGCGAATTCTTCTTCCATATTTTAACACGTCTTATGGTGACGTCATTGCAATCAATTCAGTACTTACAAGTGACCGAACCGACACGACTAACTTTGCAGTTAATACAATGTCGTAAAGAATGCAATTACCTTAATAATTCAAGATATGTCTTTGAAAAAGCATTAACGCATGCTTAGCGAACTCTAAAGTTACAATATTAATTCTTTTTCCATTTAATATTGTAACTTTAACCCTGATTTATTTATCTTTCTAAGTTTGTATGTCGCGAAAGCCGTAGTTACAGGCTCTTCGTCTCCATCTCTTGAGCTACATATTGTGTGTTCAAATCTAGCATGTCCCGATGTGACTATTTGCATGTGTGGAAATTCCACCAAAGTACGCTATACCGGACTTCTACCGAGCAAAAACCACACTTTCCTCCACTAACCTTTACCGATGCCCCGGATCGCAACTGCATTCACTGCTAACCGGGCAGGTTGTGGTCCGTCAGGGATATCAACGGACCAGACTCCAGAGTGGCGCGAATATACCGCAGTGCTGTCTCGGGATGTGACTTTTTCAATGTCATATTTACTTTGTTAGTTATTCCAAATCATAAACAGAGAAGCCCCTTGGCTAAGTAACAGCGGCACAAAACGATCGATCGAGGTTACGTTGCGCTTGCCGCGTTCGGTCTTTGGATGAGTGACCATAATTTCATAGACAGCCGTTACGGGTAGTCAGAAGCTTGAAAGTCTGACAACCAGTTATACCACGAGATATCGTATTACCCAGTAACTGAGTTGTGGAGGTCAGATAGGTAGTCGCTCCTAGTAAAATACTGGTATTAAGCTGCATCCAGTTTGACTGGAAGCCGACCCAATGTTATTGGGAAAATGCTAGGTAGATTGAGTTATTTTAAGCATCACAGATGTACGGTGAAGGAAAATATCGTGGGGAAACTTGGACTAATTGAAAGTCTGAGTCTGATCAATGCTCATGCCTTCTCAGTATGAAGAGGGTAAGGACCCTACAGTGGTATTATGGGCTGGTTATGTTAAGTTTAATTTAGATTTAAGGAGTTAATGTTCTATTGAAAATGGAATGGTTTGAAATTTTATGACAAAGCTATAAATGTTTTACATTATCGTCTAGACCGATGGAATAATTTTAACTCCGTTTAAACTCGTAATGATCTTTGTCAGTCTGACTGTTGCATTGTTGAACTTTATTGTTAACTTGTAAACAAGGTACATATTTATTTGCGTTAACAGAGGATTAAGGTTTGTGATGTAAAATTTAGAGGCCTACCTATATTTTCTTTAATTGGGTCAATTCCCGTACTTCTACCGACTAAAAACCACACTGTGCTCCACTAGCTGTTACCGGAGTCCTGGGGTCGCAACAACATACATCACAAGAGGCCTAAACCCAACAGTGGTCTGCTATAGGCCGATGAGAAAGTAACCTTTTTATTAATACCGGATGTTGATTTTGCACGGATATTAAAATTGTTCAGTGTTATAGAAAGTATTATAGAACATGTTATAAAAGATATGGTAGAGAGGGAGAGAACGATGAAAGAAAGGAGACCAAAGGGAAGATGGATGGAATGTGTGAGGGATGACATGAATGTAGAAGGAGTGAACGATATAGTGACGGATGACAGAGAAGAACGTATGAGAAAAACATATTGTGCTGACACCAAATAGGTTGGGACCAGGGTAAGAAGATGATAACTATATTAGCAATTTTACTGGTACCACTGAACAATTTTAATATCCGTGGAAAATCTAAATCATAAAACATAGCATCATGCCTGTATTCCCCGGAGGGGTAGGCAGAAATGTACACAGTTGTAATCCACATTTCACATATTCTATTATTAAGTCCCATGTAATAGGTGGTGAGCCTATTGCCATCTACCACACAATTCCAAACTCCGGGCTGCTGCTGAGAATTTCCTAACAGAAAAACTCAATACCAGTTTGCCCAACCCGGAAATCGAAACTAGGACCTCATGCTCAGCAGTCGCGCTTGGGACAACTTGACCAACAAGGCAACGAATACGGATAAACCATTGATATAAGAAAAAGAATTACGCAACATACTCATGCGTGCATCACATGTTCCCTACATCGCAAACACAATTTTAAAACAGATAATTCGATTGAAAATGCTAGAGCAGTAAAGACAATAATTGACTAAGAAGCACACTACTTACATATAAAAATAAAATAAACGTTATTAGACACACTGCGAAAACAACTAGAATTTTCGAATCCAAGCGAACGCGTGATGACATTGTGACGCCAATAAGGTGAAACTATGTCTGATTTACATTTTATCTAATAAAAAGGGCTTTTTGAAAGACTTGCATGATATGTTTCGTATGTTTATTTCAGCGTTTATTTTATCAGATATAGGCATAGAAAATGCCAACCGGGATTTAGTTGCACAGCCTGTATTTCCCGAACGTTCAGCAGGACTGTACTATACACTATACACTCACATTTAGCCAATGGCATTACTGGTAAGCCTATTACCATTTACCAGGCATCAGACGAGAGACATATTTATATCAATTATTATTCACCGGTTACTACTCACGTGTATTTTTTTCAAACTCGAACGGAGCCCTTAGTCATGAGCTGAGCCAGCGGCGATGTCGCGTGAACAATAATTGATAAGAATATCTTGCCTGACGAGTCGAATTAGACACAGCTTACACCAACCTACACCAACAAGGGCATCAAAAAAAATATGGCAAAGTGCTCACACGGGTATTTATTATGCCAGTGAGTACGTACGCACTTTATAGTAAAAGTTGTAAATAAAACACAACACTATTGCACCGTGACAAACAAATAAACATCACGACGACTAAAGCGATTCCCATTTACGAGGCCCAGTTTTCATACGACATTTTGGCTCATAAAATGAAAATAAAATTTCAGGCAATCTCATAAGTGCGTGACAACCTGTTGTACAATCAGCTCTGTCGCTTAGGATCGTTACAAACAACCACCAGTATATAAAGCACCCTAAACTCTATACAAATAAAATAAAAATGGGGTCTATTTTGTCTGGCCAAAGTAAATTACCCATCAAATTTATGTTACGCCTGTTAAGGAGTTAAACCAAATAGATAACAGGTAAATGTGTTGGCTTTGTTGAATCCTGGAATTCGTGGCTTCTACTTTTTTCAAGCATAATTTAAAAGGGCCTGCCTAAATTTACTTCTGAGGGTGAATTTTGTTATAGGGTCACTCACAGCTTTACTTAATGAACTCAGAAGACTTGAGGTCTCAACGATATTTTCCCTTAAATTATTTTTTTTCGTAATTCAGGACCTAAATTATTTCAAGTTTAGGGAAAGTTCTTACAACTATCTAGCATAAGATTACTTTCTAACATCTAATTTATGATAAAAAGGCCCTAGATCATCCTGTAAATATTACTAAAACATAAGAAAAAATATCTCGTGGAGCATCCATACATCACTAGCGGAAACGGCATCAGAAAATATAAGTTTCTAAAGCACAGCTCTACAGATTTTTTGTCATTACTCGTGTCGACCGTCGTAGATTCAGTCATGGCGTTTTTATTTGTGACTCCATTTTATCTGCTCACAATTCTGTTTTATTCAATATCACATTGTCTTCCTATTGAGAGAACTGAAGGTTGGTCCTTTGTTTTATAAAGCTTCATTTTCTTGTTCTTTTTCAGTTACTGTTTGATGAGAGTTCTTATTAGTCGATCCTTTATTATGCTTTTTAATATTGTTATGTACTATAAACTTAATTCGTAAATTAGCTTTTTAACATTTATTTAAATGTTATTTTATAATATATTATTTTGACTTTCACATCTTATGCTCTATTCACTAAATAACATGAATGTTTCTATTCCTTCTGAAATCCCCGTCTCTTATAGTTTCATCGTGACAATTACATTATATTGAAACTATACAAACTAACCGATCCACCTTAAATAATCCAAATTTAACTAGATACATTTAAATGGACCTTATTTGTTTAATTTCCACCTCCTAGCAATGTTATTAAACACTGATTGGGTTTCTAACAGATTAATAGCCTATTATTTTCGGTCTTAATCTAAGGATTCGACTGTAGCAATAACATTCATGATGTTATAATTGACTTAGCAATTGTGGGATTAGGTAATCTGCTTGACTAACTAGTCATCTGCTGAAACGAAATTATTTCTTTGTTTAGGGTCGTCTGCAACCCTATCAGCTGCTAATTGGGGTTATGGATCTCAGAATGGATTTGGAGGTAATAGGTTTAATTGATCTTCATGATTATTATTTTGCGACTTGTTCTTTGTTATATCTATTATGTTTTAACTGTGTTTTCTCTGTGTTTAAATGTGTATTTATTTCTGGAATATATTTTTACACTTAATAAAACTTTACTTGTTTTTTCTGCTAGAATGTCTCAGATCTCTCGTTATGTTTGATTAGGGTCATCGACTTATATGGAGGTAATATTATCAGTAACGCTATTTCGTAACCTCCTGTTGTAAATGTCTACCCATTATGATTAAGTGAGATTACGTGTATTGACGTGTACCGTAATTGTAACTTTTCTAATAAATAATAATAGAAGTTTAAAAGAAGTTTAAAAATTATGTATTTATAAGGTATTACAATACGTTATAAATAAATATTTTTTCTTTCTTTCGTCCTTTTTCTCTTTTCTATCTATTGGAGCACTGTTCTAAATTGTTTTTTTTTGTTTTTTGTTTTAAGGATCGCCTACTAATTGGGGTTTTGGACCTCAGAATGGATTTGGAGGTGATATTTATACTGTTTAGAAATAAATCATACTGGTCACGGGAACTATTTGCGAACCCCGACTTCTCCTTGAACTTAAGGGGAAGAACTATAAAACAGTTATCAGACATACTGTCTTGTATGGTTCAAAATGTAGACCCACAAAAGAGTTGATGGATGCAACTCTGAGTGAATGTTAAAAGAGATGTGTGGTGTGACGCACGCATAGATTTAGAAAAAAAAATGTAAGAGGAAGTCTGAAAGTTACGCCGGTGACCGAGAAGTTGTTTGGTAATCATTTGTGATGGTATGGACATGTGATGTAGATAAATAAGAATCGAGGAAAGAGGAAGGACGAGGAAAGTTTTGGATACCTATGAATGTGGATGGCTACACAAATTGAGAAAAGCCAAAGAAACAAAGGAGTGACTACCGAGATAACAGATGAAAGAGATGTATGAGAGTAAAAGATGAAAGAAATTTGGAAAGGAGCACGGGGATGATGAAGGTATGGTAGTAGCTGTATTTTAAGCTTTATTTAATATACATTTATTTTAAAGGTTCAAAGGCCCCTGTTCCAACCTTCGCTACACTTTGCAACAGTTTTCTCTTCGTTCGAAGTCAAAAGGTTTGTTGCATTAGATATTATTTAAATCAGTAAACTGTAAAAAAAAACTGACTACTATGAGGAAAGCTTTTATTAAGGGTAGAATAAGGCTGACATGTTCAACGTCATCAATTGTAAAAAATCCAATAATATTAATTAATTTCCTCACAAAATATTGTCGTAAGGAACTGAAACATTCATATAGGCTTCCTCTACCTAAACATCAAAATTCTGAAATGGCTTTTATAAACATTTTCAAACCGGTAGTTAAAGTGCTCGTGGTTAAAAGGCCGGTTTTTGGTAAATATTCTTACAATGATGACTATGCATATTGTTATTTATCGTGAAACTAATGGTTGATGACGTAACATAATCAAAGGGTTTTAAAACGATTACTCATTTGCCTGCCAAGCACATTTCAGGCCGTGAGCTCTAGAGTGGCCTGTACTTTTTGACACATAATTGGTTTTAATTGTGTCTACAAAAAGATAGGCCACACTTACGATCACGGCCTCGTTTATTAGGAAATTTAAGTTATGGATATAATTTGTCAAAGGCTGGTGTACAAAACCTGTCGGTGTTGCGGTGAATGAAATTGTTATCCCCGACAAAGGTTAATGTAGGACCGTGGTTTCTAGTCGTACGAGCCCGGCAAAGCGCACATGATGGATTTTCCACACATAAAAAAGGCCTGCTCGAATATTGTTACTTAAAGAGAAGTATGGAAGGATATTAGAGAGCACCTCAAAACCAGAATCATAGCTGGGTAGGTACTGATGATCATAACTGTCGCTTTTTCCTCATTTACTGAACTACTACCGTGTCACTCGTTCGGATCTATTAAATTTCATGATGCCTTCTTTTAGTCTTTAGGGGACGCCTGGCGATATCTATTTTGCAATAATTTAACAGATTACTCAGTTTGGAGGGCGATGACACGGATTGTCGTGTCAAATGTCCCGAATTTGATACATAGTTTGTCTATTATTTTTAAATTTTACCGTAGAAAATTATAATTAATAAAGGCATTACATAGTCCATACATGTATAAAAAATCATTGGATATGAATATTGGTAATATCAGTCCATCTGCAAACTTTTTTATTATAACGCTATCGAGATCTATATAGATTCATATCAAACATTTGACGACGCACTGACACGATAAGCCAAGTCAACGAGTTCCGACATTTCTTTTGAAAATAATCCTACTCAATTGATGCTTGAATTATGTCAGGTCGTACTTTTAAATGCCAAATAATTAAAGAAACGGAATTGTATATTGAAGCGTGTTTTAAAATTAAGCACGCTTAGATATAATCCTAAGCGCGACTGCTGACAATGATATATTAGGTTCAATTCCTTGGCCGGTCATGGTGTTAATGAGTTTTTCTGTTGAGAAATTCTCAGTAAGAGCCTGGAATTCGGAACTGTGCCCGGTTGATGGCAATAATTGGATGGTTAATAACAACATTGGTAAGTGTTTATGAAAATGACTTGTAAAAGTGTCTTCAACAGATCTATTTACAGAAATAAAATCATTTATCATTTATAACTGTGTACACCTTAAACCTTACACTGTAAAGGTATCGCATGTTTTAGGCATTAAAGTTACTTTGGAATTCCGAGTATAATTTCAAACCTAAGCCTACAGATAAACCAGCGATCTAATTATCGCACTAAAAAAGAAAATTAACAGAATCAAAGCATGAAATGCATGTCATTTTGTTCCTCATAGTATTTAGTTTACAATTGTATTCTTATTTAAATAGCTTCTTTATTTAGATTTTAATCAAACTGAATTATTAGTAAAATGAAAACGACCCATTAAATAGTGTGTATTTAAATCTCACACGCACCCAGCCAGACATGTGCAGCCCGGAATTTAGAATTGTGCATAGCAATAAGCTCACATGGAATTTTGATTAAACACATCAACGAAATGTCGGTGTACAACTTTGTACAGTGTACGTAACACTTCCAACTACCCTTTCGGTGAATACAGGCATGTGATGATGTTAAGTTCACAATTTTATATACATTACAGTTAATATGCCTGCTCTGCAATGGATTCAACCCCTCGTGTCTCCTACCAACAACAACTACACAACCTTCACCACCGACTTTTTGGACCACGACTCCTTCGACTACAACTTTATCGACTTCTACGACTCCTACGACTACAACGACTTCCTCTACTACAACTGCAGCTCCTGCCGAAAAGTAATCAAGCATCGATGGTATTTTGATCGCAATTTCATATTTTTGTATGTCAGCCATTTTTATTACATAACCAGTGACTTAAATTAAAATATAATTTTTAAATAACACTTTGGTGTTGTTTTCTAATAAAAATAGACACCTGGTAGGCCGACGTTATATTGCCACATTTTTGTTTTTATCAAAAATGGATCTACGTTTAGCCACCAACTCGTCTGATGGTAAGCGACAGTGTGGCCGAGGATGGAGCACGTATATCCAGAATAAATCTATTCACTCTTAAGTAGAGTTGATTGACCGTCTCCCACAACGGTTGCATCGGAATACATCCCGAAACACGACTAGGTCGCTTGACGGCATGGCTTCGTCCAGTGGGTGGTAACCAGCCACGGCCGAAGCCTCCCACCAGTGTTGTTTTGCCTGTTTTGCACCACCTAGGGGCCACGTGTAGGGATTCCATTTTAAGGGTGCACTTTTACGGACGCGCCCCCTAAAATATCGACTACAGCGCCATAAACCAAGAACAAGTTTGATTACATTAACAAGTGCAAAAAAAAACATCAAAATTAATTTTAAACAAAAAATAAAAACCGCCTTCCAAAATCTACTACACTAAAAAGTTTAAAATAATATCAAAATTTGCTTATAATAAAATAATTTTAAAATAACAATATATAATAATAATCTGTTAATTTTGCAGTCGGTGCCTGTACTGGGAGAGGGTTATTGTTTTCCTCTTGTTAGTCACTTATGTTCGTTGTGCTGTGGTTATGTTACCGGCGTTTGTATCTGGTTGTAAACCCCACATACATCAGGCACCGACTCCAAAATTAACAGATTATTATTATATATTGTTATTTTAAAATTATTTTATTATAAGCAAATTTTGATATTATTTTAAACTTTTTAGTGTAGTAGATTTTGGAAGGCGGTTTTTATTTTTTGTTTAAAATTAATTTATTTTAGTCTTTTTAGTTTTAAGTCTAATATATATATTGTATAGGTCATATATAAGTTTGTATACTTCATAAATAAGTTAATTTAGTAATTTAATAATATGGGTAGGCCTTCGAAAGCCGCTAGGACTTAATAACTGCATCGGTGAAATGTTTGTGTACAACAGTGGACACTTCTGCCTACCCCATCGGGCAATACAGGCATGATGCTATGTATGTATTGAGTGGCATGAACTATACATGAACATGTGATTACAGACATTGCGAGTGATTTGCTGTGATTTATTGAAGAATTCCATCGTCTAACTTCGAAAATCTTCATCAGATCTTCACTAAATTGAAATAGGACCACCTCTGGGGACTATTCTTTCAAACAAATATATCGACGGACATACATACAAAACAAGGTAGCTACTGTAAAACGTTGAGGAGTTCCCTCGACTGTCCTTCGTCTTCATCATCAGACCCCCAATGACAGTCACAACCTATCTAGGTGTAAAGTTCTCATCAATACAAATTAATCAAGCCCAAACACCAGGTAATTGTTGTAAATCGTTAAAGAGTTCCCTAGATCATCTTTCGGCTCCATCATCAGATCGACTCCAGACCTTCATTAAATAGTAGTGCTTTAAAATACTTAATGAAAAAATTAACAAATGCACGAGTCGCCCCTACGATTTTCGAAGGTTTCTCTCGATTTCTCGGGGATCCATCATCAGATCCTGGTTTCCTTATCATGGTACCACCGTTGGGATATCTTCTTTCCAACAAAAAAAGAATTATCAAAATCGGTTCATAAACGACGAAGTTATCCCCGAACACACATAAAAAAAAAAAAAAAAAAAAAAAAAAAAATATACGGTCGAATTGAGAAACCTCCTCCTTTTTTGGAAGTCGGTTAAAAAAATGGGTCAAACCATTTAGAAGGAGAAGAATTACGTACTTTGTTTATACAGATTAATCAGCCACTGTGTCAAAAGCTAGTCGTTACTGACAACGAAACCGTACCCAAAATTCCCGTTCACTCCACTCATCGAGAAAATAAGAGGTATTACAAGTTAATTATCCTGTTAGATCAGCCGTAGGCGCCCGTCAGAGCTTGCCAACCCATCCACCCACTAGACTTCGTCAGACACGCCTGATCACGGTCATTTTATTGACATCGCCATCAACCGCCCGCGAAATCTCTTTGACAACTCGTTAATATGTATTAGATTACGCACGTGACGATGGAGTGTTGGGAGTATGGGTTCACATATCGTTTTTGAAGGAGAAGCCTTTGATATATTGATAGAAGTTTACAGTTACTGATAAATTAGGCTAATGATTATTTTAATAATTTATATTTCAGAAAGGTATAATAACATTTTAGAGAAATTTTGCACATACCGTGAGTTTTCAATATCATAGGTATCAATCTTGTAATTTATTTTAGTGGAATTTCAATAGGGCGGCGTATTACTTAGGTCACTGGTACTATAGTAGCCTATCACTATCTACATAGATTATATTTATCTCAAACAGGTCTAAAGATCTGATTTGAAAAAAAAAACAAGTAACAAGTCAAATAAAAAAAGTTAAAATCATTTCAGCGAAGGTTTCTTAATCCTTATCTAATTTAGTGGAAGTAGTCAGACAAGTTAATCTGTTATCTCTGGAAAACAGAAAATGTTAAAATTATCTAAAATATCTCTTCTATTATTTTTATATAACTTCTATTGCGTTAAACTAAACTAAACTAAATTAGAATGCGACCCACGTACCTAACTACTTAATGCAAAATAAATTCAAGATGGAAGCGAGATTAAAAATAATCTGTCCATCCATTGTCCCCTGATAGGACAAACTCGTTGTGGTAGTTCAACGGAGTTTCTAATCTACCAGCAAATTAATCTTCCGTATTTATAAGTCTTTTCTTTGAAATTCCAGTGCATTTATATTTGAGTAAATTTACGAACATTTCCCCGTGGTTGCTGATTCTGGTATTCTAGGGTTTAGCTGCGGTTGTGGTGAATACAGCTGCGATACCGGGACCTCAGTTACAGTTGGTGACTACCGATTAAACACCGCATGGTCCTCAAAAAACTATCACAAAGTCCATTTATACAGTGCCAATAGTACTTAAACCGTCACAAGTTACTCAAGTCACTTCCACTACATCCATTTTTCATGCGAGGATTCAACGCTGCAGACAGAATCACACAATACAGAATGATGTAAACAGAGCCGAGTGTATTTTGCAATCGCGCGTTTGCAAGCGCGCTACACAAATCGCGCGGAAACCGCATCATCTGGACGCGCACAAAATTTTATAAAAGCACGGACGGCGGCGCGGCGCCGCGCTGGCTTGGTTTGGGTTTTGCTTTGAATATTATAAAAATACCTCGAACACTACCACAAACGGATTTAGTATTGCAAATTGTAAAAATTTTTTGTTAGCTGATATTTTTGCCGAAGTTATCTTTGATAGTTCCGATTTTATAGATAGAAATATTTTATAATATTTATTTGTTGTTTATACGTTTATTTAATATTCTTGTACAGTCAACCGCACATTATTGTAACAGTTTAACACGCTTTCTTTTATATCGTAGCAATTGCCTCATTAGTGATCTAAGCGCGAATGCTGAGCATGAGGTCTTGGGCTCGATTCCCAGGTCGGACTAAGTGTTATTGGGATTTTTTCTTAAGTAGCCGCCCAGAGTTTGGAATTGTGTCCAGTAGATGGCAATAGGCTCACCGCCTATTACATGGGACTTAATAACAGCATTGGTGAAATGTGGGAGTAGAATTGTGTACACCCCTACCCCTAACCCTTCGGGGAAAACAGGCGTGATGCTATTCTATGTAGTATTAAGGACAGGTTTCATACAAAAACTTTGCCTTACCCGGTATCAAACCCAGAATCTCAGGATCAGCAGACATTCAACAGCAATAAGGTACTTAATATAGAAACGACATGCTCCTCCAAAAATCCAATATAAATAATACTAGGTTATTCTGAAGACGATCTAGAATAATTCTAGTACAAAGTTTTAAGACTACTTTATCAATTTAACACAAAAGGTATTCATAGAATATTGTCCGAGCCTTTACTAGAACGTGTTAATCAAAATCTGTTTCTCGGATGACGTCAGCAGTAGATTACAAACCGCTTCGACGATCTCACATAATGGCTATGTCATCCAATCAAGGGACAATGGGATGAACAGTTTAGTGGAAGCCGAGGTACTTGGGTGATAAAATTTACGGTCAATTCGTAATGTTGCCTGGACTACAGTGGCGATTTGAATTACTATTTAATTTTCGAAATATTACATAGCATGTGGAGTAAGATAAAGGTATACTAAACCCAAAAGTTTATTGCACTCCACAAGTATCAAATAAAGGTGAAACAACAAGGACACAAGAATCACAATCGGGCACGGCAAAACGGTAGAAGAGAGAAGGAATGTCATTTTTATATTATAGACCAATATTTCAATAATCCCCATATAACAAATGGTGTGCCTGTTGCCTAAGCATTTCTAATAGAAGAGCCCAATAATTGACGGCCGAATGTATGTTACTGTTTTTGCACGAAGTAGGTACCTATTGTGTACACAAAACTATTTCAAGTAAAAGCGAATAAATTATTATTGGGCTCTTCTATTAGAAATGCTTAGGCAACAGGCACACCATTTGTTATATGGGGATTATTGAAATATTGGTCTATAATATAAAAATGACATTCCTTCTCTCTTCTACCGTTTTGCCGTGCCCGATTGTGATTCTTGTGTCCTTGTTGTTTCACCTTTATTTGATACTTGTGGAGTGCAATAAACTTTTGGGTTTAGTATACCTTTATCTTACTCCACATGCTATGTAATATTTCGAAAATTAAATAGTAATTCAAATCGCCACTGTAGTCCAGGCAACATTACGAATTGACCGTAAATTTTATCACCCAAGTACCTCGGCTTCCACTAAACTGTTCATCCCATTGTCCCTTGATTGGATGACATAGCCATTATGTGAGATCGTCGAAGCGGTTTGTAATCTACTGCTGACGTCATCCGAGAAACAGATTTTGATTAACACGTTCTAGTAAAGGCTCGGACAATATTCTATGAATACCTTTTGTGTTAAATTGATAAAGTAGTCTTAAAACTTTGTACTAGAATTATTCTAGATCGTCTTCAGAATAACCTAGTATTATTTATATTGGATTTTTGGAGGAGCATGTCGTTTCTATATTAAGTACCTTATTGCTGTTGAATGTCTGCTGATCCTGAGATTCTGGGTTTGATACCGGGTAAGGCAAAGTTTTTGTATGAAACCTGTCCTTAATACTACATAGAATAGCATCACGCCTGTTTTCCCCGAAGGGTTAGGGGTAGGGGTGTACACAATTCTACTCCCACATTTCACCAATGCTGTTATTAAGTCCCATGTAATAGGCGGTGAGCCTATTGCCATCTACTGGACACAATTCCAAACTCTGGGCGGCTACTTAAGAAAAAATCCCAATAACACTTAGTCCGACCTGGGAATCGAGCCCAAGACCTCATGCTCAGCATTCGCGCTTAGATCACTAATGAGGCAATTGCTACGATATAAAAGAAAGCGTGTTAAACTGTTACAATAATGTGCGGTTGACTGTACAAGAATATTAAATAAACGTATAAACAACAAATAAATATTATAAAATATTTCTATCTATAAAATCGGAACTATCAAAGATAACTTCGGCAAAAATATCAGCTAACAAAAAATTTTTACAATTTGCAATACTAAATCCGTTTGTGGTAGTGTTCGAGGTATTTTTATAATATTCAAAGCAAAACCCAAACCAAGCCAGCGCGGCGCCGCGCCGCCGTCCGTGCTTTTATAAAATTTTGTGCGCGTCCAGATGATGCGGTTTCCGCGCGATTTGTGTAGCGCGCTTGCAAACGCGCGATTGCAAAATACACTCGGCTCTGTTTACATCATTCTGTATTGTGTGATTCTGTCTGCAGCGTTGAATCCTCGCATGAAAAATGGATGTAGTGGAAGTGACTTGAGTAACTTGTGACGGTTTAAGTACTATTGGCACTGTATAAATGGACTTTGTGATAGTTTTTTGTTTATCTATTTCTTTTGGGGTGGCTTCTGGCTAAGTAACAGCCGCACAAATCGATCGACCGAGTTTAATCAGCGATAACCGCGGGCAGTCTGACCTCTGATATTTCATACCGCCGTCGGTCCCGGTTGTCAAATTAAGATCTATGACAGCCGTTACGGATAGTCAAGAGGCCTGAAGGTCTGACTACCAGTCATACCACTAAATATCGTGTTACCCAGTAACTAGATTGTGGAAGTCAGATAGGTAGTCGCTCCATGTAAAAAAATGGTACTAAGCTGCATCCGGTTTGATTAGAAGCCGACCCCAATATAATTGGAAAAACTTTGTGATTAAAAAAATGCCGTGTCATATTGTTAAACGTAGATGCACAGTAATGGCTTACCACTGAAGCTACAAAATAAGTACACATATAATAAAAACAAGTCTTGTAAGCCTCATTTTTCAACGGGCAAATCCTAAAAATGTGTTCGGGTAATAAGTACTGAATAATAAATAGTCTCTCACGAATTTTAATCACGAGTTTAATCAGTATACAATACAATACAAGCACCATAGAATGCCGCTAATATATGGAAGCTATATAAACTGTTAGAGATGTTCCCATCTAACCCAGAGAAGTGTGATGCAAAACGCGCTTCAGTATCGCGTATAAATCGCTTCATCTGAACCCGCCCTTAGCCTTTTCAGTACGTTTACTGCGGACAGAGTGTTTGCACTAAAACCACTTTGAAATATATTTTTTCACTCATATTTTCGAGTGCCTGAGGTGGTTTTGCAAATAAAGTTACCTCACGTAGAAGTACCATGTTTACTCATGTTTTTTCCTTATTATACGCATAGATTTCTTTTCAATATATCTGGAGGTTTGATTGACAACACAACAAATTTGTCATTGACACTATCAATGACAACTTTGAATTGTGACCGATGTTTTGTTTTGTTTAACTTCGAGCTATTTGTTTTATTATTTTCATTCATATAAATATTTCCTCTGAAACTTTTTCTGTATTAGGTGCTGTCGCTGCGTTGAAACTTCAAAGGAAAAAGAAAACAAACTTTTGATAGGACATGACGTGTTCCGTGTTCTGCTTTTGAAGTGGTTTTATTTGTTTTTTTTTTTATTAAAAGACTCGTTTAATATTTCGATAACATACAAGTTGAGTAGTAAATATGGACTGCGAAGTTGGTGACTTCTAAAATATAACAATTTTCTATTTGATTTTGGCTAGGTACCTACTTACATTGTGAACCTTTTAGTTCTTACTATATCTAGTTTTCTACAAGTGCTGAAATAGTAAGTCTATATAAAATACTGTAGTCTTGCGACGGATGGTACGTGTGTATACAATTTGTGCGTGCCAACTACGCTCCATGAATCGAAAATAGCTCCAATGGAGAATAAGTTACGCGAGATAAGTACGCTCTCCAATCGTGCGCAAAAAAAAAAACCACAATTTTCTTTCCGATGTTTGCAAACAAAATGACAATGAAGAGCTCCGTTTTATATTATTATGGAAGGGGTTGATGTATTTTCATGATAAACGACCGGGTACAATGGATTACACGATTTCGTTTAAAGTATGAGTACCTGGTTGACCAAGCTTGCTCGGTTTATTTTCTTGGTGAAACGACTTTTTCTAAATATCCCCCCTGCATACTAAAAATCGTTGGAGCCGTTTCCGAGATTCAGATAATATATATATACAAGAATTGCTTGTTTAAAGGTATAGATATATATAGGAAATAGTCGCGAAATATATATAAGGTCCTAATTTATTAGGTAATTTCCTTTTAAGGGGTTGATGTGTAAGTCATAAGTATTCAAATGCACGAGGAAATAAATTGCCAAAGCACACTTTACATTAATAATAATAAAAAATTATAATGTTCGGTGATTGCTCTTTACTGAATGATGTCCCCGAGCCGCGCGGAGGTGAATTACCGCGACAAGCCCCCCCCCCCCCCCGCAACACCGCGCGCCCCGCCGCCCGGTCTCCCCGACGCGTCAGCTGTTACTACCTACACAGTAGTAGTAATTCAGAAAACCTACAGACAGTGACGTTGCATACCTATCCTTTATGACAACTTCACAAATAAAAAAGTTGCAGCATCATTAAAAGTTATAATTTTACACGAAAATATCTGTTTCGAAATTTTCATCACACATAACCAGGCTTTGAACTGACAAATTATTGTACTTATGCTATGGTCAATGTCAATCATGTCATGACCAATGACAATAATTTACGTACCCTACGTAGGTATAGGTTTGCATTAATGTAAAGGTGATTACAAAAACTTGGCGTGTTTAAAAGTTTGAACCACACATAAGTACCTACAATGACTTTAATTAATTGAATACTTACCAATAAATTAGAATAAGCATTGACAATCATCTGTAAATAACTCATGTCCTTGAGATCACATCACTTACGTATTTACTTGAAGTTACTGCTTTACGATACACTTATTTACACGAAATCATGCGTCATGCATCAATGCGGTGACGGCGGCGTGTGTGTCTGTTGTGCTATCTCTTCCTTTCATACTAATCGACGACACGCTTACTCTTTCTTCCTTCCGGGAAGTCTGTGTGCGAACTGTCACCGTCGGCTTCTTTACCGGTCACGTACCTACATAAATGAGTATTTAATTTCGCTTGTGTCGGATACCGTCAAAGGATATCGGCTTGTTCTGTCGGCGATAAACAAAGCATAAGATAGACCATGCCTACCGAGAAGTCCAACAATTATAATAGTTCGTAACTTCAGTCAGCTGCATGGTGCGGTGCGGTGATGTACGATTGTCCAGTGACGGGTGAGGTTGCAGCGGAATGACCGCGGCGCTTTTGTACAATCGATAAAAAATCGTAGGTTCAAAAATCTAATAATAGCGATATTTGGAGATTACTTAAGTGATGAATATCTTGAACAATCAGTATGTTGCAACAATCTTGTGATATCTAAATAATAATCTCGTAACAATTGTAAAATACCTAAGTGATTCCCATTAAAGTCATCAACCAAACAGTGTTGTTATTACTGAGTTTGTGTAAATAAGTGTCTCGTATTAAGGTACATCAAGTAAATATGTAAGTGATGTGATCTCAAGGATATGGGAAGACGACCCTCTGACCGGGTTATTTCCAAATTTTTGTGAATACTTAATTAAATTTATTGGTAAGTAGGTAATAAATTAATTAAAATCGTTGTACTTATACAGCCTCGTTGGTCTAGTGGTCCCAAGCGCGACTGCTGAGGTCTCGGGTTCGATTCCCAAGTCGGGCAGTGTTATTCGGTTTTTCTATTAGAACATTCTTGGAGTTTGGAATTGTGCGCGGTAGATGGCAATAGGCTTATGGGACTTAATAACAGCATTGGTGAAATGTGGTTGCACAAATGTGTCCACCTCTGCCTACCCCTTCGGGGAATACACGTGACGCTAGGTATGTTGTACTTATGTGTTTATGATTCAAACTTTTAAACACAGCAAGTTATTGTTATAACCATAACATTAATGCAAGTACCTACGTAGAGCATAAGTACTATCAATTTAACATAATAATTGATAATTAACAACTTTCTAGTACCTAATCGCTAATGTAGCATAGCATTACAATAAGTCTAATCCAAAGCCTGGTTGAGTGTGATGGGAATTTAAAACTACAGGTGTCTTCGTGTAAAATTGTAACATTTGCGATTTTTTTATTCGTGAAGCTGCATAACGAATAGGTAATAAGCAACCGCACTGTCTGTAAGTTTTCTGAATTTTGTCGTGGCCTTTCCTAGTAATGTAGTTTCTAGCTCTGGAGCCCCGGGTCACCCCGGGTGCCCGGGTACGTTGGCTGTAGCGCGGGAAAAGGCCGTGCATAAGTGCTCAGAAGTAAAACGCCGTGGCGGGGCGCGCGGTGTTGCGGGGGGGGGGGGCTTGTCGCGGTAATTCTACCTCCGCGCGGCTCGGGGACATCATTCAGTAAAGAGCAATCACCGAACATTATAATTTTTTATTATTAATAATCTAAAGTGTCCTTTGGCAATTTATTTCCTCGTGCATTTGAATACTTATGACTTATACATCAACCCCTTAAAAGGAAATTACCTAATAAATTAGGACCTTATATATATGAGATGAACATGCAGTTGAAAAACATAAATCAAGAAACACAATATACCGTAAAACTAAAGTCCTTACTTTGAGGGGTCAATGTATCCATATATACGTATCTAAATTCGACAGCGCGAAAAATATCAACGTTCCATAATACTACTGGACCAACGTGTATGGAACAGCTGCCTTTTTTACGCGTTTTTTTCTAATTTTAATAGGTATATTAACCCCTCAAAAGTACGCTACGGACATTTGTAACACATTGTATATTGCGACAGTCCGAAAACCTAATGACTGTAAGTAAAGGCGACAGTAATATACAGTAAATTCAAAGTATTTGTAACTTCAACTGCCTCGTTTGTCTAGTGGTCCCAAGCGCGACTGCTGAGCATGAGGTCTCTGGTTTGATTAACAGTAAAACTCAAGGGTCGGGCAAAGTGCTATTGAGTTTTTCTGTTAGGAAATGCTCGGAGTTTGAGATTGTCCCCGGTAGTTAGCAATAGGCTCACCACTTATTACATAGGACTTAACAGCATTGGTGAAATTTGGGTGTACAACTGTATACACCTCTGCCTATCCCATCGGGGAGAACAGGCGTGATGTTATGTTATGCAATTTCAAACATTGACTATTCGATTTACCAAAAAACATTTTCAGAAATTGTTATATTTATTACTGGATGGACCTTTCGCTATTATTTATAGGTAGGTATACTTATTCTGAATACAGTTGATTTTATACGACAGCTAAACAATGAGTTCACCGCAAATTTTCATGTAAGTAAGGCAAATAATGTGTATCTATGGTTTCATTACAATTCGTGTACATTTTAAGCTTTGATACAGCCTCTTATTAAATACCCTAATTAGACCTCAACTTGAATATTTATACGAATACATCCTACAATACTCGTCGCTGTAGTTATTTTCACTATTTGTATCTGGTTGCCAAACACTACGAGATGCATTAATACTTTAAGAGTACTCGTCCAATGGTTTTCGTCGTACAATGGTATAAGGGTACCGTTTTATCAACTCATGATTTAAAGTTAAAAATCCAATTAAAAAATAAGTCAGTCCTGAAAAATACACGTAATTAAGATCGTAAACAATAGTACAATTCTATGTCTACAAACCATAAAACTAAGTCCTCTGCGGCGTACAACTGTGCACGAATGAAAAAAAAACGAACAACGGCGAAAAAAGGCGGCGGTTCTCGATTCGACGCGAGTATCTATCTAATATATAAAATTCTCGTGTCACAGTTTTCGTTGCCATACTCCTCCGAAACGGCTTGACCGATTTTGATGAAATTTTTTGTGCTTATCCGGTATCTATGAGAATCGGCCAACATCTATTTTTCATCCCCCTAAATGTTAGGGGTAGTCCACCCCTATTTTTTTTATTTATATGGCAAAACAACGTTTGCGGGGTCAGCTAGTTATCTATATATTTATTTTTTGTGTATGACCAATTGACCACGTACAAATTTTGTACAGGGTAGGTAATCTGATTTTGATGTTTGTTTTTTTTTATTAGGTAGAGGATATATCTAAGTTGGTTCCATAAAAATTTCACCCCTAAACCGGCCACAAATGGTGGATAATAGGAAAAATAGGGAATTATTGACTGTTCACATGATAACGCAGATAATCGCAGATATACCGGACGGGCGGTCTATCGAATACTAGAAACGAGCCGCTGACGTCCTGTACCTATAGGTTCGGGTTCGACGTATGCTGAAACCTTGTATTTCTTCAGGGACTATGAAGACTATAACACTATCGAGGTCACCGGGAGAATCATTCCATGAAAATAAAACACCGACTTGCACTGTCACTATGAAAGCTTGAGGTTTCTGCTTACTCCATTGAAGATGGCGAGGCTTGAATATATGGTAGTTTTTGAGCTATATATTCTGTTAAAACTTTGCATACACTATGTTTTTGATGACACTAGATCATAATGGAAACCATCATCAGGTTTCCAATATGTTCTAATGTCAGACGAAAAATAGACGAGGGAACTCTATTTGCGTTTATTTTATTAATCGTGATGGGAACTTTAAACCTAGTTTATGTTTTATAGATTATAGCCACAAAACAAATATATAAAAACCAAACCACTTTAACCAAAATATTTCACAAAAATAAAATATTTTTAAAAATAAATCTTTGAAAAGCATTAACGCATGCTTAGCGGACTCTAAAGTTATAAAAAAAATACTTATCTGCTGTAACTGCAACTATCATTTATTGGTAAAGTATTTATACTGGTTTTTGCCCGTGAAAACCAGTACCAACTTGTAGAAGGCAGCTTCTACAGGCAACTGAAGTAACATTGGTGACATTAAATCACTCTGTTTCACAAAAATACTGGAAACAGGACTACAAGTTTAAGAACTCAATGCGAAGATAAGTCATACATAGGTGGATGTAAAACTGCATTATTGAGAAAGAGTGTTATGTGTATGGCTCCTCTTATTTATAACCATTTACCAAACATGATTAAAAAGCAACCTTTAAGAATATTTAAGAAGTCCCTTACAAAAATATTAATTCACAAATGTTATTACTCTGTATCAGACTTTTTTCAATGACTAATCTATATAATTTACAATGTTCAAGTAATTAAATAGCTTTAAGTTAATAGAATAATTGTACTATAAGTACTTAGATAAAATCTCGCATGCCATGAGGCAGAATGAATAAGGATTTTATAATATTGTAACATCTAATATAAATAAATATAAAAATCTTTATTTGACATAATATAACGTTACACAAACCTATGAAGCCTCTGAAACCTAAACTAAGTAAAATCTTGTATGTCAGGAATCAGCGCCTTCTCCCATTTTTATGTCAAACAATACATTCTACAGAGTATGTTTGCAGGGTAAAACCCTTCTAGGGTAAAAAATAAAGAACAAATAAATTTTAAAGTTGACGGCATGCGGTAATTAAATAAAGCAATAGTCTAGTAAAAGTGCGTGAGTGTGCGCATGTGTGCGTCTGTGCGTGCGTTCGTTTGTGTGTGTGTGTGTGTGTTTCTGTGGTGTAGGTGTGTATGTGTGGGTGATTGTTTGTCGAGTGTGTGTGTTGTGTATTTATATATGTAAGTTTATCCTTTATCTACTGAAGTAATTTTTCAGTTTCCTCATAATTTAGCTTAAGGAGCCATTTCTTAACCCTAGATTGACATTCGTGCAATGAGAGAGGGTAAAACTTTAAAATTTTATTTATTTTATTGTAAAGATGCACTGAAAGAAACCCCTGTTGACGTCTTGCTAATGCGGTGTGACATCTTACGTAATCAATAACGTTTGTTATTGTACGTTTGTTTTTTAATATATTCGGGTCGTAATGGGTAGAGCCATGCTGTTTGGTAATAACATGAAAAATAATTGTAATAATTACCTACCTACATGCTATGCAAATAAATAAATCTATCTATCTACCTGTATATTCAGTGTTGCCAAAAATAAGATGAATTTTCTACTACAGACAAAAAAATACTTGAACCTATTGACAAATTTGCTGTGTATACAATTTATCGAAAATACACAACTGGGCAAAGTCAAACCTGAAAGGCAAAGTTGCCAGTTTCGTCGGTGCAATTTATGGCAATAACTTCCAGTCAATTATAATGTCACCAAGGCTTCCGAAAGACTAAATCAAAGTGACAGTATCTAACTGTCACTTTGATTTTGTAAGCAAAAATGTCGTTATATAATGCGCAAACGAAATTCGGCATTTCGGCATTAGGGTGGTATAGCATTTCTATGGTCGTTATATCAATTACATTGTTATCCCTTCACAATGGTACCTATCTAACACAGAATTTTCATCTACAGGAAATATTTATCTATCCAACATTTTCATCAAAATGTCAACCAGAATGTTTCCACTTCCCTGAAAAGTTGGGTAATTAGTTACTCCGGTCGTGTTGGGGACTCTTTTGTGACAATTGTTTCCTCTTGAGTTTCACTTGAGTGTCTTTTATTGGAGTTAAAGGACGCTTGTTCAAGCACAAGATCGACAGAACAATACATAAATATATTAAGAAATATAAATATAACTTTACTAAAATATAAACACACGTGTCGTGGTGGCTGAGTGGTTCCGTGCCCGCATCTAGAGCCATAAGTTGTCGTTCAGTAAGCTATAACGTACACGCAATGTACTACAAGGTGACCAACAATTCCTGCAGTAATACCATTTACATTATACAAGACTAGTTATATTCAATAAACAACCGGATCCATGAGGATTACAAGAATCTGTTCTGCAATAAACAGAACACAAAGACTGAAGTATGTAGCGAATTAATCAACTACGAAGTGAGTAGTACTTCCTTCGGGATTAATCTGGGTAGCATATTATGTAACAATAAGACTTAACTCAAGTATTAACTGAATATACGAGCGAATAAACATTGAGGAAAGGGGTTTCATTAGTAGGAAGACTTCCTCTTGTTGTATGGTTTACGAACTTAATAGTCGACATGTGGGTTAAAATTAGCCCTGACTTACTACTGGTCGAACAACGAACTCTCCTAAGATCACGCATTGCATTTTCTGCAAAAGGAAAACAGTTCCCAAACCATCCATGTCGCGACCGTATATATAAAGTTATGTATGTCCTATTACCTTTGCAACCTTCGACATGAGAGATCGCTTTATGTCATGTCGTATCTATCGGCTGCATATGCTTGCAAAGCTCAACTAATCTATCCAACTAATAAACAAGAAAATAAACGTAAAAATTGAAGTGCTTATCTGGGAATTCGAAACAAGTGCCAAAAATTCAGGAAAAACTGGTTATATGGTACCCAATTTTTAGACCATCTTTAGATATTTTTTTGTCAGAATGTTTGTGTAAAATAAGCTCCAAAACGGCTCAATCAGTCTTATTACAAAAAGCGGTTTAACTAAAAACCCAAGTTTAAATCTCTATAAAGCATGGTTTAATCAATTTTAGCTTATGTTCGTATTTCTTCATCGTGTATAAACAGCACGTGTACATTTCGATATCTTGCAGGGTTCAAAAGATATGAATACAAATATTTATAAGGTATTTGTCCAAATCCCGTGCGAATGAAGTCGCAGACTCTAGTGCACGAAATAAAAGTAAAAGTGCTAGGCATGTGTGAAAAGGTAGGTGTTAAAAGTTTTAACCGCCTGTGTGCTTTCGACATGGATTTGTACAACAATTTCTGGTGGGTTGTATTCCTCATGATAGTTTACTTCGCCAGTTTAAAACATAATGGGACCCACTTAGCTAGTAATAATAATAAGCCCTTACACTAATAGGCTAAACCCAAATTTAGCATAAGTTCCTAAACACATTTCTAGACAATGAAGTCCGCAATTTGTATAAAAATATAATAAGAACAGTCAACTACAGAAGTTGATTGACATTTCTTCTATTTTCTGTATAAAAAGGATGACAAGATTGTACCGACTGTAAAAAGAGTTAAAAGAGGTTCTTAGAAGCAGGAATGCAAAATATTTTATGGCAAAAGTGACTTGAAAAATGACAATGACAGATTTTTTACACAATTTGATGGATCACATTATGTACCGTCAAATATAAAATAAACACATGTCATAAGATTAGACTCTCATACTACTTGTATAAGAGAGTCAGTTAGTAGGTACTCTGGTTTATAATAAATCAGGCAGAAATCGTAACCCTAACAGGCATCAATCTTAACGTAATAATGTTATTACGTTTCAATGTAGTTGTTTTTGTTACATATTTATGCTGAATACGCTGTAAAACCGTCCGTGTGTCACTGTAGAGGTGCTAACTGAAAACCAGCACTGGGTGTCGTCCAGCACATGCTGAGTTAGTAACCCTTTCGGTACGGGCACACTCGACGGCGCATATATAGGATGTAATTTTTTATTTTTTTTTATTTTTTTAGAACATGTGCGTTAAAAATAACTTTTCTTAATTTCTGTCTCATTCTATTATTAAGACAGACTGTAGAGCTTCAGCTAAGCTCAGATATTTTATAAATTTGAATATGTTCAACAACTTTTGTATTCAACCGTACCTACATAACAGTTACTTTATAACAGTTTGTCTGAGTTCAATTTTAGCCAAAATTAGTTTGTTTAGTTTCACCGTTTTAGTTATAAACTGAAATTCTGTGTAGTATTTAGTTTTATATAGTACTAGTTTAACTAAACAAATAAACCGTTATAGTCTCAGCTTGTAGTATTCCTAGAAAATAATTTAAATGTTGGCGTTTATTTATGCGCTATGATTGAATTAGTTGTTTTCATGAATAATATGTTCAATTTACATTTACAAAACATGACCAGCCCATTACTGTCCCACTGTTGGGCAAAGGCCTCTTCTCATACGGGGAAGGCACGAGCATTGATCACCACGCTAGCTCACTGCGGGTTGGCGATTTCAGACCATCAAATCCAGGTTTGCTCACGATGTTTTCCTTCACCGTATGTCAGTGATATGACAAGATTAACTACGAAAGTATATAATATGATATTAAAAAAAGACACATTGGTACATACCAAATTAGAACCCACAGCCTGTGGTTAAAGAAGCGGGGCCGTAACCACTCGAACACCATGACACCTATTTTACCAAAAACCAAAGCAAGTAGCGGTATTACCATTAAACTAACAAGACAAAGGTCATAAATTTCGAACCCAAGGCACTCAATCACTGACTTTTCGAGTCCTGTACGTGTTTGAAAATAATTAGATACCAGTTAAAGCTTAAAATGGTGAAGGAAAAACATCGTGAGGAAACCAGTACACCTGAGAGATGTTCTCGATGGTATGTAACGCCATGTTAGCTTACGGACGGTTTAAACTCTGACATTAGGTTGACTGACCTCAATGTATCATCATAGTTTTATTTGTGTACACAATGATAAGATTTCACAGAAAATCACTAACACTTATTATTTAATTTACATTTGCTGATTAGAGCTTTTCCCTTGAACTTGAGTTACTTTATAGTAAAATTTACTTATGTTCTGTACATACAATTTGCGCAACTAGATATTAACATAGCATCTGTATTCCCCGAAGGGATCAGCAGAGGTGTACACAGTCGTACACCCACATTTCACCAAATGTTGTTATGAAGTCCCATGTAATAGGTGGTGAGCCTATTGTCATCTACCGTGCACAATCCTAAACCCAACTGAGAATTTCCTAACAGAAAAACTTAATAACACTTTACCCGACCCGAGAATCGGACCCGTAACCTCATGCACGGCAGTCGCACCTGGGAACAGTAGATCAACGAGGCAGTTTAAATCAGATATTATATTTTGTATAATAATAAAACTAACACACACATAAACGTAAAGAGGTGTAAACCTTCAAATCGTGAGCACAGAATGTTGCTAAATCCGATGAATATTCATAAAGATGAAACGCGCCCTTGTTACCAAGATACGATATTATTCGTCACATGAAATTATTTACACACACCGCGGCAACACATTCATAAAATGACATTGTACATAAATGTTCATGTTATTTGATTTACAGTTTTTCTTCTTCTATTTTATGATTTTTTTGTGTCTTATATATAGTTAAAAATTTGCTCTTTATAAATTAGTACATCTACCATGATTTGATTTACCCTAAACTTTTCGGGCAAGAAATGCCTATGGCATCAAGACCGCCTTTGTACCAATATGCATAAAATTAAAAAAAAAAAAAACTTCCATGAAATATAAAATCATATTCTCATACCCGGACCCTAAGTATAAACTATAGGGCATACAAAAATACTAATAATTGTTGCCTATATGAATCTACCCGCGACTCGTGGCACAAAACCCGATCTTTCAAACACTGCGCCGATCGCGCCGCCTGTCATAACCTTCTTTGATTTTCCTCAACATCCAAGATAATGTATGAATATACGAGTATATATCATCCAAAATATTAATTCATGTAAAACTTCGCAAGTTTCAAAAATTTAATCAATAACTTTTAAATATTTATTAAGTTAGGAAAGCATTAAATAATTAGATTTGCATTATTGCCAAAAAAACATGCGAGACCCTATATGAAATAAGTACGAGTTTACTTAAATATTTAATCATTAGGATAAGAAAGAGCTCTTTAACTATTAGTTTCTGCCTAAACCCCATGGGAAGAAAAAACAATAAACAATATTTATTCGTTTAAGACTTAAACCTATTTACAAAATTAAACCTTATATTGGGTTAAGTAAGAGGCAAGAAACAATACATGTGCAACTGGGCTTAAACTAGGAAGATTCCTGTGCTATAAGCACCAGTTGCTTTCGTCACCACCGTGTTCGAGCAGCCATTTTACGATTGTAGTGCGATGCAAAGGTAAGTATTCCAATTTTAATTTAATTATAAGTAAATGTTTTAATTTAATTATAGTCCCGTGCCTTCAGGCTTGTACGCGCGTGAGCGTATATGTGTGTATGTGTGCGTGTGTGTGTAGGCGTGTGTGCGTGTGCGCGCGGGAGTGTGTGTGAGTGCGCGCGTGTGTGTGTGTGCGTGTGCGTGCGTGTGGTAGTGAGCGTGAGTGACTTTTGATTTTATTTTAAACTTTTTATTATTTTTTCAGTGTTTTCATAATTTTGAGAGAGAAGAACGTTGTCTATGGTAAGTTTTAGTTTTTTGATCGGTAAGTTATGTAACTGTGTTATTTTACTTATTTTATTATAAAGGTATGGACCCATGGGAAGAAAGCGTGAGTTGAGTATATATGTATGTACAAAAAAGCTCTTGAATTCAACTTTTTTTTTTATTAGCTTGTACTGTCCCACTGTTGAGCAAAGGCCAACACTATGTTTAAAAAAAAAACTAAGGAAGTTTATTTGAAACTTCTTTATCATCAAAATAGAGTAACGGCTTGATGTGATTTTTGCACAGACAGTCCAAATGACATTGGCTAATATTGTCCCCAGAAAATATTTGAAAGCTTCGAGAATATCCTTACTAATTTCATTATTCCTTTATATAACAACAGTCCAGTCGCAATTAAAAATTAAAATGGCAGCATTAATTATGTAAAACATGGATCTTATGAAAGCAATAAGATTTTCGCTTAATTTTTCTATTTTTGTAAGAATTAAGTAGTTTTTATTCAAGTTTTTGCGATAGCGTCGCCTGTTTAGTACATACAGCACGAGTTAAAGTTCTATGAAATTTTGCTCATACTTTTCTTATATAAAACATTACACCTCACCATGATTTCTTTTTTTATTGTGTAGGGCATCTCGCTGGTCAACCTAGGAGGTTGTCGACTGCTTAACCGGGCTTTTCTGTGGTTGCTTTAATAATTTTAAGGCCCCCAGCTAGGGCATTCAACTTATAAACTAAGCGACAACACGATAAGGGCACCCTCTCCGGGGTACGAGCCTCGGCTTAGGGCGTCGCTGGTGGGAGGACAGCAAGGGACTGGCTGGATCAGATTCAAATCATTATTATTATTAAGTGACAAATTTAAAGCTACAGGCTCAGCGGCGCGGGTTGGTACAAGCATGGGTATACATGGGTACAAGCGGGGTGAACAATTACGGAGACTTCGCGACGGACCTCGATGGCGAGGCCGAAATGACGGCGGTCTGTTTTTGTGTACTGTGCTGGTGGCCCTACTGCTTTTAATTTTTTAATTTAATTTAATTTAATTACAACGGTGTTTGACCCAATTACAGTAATTAATAATTAAAAATGGTATATGAGGTAAAAATATTACGAAATACAAATTATACATAATTATTTTCACAACATTTTAAACAAGCTGAGAATAGTCTATTTTGGAGGAGCTTTCTTGGAGGAGGGTTATAGCGTCGTCGAGTTAAGAGAGTCCTTACCATGACGCACTACAAATTTTTATAAACATTTATTGCTTAACAAATTATCAGTTACATCCTGGAGTTTGAAATTATGACCGGGAAATGGCAATAGGCTACATTTACTTATTACATGGGAATTAATATATATACGTCATTAGTGATAGTTATGTGGGTGTAAAATTCGGTACCTACACCTCTGCCTATCCCTTCGGGGTATACAGGCGTGTCACAATATTATGTCATGAAAAACTGAATGTGGATGTTTTAAAGCCTTAGCAGGGTAACCCAATACCACTGCCCAACCCACGAATGGATCGCAGCAGCTTAGCAGTCGCTTTTGTGACCATAACACAGCACTGAAAACCAATTGCTTGTTGTTGTTGCAGTTAATGTTTTTTTTTATACATTTTCGTTCCTTACTTTAGTGCCCACGTTCTTCTAAACTTCCTAAAACCAACTTAAGTAACCTTTGCTGAAGAATCTTTTGTTTTCGCTCATAATGTCAGCTTACACCTACCTACTTAAACTAAAATTATTATTTTTCTTGGCCCTCTAATGAATAATTCATGATATTCTATGAATATTACATTACATATTACAACTTTGTAGACGCTTTTTTAATTTAGATATTTTTAAACGATTTTTTGGTTCAATATTTTGATAGCATTAGGCATGATTTTTTAGAGAATTATGTGACATTTGACTTTTACTGTGAAAGTTAATTTTTCTTGTTTATTTTTCTAGTTATTTGTCAAATTATGACCTATGACAGCCGTTACAGGTAGTCAGAGACTTGAAAGTCTGACAACCAGTCATACCACAAAATATCGTGTTATCCAGTAACTGAGTTGTGGAAGTCAGATAGGCAGTCGCTCCATGTAAAATACTGGTACTAATCGGCATTCAGTTTCACTGGAAGCCAACCCCAATGTAATTGAAAAAGCTAGGCAGACAGATATGATTTTTCTGGTTATTAATTCTCACTTAGACTCGCTAAACAAATTGAGATTCTCGGTTGGCACAAAATTGTGGAGACTTATACGAGGCCTACATCAAGTAGTGGGTAAAGTCGGGCTGCGAATCAAGATCATTACTCGCATCTATTTGAGCTTAGATGTTGACAAAAACACTTTACCTCATAATAAGTGTCGATCTTGATTATTGCTTATGAGTAGAAATTATAATACAAAACATATTTCTAATTATGTCAAACTACCAAAAAGCAGAAAGTGTCCATAAAAAGTCAGTGAACCCCAAAAATGTGTTATCACTACGTCCTTGCCTTTGATGAGTAGGGTCAGAAATATGATCCTTTTAAATATTGTCTACAACTTATCTGTCATGCCAGACACAGGACCTAAGCTAAGTGAAGTATTTAAGGGTTTCAGCCAAACACTTCTTCAGCTAAAAGCTGAATAATACCGTTTACTTTCAGTTTGTTGTCGAGGCTTTTTTAAAATATTATTTTTGTTGATACTCTCTTCTTCATAGCAACGACACGGTCGGCATGCAAAGTTTGAAAAATATAAATGTAAGAAATCATTTTATAAATATGTATAATTATGACTTTAAAGATCAAAGGTATTTATTGCGCATTAACTCCTGTTACTTTATAGTAATATAGTGCAACGCAGTAGTTTAAAAAATTGTGTATAGAGATGATTTTATTCGATTTATTTAAGTTTCCAAAAGGAACTGTCTAACTTTCCCTTTACTTCATGATTTGAACCTACGACTCTTGTCAAATCGTGGCTATACTCTTACCAGCTGAGCTGCCTTTTACCTACATATTGGAAGTTAATTTCAAAATTAATACTTACTCGTAGCAATTAATGTCTATAATTACGTTTCCTTTCTTATAATTCATTTGACATAATTGATTCTATTTATAAATAAAATAAACATCTGTTTGTTTATATTTCAATTTGCGTTTATTGTGGCTACATTAATTTATACTCAAGAGGTAAGTACCTACCTATAGTTAATTATTATTAAATTTTCATTCTGTGTTTAACGACCCTTGATGGCGCAGTTTCGTAATTTATGGATTAACTACGTCAACTTTGGCGGTTTATTATTCCAAATTGCTGAGCGTGAGGTTGTCAGTTAAGTGTCCAGGTGATTGATAAGAGATAAGACAAAGTTCTACTAAAATTTAAGTGAGGTACTTATTGTGACCCCCGTGATTACGGGGTTTTCCTTATGTTGAAGTATAAAAGTGGTGTTATATGGTATCCTTAATTTGTATTTTTATATATCTTTTGGTATGACCGTTGGACTGGTGAGTGGAATCAAGGTATGCAACACAGACTTTTCGAAATAATACACGTATTATAAATTAATTATTAAGCATATAATGGTGAAAATCTTCGAATCGTCGTAACCTACAAGATGTTCTCGGTGGTGCGTCGTGGCCATGTTAGAGGCTTACGGATGGCTTACATTTGACACGTTTACAGTTGTCTCGATACAATTGTACATATCAATAAAAGTATTATTCGCGCTTCAACAACGTATTTTTTCATTTACAGCTTATGCATCTCTGCCTACCCCTTCGCGAATTCAGCGTGATGCTATGTAATGTTATTTTTTTAACAAAAAAACACAAAGAAAACAACACATTATTTTACTTACTTAGTACTATAGAAATTCTTCGGCTAAACTTATGGAATTGTTGTAGGTTATCTTTCATTCAGATTTATTTTATCTCATGAATATGAGCCGAAGACAGATAATAGTTTTATTTGTTAGTGTCCGAACAAACGCAATATTATTTATCATTATTAGATACAGATACTAGGCCTAGATCAACAATAGTACCTACCTACTAGGTACGTAGTCTAGACTAAGCTACTATTGTGTTCGGATACGTGATGTAATTGTAAATGTAGGTATATGATACAAAACCTAAACCCACATCATGTGGTGAAATGCTACTCCAATATATCCCTAACTAGCTTTTACCCCCGGCGTTGTCTGCATTGAATATGAATGAGTACGGATTCCCGAAATTCCTTTCGGGATATCGGGATAAAGAATCCCAGAAAAATCGAATAACTAAGTTCGTTCAAAGTTGACAACACCAAAAATTGGTCTTTATCTATACATATAATAAAAATGTAACGGATCGCTATCTGTACATGGAAGATACATGAGAAAAAATATTATTGGGACCTTTATCAATGCAAATAGCATCCAAAACAATGATTGTTAAATTTTTGTCTGTTTGTCTGTGCGTTTCTGCACACTAATAAATCACTATAAATCTAAGATATTTGTCAAACAAACCATCTGCATTTCCCGAAGCCTGTATTTCCCGAAGAAATTTGTACTAAATCTAATGGAATAATTTATTTATTTATTCGGTTAGAGCAACTGATGTACTATAGAATCCTACTCGCGCACCAATTTAAATTTGCGAAAAAAATATAATCTTACGAGTATAATACACCTCAGGGGTCATGAAAGTACGATAATTACTTTATTTAAAATTTGGTTAGACTGAAAGCTGACCTCAACGTGTTTGGCCTTTTCCTAGACCCTCTAGGCAGATATTTATATATTCGACGGTTGAAAGGCTAATTGATCTAAGTGACATTTTTGTGCAATACGAAAATGTCTCTAAAATTAGTTATTTTAAGGTCTATTTTTTTAAAGCACAGAAATGTCGCTTGGTCCAAATAGCCTTTCACCCATCGATATATTGATAACTAGCATCTCCCGCGACTTCATCTGTGTGGATTTCAGAAATGGATCCAGATGGGACAGAAAGTATCCAGTCTAGGTGCTATCTGTGTGGCAAATTTCATCCAAACCCATTTAGTAGTTATTGTATGAAAGAGTAACAAACATCCGTCCATCCAACCATCCTCACAAACTTTCGCATTTATAATATTAGAAGTAGTAGTACAAGTAGTATACATATTCGTATTATTTACTATAATTTCACGAAATCTCGACTTGTACAATTGTACATTCCACAAAAGTAGGTTCATAATAATTATTATATAAAAATCTTGTGTCACAGTGTTTGTTATCGAACTCCTCCGAAACGGCTTGACCGTTTTTATTTTGTGAATATTTGGTTGGTTTGAGAATAGTCGTAGGCTATTTTTATACCCTTAGGTGATAAGGTAACTATCCAGAAAATGTTTATAGCTAAACAACGTTTGCGGGGCACAGCTAGTATTTCTCTAAAATTATTTCGCATCAAAAGCATTGCGCAGCGGAGGTGTTTTACCAAGAAACAATGAAACTTATCAGTTACTCCATTGACAGCGCCAGCAGCCAGCAGTACCAAGAACAAGATTATGTAAAAGATAGGCTTCATCGCGAGATATTTCGCAGAATAATAACATTCTCTATTAAGAGGAATATTCACGAATGAAAACTAGCATAAATTTAGTAAGAAATAAAATGTAAAATGATAAGGGATTGGCTGGAATTGTTGCAGCAGTTATTTCGAGTTTATCTTTGTCATTATTTGTCTGTAAAATTATAGGCACTAATCTCGTGGGACTTCAGTGCTATAAAAAGCAGAGTCGTTGCATTTTATCGTCAGATCTAGCATAAGGCTGAGACTATAGTAAGTATTCATTAATGTTCAACGGTTATTACTCACGTGCATTCTTCTGAATTGCGAAGATTATCGCGAGTAAAATTGACTTCGGTTTTACTCGTGACATTGCCGGCTCAGCTCATGAATAAAAGCTCGATTCGAGTCGAACTCGAAATGAGCTTTTAAAATTTAATTAGTCGGGTAATCTCGAAGAATACAAGTGAGTAATAACCGTTGAACAATAATTAATATGAATGTGTCTCACGAAAGTTACTACTATATACTATAGTAAGTTGGCAGCGTTTTGCGATGCGGTTAGAAGTGTGAAGTAAGATAAACAGGATATGGCTACATAAACGACAACGTGGATTCATTGGCATATGCTTGTAATCATCCGTCAGAATTGACTATACGCATAATTTTGTTCACATTTACGCATAGTCAAGTGTAAGTGAGAAAATTTCAATTCAATTTCGCTGTTTTGTTTTTGTATCCAATGCTTGTTCCTACATATAGACATCAAAGATTGCTAAGGATATATTTTAAGGTGAAATATAGCCATAAATCACTTGCTTGCGGCAGATCGCGTTGTTTACTAATGTATGTAGTAGCCGCAACATTAACAGTTAGCATTATAAATCAATATAAAAAAAGAATTTATCAACTATCGGACATATATGAACTTATACCTATAGATATACCTATACACCCTCCTTAAATACTTAAATAAATATACACATACTCTTAAATATAAAATATAGAAACATATTATAAAAGCTACTACTATTACTAAAATGAAACTATAATTACTATTTATATAAATACTTAATTTTCACCTAGCTATTCAATGTTACTCAAAACTAAGTTTAAATTTTATTAAATTTTTTTTAAAGCTTTCTTCATCCTCTCCTCTATATAAATCTATCTTTGCTGTGCCCGACAGGGTCTATAATTGTTTATATTTTTCAACATACCAACTGTTATATGTACACATTATGGAATGCAATAAAGTATTGAGTATAGAGTTTTTTTTTTTTTTAAAACGTTGCCCCACACTAGGAATTTCTTCCTGTATCGTGGGTGCGTTTACAAACATTTAATCTCACAAGCACACACACACCCAGACCCAGAGCAATTATCTATAGATCGTACAAATGTTTGCTCCGTGCAGGAATCGAACCTGCGACACGCAGCGCAGCAGTCGGTCTCTCGACCACTGCGCCAACCGCGCTGTCAAAAATAGCTTATGTATTAAATTTTATTTTTTATTAAAATAATTCGCAAACTCGTACATAAATTACCATAATTTTAGATGAACTCTCAGATGAACGGCATAGGAACGCATAGCTTTATATCAGTTTTTCAAGTTATTTTCTTCTATGAAACACATACAAAAACTCGCGCCTTTTTCCGCAGAGGGTAGGCAGAAACTATGAAACGCACTCCGCTACGATCCTCGTTTTCATCTTTCACGTTCATACGTTTGTGAGTACTATGTACCTATCTTTTTCAGAGGACATCACCAATGAGGTCAGTGTATATCCCTCAAGGACGTGCCCTTATTTTCTTCTATATTTTCTTATATTGTGTGTACTGTGTATATGCGTTTTTTGACAAGAATCTAACCCTTAGGGCAATAATGTGATTGACAATAAAGCGAGCTTACTCAGTCTGAAAAAAGCAATTTATTATTTGTTTTTTTTTTTTAATTCTGTCACTATTTTGTTTACCGTCTGTTGAGTATTTTTTACGTACACATTTTTTAAAGAAATTCGACGTCTGATCCTGATACATACGTCTTATAATGGGTGGAGGTACTATAGGCATCCGACAACATATTGTTCATTAAATTAATTATTAATACCTATTAATGATATAGCATGTTAATTCAAGCACCATCTGTTACTAACTTATCTTTAACAACGTATGGATTGATTATATCTGAGTTAAAGATATTTTATCGTACGGGACTTCGACAAATGGCACTTTTTATTTATATCTACTGAACCCTGCCAGATATCAAGATGGAACATACACGAAGATTTAAATCAAAATTCCTGTTCTAATTTTCCATTTTTTTTTATTTAAAGGGTTTAAATAAAAAAAAATGGAAAATTAGAATGGGAATTTTTGCTGTTTTGGAGCGTATTCAAAACAAACTTTCGGACAAATAAAAATGATATAAACTGTCATTTATGATTAGGAATCGTCTAATGAAATGGAATAACGGAATGATATTTTTTTTCTAAATTTTTAATACAGATGCTTAAAGCAAATATTATATAAAATAATACTATATGAATTATTTGTTTAAACATGAAGGAATTATAAAAACAATTATTATAAAAAAAAAAACTGAACTGAAAATGTACTTTACGAACCCGATTAGATATTTCTCGACATTATTACTTCAGCCCCAATGACACACAATATATTACGGTCAAAGGACTTAAGGGATGTACATCTGGGACATGTCATAACGTGTATGTTTGTGTGTGTGCTGTTCTTCAAACAATGGGGCCCTTAAACCCATGATAAATGGGTCTGTTAACTCCATTAAGATGACAGTAAATCTCTAAATACCATCAAGCTTCCTCAGTTTGTTGTTATTATTATAGAACGGGAAAATATTCGACAAAGAGACTCAGAAGCTACCATCTTTTTTCTTTTAAAATATTGGCTTTAGAAAATACTTTTAAGACAAGATGTTGTAGAGATTTAACACTAATGCACTTTAAACATTTAGGAGAACTTAAATGTGTAGAGTAGGTACGCGTCATCATATAATAATATAAAATTATTTTGGGAGCTGAGTTGCCCGCGTCCGTAGGAGTGCACCCTTAAAATGGAATGCCAACAGGTGGCCCTGGATGATACAAAACAGACAACACAACTCTGGTGGGAGGCTGCGGCCGCGGCTGTTTACCACCCACCGGACGAAGCCATGTCGTGAAGCGACCTAGTTGTGTTTCGGGATGCAGTCCGGTGCAACGGTTGTGGGAGACAGGTCTGAGCAGTTGCATCAACTCCCCAACTGTTGTTCTACCCAAATTTATCCACTCTACTTAGAGTGAATAGATTTCTTCTGGATCTACGTGCTCCATCCTCGGCCACACCGTCGCTAAACATCAGGAGAGTTGGTGGCCGAAAGTAAAACCATTTTTTATATAAAAAAAATCCAAATCACAGTCATCTCAATGTGAAGCATGACGGTGCAGTTGGTGCAGTGGTCGAGATAAATAATTGCTCCGGGTCTGGGTGTGTGTGCATGTGAGATTATGTGTCTGTAAATGCACCCACGATTAAGGAAGAAATTTCTAGTTTGTGGCAACGTTTAAAGTAGAGGTATACACAGATTTTCCCCCAAATTTCACCAACTGTTATTAAGTCCCATGTATTGAGCTTACTGCCATCTACCGGACAACACTCCAAACTCCGGGCTGCTACTGAGAATTTCCTAATAGAAAATCCCAATATCACTTTGGCCTACCTGGGAATCGTACCCAAGACTTCATGGCTCAACTGTCGTGCTTGGGACCAAACCAACAAGACAGTCAAAACTAATTTCATAATTTTCGCCACATTGCATCGCAATAATATTTTCATAGGAAAATTTCAGTGCCCAATTTGTGAACCCCACTCTACTAACCCTTGCCTATTTGTACTGCACTTGAACACAGGTGTATGTCAATCACGTCACACCAAAACTAACGATCGTCAAACAGAGCGGTTTCTTCAAATACTATAACTAACGTAATACGATAGAAATATAGACTTCGAACATCGGCTGTTTCGCCGAATAAATATTATTTTCGGTAAATAATAATGTATGAGAGTTGTTAACAAGTCAAGGACAAGCGGTTTCAATGATAATCAGTGATCTTAAGTATTTTTATATTGTATTTGTATTTGAGAGTAGAGGCAGCGGCCGTTAGTCACACCGTGACCTGCAAAGATTTATTGTGGCTTAACTTCTCTTAATTTACAGCAATTCTCCTTGTCCCAAGTCGCAAAAAAAATGTTACTACTGCCCTATGGTTGGAGGATTTCATCTCTTCTGACGAGATAGTGCGCCCTCCAAGGTGCTGGTTTCTTGTGACGTGTGCCGCTTCACATTTGCATAGGATATGCATGGGCATTTCATCGTTTTCGCGACAAAATCTGCTGACTTTTATGCCACATAGACCTTTCTGTGAAGGCGTTTGTTGAATTTGCAGTGCCCAGTAATGTCATAAGTATTCATAACATGAATCGCGGGTGTGAGTTACTAAGAAACATAAAACGGTTTAAGTTAAAATAAGGGGGGTTGTAGGGACAAACAGTATTAAGTATAAGGGACAAAATGTGAGCATTCCTGCGAAGTCGAATTGCCATTTGAGCTTTAAACGAAATTGTGAAGTCATTTAGGGATGTTTTTGTTCCGGGAAATCTGAAAGTGTACTCATACATGAAACCACGGGCATAGCTAGTGAAACAAAATCTCAAACGCTTATCCGAGATAAAGATCTCACGACAAAATGTCTGCTTTCGTTACCTACATGTTTTATAAATCCCTTATTTCGTGTTGTCTACGTAAATACGTACTCATATAAACGAATTGTTCATTCATTTCAAAATGAGTTTCTTCATTGGTTCACTCACTTTAACAAACTTATATAAAAGTAGGTCCGTGATTTGAGTTGTGAATAGACCTAAAAACAGAATAAAAATGGCGGAAAAAAGAACACACTCTAAATTTAAATTTAATAAAAAAACACATCCAATGCTATAAAACCGTTCACCCACAATCATTCCAAATACAAAACCAAATAGGTTTATTATTATATCATACGACGTACAAAATTCAAACAGATTTTCTTTCCGACCTTATGTAAACATAATTGTATTATGTAAACTAAATATAAACATACATTTATGTAAAGATGATCGCTAATAAAGCTGCAAGGATCAATTTGGAAGAATTCCATTTTCTCAAAATCAGAAAGGGTCTTATCAAATAATAAAATATACGAATTCGATGCGTGTATCTGAAACGTATAGATATTAAATGGAATCGTATTAAAACTATATATAATATACGTAGCTTTATTTGTATGTTAATTTAAGCATAATATTTTTGTATTTTTTTCTTTAGCGAGTTTATTCTGGGGCTGGGCCGAATATTCGGCTAAAATGCCGAACATTTAAATAATACACATACATACTCCCAATCACGCCTGCTTCACATTAGAGTCCCTACTCTAATGTGAAGCAGGCGTGATTGTGAGAACCTTCTTAAATGCTCCGTGTCCTTATCCCCAAGGACCGTGGAGTGTGGGACTTTTACCTCACTGAACTGGTTTTTCTGAGGTTACTGAGGATTTTCTTAAGCAGATAAGTATTTAGCTCATCAGTTAAGTTGTAATAAATAAATATAAGTGGTCTCTTTTTCACTCTCTCATCGTGCGGTTGATGAACAACCTAGTGTCAGAGTTTAAATCGCCCGCAGGCATCTGATATGGCTTTACACACCACCGAGAACACCTTTTAAGTGTGCTGGTTTCGTTTTAAGCAAGCAATAATTAATTTCTAATCTGCTCATGACTTGAAAAGTCAGTGCTCTAATGTAAGTGGTAGATTTAGGCTTCAAAGCACTTCACAGTCAGAGACTGTAACTTAACAATGCACAGTGCACGACAAAGCGCGCCAAATGTACCCATATTCAGTTCGGTAAACTTTTTAACGAACATACGATTGATTATTCGTATTCGATATAAGCGATATTCGGGTCATCTCTAGCTGCGAACACGTTTTACTCATGACAAAATATCTGCATTTTTAATAGCAGTGTGCTTTGTCTAGAATATGCATTGCTGATAATAATAGAAAAGTATTTTTAAACATAAGCGTAACGAACTTAAAACTTATTAATTTTGATTAAAAAAAGTAAGACGTCACCATAAGACGTTAAAATGTGGAAGAAGAATCCGAAATAGTGAGCAGAGGTTAGGATTGCTTAGATGGCAGAACGCCTGGAGTAGGTCTTCATCCCGGGAGCGCAGTTCAAATAACATCGCCTAGACGAGCCGGAGGAAACGGGGCACTACATACCTTTTTTGAAAGCGCTTTGTCGTATTTTCGAACCGTGATATCGTAGCTCTGGATGATGCTAGAAAGCTAATTGTTGTAATTTTCAGGATAAGATGTCCTCAGCAGACTTATCAGACACAAAGTATAAATTATATAGCTTTTATCGTTTCAGATTTATTGACAACTGAAATACGTTGATTTCGTGACTCACTGACTGGACTGGACTGAATTTTAGCTTTCTAGTACTTCCTGAAGTCCTAGAAAGCTAAAATACGGTATGTAGTCTAGAATTTGCTAAGAAACAACAGAAAACTTACGAAACGGCCAAGCCATACTTTTCAACCAAGATGTAAAGCTTATTGGTAGAGTTATTTGTTATTCATTGTCATGAATTTCAGTCAAGGGTACGTATACTTTGGACTTAGGATAGGCCCCGTAGACTATGACGCGTAATACAAATCCGAGCTCTGCTATGAGTTTGGCTCTACTAGAGATCACATAACTTTTTAACAGTGCAAACACTATCTTAAGAGTCTTAGCAACCAAGTTCACATTATGTATCACAGTTATAAGTATGCTGATTGCAGTTAAGGAACGGTGAAGGAAAACATTGTGAGAAAACCAGCAAACCTGAGAGATGTTAACGATTATGTGTAAAGCAATGTCAGAGACGTACGAGCAGTTTAGATTCTGACACTAGGTTGTTCATCAACCACACGATAAGAAGAACTGATGCATTTATTAAGTCCGATGTAATAGATAGTGAGTCTATTTCCATCAACCAAGCACATTTCTAAGCTGCGGACTGCTATTAAGCTATTGCTAATAGAATTTTAGATTAAAATTATCACACACGTTGTCTCCTTTGAGGGAACTTTTTTTATTGATTATTGTTCACCGGTTGCTACTCAAGTGGATTTTTTCGGGATTGCCCGACTAGTTTCGAACTCGAACGGAACCCTTAGCCACGAGCTGAGCCTGCGGCGATGTCCCGAGTCAAGTTATTATACAAAGGTTTTTATATTCAAAATGGACCTATGTTTTTCCACCAACTCGCCTGATGATACGCGATAGTTTGGCCAAGCATGGAGCACGAAGATCTAGAAGAAATCAATTCACTTTAGCTTTGTATATGCCTAGATTGTATTTCTCAGGATACAAGCAAGATGGCTGGGAGTTCCATTCATATACATCGTTAACGTGGAACCAAATCGTTTGAACTTAACTAATAATGTTCTATACTTTACACGATATATATTACATGACTTTGTAAATGTGTGGGTGTTTGTAATGAAATGTCGTTGTCGTTGCATGGCAACAGGGCCGTAAAACTCGTAAACCTAGTAAATTACCGCGTAAATACAATTCAGGGATTACTCCCACGCCACGTTACATGGATTCCAACAAAAATGGCCGCTTAGACAATACGAAGAGCTGAATACCTTTTTGGAATAACTTTGAATGAATGTATTTTTTGCTGTATTATGTAAATATGAGGGTCTGTATTAGGGGCTTACAAAGTGTAATTGAAGTATATATGATGTGATATTTTTATAAGATGGATAATATTTTTCTGATATACAAATTTCTAATTCATTGACTTTTTGACTGCCTCATTGGTCTAGTATAGGTCTGCTGAACAGGAGGTCTCGGGTTCGATTCCCGTGTCGGGCAAAGTGTTTTTTAGTTTTTCTGTTAGAAAATTCCCAGTAGAAGTCCGGAGTTTGGACTTGTGCCTGGTTGATGGCATTAGGCTCACCACCTATTACAAGGGACTTAATAACAGCAATGGTGAAATGTGGGTGTCCAACTGTGTAGACCTCTGCCTACCCCTTTGGGGAATACAGGTGTGATGATGCTATGTAATTCACAACTGCATTCGTGCAAATGAACAGATGCATGAAACTTGCTGTTCGTACTGTTCTCTTATATCTTTTGTTTACTGCATATATTATTGTTTGTTCTCCACATAAACTTTAACTGTGCCATATTTCATACTCCTCCGTCCGCGTAATTGTCGTAAAAAGGGGTACAAAGTTTTCGCTTCACAAATTAATATAATTATTAAGATCATATATAAAATCAGATTTTCATTACATTGTGTTCCTACACGTTTCATTATAAATATCCATATATTTCCCAGAAACGGCACTTGCGAAGAGCTAAGTCAAACAAAACAGCAACTACAGGATTAACCTAAACAACAACAAGTATCACAGTCGAAATAAACCAGTTAATTCAGTGTTAGATTGCACGAAAGGCACATATAAAGTGTTAGCAGTTTGTTTGCGGAGTGTCTGCACCTAATTCAGTAAATAGTACGAGTGGAACAAATTCTATTGAGGTCCCTCCAAACTGGACTGGGGTCTACTCCCGTTCAACGAAAATCGATATTAGAAATGAAATGAAATTGTTTATTTTGTAAATAGGTATTTTCAAACTGACAGATCATAGTGAAATGTAAAAACATTTCACTATGATCTTGAAGGTCGGTGTTTCCTATCTGACTACCTCTGAGAACAAACGCCGAACCAAACTCAAAGGTCAAGGTTTCTTTTAAATTCCAAACATTATTATACATCCCTATGTGAGCGCAACCATGTGGAGTATCTGGAATGGGCTTTTGAAGAAAGAGCCATAGCAGTTTCGAGTTGAATTGTCCTTAGTGACAGAACACATGCATCAGTCATCGTGTTGCGGAACCATGTTTTATGGAGCTCAACGAAACAGCGCAAGGCGATACCACATAAAAAAAATACAAACAATCAAACAATTGCCGAAAAAAAATCTCGCATTCCCACAGTGTAATCGTACCTTTTGAAGTAGTGTGAAACTGGGAGTGCTTAATAAGTATTCCAATCCATCCCTCTGTTTAATACTGTTTGATGCATTAATTCGGTGGTTTGGCCTTTTATTTAGATTTCAGAGATTGAATATTCATTTGGCTGTAAAGTTTGTAAGACATTCCTTCTCGACTAGTGTGTCATTCATATTACCTACAGAGTTGTTTGGCACCCATTTTGTGTAGGTATTAATGTCATGATCGAAGGGAACCCCCGTGACTGTACCGGTCATTGACGTGTGCTCTTGTTCAAATACATTTAGGGGCTGTTTGTAACAGTCGTCATCTCGGCGCCATTCCCTTTCTAGCTATATCATTTGTTTCCTCTCTTTCCGCATCTTGGCAGATTATAAATAATAAATCACGCACTACAGAGCCAATTTCTAAAATAGATATGCAAGGCACCATCATTAAGGATCCGTTAGATATTGCAAATGCTTTTAATAACTATTTCATTGGCGAAACGGAAAACAAGACTACTTCATTGCCTGAAACTGCTCGTTTAAAAAGCAATGTACATTCAATGTTTATGTCTCCAGTTTTGCCCCAGGATGTAATAAGTATACTATACTGTAATAAGTATATATTAGATACAATAAAGTCCTTAAAAAATAAAAATAATTTCGGATATGATGGTAGCCACTAAAGTTATAAAATTCGTGGCAGTTGATATAGCTACACACTTAAGTCACATTATAAACATATGCATCAGTACGGGCGTGTTCCCTGAAGCTTTAAAAACAGTAATTGTAAAACTCCTTTACAAGAAAGACAATAAAGAAAATGTATGTAACTACAGACTGATAGCTTTAATTCCTGTCTTTTTCAAAGTCATAGAAAAGATTATATACGAATTAATTAATAAGTTTCTATCTCGATTTAATATACTATGCGATGAACAACAAGGTTTTAGGAAGAACAAAGGCATTAATACATCTATTTATGATTTGCTAAATTTAGTTATGAGAAATGTAGGTAAAAGAATTATAATATGCGCAATATATACAGACATGTCCAAGGCATTTGATTGTGTCAATCATGAAACTCTTGAATAATTTAATGTTTATGGTATCAGAGGTAATGTGATTTGTCTCATCAAATCTTATCTTAGTGATCGAAAACAGTACACGGAAATATCTAGAATTTGTTTAAAGACTAAGCGTGAAAGAAAATTCTTATCTAACTTTAGAATTACTAGGCAAGGTGTACCACAGGGCAGCGTATTAGGCCCACTCTTATTCCTACTCTACATCAATGACTTGCCGAGCTACATTCAGCACCCAATGGTCTTGTTTTCCGATTATAGCACTGCACTCATTAAATGTACAGACGCAAACCATTACGATTGATAATTCATAAAATTAAAAAAATAAATTTACGAAATTGACATACCCTTTAAAAGGCCGGCAACGCACTCGCGACTCCTCTGGGGTTGCGGGTGTCCATGGGCGGTGGTAATCGCTTACCATCAGGCGAGCCGTCTGCTCGTTGCCCCTATTCCATAAAAAAAAAAAAAAAAAACACTTAGAGATATAGTCAGTTGGCTTGATAAAAATAATCTAATAATAAATTTATCTAAAAAAATAATAATGCATTTTTATCAACGGCTAACTGTACAACATTTAAATATAGAATACGAAACACATAAAATAGGGCAAATACAAGTAGCAACATTTTTGGGCATATTAATAGATAGTCAATTCCTCGAAACCTCAAGCAGAAGAAGTTTGTAAAAAACTCAGCGTCTATGCATATTTACTTTATAGTCTTTCGAAAAAAGTATTTGCGACACTTCATTATACCATGGGTTAGTTGCATCTAGTTTGAGGTTTGGTATTATATTCTGGGGAAACTGTACGAGAACAGGTGTTTAGAGCCCAAAAGAGATGCATAAGGGTGGACTAAAGATGACTGACACTTGCTTTCCTATGTTCAAATCCCTTAACGTACTCACATTCCAGTCACTCTATATTTTAGAAATTGCACTTTTCGTTAAGATAAACTTACATTATTTTACCACAGTGTGTATGTTACAATTTTGTACAGAAATATTGCAAGAAATTGGGAATTAAAAAGTTATAAAAAATGACAAGATTATGTCATAGGTTAAAATTTATCATTTAAAAAATCTTTAATTGAGTAATGTTAGCACTTTATTATTTATGCTTGCGTACGACCGCTCCACATAATAATATAGTTGTGTGTTTATATTTTATTTATTACTTTATATGTATGTGTCTGCTGACACGCAATTATTATAATATAAATAGTATGTAATTATCTTAATAAAGAGAGTATCTCAAGAAGACGAGTAGTATCACTACAAGTAATAAAAAATTTCGAGAAACATAGCTGTTAATCTGTTTTTAAAATGTTGGTGAGTGCTATTCTTAATAATATCAGGAATTTTATTATAAATATGATAGGGCCCAAACTAATGACACTTTCACTCAGTAAAGCTGTATTACAAGTTTCAACACACAGTAGGCTTTTATGTTGACTTCTTATAGGTCCTTTTCTAGTTGCTGCCACTGTGGTAAAATACCTAATGTAAGTGAAAATGAAATATTGCTGATGTTTGCATGCCTATTTAAGGTAGATTGTACACGGTTCACTATGCTTTTTGTTAACACCTCTATTATATATACCTACTTTCTATGCAAATAAATACATACTTACTTACATACCTCGTCAAAAATACTGTTATAGAAAATAATTTCAAAGTCTTTTGCTAAAAGCATAAGCTGATACATAAATAAAGAAACTCGATACTAATACATAAGTAAAGTAGCTGAATACCCTTTTAAATAAAGCCGCTTTTGCACGACATCCACTTTAATTTTTTCAGCATATTGTCTCGCAGAGTTTACTCAGTTCACCATTCGACTAAGAGAAATTCAATGAGAATAAAAATAACGTTTGTAATACGGCGAACACAACAGCGGGAAGATAAGTTCGAAAGTAGAAAAGAAAACTGAAGAGAAATACACAAAAACTAGGCAATCAATTCGAAAAGAAAGTATTTTGTCTGTCGCTGCCAACTTTTTCCGAGAACAAGTTTGCAAACTATGAACAAGTATTTTTTTTTAAATTTAAGTCGCTTTTGTAGTCTCATAGACATATTTTTAGGTTTCGTTTTTGTTTAACTACCTAAGTGTTGCCTTCGACGCTCCCTTATGAGTTTTTATTTGATTTGTCGTCTATTTAAGGCCAAAAAGTATCTCCACAAAATAATACACAAATGTCCTCTAAATTCGAAAAGGTGTGCTTGAGTTTTGTACCTATCCGTAAGTATAAAAAAATCAAAATTCTAACATTTTGTAATACAGGAGAAGGGTTTAAAAAAAATTTACTATATTAATTTTAACATCACACCTGTATCACCTGTCATCACGCCTTCGGGGAACCGAAGAGGTAGCAGAGTTATAATTGTATACCCATATTTCACCGGGGAGAAGGTGTACAAGTGTGTGCCTATCTCTTTGGGGAATACAGGCGTGATACTATGTTATGTTATGTTTTTGATACATTAAACAAAACCTTAATTTGACCAAACATTTTTAGAGGACCTTTATTATATTTCTAACAAAAATAACAGGATTAGCTGTAATTTAAACTCGTGGCACGATTTCATCTCAGGGACGCCATGTCATGTAGGGTAGGTAGGCACGAGATCAACATAGATTTGAGGTCTGATCTGTGACGCGTGATGAAACTGTGAACTTAGACATCTCGTTTGACTATGGAAAAATATTAGTAGATGAATTTTAGAAGTTATATATTTCTACCTATATAAGAATTATCTATCAATTTTCCATAGAACGTAGTAGTCTTGTGGAGCAGAAAGCAGAAAACACCGATACAGACATAAATTATGACAATAATGTCGTCAATTCCGATGTAGCCCACCTAAACCAGGATCTTCAGATTATACTTATCGGGAAACACATGCAGGCCCAACGTAGAATTTCATTTCTTTGCGGTGCGCATAATAAAACTATTAGAGAAACGCTTTATGCGTAATGGTGGAATATCTACCATATTAGAGTGCCGTATTACCATGCGACTGGTTGTCCGATGATGGAACGGGCTTGGGGGAATTACGTTGTGCAATTCCAACGCACACTCGACGAATGTGATGCTTCTTCTTTGGAATACATTTTGCTACTGGTTCCTTTTAAAAGCGATGGTTGTCGTGGATCGTTGATGCTGCAGTCACCGAGGCGTTGACCGCAACCACCGTCATGTTTATGGCAGCCGACAGCGCGTCACGTGACGATACGACGGCAGCTTGTCGTAGTCGACAAAATTCCTTAACCGCATGGGTAGCATACCATAAAGAAAAAAAAACTACGTCTATGGTGCAATCATATAAAAATTATGTATGATTAAAACAATAACAATAAAAAAAAGTTATACGTTCTGGAAAGGAAAAATGGTCGCGATCAGGATTCGAACTTGCGCCTTCTATATAAATAGTCCAGGCGCTCTTGATACTCACCATGATTTGATACTCACCAAGCGTAGTGAGAAGAGATCGAGATAGCTTAGTGGTCAGAGCGCCTGGAGTATTTATCAGGGATAGAATATTTTCTTTCCACAGAATTTTTAACTTTAAGAGTTCGTCACAAATGCTTCAATGTGTTTGATAGATGTACAGATGTATCTGTACAAAGAAACGCCTATAAATTCGGCGTTTATATTAAATTAGTTTATGGTAACCACTTAAACGTTTGTAGCCGAATTGTCTGCCTGATCCCTATTTATTGCGGGAAGTGTTTCCATCTTTTTTTTTTTATGGAATAGGGGGCAACCGAGCAGACGGCTCGCCTGATGGTAAGCGATTACCGCCACCCATGGACACCCGCAACCCCAGAGGAGTCGCGAGTGCGTTGCCGGCCTTTTAAAGGGTTTGGGCCTCCGGTACCCTCACTCACTCGGCGAAACACAACGCAAGCGTTGTTTCACGCCGGTTTTCTGTGAGGCCGTGGTATCAATCCGGTCGAGCCGGCCCATTCGTGCCGAAGCGTGGCTCTCCCACGGTGAAAACCGTCGTGGTATTTACCCCGATTTATTAAGGTACATAAATACATATTTAGCGAAATTATTCTTTATAAACTCAAATAAAGTAGAGGAGTATGGTTAGGGCTTTAAACCCTACTGCGGAATGTTGTTTTTCGAGACCAAGGATAAACAGTAAAACTATTTCAATTTCTATAAAAATCTTAAGTTTCTACAAACCCCGCCAATGATATTTTGTCTATTAATAATATTTACCTATACTTATTATTCACATCCTACTTGGATATACTTTCAAAGAAATTCCGAAATATAGATAGCCAAAAGTACTTTACGCCCAAGAAATCTTCAGGACACACATTAACCCGATCCCTCAATTCCGTACCTTTAAGTATCGCAAACAAAACCAAACCCTTAAACGACTCAGAACTATCTAAATTCGGCAGGTACGTACCGTACAATCCAACCATCGTACCGTCCAGTAAAGTTACAGGTAAACAAGAATTTTCCCCCAAAAGTTGTGTGTAAAAGATCCTTAAGTTACGTGTTTATTCGGATGTTTATCGTTGAACATGTTTCGTGTTATTTATAGATTTACTTCAATAAACTTTATGGTAAAGGATCAAAAAACTTTCGACTTCGCAAATTGGGATCTGCCAATTGAAACGGACTTCCCACTTCGGTCAGTTCTGTTAGATAAATATTATGAACTTCCACTAAGTAGTGGCTTCGTAGGCGTACCTTGCGTCTTTCAAATTGTATCTGACCGTAAATAACATATACTGATCAATCGGATAATTAAAACAAATAAAATATAAGACTGAAAGATGAAATTATTTTTTAAAAAAATCACTAATGCTTCGTATTAAATCTTACTAGCCTATGTTACTCGGGATAATGTAAGGATCCTAAGGATAATCCATACATCTAAATTGTTGGTGTTGAAACTCACAAACATACATACATACAAGAACCCTAAAAAAAATAACACTCCTTTTTTGGGCAGTCGTGTAAAAATATTACTAGTTTCTAGCCGCGGATTGGTCAGTAGCAGTCGTTTGAATCCCATAGAGTCTACTAGCCAATCCAACAAATTCGGAAGACACTGGCCACTAACATACACGAAATCATAGATACGGCTGGAAACAATCTTGTGCGAGTCAAACTAGCGCTGCACCGCATCGCATGCCGCCGCGCGGGCTAACTATGCTCTTACGCTAAATCCTAAATTACTCATGACTAAAGGCTCTGTTCGAGTTCGAAACTATATAGTCCGGCAATCCCGAAGAATGCACGTGAGTATTAACCGTTGAACAACAATTAAAAGCAACGGTATAGCCGAGGATGGAAGCACGTAGATCCAAAAGAATTCTATTCAATATTTATGTACTAATATTGTATTTCTCAGGAAGAAGGGAATACGGCAGGGAGATCCATTCATGGGCAGTTCGATCCAAATCGTTGTGACACCGTCATCGAACAAAGTGACATTTGTTTTCTTATAGATTTCTTAGTTCATTTGTTACCACTGACATGTTGTTGACCATATTAAGGGAGTAGCTTTGCTGAGCAAGTTTTTATTTTTTCGTTGTGACAATGTACTAAGTAAGCAAGGCACTAACCTACGTACGTGAATAAGTAAGGCAGTATTTAAACAGTTAATTAAAAACGAATATTTTACTTAAGTATATGTTTCTGTTACACAGCAGCTTTACCTACTTACTAAACACAAATAAATCTCTCGAATAAAAGAGGTCGAGATAGCTCAGTTTTGTCAGTGTTGAGCGCCTTGAGTATTTATTCGAGATGCGCAAATTCAAATCTTGGTGTCAGATCAAACCGTGTTTGTCTTTTCACAAATATTTATTACTTTAGCTGACGTACGTAACGTCTTGAGAGAGAAAATATGGGACAGGTCCTTAATTTGGGATTCAAATCATCAATTCTATTTCATATCTGAGCGTATGGATGATTGTTTTATCAAAGGATTTTCGATTAATCGTTTGAATCTGATTCACTCGGAACTCATAGGTACCTACCTATTCGGAGCTAGTGTTTAAAATTTTTAACAAATAAATTACAGTAACAATAACTTTTATCTTGATAGTTCAAACAATCTTCTTCTTACAATGATTTCTCGCCGGCAAAATGGCCTCTGTTTCAAATGCAAATATGAAATCGATAATTTATCTTTTACAACAATTACTTATTATTAAATTATTGTTTAGTAATTATAAGGTACTCCAGTGCATTTTTCGGGATTGGCGGACTAGTTTCGAAATTGAACGGAGCCCAAGTCGTGAGCTGAGCCCACGGCAATGTCGCGAGTCTAACTCACGTAAAACAAAAAAAAATAAAACTGCCTCGTGACATCGCCACGATAGTAATAAAAGGCGAACAATAATAATTAATATGAATGCGTCTCATGAAAGTTATTAAACTTTATACAAAAAAGTTTATTACACACGAGGCTCGATTGCAATGGCGTAATTCGGCAGAGGTTGTATTGACCAAAAAATCACGCATTTCATACGACGTCACTTCCGGGGAAAAAAATTAATTACGTAAACTTATTTTGTTATTATATAAAATAGCGCGCAGATTTCTTTTCTCGTAGTTTGCTCTAAGGTCTAAGCGCGCGTAGGTGGAAGGAGATACTATACTTTTATACAGAATAAAATTATAACTTTTCTATTACTTATAACAAATGTTATAATAAACTATTCAAGCAAAGCAATGTAAACTAGTGCTATTTTTTGTGGTTTTGTATAACGGCGAACTTTTTGTTTATCACAAAAATTTTAAATCTCATCAAAGAGTTTTTATACTTATAAAATAAAAATTGAAAAATAAAAATTTTGTGCCAACTAATAACTCTGTGCTTAAATTTAATATTAACTGTAAAGGTGTTTGCAGCTTTTTTTTCCCCAGACATTTGAATGAAAAGCATACGTGCGTATAGACTTTATTATGAACCTAAAATCGGTGTCATAAGAGAGACTTTACGAGCAAGTGTGTTGAAAAATTAATTACAGTAATCTTAAATATAGGTACATACCTACGTATAACCTATCATTAATATCTGTAGGAGAAACTACTTAATCCTAAAACGGGAATACCCGCATATACAGGATTGGTAATTTTCACTTCTAATTACTTCAATTACGTATTATCCTCATTAACTACGCATTTAACGCAATGATAAGCAAATTTTCAACTTCAAGTGTGACATAACGAGTGGTTTCCAGGAAGTTTTGCTTACGTCTAGATAATAATCTTGAAGTTATGTGTAATAATACCTACATAAAACACCAGTTCTTGAGTTAACCTGTACCACTGGTTTATCAGTGAGAGCTATATTTACATATCTGCGAAAATTTAATGGCTTGTGATGCAATGGGTTTGGGGGATGCCTTCATACTTTGGAATACCTAGTATTTATTTTTGGGGCATTAACAATTTTAGTTGCACGTGTAAGTTTTACGATTTTTAGTCTATGGTACCGTCATTCGATTCTCATGTCGAATGGCGGTATGATCGATGGAATCTTTCTAAGAAATTGTAACGGACGGCGAGGGAGAGCATTCTAGTCTGGACAACTACACTAGCTGGACGTGTCTTGTCTTGCATTTCCAGCAGATAACTTTTAGAATTGGAATATTTAAATAGTATTTATGTTTGAATTTGTATCGCTGTATGTATTATGACGGAGTATTAACATAAATTATCATATGTTGTGGCTGAAGTTATACTACACATGTTACAGGTGACCTGATAGCCCTGATACCTAACGGATTGACGTCGATAGGGATCAGGTGCAAGACTTCTTGAGTCGATTACTGGCTCAATGCCTCAACTGTTGAAATGTTACCCTAAGCCGTTGACTCGCTAATTAGCAGAAACAATAGATTTTTATTGTTATGAAGTATAATTCCGTACGTGGCCGAGCGAATTCTGTAATTATATTTGAATTAATAAAAATCATAGAATATTTTGTAAAGTCGCCCGATTATGGTCGTCTATATGCGTTAAAATAATCCAACTTATACTTGTCCTTCAAAGTGTTAAATACGACATACTATATTATTTATATACAACAAATAACTAATTCACACAACACAATAAACCGGAAATAAACACCACCATTTGAAACCCTCTCACCGAAAATCACATACGCGTGAAGGATGAAAGTTATTAAATACCTCCCGAACTTCCTAAACTGAAACAAAGGGTATTTCATCATATAGAATTGTAGAAAATAATAAACATACATACAACATAAGTAGGTACTTACCTAACAATGTATGACACAACTTTCACACACAGACAGAATGATTGATTTTGTGTTGTCTGGGCCCAACGAAAGTTTGTTACTTTCTACATACCATCACGCCTGTTTTCCCCCAAGAGGTAGGCAGAGGTGTACACAGTTGTGCACCCATATTTCACCAATGCTGTAATTAAGTCCCATGTAATCGTTGGTGAGCTTATTGCCATATACCGGGCACAAATCACCGCAGCGGTGAAATGTGGGTGCCGAATAGTACACTTCTGTCTAACCCTGAAGATCTTGACCTCTGAGTTTATTTCGACGTTTCTTCTCAGAGTCAGATGGGAAATGCCTACCTTCTAGATCATAGTGACATGTAAAATAGTTTGTAAAGACACAATTTACATCATCATCATCATCATTACCATCATCAATACAAATAAATAAAATTGAAGTGTCTGTTTGTAATATCAAAATAATAGCCTTTTTTTGAGGTCATACAGTTGTTTGCACGATACCTATGCCTATAAATCAGTGTTTCATTATTTTTTCTGTTTATCTGTCTGTCTGTCTGTTTATTACGTCTAATCTCCGAAACGGCTGGACCGATTCTGATATAATTTTACTGGCAGGTAGCTAGCCATATAAGGAGTAACTTAGGCTAATTATAATATAACTATACGCGGGTGAAACCGCGCGGCACAGCTAGTAATAAATAATTTAAATTTAGGGCTATGTAAAAACTAACATTGATTATAACAATCACGATTGCTCAGTGCAGCGATGAAAACAAACAAATAAATATCTATCTATAGCTGCTTCATTAATCTCCAATTACTTTGACAAATAACCTTTGCGAGTAAATTAATTCAAGTTTACATTGATTAAATTATCGCAGGCCCGAATCTTAAACCCGAAAATGAAACAATTAATCAAATTATATCATTTATAATGTCTTGTTTATTTATGTGGTAATATTGAAAGGATTTAGCAGACACACAATCAGTTTTACTAATACTCACAAATATTAGCCATTACAGCTCAAAGCACGAATTAATTAATGTGATTTTTATATGTAATATAATTTTACTTAAACGAAATAGATATTATAGTCTTAATTCGTAATATATATAAGGTACAACTTGCATTGCCACTTCAACTATTAAAGGTCTTCAGTTGAAAATAAAAATTAGGAGTTGATTATCTATTCGATAACGAAATTTGAAAGTATAATTATTTTTTATTAATAAAAAATAGTAACTGATAACATACAAATAGAAATTATCGTTCAGCGGTTATTACTCCGTGCATTTTCGGGATTTTGCTATAATAATTTCCGAGGGGCATATTCATATTAATTAATGTTTACCAGTAACTAATCACGTTTCAAACTCACTCACGAGTTTGACTCAGCTCATGACTACAGTCTCCGTTCCCGTTCGACACTAGTTGTACAATCACGAAGAATGCACGTGAGTAGTAAACGCTAAACAATAATATTTTTTTCGGGATTGCCCGACTAGTTTCGAATTGAGCAAGTATCACTGCAGGTTCAACTTATGACTAAAGACTACGTTCATGTACAAAACTAGTCGGGCAATCCCGAAGAATGCACGACTTATAACCATTGAACATGAATAAATTAAAGTCAAAGCATTTATTTCAATTAGACCATTTACAGGCACTTTAGATTTGTCAAAAACTAATTGCCACGTTCCAAAGTGTAAATTTCTATGGAGAAGAACGTGCACGAAACTCCACGGTTACTCTTTTTTATCAAACCGTGACAATATTGTTGGGTACATTGTATTTACATTATAAATAACGAGAAAAATTCAATCTGAAGTCTATATTAAGTCTAGTTACAATTCAAAACTTGGCCATGACAGTTTAGAAATGACCAGCCCCAACTGACGGCGCCCGTTCACGAACATGATGCTCGCGTCAGCATCACTAAACTCAACCATATTGTAGGGAATCTAATGACCCAACACAAACGCCACCATCAGCGGAACATTTGATCAAGCATGACATACTCTAGCTGCCAGACAATAATCAAATAAATATATCCATGCAAATGGTTGCACTGTACTCACATGTACAGTACAACAATAAAAAAAATGCTAAACCATTAAACAAACTTATTTCATATTTAATTATAAATATAATTTAATTATATAAGTTTCAACTGTAAAACTAATAGAAGCTAAAATACAATCAAAAAGAATACTTCACATACGAAACTCTAAGTGGCAGAGGATAAAATCGTTTCATCAGTAGGATCTGCTGACTCTTTTACATTGCAGTCTTTTTATACTTTTAATAATACCACATTTGTGAACGAACCCAAAAAACGAACCATTCAAATCTCCAAATTCAAAAACCTTTTGCCCTTCAACGACATTTATTCAATCAACTTCTTACATATCAATTAATGTTCACCGGTTACTACTCACGTGCATTTTTCTTCTTTTTTTTTCACGTGAGTTTGACTTGCGACATCGCCGCGGGCTCAGCTCATGACTAAGGGCTCCGTTCGAGTTCGAAACTAGTCGGGCAATCCCGAAAAATGCACGTGAGTAGTAACCGGTGAACATTAATTGATATGAATATGTCTCACGAAAGTTTTTATACAAAAACTTCTTACATGTTTCTAACTCTTCGGATAGTTACACTTATTCTTACAAACCATGCATATCCAGGTAGGTTCTTCAGTGGTCGGCGCCATGGTTGTGGTCGTGGGTTCAGGCTTAGATGTAGTGGTCGTTGGCCTCGGCTTGCAGAACACGAAGTGACCGTAATGGTAAGGGAAGTGTACTGGTTCATCTTCCACCCAAACGTCGGGACCAAATGAGTAAGGGTCATCTTCGAGGTAAATGAGGGATGACGCATCTGTAATTACAACAATGGAATGAACTTCATTTTTTCAATGTCAATTAAAATATAAAAAAGAAGAAAGTGAATTAAAAGACCTTTCCACAAGATTATACCGTAATAAATTCAAAATCAAATTAATTATGATTGGTGAAACATAACTTGTAACATAAAATATGTTACAAAATAAAAAACAAATAGATATCACTATGTTTCGTCTCCTAAGGCGTACAAGTTACAATTATTATAATTGTATGCCTCTGTTTACTCTCTAAGGTACAAAATTGTACGCAATAACAATAATATTTCTATTGTGTCTGGTATTCACGATGCCATCCATACTTCCATACTTAATATAATAAATGCGAAAGTAACTATGTTTGTTTGTTTGTTACCTTTTCATGACTAAACGGCTGAACGGATCGTAATGAAATTTTGCAAGGAGATAGATTGTTTCTTGGGAAAGGACATAAAAAAGGGCTACCTTTAGTCGCGCAGACGGAGTCACAATACAGGAGATTCGTCTGAAAGTGTCCCCTCGTACCGAATGTAACTGACCATGTTTGGTGACAAAGAGTTACTTTCAAGATAAATCTTTGAAAAGCATTAACGCATGCTTAGCGAACTCTAAAGTTACAATATTAAATGGAAAAAATAATACGGTCGCGAACAGGATTCGAACCTGCGCCTCCCGGATAAATACTCCAGGCGCTACTAGTTAAGTACTTACACCAATCAAGAGGAAATTAAAGCCGCGTTTCTGATACTACTCCTAGTTTAGAAGTTCAGCTTTACCTTCAATAGTGCGATATTTTTAGTGAGGCAACCTTTTTTCTTATAAAAAGTTTTTATACTGCTCGAAACATATGTATGTACGTCTTCAGTATATCATTAAAACTCAAACATTCTAGAAGCATAGAAAACATCTACTTCCCACTTAAAACTTGATGAAGCAATTGCAACTTAAAAAGTACCCAAAACATGTCTTGCAAATACCAAAGTTTTAGTTAGGGATTCCTTTTATCCACACAATATTAGCCTTATATTATAAGAGCTCACAAATTAAACAGGACTTGTTCAACAGTGCGTGTTAAGAGGCTTACCCTCGTCACTGCGCCGCTCCGAACAGTACAGGGGACATACTTTGAAACACAGGAAGATTGGCTTTTCTGAAAAGGAAATTACATATAATACACATTTGACCCTTTCTTGCTTTAGATTAATTAAACATTAAAGTTAGTTACACTTTTCTAAATCACTTTTTTGAACAATTCTTACTCAAAAAATTACCTGCTCATGTACTGAATACATAGTGATACGTCACCAAGACGTATAAAAATTTGGGAGAAAAATTCGGAGTACTGAGCAAAGGTCGAGATAGCTTAGTGGTCAGAGCGCCTGGAGTATTTATCCGGGAGGCACAAGTTCGAGTCCAGCTGACGACCGAATTTTTCTTTCTACAAAAATGTATAGTTATGTTTTATAAAAAAAAAAAATAAGTTTACGGTCACAGGGTAGAATTCGAACCACCGAGGTTTAAACCATCCATAGTTCTCTGACTGCTTCACACATCGAGAACATCTCCTGTGTGCTGGATCCTCACGATATTATTATCCTTCACCGTTTGAAACTTACATACGCATCACGCCTGTATTCCCGAAAGGGTAGCAGAGGTGAAAATAATAATTGTATTATTGTAGGCAGAGGTGTACACAATAGGTGGTGAGCCTATTTTCCTCTACCGGGCACTATTCAAAACCCCGGACTGCTACTGAGAATTACCTAACAGAATCGTAGATCGAACCCAAGACCTCACGCTCAGTCGCGCTGGGGACCAGTATCAGTAGAGTAGTAGAGTAGCTTGCCTTGTTACAAACTTGCGACCTTTGATTTGCTAGGATATCACACAACTATCGAGATATTAATTTAATGTTTATAATCAAAGCCTTCATAATAGATAAATAATGAAGACCAAAGTTTTCATAGTTTAAATATTTAAACTAAGTTTAAATCTTCAAACTCTAAAAACTTGTTTATTTATTACACTTTATAATGATGTCTAAAATTATATTTAAAATTTCTTCGCCTAATATTTTGGTAATTTTGCTCTAATACGAGACCTAAACGATTCAAAATTATTGAAATTCTAAATGCAGAGAGCTCTGAAACCGCGTTAATATTTAATTATTCGTTAATGACCCCAAACCTAAGTATTTATAATTTTGCTACAAACATATTTTAGCTGAACTTTTTCTAATAAGCATATAAATACATATCTAATAATAAAAATAACATAAATATAGCACATTTTTAGTTCTACAGTAATATCCTTAACATCAAGAGGTTACATTTAAATGACGGTGGTAATATTTTTGTAAAGCATTTTAACGCATATGAAGCGGTCACTAAAGTAATCATTTATTGTCATTAGAAAAAAGTAGATCCATGACGTCTTGTCTAAGTACACAAATCGTTTCTATCAGCACTCGCTGTGTTGAATTTTTCCATCACATTAAACTACTCTTTCCTAAATCAGTGGCATATACAAGCTGAGGTTCTAGACAGTGGCCAAATTGAAGGAGGTGGATCTATAGGTATAACTGATTACAAAACAATTAAAAAAAGTATACCTTAGAAAATCGAATTAATTTCGCAGTTTTACTGTTTTTTGCGTATAGGTACGTCATGTTATAGCCATCGCCGCGTCGCGCGCAGTAGGCATAAGGACGGCACCGCGCGCCTACAAAGGCCGCACACGAAAATTTCCCAGAGAAGCGTTAGCTGTTACGAGACGAATAGGACGTTGACTTCTTGGCTATTATTGTTTTAATTATTTTTATACAACATATAACTTGTTGCTGTATATGTTCCTACAATATGGCCACTGTCCAAAACCACAGCCTGTATAGGGCTTTAACAACTCTGTTAAAAAAAAAAACACCTGTACATGCAATAGTAATAGATACGTCTTAGTTTCGAGTCAAAGTCCAATATTTCTTACCACAAAGTAATAGTATTTATTCTTACAACAAAGTCATAGTGTCTAACCAGTTCTCTGTCCACGAATCAGACACAATAGTTAAACAATACTTATGTACCACATAAATCACAGGACAGGGAATTGGTTGAGATCCTAGGCATCACTTGTATCTATTTATATTTATTTTAATTATTACACATTACACAATTACATGCAACTACCTCGTTGATCGCGGTTGCAAGCGCGACTACGAAACATAAGGTACTGGGTTCGATCCCTGGGTCAAACACAGTGTTATTGGGTTGTTCGATTTGAAAATTCTCGATAGAAGCTTTTACTTTGGAATTGTGCCCGGTAGATGGCAATAGGCTCACCACCTATTACATGGAACTTAATAACAGAATTGGTAAAATGTGTCTGTACTACTGTGTACAACCCTGTCCCTTGCAGAGAATGCAAGCGTGATGCTACGCTATGTACATACTAAGTACATAGGTAAACTGAGTTCATAACTCTGTTAGAGTGTAGCAATTTACTTCATCATCTTCCCCTGTCCTAATCTAAACTTATTCAATCTCAGCGCAGCATGTCTTCTTTTTTCATACATCTCTATCATCCGTCATCTCGTTAGCTACTCTCTTTTTAGCCATATAAACATTGGCATCACTTAGAGGAACAAAAAAAAATTACCTGCTAAATGGAAAAACGCTTCACTCCACCACACATTTAAAATCACAACGTATACATAAAAATACAAGTACATATCTAATATTTAACACAAATAATCTTTATAATTTTTTGTGGAAAGAACGTACTACCTTTCTCGGCGGTATGGACACAAGTTTCTTCAAAACATGGCTGGTTCTTTATATTAACTCCGTGAAACTGGTCGATTACGTGTTTTGTTGGAAAACGCCGTTAATAATGTATTTGAAATGTGTGTGTAAATTCTTCATGTTACTTCAAAAGACACCTTAAAGAATATTAACAACAGAAAGCTTTAATCTTAACAAAGATTTAGTTCTTTGGTCGTAAAGTCTGGTAATCATACGAGTAACCTTTACCCAGAAGCGACCTTTTAGGTACCTATAGCTTTATAGTATATTTTGAGTTTGGATAGATTCTTTTAAATACATTTTTTAAGGTAGGTATATATGAAAAGAAATAGGTTTTGGTTATCTGGTAGAAATTGCGGCAATAAATTTAGTTTAGTTTGCTATATTAGCATTGACGCCAACGTTTTAAATACTTACTAAATAAGACACCAGTAACACTCAATACTTCGTCTTTAATAAAAGACAGATGGAAAAGTTTTAATAAAGATATCACTGTCACATCATCATCATCCCCTGCCCTTATTCCAATTTATTTAGGGTCAGTGCAGCATGTAATCTTTTTCCATACATACTCTCTACTTGTACTGGAATGCTGCTAAAGTTTTGGCTATGTTTTATGACCGGCCGCCTGCCTGAAATCAACACTCATTGGGAATGCTGTTGTTGGTGGTAACCGCCACCAATACGGTCTCTTCCTATCTAGCTATAACATACCAAATGTTAGCCATGCACGAGGTCCAGACGTTATCCTACTATCAGACTCCACTAACCGGGCCACGAGCTACATAGCAATCGATATGTACTGTCACACATTTTCTAAATAAGATATTTTGTTGATTAACGTGTAACGGGCGTCCCAATAACCTACTTTCAGTATGTGGAACAATGTTCAGTGCAGATTTGCTGTATCAACATGTTGTTTGTCTACTCGGGCAAAAAAAATGTTAAATAGCATTAATAAACACACTGCACGTGCTTTCTATTTTATCTAAGTACTTAAAGAAGGTATTATGAACATTTATTTATATATTCTTTATTTAACACCAGTAGAAATATACAAAAAGGAAACAATTCTACATTTGAAAGCTGCATAATGGGTGGCCTTATCGCATTCCGCAGGCACAGGCAATCTTAGGATGCAAAATAAATAGAGGAGCTGTATTGGGCAGTTTTGGCGTACCTACATATTATAATTATACTATACATACAACATTAAGACCCGTATTATTACGTCCTTAATTTCAAACATACATAATCCAAGATTACTGGTAACTCGACGTACATCCGACAGGACTAGATAAATAAAAGAGAAACTAAAATAAAATGAAAAACGGTTTATTGATTTATTTATTTTTTATTTATCGGTAAGATTGCTTATTAAACAAGCTAATAGCCGTATATTACGCAATATTTTATAACCACGATTAAAATTATTTGATATATATTTAATGATATCGACCAGTAGGAAATGCCGTACGTTAAAAAAAATACTATTATAATATATTTTCTGGTGGAAGACTGAGGCCGCAGCTAGTTAACACCCACGGGACGAAGTCATGCCATGAAACGACCTAGTCGTGTTTATAGATGTAGTTCGGTGCAACCGTTGTAGGAGACGGGTCTGGGCAGTTGCATCAACTCCCAAACTATCTTTCTCCCCAAATCTATCCACTCTACTTTCAATGAATAGATTTCTTCTGGATCTACGTACTACATCCTCGGCCACATCGTCGCTTACCAATAGGTGAGTTGGTGGCATAAACGTAGACACATTTTTGATAAAAAAAAAGGACGCAGGTTAGGCATACTCGCATAATAAAAGAGCACATCCGAATGAGTGCTGATATTTTAGAATCCGATAAGTACTTCAATTTTTTCACAAGGAATCACTAAAAAGACATGGATAATGGGGCCAAAATCCGTATTACATAAGTAAAAAATAATTATGAGTGACATTCGGAAATGAACTTTAATTTCCTAGCAGAGAATATATCTGCCTAGCTTTTTCCCAATTACATTGGGGTCAGCTTCCAGTCAAACCGGATGCAGCTTAATATCAGTATTTTACATGGAGCGACTGCCTATCTGACCTCCACAACCCAGTTACTGGGTAACACGATATCTCGCGGTATGAGTGGTTGTCAGACTTTCATGCCTCTGACTACCCGTAACGGGTGTCATAGATATTATTTTGAGAACCGGGATCGACGGCTTAACGTGCTCTCCGAGGCACGGAAGGGTCTCGGTATGAAATGATGGTCGACCATCCACAGACAGACCGCGGCAAGCGCAGCTTAACCTCGGTCGATCTATCTGTGCGGCTGTTACTTAGCCAAGAGCCCCTCATAGAGCAGAGAATATATCCAACCAAATAAGAAGAATTAAATTCAAAAAAGATTCGGCGTCCACATAGAAAAAGATATGATAGCACACTTCGGGTATACAAATATGACAGACAGACGGAAATTATATCATAGTATAAGCTATAGCTAAAAGAGGAGTTTATAGAGAATTCCTTACAAATCCAGAGATACGTTTTGGGGAGACTTGCTTGCAAGAATCTTGCGTTATACTAGCGCAACGTAGGGTTACCAAATCAGATTTGTCATTTTAAGAGGAAAATTGAAAACATACGGAATTCAAGGATAAATAAAAACATGCATTTTTTAAACTAAATATTTACTTTTTTGCTCAAATGTAGAGTAGCAGAAGCAGTAACAGCTTGCTATGACCGTTGGACTGCCAATTATAAGGTTACAGGTACGAACCCAAAGCATTTTCTTTTTGTTTTGAAGGAGTTAGTACTGGAGTAGTTTTAGCGGGCGTACCTCTCTCGCCAATGGCGTATGATTCCGAATCAATCCTTTATAAACTCAAACTCAAAGTCTTTATTTGCATGTTAAGGTATTACAGGTCTTAATTTAAATATTATGTACAGCTTAACGGCCTTTTTCAGGCGTTGCAAATTTATACCTTTTACCTATATAGCTACAATTATCATTGTACACAATTTAAATCGTTCTTTTTTTTTATGTGTGTTCTAATAAATAATACTGTTAATGTAATGACGAGAGCTATTGTTTCTTTAATGCAAGTTCTTTTGTGTTTGTGTTGTTATATTTAGTCAGAAGACGTCTCCGGTCTGGTCCTTTAAGCTTTTTATGACATAACATAAATAACTTTAAACTTAAAGAAAATATCGCAATAAAACCAGCACGCCTGAGAGATGTTCGCAACGGTGTCTTAAATCATTTCAGAGGCCTACTGGAAGTTCAAACACTGGCACTTCATCAACCATAAAAAAACTAAAATGTGAATATATCATTTGATCTAGTATTGTGTAAATTAACATGCGGGCGTGCGAGAAATTAAAATATTCTACCTTAAGTTACAATATTAAATGGAAAAAGAATACTGTCGCGAACAAACACTAAGCCATCTCGACTGTGGAGATGGCTTAGTGGTCAGAGCGCCTGGAGTATTTATCCGGGAGGCACAGGTTCGAATTCTGTTCGCGACCGTATTCTTTTTCCATTTAATATTGTAACTTTAGAGTTCGCTAAGCATGCGTTAATGCTCTTCAAAGATTTATCCTGAAATATTCTACCTTAGTAATCTTTAAATGATTGCTAATAGATATTATCTAGCATCATCTTATGACAAAAGAAAGAAACTTTGAATTTAATAGATACGAACACGCGACACGTTAGGTCAGTTGGAACATTGTTGCCACGGGATGACAAGGGTCACGGGTTTGAGTTCCGTTCTATCTATAATTATTCAATGTTTCTTGGAAATATAAGAATGAATACAGGCATAACATGGCCTTAAAATTTATAAAACGCATTAAACCTACCTATTGGATATTCTAACCGGACATTATATTTTCCAATATTAGATTCACCAAAATAAATGGAAATGCCCAAATTCATAGTAATATCTTAGGTTTGCGCGATCACTACACATTATAATAAAACAACTTTTAACCGGATTAAACGCGAACCACGCGAAACACTTTGCAGCGTTCGTGGTCGCAGGAGGCAGTCCTCCTGCGACCACGAACGCTGCAAAGTGTTCGAAACGTCAGGAAAAACAAAAAAAAAAACAATAATACACGCGATTAATCCGGTTAAAAGTTGTTTTATTATAATGGCCTAATTCATGTTTGAAAAACGGGACGTCCCGTAAAATATGAGATACTTGATGTTCCTGATTTTTTTATGTGTCATTTACCTCTTACCTCAAATGTAGTAAATAGATATGTACCAAAGTATAGTTAATGAATGAATGAATGAATTTTACACAAAATGACAACTTTCAAATATTTGAATGTTATGGAAGAAAAAACATCGTAAACTTTCCCCGGCTTCACCTGGTTATTCGTGTCTTAAAAATTAAATAAAAAATTAATTCTATCGCCATCTAGTGATATTTTCTTTACCCTTCCTGGAAAACTAAACAAAATGTTTTGAATATTTAAAGCAGGACTTTATAAATTGATGACGTAAATATAAAATACAAACATTTTTTTTAACTGACTCGTTACTCCATATCTATTCGAAGGTAGAAATCGCAGATCGCGATATGGCCCCCCATTGTAAAAACTTGTATTCTTTTTTTATCTTTTCCAGGTGTGCAGTAAATAAATAAATAAATAAAACATAAAGGCTAAAACAACACAAATCAGAATTCTACACCAGTTTGCCGTGAAATTGACAAAGTATTGCCAAACTGTTTTGCAAATAGAGTCAACGAGTAAACTTCGTTTGACGAGACGCAGGCGCTCCAAACGGATTTTATTGGCATACAAAGCGATTCGTGATGAATTGGGGCTCTATCCAATAGGACTCGAGTCGTTCTGATAAAAATCTTAATATTTCATCTGTGACAATTTTGACATAAAACTCGATCAATCAGCCTACTTTAGCATTCACAGTTTAGCCGCCTATTATGGCGGGATTGGGAAAATAGGTTTGATTGTTACAGCGACTGGGGTAGATAATAATCACTAATATATATTTAATTTCAAATCAAACTATTTATGTAGTTGTTAGTACAAACTAAGTCGATACTGATAATGATGGCACTTAGGTACCTTTTTCTTGATTTAGAAGATGAAAAGGAAAAAAAGGAATGCTATATTTTTATTTTATTGTTATTTAACATACCAATGTTGATTTGCTCGCAAGAATCCTAGCGTAACGTAGGGTTACCAAATCAGATTTGTCATTTTAAGAGAAAAATTGAAAACATACGGAATTCAAGGATAAATAAGGAACATGCATTTTTATGTATTCCCCAGAGGTGTGCAAAGTTGTACCCTCACATTTCGTCAATGCTGTCATTAAGTCCCATGTAACAGGTGGTGAGCCTATTGTCATCTACCGGGCACAGTTCCAAACTCCGGGCTGCTACTGAGAAACAACTTTTAACCGGATTAATCGCGTGTATTATTGGTTTTTCCTGACGTTTCGACCACTTTGCAGCGTTCGTGGTCGCAGGAGGACTAAGGTGTCAGGTGTCTCAACAGTTTATTTAAAATTATTTCTGTCTACCGTACATATAATTGATAAATTCATAAAATTATTTTTGTCTCTGATACATATTTAAAACTAAATCGCGACGGTATTTCCTGAGACTATCCCTGAGAAGAAATACCGAAAAAACTCAGAGGTCACAGTCGTTTTAAATTTAGAGATACAATTTTACAATTTTATTGAATTATAAACTAAAAGGTGTTCCGATGCACGCAGTAATCGCTCACAGTATCTTGATTTTTCTTGTGACTGGACTTTGTTTGGGGCTTGATTATTTTCAGTACAGTGTTCCAAACAGGTGGTAATTGCCAACCATCTTCTCTATTGAAATTTGGGTGTTTTTTAATTTCAATAGCCTCGCGGAGCATTCTCGGTATATATCGGTTTTCTTTCGCGAGGATTTGGGGTTTATCGAAACGTAGAAAATGGTTGGGTTTGTCTGTTGTATGTTCACAGACTGCAGATTTTGTTGAGCGTCTATTCTTGACGTCAGCTATGTGTTCTTTCTACCTGGTGCCAATGCTACGCTTTGTTTGCCCTATGTATGATAGCCTGCAACCTTGCAGCAACAGCAATCTTGTAGAACCCTGCATCTTGTAAGGGAATGTGGCACTTCACCGGTCTGAGAAGTTGGCTGATCTTTCTATGTGGCTTGAAGTAGGTTTTGATAGAAGCACGCTTCAAGATGTGACCAATTCTATTGGTGACCCCTTTGATGAAAGGTAGGACAGCAGGTCGGCGATCAACTGTGGTGGGCTTTGGGCGGCTTCTGCGACGGGGATGTGGAGCTCTTATGTTTAAGAACTTGTAAGTTATTATGTTTGAGAACTTGCTTCACATGGTTGAGTTCCCCTGCCAGGTGGTCGGCGTCGCAAATGCCTTGTGCTCTCTGCAACAAAGATTTGGCGAAAGTAGCTAACTGACAAGGATGGTGGTGAGATTCACCGTTCAAGTATCTTTCTGTGTGGAAACGTCAGCAAAAACAAAAAACCAATAATACACGCGATTAATCTGGTTAAAAGTTGTTTTATTATAATGTGTAATGATCGCGCAAACCTAAGATACTACTATGCTACTGAGAATTTCCTAATAGAAAATCCCTAATAAACAAACAAATTGGCTCCGTATGCTGCGCGCGGTAAATACTAACCCGTAATAAAACACAAAAAAAAATTACATTGGCCGTCTTTTGACTTTTTCTTAGAGCCTTTCGACGTTTATTATGGAAACCCGCTAATGTTTCGAAGTGAAAGGGTATTTAATTACCGTAGAATGATTGAAGTATCTAATATACATAATTCACAATATTTTTTTAATGATTTTCTGTATAATTATGACCCGGCAGACCACAAAATATGTTATATGGAATCCTCGGCAAATGATCCTAGCTCTCACATGACCGTATTCATTTCTTTGTTAAAAATAATCTTCGATGGCAGAATGAGTAATGATGGAGGGTCCTAATCTAGGTCGCTTGAACGAACAAGTTGATAGTGTCAGGTGGAGGGAAGAATCTTTATAAAGTAGGTGTAACATATTGGCTGGTAAGTAGTTTGAGATAACCTTAAAGACTTAGCGATATCTATATTATATTTTATCGCAAATAAAGTACTGATTAAATCGATGTAAATAAATTAAAAATAAATATATACCTATCCAGTCCCTATTTTACAGTATGTAAATATTGGTTTTAGTTCGGGCAAATAAAATTAAACAATTGGGTGATGGTGGGCGCTACGCGAAATTTTATTGGGCTTTTTCTGTTAGGATATTTTCAGTAGCAGCCCGGAGTTAGGATGTTGGTGTTGTGACACCCCCGTGCTTCGGATATCACGTTAAGCCGTCGGTCCTACGCCTGATCTCTCCTGTCGTGTCGGATTGCCGTCCCAACGGACTATGAGAGTAAAGGACGAGGGAGTGCACTTCATCTCACTTCATCTCCTGCGTACTTGGTTAATATCCTCGGAAATAGGCCCCAGTGACCGAAATACGGCCTGGAGGAGTGGGTGTTCATCATTAAAATCAGAATCGCTAAACAGACAAGAAATATGCCACGTCAATGCGCTCATTGTTAATCTATATTTAAAAAGACGTGGTTTAATTCTTGGATAGGAAATACTTACTATTTTCATGAACATTAACAAAATAAAGAATTTTTTATTCATTGGAAATGTAAATCTATTAAATAAAAAATTCTATAAAAATTGGTCTCATCCCTATCATTTTTGCAACAAGACGTAACCTTGTAAAGACGTCATAGATAATTAGGTTAATTTTTGGAACTATTTATAAGTATGTTTTTTTTTTTAAGTTTTATAGTTGATTTTATATATTATGCTGATTTACATGTGGTACACTGTACTTAGAAAAATGTTAACACGCTAGTTACGAATAAATTTTCATGTGTTATTTTAAATAATTCGATATGACGTTACTACAAAGTGCAGTCACATTGTAGTTGTCACTTTTGTTGACATCTGCCATTCTAATCAAGCTATATTTTACGGGCTGTTACTACTCGTAACTAATATGGCCGTTTATGCCTTATGTCAAAAGCAAATTATTTTTGCTGTTGACGTAAAACCATGAAATATAACAAAAAGAAAAGTCTCACAGCACAAATAAATGAAATAATTCCGAAAACCGTTACTTTATAGTTACAATATCACATAACAGTATATTTTATACGGATCTATTTATGTTCAGTATGAGTTCTCGGGTTCGATTCCCGGATCGAGCAAAGGGTTATTAAGTTTTTTAGGAAATTCTCAGTAGCAGCTGGAGATTGCAATCGTGCCCGGTAGATGGGAATAGGCTTACCACCTATTTATTACATGGGACTTAACAATAGCATTGGTGAAATGTGGGTGTACAACTGTGTACACCGCTGCCTACCCCTTCGGGGAATCATGTGATGCTATGTATGTAGGTATGTATGTTTATACGGAACTCTCAGGGTGCGAATCCTTTGGCCGTAAAATTAAAAGTAGCTGTTTTTTTATTATTCCTCGATTGCTAGAGGATGTTATATAGCCTATAGCCCAGGAATTAAACTATCAAATGAGAAAATAAATTTTCAAATGCTCCTCCAGGTTCCAGAGACAGGCGTTCAAAAACTAAATCTCTTCGGTTCATTATGTTAGTGTAGACATTGCGTTACGCTTAAATAGGTACCTATATCGAAGGATAATGTAAATTTGACGTGTGTGTACACCCTAATTTCGAACTAGTTGAGTACTTGTATTACCTACCGATCAGGATTTTTGAAGGCAATTGATATTGTATCTACAAAAAAAGAGATACATAATGATCGTTACATTTCAGTTCGAATGCGATAAGACATAATTATCTTAAAACATAATTATCTGTATTCTCTAATGCAACTAAAACTAAAACTAAACTAAATTTAGGGGATTGCTGTCTTTTACTAACTGTTACTATATGAGCGGGACGAGATGACGTTAAATTCAAATTTAATCATGTCAACCTAAAATTTCTATTCAATTTTCGTTTGACGTCTCTAATTTAAGACTCTCTCCTAAAACTGGGCCTATTAAAAACGTTCAGAGATTTGAATTTGACGTGCCTATATTCAAATTTAACATCTCTTGGTTCGTCCAATCGTGCTCATAGTACCTAGTAAAAACAAGAATGTTCTAAGGTTTAGTTTACTAATTTTTATTTCTGTATAGCGTAAGTAAAAATAAGAGATAAATATATACTTACTGTAACAGCTGGTTTTAATTCCCAGCAAGTTTCTAGATTTAATTACATCATCTGTACGATGAGCTAACATCCTGTATACTAAAGATACTTTGTTTATCTGTTAAGTTTTTACGCAGTAACTAACCATACCACTTGCATTTAACTTTATAACTGTCCCCGCAGTTTCACCTCCTTTTGTCATTATTAAAAAACAAAAACAGTTTTTGATTCATTCATACAACATATCATTATCAAAACATTCAAAGGAACAAAAAGAAAATGTCCTACGCAATTTAGTCACAAATATCAGACTCCTCTTACAAGGCAAAATTGTTGACTAGACCTCTTCGCCCTTTGTGAGTACAAGTATACAAAAATAATGTGTGATATCCAATATGGCGACCTTTTACCATTCCCGCCCTTTTGCCATTCTTAATAGCAGTGTCTAGTGTATCGCATTGTTATTATCTGGTTTATCTTGGTATTCCAATTTGGAATATTATGAAACAATTTGGTAGAAGTCAACTATTTCTTTTTTTAAATATCATGTTTTGTGTGCTTTTGGATCTTAAGGCAATTGCTTTTGTAGTATTGATATTATTCTTTATTATATAAACCTTCCTGCGTGCAATTATTTGAAGATTTTATTCTTGTTTATTTGTATTTCATTAAAATGTATAATATAATCATTTCCTTATAGAGAGATAATATGTATAGTATACTCATCTTTACTACTGCCTTATTAATTTAAAATTCTGTTAAGAAGTATGTTTATTAAGAAGACAAGATGATGACTTGAAATTTGGCTATCTGCTGTCATGTATAAAGGCAATGTCACGGAGTAGACTCGCCAAATGAGACTCAAAAAGAGCATAGATGTAACATGGTTGTACTTCTGTAAAACAGTGTACCTACCTATACCCCTACCTATCCGCTCAAAGAACACATGCGTGATGCTATGTATTTTTTTACTACACCAAAATATTCTATACAATGGATAGCCAAATCGAATATTGTATACTATGCTTAATTCTTTTTTTTAATACGAATGTAATACACTAGCTGTGCCCCGCGGTTACAACCGCGTCAATTCGAGGAAAAAACCTACAAAAATATATTCCACCAGCGCCCTCCCCCCTCATGAACGCGCCTAGCATATCATAAATCCGCCTGCCCGTTGGTCTAGTGGTCCCAAGCGCGACTGCTGAGCATGAGGTCTCAGGTTCGATTCCCAGGACAAAGTATTATTGAGTTTTTCTGTTAGAAAATTCACAGTAGCAGCCCGGAGATTTAAAGTGTACGTGGCAGATGGCAATAGGCTCACCACCTATTACATGGGACTTAATAACACTATTGGTGAAATATGGGTGCACGACTGTATCCACCTCTGCATACCCCTTCGGGGAATACAGGTATAATGCTATGTCATGTTATAAATGCTCGCGTGGCATTGATCATTATTGTGTTGCCGAGTTATTTTAAAACTACGATATCTCCGAAAATATTCATTGAAATCAAACGATGTCAAGGGCAATTTGTTCAATTTGAAGTACTTGTGATGAATAACGTATTTATTTCGATAAGGATTAATATCATGTTTATAAAAACACCTTCCCCAAATAATGCATTATTTTAAAACAATTTGATAACCAGAAAAAAGGTTATTTTATATTTTTACTTAGTAATGTGCTAAAACTTTTTTTTGGGTCAGTTTCACAAACTAAAGTACCTTTATGAATAAATAAATAATACTAAAATACAATTCTGAATTACTGATGAAAATCATTAGATTAGAAGATAAAACATTTTATAAAGTTTTGCTCCGAGTAGCGAAGACTATATACCTATTTCAATTATCCTATTCAATGTGTTTTATTAACTTTCACTTCATACAAAAACATATTTATCTTTAAAGTTTTTATATTAAATGGAAAAAGAATACGGTCGCGAACAGGATTCGAACCTGCGCCTCCCGGATGAATACTCCAGGCGCTCTGACCACTAAGCCATCTCGACCTCTGCTCACCACCGCGAATTCTTCTTCCATATGTTAACACGTCTTATGGCGACGTCATTGCAATCAATTCAGTCCCTATACTGGTGACCGAACCGACATGACTAACTTTGCAGTTAATACAATGCCGTAAAGAAAGTTAGTCATGGAAGAAGAATTCGCGGTGGTGAGCAGAGGTCGAGATGGCTTAGTGGTCAGAGCGCCTGGAGTATTCATCCGGGAGGCGCAGGTTCGAATCCTGTTCGCGACCGTATTCTTTTTTCTATTTAATATAATTACTTTAGACTTCGCTAAGCATGCGTTAATGCTTTTCAAAGATTTATCTTGAAATATTTATCTTTAGAATAATTGAAATTATTTCTAAAGAAAATTGCGACGAAAACGTATGTATTATACGGACAAGACCCTAACATCTCCATTACATCCTTTCGTTATTCGCATCGAAAACGATTGTCGAGCTATTCGATAAAAGGGTTTAGTCCTATCTCTTAGCCGTCAGTTATTCGACAGCCATTCTGACCCTCAGTACACTTACAATGTAACCGCGTAAAATGGGGAAGAAAATTACTGTTTTATGTCCAAGATACAGCAGAATCCTTTCAGTAAAGCCTAATCTCTCAAACTTCCGGCGTATAAAGGTTTATTTAAAATCGTTCCAACATTTTTCAGTAGCCTTTTGTATTGAAGCCTTTGAATTCGGGCTTTTGTTGGAGTTAGGTAAGGCCCAAATGTATTCTTTTTTTATATCTGGTGTTTTTAAGACGGATAAAGTTTTGAAGACTGTCTGCATGTACATTTTTGAAAAACAGGTAATGTCACTGCAACGGTTAAATTAGGTTTATTTTTAACTAAAGAAAACACATTGTATTTTACATAGAACATGGATGGAAAAAAAAACATTTAAAGGATATAGCTCGATGCGGCAAAATTTAAAATTCACTATCTAGTAAGTAGGGCTGTAGTCTGCCTAGTAATCTTGCTTACGAGGGTAGACATCAGAGTGTCATCAGAGACACATCCGTGATTTTGAATAAGGATTAATTTTACTGCATATGATTGTTTGTGTTATTCCATATTCTTATAATATTAGTAGCATCACCAAAGTCTATCAGTATTGATATAGACATACTGTATGTACATGTATCGATAGAGATACTGGATCTGAAACGCGACACCAAACAATATGGGTATTTGTAAAAAATATAATTTCATTCTAACTATGATTGCTGCCTCGTTGGTCTAGTGGTCTCAAACGCGATTGCTCAGCGTGAGGTCTCGGGTTCGATTCCCGGGTTGGGCAAAGTGCTATTGAGCTTTTCTATTAAGAATTATCTGTAGCAGTACGGACGTTGGAATTGTACCCGGTAGATGGCAATAGGCTCACCACCTTTTACATGAGACTAATAACGGCGTTGGTGAAATGTGTGTGTACAACTATGTTGTAACAACACCTCTGCCAGCCCCTTCGACAAATCGGGCGTGTTGCTATGTTATGTGATTGCTATATGTTACACACTTTCTTTACAAACTTCACTGGAACCCCATAAATAAAAATAAAATAAACTTATATTGACACATAAATCTGTTTCATCCCCCTATTGGGGCTATCCCCGTTACGGGGATAAGGTAGGATGTAGGAGGGTAGAGGAAGGATATGTCTCAATGTTTGCACGATTACTTGTCACCCTTCAGCCTACTTCTTAACCTGTATTTAGCTTTTATTTTATTTTTATTGTTATACTAGTAGTTGTCCACTGTTTTGTTTATGCGGAAAGGGATTGTGTTGAAATGAGAACAAATGAGATGGGCAGGATATCTGGTATGGATTTACAAGACTTTACTAATGCTTCAACAAGGCTTTAACTCTATTTTCTCTATGACTGTGTTGTTGGTCAAGCACAACTGCTCAGGGTCTTGGATTCGATGCCCAGGTCGTGCAAAGTGTTATTCACATAAAATTCATATAAACAGTCCGGAGATTGGAATTTGGGCCCGGTAGATGGCAAAAGACTCACTATATACACAGGACTTAAAAACAGCGACGAATGTGTGTGTGCAACAGTTCATTTCTGTCTAACCCTTCTCGGAGTAAAGATGTGATGTTATGTATGTATTTTGTGGATTCAGGTTAGGAAAATGTCGTAGCTTAAAAGATTACACGTATAATAGTAGCTCGTCAAGACAGGAAGGACGTCTGCCCCGCTACCCACCACTTCAGATTTGCGGGACTTATCTTTACAGGGACTGCGACTATTTAAAACGACCTACTATCATAAAGTTATTTGGGGGGGGGAATATGGTCGAAAGCATGATTTAGTATTAGAGTACGCTCCGCGTACGTTAATGATTTTAAGTCAGTTATCTGGACCTGCTATCATACTTAAATTATCTTTCGCAACTTTCATTCAGAAAACTTTGGTAATACTGCTCCAGACCGTATTTCGGTCACGGCGGCCTATCTCTGAGGCAATTAGCCAAGTACGCAGGAGATATTATAGTACACAAGTGTGTCCGCAAACACAGTTGCAACTTCCTTCATTCTCATAGGCCGATGGGACGGCAACCCGACACGACCGGAGAGAGATCAGACGCAAGACCGATGGCTTTACGTACTCTCCGAAGCACGGGGGTGTCACACCACCAACTTCCTAACTCCGGCCTGCTATTGAGATTTTCCTAACAGAAAAATCCCAATAACACTTTGCCTGACCTGAGAGTTGAACCCAGGACCTCTCGGTCAGCAGCCGCGCTTGCGACCACTAGACCAACGAGGCAGTCGCAGCGAAGTCATTGGTATTGCTCATAGATAATAAAGAAAAAAAGGACTCAAATGATGTTGGCCCAGTATTTTGCAACACGCACTGCCGCCTCAGGACTGCTCCACCTGGGTACTATTGACAGGGCATGAAGCGCAGGATGTAGGGAGGACCATTGTCTGCGAGGATACACCGCACTGTGTACTTACAGTGTAGGTCTGAGTCGTCTACGAACCCCCACATAAGGGTGTTTTGTTTGCTTCAGCCTACACGATAATAAATTATATAGGTCAAGGCTTCCCAAACTTATTTTTACCGTAAAGCAATCTCCTCCTTCTCGCCCTGAGAATTTTACTAACAGAAAAATTCAATAACACTTTACCCGACCCGGGAATCGAACCCGAGACCTCATGCTCAGCAGCCGCGCTTGGGACTGGCAGCCTAAGCCTAATATAGGTATTATGAAAAAGGAATACCTAGTGACAAAAAAAAAATTTAATAGTTTTGATAGAGCAGGACTAAATGGATTCCAGACTTCTTGAATCCATTTTGATATTAGATCCATACCTACCCTACACCTGTATCTATTTAATCCCACTTGGGGTTTAGACATTCATTTCATGCATCGAGGTAAAACAACATATCACAGCTCAAAAGATTGTGTTCATAATAAGAGCTAGTCAAGACAGTTTTTATTTATTTATTTTATTTTATCATATTCGGAAAACTTACAGCTAGACATTAAAATAGTTAAAAAAATTAACAAAATAAGGCCAATTAAAAGTTTTCACTTATAACATCATACAATAGCAAGCTTATATGTAGACAGTAGAATGACGGTAACCAAGCTAAACGCGTACAGTTAAATGCTCGACAGTTGTTAAGTGTGGTCAAAGAAGTAATTACACAGAGTCTTTTTAACCTTAGAAACACTAGTATTACAAACATCGAGATCAATTTCCTGACTGATCGAATTATACGCACGACTAGCTCTTATTAAATAAGAATTTTGCCTGTAGGTACTTCTTACTAAAGGTGTATGTAGAAGATGAAGTTTGCGTAGAAATGTAGAAGGTACACGCAGGCCTATTTTGCTCACCAACTCCGGATTGTCCACTAGTCCATTCATAATTTTAAATAAAAATGACAAGTCTGCAATTTTTCTACGTTCATAAAGAGGTAGGATATGGAACTTTTTACATCGTGTAGAATAGTCAGACAAATATACTCTTGAACGAAATTGAATGTACCTTAAAAATTTTCTTTGAATACTTTCTAAGCGGTTAATGTAAACGTTGTAGTTAGGATTCCAAACTTGAGAGCCGTACTCCAAGTGACTGCGAACCAAAGAACAATACAATATTTTAATAGTCTTGATGCTTTTAAACTCCGATGAGATTCTGATGATGAAACCTAATGCCTTAGACGCCCTTTTGACAATGTTGTCGATATGGATGTCAAATAAAAGCTTGGAATCAAAAGTTACTCCTAGATCCTTAATGGCATACACTCTAGCTAATGGGTAATTCAAAAGTTTATAACTAAAATTAACTGGATTTGGTTTCCGAGTAAAGGAGCACACGTAGCATTTGGAAATGTTCAAATCCAGTTTGTTCGTAGCACAGTAATTTTGAAAGTTATTTAGGTCTTCCTGAAGTAAAAGAGCATCTTCTATGGTGGAAACTCGTTTCATGATCTTCATATCGTCGGCATAAAGTAATATTTTAGATTGTCGGAAACATGCCTCGATGTCATTAATAAAGATATTGAACAAAAGAGGCCCCAACAACGAACCTTGGGGAACCCCGGAAGGAATGCATATACTTCTAGAGGAGTAACCATTCAGAACAACTGTTTGACATCTATTGTTAACGTACGATGTAAACCAGCGGTACAGATTGCCTCTTATACCCATCATGAGGAGTTTTTGAGTGAGTACAACGTGATCTATTCGGTCAAAACATTTGCTGAAGTCGGTATATATAACATCAACTTGAGACCTTTCCGACATGGACTCTGATAAGAACTCACTACAGACAATTAAGTTGGTTGTGGTTGACCGCCCTCCCAAGAAACCATGCTGCTGTTCGCTAAAACTGAGTTTAAGTGTCGCATAAACTTGTCTATAAACTATTTTCTCCAGAACCTTAGCGAACACGCAGAGCTTAGAGATCGGACGGTAGTTTTCAACACGAGTTTTAGAGCCTTTTTTGTGTATTGGTGTTATATATGCCGACTTCCATATCGTAGGAAATATACCAGTTTCAAGGGATCGTTTGAACAGGATTGAGAGGGGGAGAGAGAGGCCTTTAGCGCAGTTTACCACGAATACCGGTGAGATATTGTCCGGGCCTGCTGATTTATTTGGATCCTGTTGTTTAAGTAATTTAAACACCTCATCCACGCATATTTCGATGGCACTAATATCCTGTGTGACATTCGCATGCTCGGGGGAACTGTACATATTATTTGGTGACAAACTGTCATCAAGACCCGTGTCTAAAAAATTAGATTTAAAATAATCACTAAAAAAGTTGCAGATTTCCTCCCCGTTACTTGAAAATATTTGTCCAAATTGCAAAACTAAGGGATAAGAGATAGATTGTTTTTTTGATTTGACATAGCTCCAAAACGCTCGAGGATTCTTACGTATATCTGATTCTATTTTTCTAATGTAGTTCTCGAACATATTTTTTTCTAACTCTTTGGCTCGTTGACGTAACGAGACAAAGGATTGATAATCAGAATAATTGTTGTACTTTTTAAACTTTTTATGAAATTTAGCTTTTTCTTTTATAATTTTTATTAGAGGGCTTTTATACCAGATAGGATACTTGGACTGATAGATGATAGTTCTAGTGGGTATAAATGTGTTATGTAATCTATTGATAACGTCGTAAAAATATACTATAGCATCTTCCAAAGATCTACTTCTAAATTCACTCGGCCAGTCCACACGATTCAATTCATTTCTTATTAAGTTAAAGTCAGCTGACCGATATAAGAATTTAGTGTAGGGACGAATTGGCAGACTATGAAGTTGAACGAAGTCCGCAGCAACACACAAAGCTTTATGATGTAGATCTATAGGCACCAGCGGATCGCTGCAGCAAGAAACAGTGACTTCATCATTGGACAATACTAAATCAAGAACCCTATCGTTAATATTCGAGTGGTAATTAAATTGTAATAGATTACAAATATTAAAGTTGTCTATTAAATTAGACTGAATAATTCCTTGTAGATTACTGGGATTTAACGAATAACCATCGTCGGCTGGGAGCCATCTTATGTTGGGTTGATTAAAGTCTCCCAGAATAATATACTTATCAGTGGGATTCTTTAAAACTATATCAGTTAAATTGTCCGAGAAATGACCTAATAGTACTGATAACGAGTCACCCAGACTCTGACCACAGATATAAGCAACACATATGTGCATTTTATAAGTTATTTTGGGTTTCTTTTGTTGCAATGTTAAAGTAATCCACAAATCTTCGGCAGACGAGCACCAGTCGCTGCGAACGTCAGCCACAAGAACCCGATTTACTGCGATTAAAACACCACCCCCCTTAGTTTGACCAGTATTGGAGTAATCACGGTCCCGTCTCCAAACCAAATACCTATCATCTAACAGTTCAGAATCTGAAATACCCTCGACGAGCCATGTCTCTGTTAAACAAATAACATCAAAACTATTAATACATACATTTCTGTAGAATATATCTGTTTTAGTTCGTAATCCCCGTACGTTTTGATAATAAATATTAATAGGCATCGTGATTGCTATACAAGGTTAACAATTGAATAGAAAAAATATAAGGTACATTCAACCCATCGAAACAAGTGTTCATGTTGTGATACAAAATAATTTCAAGGAGTAAGCAAATTAAAACTTTAAGGTCATATGCATTAAGTGTAGAAGGGAACTTGCGAAAAGAAGCAAAAAAATATAAGAAATAATTATTTCGAACCAACGAAATTAGCATAAAAAAGCATAATTGATCTGTATGTATGAAATAATAGCGTCCAAAATCATAATAGCATTGAGGTGTAAACCGGTTGACACCTAGCGATAAGCAAGTAGTTGGCAGGCGAGAATGGAACGCGTAGAAAAAACATGTGCCTGAGGTTCTCAATCTTAATGACTCGAAGTAAATAGACAACCAGTACGGAAATTGACTCGATACTATTAACATAAAAACTTTTTTAAATCGTGCTCATTTTTAATGTGATGCTTTGGAGAAGTGTTGTTTTTACGCACTAGAATTTTACATCCTCTAACCCAAACATGCTCAAAACCTCGTAATTTGGCTTGAGATTTCGTTTTATTTAGTAGTGTTTTATTTTCTAATGTTAAGTGGTCGTTAATGTAGATCCTATTCGTGCCTTGTAAGCCCAGATCACCAGCATTTAGTTTTTTATACTTTTACGCAGCAGCTACAAAGTCGTTCTTCAGGTAACTATTATGTACCGAGCAAATGATATTCTTGTTTTGTTTGTCATTACGTGTCGGCACCCTGGCTATGTAATTGATCTGTTCCTTGGAAATATTAAAATTAATTGAATCACCAATCTTGGCTATTATGGCAAACAGGTCTTCATTGTTAGTTGCAGGCACTCCCTTGATCTCGACGTTGTTCATGCGAGACCTCTGCTCACTTTCACACTGTTGGTTCTCGAGTTTGGCGATTCGATCTTGTAGATTTACTATCTCTTCTTTAGAAGTCTTCAGTTTGTCGATTTCTTCCTCAATGACAGACACTCTACCTGTCAAAGCCTTTATGTCCTGGCTGACATTCTCAAACAATGATTTTATTTCTGAGAATTCCTCTCTAACATGTTTGAGTTCCACGAGCTCGCTTTGAATTGCTTTCACGCTCTCTATCAACGTGGGTAGGGCCTCCATTTGAGTTGATAAGCGTTTTAGCTCAGAAATAATGGCTTCAGAGTCCGCTGATGACGCCTTTATAGAACCGATTCGTGGACTGGCAGCCGAAGCACATCTGCAGCTCTGGCATTTCCATGTCAATTTACGGTCCCCTAGCTTTCTCCAGCCACCTTCAGTAATACCAGCACAGGGAAAGTCAAACTGCGCCTCACAGACAGTGCATGTGACACCGTCTCTCGATTCCACTTCACAACGTTTGCACGTAAACATGTCGAAAGTCTTTGTATAAAAGTTTGAGAAACACAGTCAAGTCGCCGTTTAAAAATTGTAACACTAGCGATGCAGTATGCACGCGCGATCGATTTGGCATCTACCGCCGAACTGAGTTACTCGCCATCTTTTAACAACAAAGCATCATGCCTGTGTTCCCTGAAAGGGTAGACAGAGGTGTACGCGGTGGTACATACATATTTCACCAATGCTGTTATTAGGTCCCGTGTAATAGGTGGTAGGTATTTTTTTTGGTAATGGCCTCTTGCCTATACCCAGCGGGGTTTTGTCTGCGTAACCGGACAATATCAAAGGCGAGGCAGTTTGATAACTCCAGCCAGAGGATATTTAAAATACTACAAACTAAGCAACAGCGCTACGGGCGTCCCCTATGTAACACGAGCCTCGGCTTAGGGCGTTGCTGGGGGAAAACTAGGGACTAGCTGGATCATATAAGTATCCTTATTATTAAGGGACGAATTTAAAGCTACCGAGAACTGATGAGACATTTCACGACGGACGCGAACCTCGCCGGTGAGGTCTATAACGAGGCGGTCGAGCGCGTCGGAGTTGCTTGTGAATTTGTTGGTTTCTTGAGCTACAGTGATCCTATCATCGGGTCTGAGGAGAGCGTGTCGTGGCGGGTGGATTTTGTTAATCTGGGACGGCTTGTAATTGGCGGAAGAGACAACTAAGGGATTCAGATGCTTAGGGGCAGATTCGAAGTATCTCTCCGATGTCCTTTTCATGAATTGAAGGGGCTCATGGCTAAGTAATAGCCGCACAGATCGATCGATCGAGGTTAAGCTGCGCTTGCCGCGGTCGGACTGTGGATGGGTGACCATCATATCATACCGAAACCCCTCCATGCCTCGGAGAGCACGTTAAGCCGTTGGTCCCGGTTGTCAAATTAAGATCTATGACAGCCGTTACGGGTGGTCAGAGGCCTGAAAGTCTGACAACCAGTCATACCACGGGATATCGTGTTACCCAGTAACTGGGTTGTGGAGGTCAGATAGGCAGTCGCTCCACGTAAAATACTGGTATTAAGCTGCATCCGGTTTGACTGGAAGCCGACCCCAATGTAATTGGGAAAAGGCTAGGCAGATATAAATGTTTGAATTTGAATTTGAATTTGATATATTAGTTTAGTGGTTTAGGTGTGAAACTTAACAAATGGAAGAGTTTTGTCGCATTTATAATAATAGTTTGAATTGTAGACAACAAGACAAATAAAATTAAACATCTTAAATACTAAAATTAATTTACAAAGTTTTATATTTTCCTTTTATGGGAATGAATCTTATTATAAAAACAAAACATAAATCATAGACACGAACGGGGCTTGAACCCCTACCCTTGGCATTCCGTGTCATCACTCTACCAATGAGCTACCGATATTAAATTTCAAGCTTCCTTGTATTCAAGTTATAATTTTTTGTGGAAAAAAATACGGTCCTGAGCCTGAAGTATTTCTAATTATTTTTAGTTTTTATTCTGGGATGCGCAGACTCGAATCCTGCTCACGAACGTATTCATTTCCCCAAAAATTTATAATTTTAATATTCACTAAGCATGCGTTAATTCTTTTCAAATATTTACCTGTATTAATTTTATTCATCTTTAGGAGACGCCTAGCGATATTTATTGAGCAATCATTTACAGATTTACTAAATAGTATTGCTATAGTAAAGTCTTTAGTCTCAAAAATCTCTAAGGGGAATGCTCCTGTTACGTATTTATTCATACAACATATTTAAACCTCAACTTAACAAACAATTTTTTAAATTAAAATGAATGAAATGTACTACCCTACTTATGGAAATTAAGACGCATCTCCATACACAGTGGGTGTTTCTGTTGCAAGCTAAGTTGTGAAGAAAGAAAAGGGTGACGCACAGCTGTATGAACACAAAACATCCAGAGTTATATAAGATCCCCATAAATCAAATCTTTTTCGTCTACAAATCATCATTTTGCCCTCTTTTTTTTGTTATGGCCTCTTGCATAAACCCAGAGGGTATTTGGCTGCGTAACCGGACAAAACCTAAGGCGAGGCAGTTTGGTGCCTCCAGCCAGAGCATATTTTAAAATACTACAAACTAAGCAACAGCGCCAAGGGCGTCCCCTCCGGGACACGAGCCTCGACTTACGGCGTTGCTGGGGGGACAAGTAGGGACTAGCTGGATCTTATTTCCTTATTATTAAGGGACGAATTTAAAACTACTGACTCGGCGCGGGCCGGCTCGAGCAAGAGTCGGGGCGGAGATGATAAGACATTTCGCAAAGGACGCGGACAGTCGAGCGCGTCGGAGTGTATTTTACACTCTTACGTAAGAGAATCGGTTTAGAGTAAACTTCATGCATGGAAATTTAACAGTTATTTAAAAAAACGTAACAACAAAAACATTGTTAAACTTAATTAACACAGTGTTATGGAGCCTAAATGCGAAAAAAGGGAAAGTCATACAAATATTTATATGTGTGTGTTGACTGTCTCCTTGGTCTAGTGATTACAAGCACGGCTGCTGAGCGTGAAGTCCTGGGTTCGATTCCCAGGTTGGAATTGGTTTTCCAGTTTGGAAGTTGGTGGTGTGACACCCCCCATCTCTCTACAATCTTGTCGGATTGCCGTCCCATCGGACTATGAAATTGAAGGAAGAGGAAGTGCACCCGTGTTTGCGCATACACTTGTGCACTATGATATTTTCAGCGTACTTGGCTGATCTCCGTGTAGATAGGCCGCCGTGACCGAAATACGGTCAGGAGGAGTATTTATATGTTAACGAATAGGAATTCGCACACAAAAAATAGCTAGCTATTTTAATTAATGACCCTAGGATCATTGGCGCAAAGTTAAAGTGGACAAGTGCTGTTCAACCCCACTCCCTCATCTTGCCTTCTGTGATCCAATGGACTGGCAAACCAGTACGATTGGCAACGTGTAGGATGCATTACGTATTTTGGGGAATCCCTTATTGTATATCCCTTAGTCGCCTCTTCCCTTTACACTTGCTCAGGAGTCAAAGTCAATACTGTCTGTATTAGCTTTTGCGTCTATCAAAGATTGACAGACGTGGTGTAGTGCCTCAGAGACACTCTTTTCCGTGGTAAATTACGACGGAACGTACAACAGTTTCAATTACTTTAAAGAAATCACTGTGTTTCTTGCTCCTAAACACTTAAGTGAAATAGCTGTAACATAACATAACATAGCATCACGCCTGTATTCCCTGAAGGGGAAGGCAGAGGTGTACACAGTTGTACACTCACATTGCACCAATACTGTTATTATGTCCCATGTAACAGGTGGTGAGCCTATTGCCAAATAGCTGAGCCTACTCGTTTTCCGCAGAAATTACATTTTCCTGTAAATCAACTATTCTAGGACCTGAAAAACCTGTTATGTATACCAAATTTTATTCAAATTTGTTCAGAAGTTTTTTTGTGATTAATCAAAAAACATCAAAACTTTTACACGTATTGGTAATATTAGTACGAAGTTAACACTTAAAAATCACAATTATAACTTTAGAGTTGGCTACGTAGGCGTTAATACGTTTGAAAAATTTATCTGTACTATTACGAAGTAGTTTATTATATGAAGCCTGCATAAGAAACTTAAAAAAGCTTGTGGAAAATTATACGCATTTGCCAAAGAATTTAATCAGTCATGTGGTAATATGAAATGACATGTTATTTAAAAAAAACATAAGATGAATTCTAAAAAAAGCCAAGACCTGAGGCATTTCCACGCATGAAAGGGATAAGGGTAAAAAAGTATCTGAGAACTAATAATCTTATAGAGACAAAGTGAAAATCCCTACATCGTAAGACGTAGTCGTGTGGATACAGCGCATCGAGAAAATATGTATTTTAAAATGACGAAGGCACGTCGAGGCGGAGTTATAATTATTATAAACAAAATAACTGCCTCTAAGGTCTAGTGGTCCCAAGCGCGACTGCTGAGCAGGAGGTCTCTGGTTCGATTCCCGGGTCGGAAAAAGTGTTATTGAGTTTTTCTGTTAGGAAATTCTCATTAGCAGCCCAGAGTTTGGAATTGTGCCCGGTTGATGGCAATAGGCTCACTACCTATTACATGGAACTTAATAACAGCATTGGTGAAATGTGAGTGTACAATTGTGTACACCTCTGCCTACCCCTTCAGGGAATACAGGCGTGATGCTGTTATGGTATATTATGTTAAATTATTTTAAATCAAGCTACATGATCACCAGGAATGAACAGCCAACGTTGCATAAATCTAAAAAACTGCAAAGCCGAAAATACACTCGATTTCATGATATTTTCTTTTAGGATATCTTTAATTTTTCTCCCGTATCCTGCACAAGTAAGTTTTTTACACGACTGCCCAAAAAAGAGAATGTTATGTTAACATACAGAATTAAGTTCAGCCAATCAACAGACATGATAAAAGTGTTACACAGTACCGAAGGCGCATTCAAATAATATTTCCTAGTGATAGTGAAGGCGTTATGAATATTGAATAAAAAAAAAGAATATCTCGTATAATAAGTAAAGATTAATTCATAAACTGAACAATCAAACGCTGCCGCTAAAACAAGTCAAAGCAATTGTAACTAATGAGATTAAATGTGAAATCATTTGTGAATTCCAATCAAATGGCATTGACAACTCAATCAAATGAAGTGTTCCTATCGTCGTTTCCTCTTGTTAATGAAAATAAAACAAGTGTTTGATGAATTACCTCTCAAAGAAAGGAAGCGATAATTTATTAAAAGCTTTTGAAAATAATTCGTAGAAAAAAGTAAGGCATTCAGAAAATGGAATAATATTGAAATGCCTATAATAAATACATCGGGAAATCAACAACATATATTTTCAACGTTCAATAAGAAATGAAAATTTATAATTAAAGCTCAATATGTAAAAAGAAAGTAATTTTAATTTATGTAAACAACATAATTATATCAAAGTTGTTTTTTTAATTAATTCCGAATTATTAAAATAACAATATACACCCGGTTCCGTTTTTCCTGTCAGCTTTGTAAATATTTGTAAACGTGATTATAATAAAGAAAATAGAAAACTCTCTTAGCGATAGCACGTAGAATAGAATAGATTAGAATAGAATAGACATAACCTAACATAACCAGCCCGTTACTGTCCCACTACGCGGCATCTTCTCATCCATCAATCGTGTCCTATATTGCACTACATAAACGCATTACCCATCCTATGTATCTTACGAGTATCTATCCAGAGAAGGCAGGAGGATTGTTCACCACGCAAGCTTACTGCGGGTTGACGATTTCAGACTTAGTCGTGGTTTCCTCATGGTGTTATCACCCTTATAACACTTTTGTCTTTTGAGTTACAGATGTAATAACTAGCTTTACCCGCGACTTCAGAATTGGGTCCAGCCGGGATAAAAAGTATCCTATGTGTTAATCCAGGCAATGAATTATCTGTATGCCAAATTTCATCCAAATCCGTTCAGTAGTTTTTGCGTGTTTGAGTAACAACCATCCAAACATCTAAACATCTTCACAAACATTCACATTTATAATATTAGTAGGATAGGATAGGATATGTTAACTCGAATAGCAACCGACACCAGAGCAGCAACTCTCCAAATAACCGCATTGGAAAATATTACATCGCTTAAGACTGAAGTGACACTAATGCACAAGAAGCTTGAGCCTTCAGAACGTACGTCTGTTGAATTACGGCAAGAAGTTGCTTTACTACGCAAACAAAGATATTAAAGCACCCACCATGCTCCTGGATACCACCTGATTGGACACGCAGACATCGGGGGATAAGCGCCTCAAGTACATTACTGAATGGGCATTACTGAAGCTATTGGGGATGGAATCGAGCAGGATGTCAAACAAGTCTCACACCCACAAGTCCGTCTTTCTCAGCGTCGACTTTTGGCCAGCAGGTGTAGTTTTAATAAACAACCTAGTGTCAGAGTTTAAACCACCCGTAGATCTCGGACATGGCTTAACACACCATCGAGAATATCTCTCAGGTGTGTTGGTTTCCTCACGATGTTTTCCTTCACCGTTTTAAGCAAGTGATAATTAATTTATAAAACGCACATGACTTCGAAAAGACAGTGGTGCGTTCCTTGGATTCGAACTTATAACCTTTGACTTGTCAGTCGAACTCTATCTTATCACTGCTTCATAGATCTACTTGCCAGTATCCTTAGATTTAGTATATTGTTTATATCTATACATTATAATAAAACAACTTTTAACCGGATTAATCGCGCATATTATTGGTTTGTTTTTCCTGACGTTTCGAACACTTGGCAGCGTTCGTGGTCGCAGGAGGACTATATCCTTCGTAATTGCAACTCCTATATCCTCCAGATTCCCGGTACGCAAAAGTACGTCTTTCTCGGCGCCGACTTTTGGCCAGCAGGTGTAATGTTCAGATAAAGATAAGATAAAGATAAAGATATATTTATTGCATAACTGTGTACATGTGGGTCTTGTTTTAGAAAACAAACGTTTTTTGGCTCAACAGTCTACCCATGTCGGATATGCAATATATAAAGCAAACAAGTTACAAATAATACAACATCATGCTTACATTACTTCTTACCAAAATACTCATTAAGATTATAGAAAACATTATCAATTAACAATTTCTTTAATTTTGTTTTAAACATATTACAATTTAATTGCTTAATAGCTGGTGGTAGTTGGTTGTACACACGAATAGCAGTAACATATGTACTTTTATAGTAGATCATGTTTTTTACACAAGGTAGATTAATATTATATTTATATTGGGAACGTACATTTCTCTTTGAATCACATTTAAATTTAAAATATTGCATATTATTTTTAACAAACAAACATAATTCCAGTATATAAATTCCAGTCAGTGTTAGAAAACCTTTTGTTTTAAAAATATCTCTTAAAGATTCGGTACTATGCATGTTATATATTGTCCTAATACATTTTTTCTGGAGAATGAAAGTCGATTGTACATTCGTCGAGTTCCCCCAGTATATTATACCATAAGTTAAAATGGGATAGACGTTACCGTAATAGGCATTTCTGGTGACATTTACATTTGTGGTCTCTGCTAGGACAGATAATGCATAACAAGCACTAGATATTTTTTTATTTATTTTATCAATATGCGCTTTCCAATTTAAATGTTGATCTATTGTAACTCCTAGAAAATTAATGTCTTTCACTTCTTCAATTGTAATATCAGTCACGTTTATATTCAGTTTAATGGGTTTACTTTTGTAGTTTCTTAATTGGACTAATTTGGTTTTTGAAAGATTTACTTTTAAATTCAGTGACTGCAACCAATCAGTTATAGTTTTTAATGTTCTGTTTACTTCATTTTCATAGTTAAAAACGTTTGCATCATCATTTGATATAAAAATCGTTGCATCATCGGCATACATTACGCAAAGGTGGTTAATTATATTTGGGAGCTCATTAATGTATAAAAGAAATAACTGAGGACCTAATATACTGCCCTGGGGTACACCTAGTAATACATTTTCAAATTCAGATTTAACTACATCCACCATTTTAGTAGATTCATTATACACCTCGATAATCGTTGCCTGCATTCTGTTATTTAAATAATTTTCTATCAAGTTTAGCGCTACACCTCTAATTCCTATACTTTCTAGTTTGTTTAATAGAATGTCGTATTTTACACAATCAAAAGCTTTTGACATATCAATGAAAAGAGCAGCACATTGTTTTTTGTCATTTATTTTTTGCCAAATATTATCGAACAGTTTATATATTGCCATAGATGTTGTTTTATTTTTTTGGAACCCGAATTGATTTGCGTTTAATATATTATTTATTTCCAAAAACCTAGTGATCCTAGTATAAATGACTTTTTCAAATACTTTCGAAAAACTCGGTAATAATGCAATTGGTCTAAAATTATTTATGTCGTGCTGTGATCCTTTCTTATATAAAGGCTTTATTAGAGCTTTTTTTAAAGTATCGGGAAATTTTCCCGTTTCCATCATTAGGTTTATTATATGTACAAGTGGGTCGGCAGTAAATAAAATACTTTCTTTTATAACACTAATAGGTATATTATCATGTCCAACGCTAGATGTATTTTTAATTTTTTTTACTATATTTATTATTTCACACCTGTCTACTGGATAGAGGAAAATACTGTTTGAGTTGGAAAAATGTTGTGATTTATAATTGAAATCTGTTGATATATTGTAATTTTGGTTAATATAGAAATGGTTAAAAGCACTTGCTAGTTTCACAGGTGATTTTATAGTATTATTATTTTGTACTATATAGTCTATTGTACATTGAAGAACATTTGTGCTTTGGGTCTGTCGTTTAATTAATGCCCACGTTGCTTTAGTTTTGTTGGAACTAGATGAGATGAATTTTGCATTAGATATTTTTTTTGCATCTTTTATTACACGCTTTAGGATTTTACAGCAACGTACATATTTTGTTTTATGTTCTTGAGATTTATTGCCTATAGTTTGAAGGTACATTTTACGTTTATTTTTACTAGAGATAATGATGCCTTTTGTTTTCCATGACGAATCTTTTTTATATTGGAATTTTATTTTTTGATTTGGAATACAAAGTTCGAAAATTAATTTAAATATGTTAATAAATTCTTCATATGCTGAGTTTACATTCGTATGATGATACACGCCATCGAATGTTATTTGAGAGATGTATTTTAAAAATATTTCTAGGTAATAATTTATTTTACGACGCATTTTGTACCAATATTTTTCTCTGTAACTTACACTACACGGTATCTTTATTACTTGGCATGTATGGTCTGACATACCTAAATCCCATATTTCAGCTTTGTATTTACGATTGTTTGTAATGATGTTATCTATGCATGTTGCTGAGTGTGATGTTACACGAGTTGGTTTTTTTAAGGTTAGATGTAAATTAAATATTTTTATTGTGTTTTTAAACACAATGGTACCGGGAAGTACGATCTAAAGTGGAAGTATCCTTAGTTTTAGTATATTGTTATATCTATATGTTAGTCTACAAGCTATGCAGATATAGCCTAGTGGTATGACCGTTGGACTGACAAGTCAGAGGTCGCAAGTTCGAATCCAAGGCCACTGTCTTTTCGAAGTCATGGGTGTATTATAAACTAATTATCACTTGCTTATAACGGTGAAGGAAAACATCGTGAGGAAACCAGCACACTTAAGAGATGTTCTTGATGGTGTGTAAAGCCATGTCAGAGACCTACGGGTGGTTTTAACTCTGACACTAGGTTGCTCATCAACCACACGATAAGAAGAAGAAGTCTACAAGGTGTTTTTGCCTCTGTTATCTGAAATAAATCAATAAATAAATATTGCGTCATTATGATCCATAAACCCGTGTCGAGCTTGCAGATTTCATAATATTAGCATACTGCATACTTAAGTTATTCAATTTCTTTCTCTCAAGTTTCTATTCATAAATACTTCATAAGATGTTTTTACATGGATGTTGTAAACAGATGCATAAACATGATCCTATCATAAATATAATAATAAAATAAAAATATCATGTAATAAAAAGCATTAACGCAGGCTTAGCGAACTATAAAGTTATAAAAAAAAACCTAATCAATCCCTTTACAGATTCCTGTACAGGGAATGAATAGATGGCAATGGCGTCACCAAAAGCCTTTAAAAATGTGGAAGAAGAATTCGCGGTAGTGAGCAAAGGTCGAGATGCCTTAGCGCTGCTCTCGACCGTATTCTTTTTTCGTCTTGAATTATTATTTATTTTATTGTAATACAATATATGCTTATGAACTAAATACAATGTCCTACAAAAAATTTCACAATCAGTTTGACTGTGGGATCACTTACAATATATACTTTTAAGACTAGTATATCTTACGGGCTTCCTCATTGGTCTACTTAACCCAAATGCGTCTGCTGAACATGAGGTCCTGGGTTGAATTTCCACCTTCCGGAGTTGCGGAGGATACAGCTGTGGGATCCCGGTAAAGGAAAGGGGAGGTTATTGGATTCAATTGGAAACCAACACAAAGTGCATAAGAATCTCCACACATCAAAAAAAATAACTCGGGAAGAACATGTTATTGGGTTTTTCTTTTAGGAAATTTTCTGTGGCAACCTGGAGTCTGTAAAGGTCCTGGTAGATGGTAATAGGCACGTCATTACATGGGGCATAAATCCACTATGTACGCGTCTATCTACGCCTTCAAAAAATACAGGCGTTATGATGAGGAAGAATCAGGCAGAGGTTTCAGGTCTTTCTGTTAGGGTAATAGGTTTTTCATTTATTTTATATTTTGCCACAGTAACCAGATTAATTGACAAATATATTTCCTATTTATTTTCAGAACTCAAGTACGTTTAGATTCGACCTCATTAGTTAAGAGAACGAAGTCATTAAAACGTTTGGAATTATAATTAGGATCTACTTTAATTAAAAACGACCATAGCTTCGGATAATAATTAGAGGTATTCGAAAATCTAGTTCCGATGTAATATTAGGTACCTATAGTCGGATGTAAATACGGACCCAAAAAATTTGAATCAAGTGTACAAACTTGAAGAAATCGAGGCTCAGAAAGACAGAGATATTTATGTATGCCTAACAGTTGAAAATTTTCAAACAACACGTGGTCTCATATATTATGTATTTATTAACACCGCAAAATATCATTGGCAAATGCTTCTCTATTATTTTTATATAAATTTATCAATATTTAACTACAACCACCAAAAGTTATTGCCATTTTTTAATTTAAACTGATCCATAGAGTTAACTGTAAATGATTGCTAAATAGATATCACTAGGCATCTCCTTAAAACGAGAAGTAGTACTTGAAATATAATTGATACGAGCATGTGACACGGTAGCTCAGTGGCTCAGCTATGACATGTTTGAGTCCCGGTCGTGTCTATTATTTTTCAATGTTTCCTCAGAAAATAATAATTTCAAACTCCTGTCTTGAGAAATGCATTTTAAAACGTGCTGTAAGCAGTCCATAAAACAACCTTACACCTTCTATTTTTGACCCATTTTCTGACGTAAAATATTATTAGATCTGAAGGGGAAAGATTATAACATATTGAAGGGCTCATCGAGTCACTAAAAAGCCTAGTCAACTGTCCCCTTAATTATGTTCGGGTGTTACAGAAAAATTTGTTCCTTATTATGTGCTGACAGTGAATTTTCTATAGATGAGGATCCATTGTTCCCAAGAGCAAAAGGATCCTCGAATGTACAACCACGAACACGGACCATTAGTCAAGCTAAGCAAGCTAAACACAGCTATATTTCTTAGGAAATAAGAGCGATAAGAGTGTGCACAATATTTTTCTATCCATGAAAGCTGTGTCGAAGACTGTCCTTAACTTTCAAAAGATGCGCGCTAAACGCCCGTTTAATAGCCTTATTATTGCGGCATTTTAAGTTTGATAAAAGTCTTTAGACTTTTATTAAGGAGAGGATTGATTAAGTCATAACCTCAAAGCTCAAATTTTTTAAGTTCCTAACGTAATAATCCATTAATATAGTTTTTAAGTGAAAAAAGTAACTAGCAAGATTATTCGAGACTATAAACAACACTGTAGCGAATTTCAGAAAGTAATTTTCGGAAAACACATTCATAAAACATTCACGTACGCATGTGTGCGTGATTGACGCACACGTTCACCAAAGTTAATATACATCTATGTATAGATGGGTGCTACGATAGAAAGCGGGGAATTCTTCAAACAATGTTTTTTTTTGTTTTTCCTTGTCAACTCCGCATTGGTCGCACAGCTTGCCACATCGAAATATATATATATATATAAAAATCAATTGCTGTTCGTGGGTCTCGCTAAAACTCGAGAACGGCTGGGCCGAGTTAGCTGATTTTGGTTTTGAAATGTTTGTCGTAATCCAGGAAAGGTTTAAACGGTGAGAAAATGTAGAAAAATTGTGAAGAAGATAATAAAAACAACAATTTCATTTGCCCATATAAACTGTTCTACCTACTTTCCTGTCAAACATTTGACGTTCGAGGTGATACGAAGTACACCGAGTCATCTAGTCTATCATAAATAGGAATAACACAGTATGAGTTTTCACAGTATTTGTATATCTATAAACGTTGCATACGTGATACAATATATTACAACATAATACTTTGAAATATAATATTAGCCAACCTCAAAATCAATTACGCAAAAAAAAATCTCTTCATTTTTATATTTTTCCTTTTATCCTAGCTTCAGATGACACCCGAAATATTATCCAATTATGGAGCAGGACAGGAAAAATTGGCCTCATTTTTTGTCCCTTTTAGCCTAAATACAAATACTCAGGTATCAATCAATGGTTTGGCATTCGATACATCTCGGTCGCCAGTTACTCACGACTAAAGATGGGCGATGAGTATTTATACAATAAATAAATTTCCCGGATAAAAATCCGGGTAAACATTTTATAATTTTCAAGCCATAGAGGTGTGTGGTGTTTTTTTGTAAAATTACCAAAGAATAAAAGAATAACAAAGTTCAATTTTAGGTTAAAAATGTTAGTGGTAAATTTATAAAAAAGTTAAATGTTGAATATTCTCATAACTTAAACATAACATAGCATAATGCCTTTACTCCCCGAAGGGGTAGGCAGAGGTGTACACTGTTGTGCACCCACATTTCGCCAATGCTGTTATTAAGTCCCAATAGGTGGTGAGCCTTTTACCATCTACCTGGCACAATTCCAAACCCCGGGCTGCTACTGAGAATTTCCTAACAGAAAAACTCAATAACACTTTGCCTGACCCGGGAATTGAACCCAAAACCTCATGCTCAGCAGTCGCGCTTGCCACTAGAACGAGGCAGTTAATATTCTCACTTAAAATATTTGTAAAAAACACTCCTTTTTTTGGGCAGTCGTGTAAAAAAACACCTTGATCGTTAAACGCTTTTCGTTTGTGGGTTATCATTGTTACCTAGTACCTAACGGACTAAATTCCGTGAATAATTTACTCTCCCTTACCTGTGCCCGAAATTATGCTGACAAAATTCCCAGACTTTAAGTATCTACTCCGTGAAGACTGTGTCATGAAAACCAAGTACTGCCTACCTCGCAAGTGGTCTACGGTTTGATTAATGCTACCCTAACTTTCTTACATAAAGATATTGACCAAGATCGACGTGTCCTTCACGACTCAACGGAACCTTAATTTATCTCGGTCCAAATGACAAGATTGATGCTGAACTGTAGTTTCTATGTATTTATAATAATATGTGTATATCCAGATCCATTCAGTAGTTTTGCACATTGACAAACAGACATTCAGATTAAACTTTTTGTGTAAAGAAAAATACTCCAGGCGTTCTGCCAACTAGGCTCAAACAAATTTTAGAGGTGGCTACGCAGGTGTTAACATTTGAAAATTTATCTGTATTTCAGATTTAAAATAGTTTTAAAGATATATTTATTATTTTATATATTTTTCTTGGTGGGTAGACACAGTGTAAACACATATTTAAGGCTTATCTACGAAAAAAATATATTTAAATATTAATACTTTTATTTTAATGATATAATTCACATTATTCAAATTTAAACCACCCTACACTCACTATATATAGTTTTCAAGTCTCTGTGACAATTTTCAACATAAATTCACCATGGACGCTAAACTGGCCAACACCCTTGAAGATATGGAGAAGCTGTTTCACTCTAAGATGGCAGAATATGAAGACAAATTGGAGAAGGCCTCATCAGGATCCTGTTCTACACCCGAGATTGCATCACTTGCACGTGAGTTTGCAGAATTCAGGGCCTTCGTCTGGCAAGTGCTATCAAAGTTCAAGGCACAAATAGAATTGCTGTCACTTGGCCTGGACAGACATGAGACCCTGATGCGAGGAAAGGTTCTTCTAATTCATGGTGTTGCTGAACACCAAGGTGAGAAGCTGCGTGATGTTGTCCATACAATATTATCTGACCAAATGAAGTTGACCGAGATAGGTAAGGACAGTATCAATGTCTGTCATAGACTGGGCTTTTCTCAGCACAAATCTCGACCTATTCTTGTGAGAATGCTTTCTATGGAGAACCGTCATCAGATTTGGGATAGCAAAAAGACGCTTAAAGGCACCGGTATCACTGTCTCTGAATTCCTGACCCACGTTAGACATCAAACTTTCATTGCTGCACGTAAGCATTTTGGTATGAAGAATTGCTGGTCGGTTGAAGGTAAAATAGTGATCATTACTCCTGACAATAGTCGTCATAAAATTGAAGGACCGGGTGAACTTCGTGCACTGGTTACTCGATTCCCGACATGTCCTGGTGTCACCGATGACACTGTGCAATCTGAGGTCCATACGTCTCCCAAAGATGTGACTGCAGAGACAGCTGCGAAGGGCCAAAGGAGGACACGGCGGCGCATTTAACTTCGTAGATAGTTATGCATTAGTGTGTCGACTTACTTCTTGTAATGGCTGCATTGTACCATTTAATACGTATACAAATATGTCGGTACATTGGAAACTCTCAGATATGTTCCACCTTCGTACTATTCAATTACACAAGTAATCCAGTAAACTTTAATTTATTTAGGTCGGTACTTTTGTATTGTATACGTTCCATTTTCTTGTTGACAATATTATAATTGTAATTGTAATAAGTCATCTGTCACTTGTCATTATCATTTGTCAAGTTGACGTTTCGACTTCGTAGTCCGTACATTCCGTTTTAGGTAACTGTTTTGGTATTTTCTCGGATTACTAAATATTGTGGTGCTATGCAGCAATTTTAATTTGAATTATTCTTTCCCCTTTTTTATATGCTTCTCTGTATTTAGTTATAAAAAAAAAAAACTTTATGTATAACTAAAAACCAATACACATGTGAGTTGGGGTGGTTGTATTTTTATGCAACCAATTTAATTGCTTACTTATTGTTACAGTTCGTATTGTAGGTATTATATTATATTATTTATATTTATATTTTATCTATGGACGATCTACCTGATTTAACGGATAGTTTTTTTTCTTGTTCCTCTTCGACATGTAGTTTTGCTAGTGTGGATAGTGACTTCTCTCCACCTCTTACTTTGCATGACAACATCTCCTCACTTTTCTCTAACTACCCAAATAATTTGCATATAGCACACATAAATGCACAGAGTGTTCCTGGTCACTATTCTGATCTTCTGGCATCCTTTAGCAGCGCTCATCTTGATGCACTACTGATATCTGAGACTTTTCTTAAGCCATCACTCCTTTCCACTCAGTATGTAATCCCTGGCTTTAATCTGATCAGAAATGATAGAATCGGTAAAGGAGGTGGCGGTGTTGCTACTTATCTTCGTACTGATATCCCCTTTAAAGTTATCAGCAAATCTCCCTCTCAATATTCTGAATCGGCTGAATTTCTGTTTCTTGAAATTATTTTGAATCATACTAAAATTTTGCTCGCTGTTTTTTACTGTCCTAATCTACATATAAACTATTTCGACCTTTTAGATTCCACCCTTAATGATCTGTGCCCATTGTATGAACACGTAATATTAATGGGTGATTTTAATACATGTATGATTAAAAATGATTTTCGATCACTTAAACTGCAGTCTCTCCTCTCTTCCTTCAACCTTCAAATACTCCCCCTATCTGCCACCCATAATTTTCCGAATTCTACGCCATCTTTTCTCGATTTAATGATTGTTTCTTCTCCTCACAATGTCTCTGAGTTCGGGCAACTCACTGCAACTTTCTCGTACCATGATTTAATCTACCTCTCTTACCGTATCCGTAGCCCAAAACGTAAACCTCATTTTCTTCACCTTAGAAGTTTTAAGAGCATAGACCTGGAGGCATTGCGATGCGATGCTAGCATTATTGACTGGACGCCGGTCGTTGAAAGCACTAGCATCGATGAAATGGTGAACCACTTCAACGTTAAAGTTCTCGAACTATATGACAAGCATGCTCCTCGCCGACGCATTAAAATTCGTCACAATCCTGCTCCTTGGATCACATCGGCTATTAAAGAAGCAATGGCCGAAAAGAATAAGGCGAAAAGTAGGTATAAGCTAAGAGCTACCCAGCATAATTTTACGTGCTACAAAGTTTTACGTAACCGCTGCAATCGTCTGTGTCAAGTTGCCAAGAGACGCTATTTCCATGAATCTCTCGTTGATCGTAGTCCATCCGATGTTTGGAAATTCCTCAAGTCAGTCGGTATCGGCAAATCACCTTCTAATATTACTAAAGATGTTGATTTGTGCGCTCTTAACTATCATTTCTCTCTTCCACCTGTCTCCCTAGACTCTAATGTCAAAACATCCACTTTGCAAAAACTTTCTAGCTTGCCTAAACCTAATTGTCTTCCTTTCAATCTATGTGCTGTCTCTGACGACGATGTAAAAAAGTCATTTTCTGCTATTTCCTCTTCATCTACAGGTAATGACAATTTGTGTTCGAGAATGATCACTCCAATTCTTCCCTCACTGCTCCCCATTCTAACACATATTTTCAATTTTTCCCTTTTCTCTTGCTCTTTCCCTAAAGCCTGGAAACAGGCGCACATTGTACCTCTCCCTAAAATAAGTAATCCATCCTGTTTATCACATTACAGGCCCATTTCTATTCTCCCCTTTCTTTCCAAAGTTCTCGAACATATTGTGCATAAACAAATTAATGGTTTTTTAACATTTAACACCACAATCTGTCCTTTACAGTCTGGTTTTCGTGCTGGCCACAGTACTGTTACCGCACTTATTAAGGTCACAGATGATATTCGCTGGGCGATGGAGAATAAGTCCCTCACATTACTAGTATTACTTGATTTCAGCTGTGCGTTCAACTCAGTAGACTTTGATATCTTACTGGGAATTCTCCATTCTATTAATTTCTCTCCTTCTTCTTTAGCTTGGCTTGATTCATATCTTCGAGGGCGCTCACAGTGTGTCCGCGTTGAAGAGACTTTCTCTGATTGGTGTGATCTCACTGCTGGTGTACCTCAGGGTAGCGTTCTCTCTCCTCTCCTTTTCTCCATTTTCATCAACACTGTTACTAAGGTTATCTCTTCAAATTTTCATCTTTATGCAGACGATTTGCAGCTTTATCGTCATTTTCTTTTAGCTGACGCTGATTCTGCAATTGCCACTATGAATAGCGACCTGGATAGAATCAGTGAGTGGGCAAGGTCTTACGGCCTTCAGATCAATCCCAGTAAGTCGCAGGCCATGATAATTGGCGGCAGATATGCACGACATTCGCTGAAACTTTCAACCTTACCAATATTGCGTTTAAATGGCTCGCCAATTGCCTTTACTGAAACTGCTAAGGACCTTGGTATTTTAATTGACTCGAATCTATCGTGGCGTGCTCAAGTCAATGAGGTTAGTCGAAAAGTGCATTTTGCTTTCCACTCATTAAAATGTCTCCAGACCTTTTTGCCCTTTAAAACTAAAATTTCCCTTGCCCAATCCCTTATTCAGCCGATTATTGACTATGCAGATGCTTGCTATTTGGATGTTACAGAGGAGCTGTTAAATAAACTTGAGCGCTTGCAAAACCTTTGCATTCGTTTTATTTTTGGTCTCAGGAAATACGACCACGTCTCTCACTTCCGCAAGGAACTCAAGTGGCTCCCTATCCGACTTCGCAGGAACACCCGGATCCTATGTCTCCTCTTCAATATCCTACATAACTCTACTTATCCCTCCTACTTGCGAGAGCGCTTTTCGTATACTCGTCCTTCCGATGCCCCGTGCAGGTCCCACCTTAGAACTCTTCTTAAATTCCCATCTCACAAATCCGACTTCTACTCCTATTCCTTTTCCGTTCATGCTGTAAGATTGTGGAACTCACTTCCTCCTAGCATTCGTGACTCCAGAACCGTTTCCATCTTCAAGAAACGTGTCAAAGAATACTTCCTCTCTACATTACCGTGATTGTCCTTGTGTATATATATTTATTATAATATATATGTAGAGCATATGTATGTAGTTTGTTATATTTACTTGTATGTATGTAGTATATTTAATTTTAGTTAGTTATTTGATTAATTTTTCATGATTTTATATTTATTTTTGGTAACACACTGTGTCTACATCTTTTTTGTTAAACTCTCCAGTCACAGGTCTGCTGGAAGAAATTTCTTAATGAAATAAGCAGTACCTTTGTGCTCCACTTCACTTTGTACAATGTTAAATTTTAATTTTCTCTGTGTGTACATAAATAAATAAATAAAATAATAAATAAATTCTTTTTTTATTTACTTTATCTTTAACGGCATTACACAAATTAAAGACATTGAATTAATAGTTATAAAGGTTAAACTTTAAAACACGAACTTTATTAAGATGTTAGCAAGGGAAGTCATTAACATATTCTGGAAAAAGAACTGCAGTAAATACTCCAACACCTTCATTACTAACTTTATACAAAATAATCACTTAAGAGAGAAAAAAAAACTTTCAAGTAGGTAATCAGATCCCTCCTTTAAGTACTCAGACACAGGGATCAATTCCTCATGGCAAAGAAATACTCACAAAGAATCATTACGACAAGGAAAGGAAAATTACGTGTTTTCTCCATGTAAACTGTTCAGCGGACCTTAAGCACGCTGATGGGATGTGCACGGACCATGATAATCGAATCTGTAATACTTTAACGACCTTGTGCTTATGAGAGCTGTTGGGTGAGAAGATTTGAAAGATTTCTTGGAGATATTGTGTACAAATTGAAGCGTTATTGCCAATTATTTAACTAGCGAAATGGCACCTGTAATTTCCTAAATTTACATTTTGTATACGAGCTCATCTCTATCGACAATTGTAAAATGTACCTATTACTAAGATTTTTTCTTCAAAAAGATTAAATCAGTTTTATTGAACCCGGATTTAATGGAGTCAACGGAACTTAAAACGGTGAAGTAAAACAATATAATCATGAAACGAACGAGCACAGCTAAGAGATATTCTCGACGGTATGTAAAGCCATGTTATAGGCATACGGGTGGTCTAGACTCTGACACGAAGTTGTTCCATTCGATAAGAAGATAAACACCACCGAAGATTACCATACGATAAGAATATAAACCGTTGCCATCTAAGAGAAGAGATCTTGTCAGTAAAGCAATCACTATCGCTATATACTTTTGATTCATTTTGGCTTAATACATATAACAATGAATAAAAGCCCGGATACACCAACTACTAAAGTTAGGCTCTCAATAAATGACAACGTCGATAGAACTAGTAACTTATCTACACTAAGAGACCTGTCCCACTGCCAGCGAGTAAGTGACTAGCTATCGATTAGATTCACGCTCAAGGAACTGACAGAGTTATGTATGTAACAATTTATACTTGACTGTTCACACCACCAGCGAGAATGCTTTTTTGTCGCAGTTGCAAATAAAACTTGCTCATCAATGCTCTTTTGGCGGTCAGAACATTAGCTAAACGATACAACAAGCCCACACTCGCAATACGCTCATAGCCCACCGACAAAACTATCTACTGGCGGCTCGCCAGTTTCTCGCTCAACTCGCTACTCGCTGATCGTTGGCGGTCGGACAAGTGGCCTAAGTGACTTAATATTACTAGAACATGTCATTAATATAATCCCGGAGACGTCAATTGCTGATCTTAGCTGAGTTATGTTCCAATGAATTACTATATATATCACTAGTTTTACCTTCACTGGCCTAATTATAGGTAGAAAGTGATTCAGCGACCCTGTAGTGTATGTGTTCACATGTAGTCGTACACTGTGAGGGTTTTGGGTAAACTGTTGTTTCCCCGGAGGAGCCAAAGGCATGGCATAGAAGGGGCACTGGTTTTATCTACTCGAGTTAACGGTGCTCCTTCTTTATGTGCTGAGATGGCCATGTGGTTTTAGTCGGTAGGAGTCCGACATATCCCTCACGATCAGGTGCAGAGCATCCATGAGAATAACCACACGATAATAAAAAAGGGTATATCTGTGGCAGCAGAGGGAGTAGATCCTTGATAGAATGGCGGTTGAGAGTGGGCACACGGATAAGAAGACCGATGGGTCCATGATACAGATAAATTCATAAGGAAGATCTGGACAAGACTGACAAAAACAAAGTCTGAATGGTGTGTAACCCACTTTGTAGGAGCAATTCCTAGAATGGGGCAATTTATTTTAATACATATAATTATTATTGACGTCATTAATTACGTCGTGGTGGCTGAGTGATTACAGCCTCTTGAACCACAGGTTGTGGTAAACCTGGTATGAACCAATGCGACTTTTCAATGTATCTAATATCTGCTTTTCTAAGACATCACAGATATACGGTGAAGGAAAACGTCGTGAGGAAACCTAGACTTAGTTTGAAATTGTCAACCGTTGGTAATGTTCGTTGCGGTAATGTTCGTGCTTTCCTGTATCAGAAGAGGCCCTTGCAGTGGGATGGTTATGTTATAATATGATGCCTAAGCCTTACGGTGGTTCTTTGAAAGCTGCTAATGATGATGGTGTACTACGTATATGCAAAGATCACGTTAATCAATTGCTCCGTTTTGAAGTCAATGAAAGACATACGTACAAACATACTTCCGCATCTAATGTGATTCATCAGATAAATATGATAGTAAAGGATAGATATGTTTACCCTTATTGAGACACGTTAAACGAATAAGTTCTCCTTGCCAAACAATCAAACAAATGTCTTTGAGGATAATAACTTTTATTTATGTGCTCTAAGGATTAGATCAATCGTGTGTAATGTCTTTGACATAATCGGCGTAAGACGACTTTGGCATAAGACGGCGCCATAATAAGTGGGTTTTGTCACGTAAACGATGTAATGATGTGAAAAGGTAAAGATCTTTATTAATCTTTTTCCTATGAAAGGGCATCAAGGGCGACTGCGTGCTTTATGAAAATTTTGTTTGCAGCAAAAAATATCCCAATTCTTTAAATTCTAATGCATAGTACATTTTCTTTACAGTCAAATGCAAAGATATCAAGACACTTGAAAAATTCTAAAGTAAAATACTGAAATACAATTCATATTGATATTGTGCCTACGCATGTTTCTACAAACACAAAATTTTATGTCTTGTAAAATATTTTGATATTTGAGTTCAAATTTTTAAATAAGGTTTTTGAGAAAAAATAATAATCTTTTTTTTTGCGAAGTGATTGTACACAATACACCAAAATATAATACATAATTGAAATAAAAATAGGTGGGTAAATTGTTAAGGTTCATAACGGTTCAAGTACTATTCTGCTTTTGGTGAAGAATGATTGAAAAGTCACAAAGCTATCTCATAAGGTAGATCTTTGAGGACTACTGAAAACTGACTTAAAATCAGGTTACCACTATTTTCTCACACGGCAATACTCTAAAGCAGGGCTTGCCAAACTTATTTTAATTGTGACGCCCTTGGAAAGTGGCCATAATTTTTGCGACGCCCTGGCCTTCTTGCCATACCTTTACCTACTAGTTGTAGTTCTAGCCTAATAACAATTTATCAGAAAAACTCCAAATAGCATCAATATTTTTCATCGACACAGACAGCCAACCTAATTAGATTGCCTCACGACGCCCCTGGGATAATACCGCGGCGCCCCAGGGCGTCACGAAGCACATTTAGGGAAGCCCTGCTCTAGAGTACCTTCTTTTTAGGGCGCCCAACGATTCACTATAAAAGAACCTACACTGTCTATATGTTTGCCTATTTCAAAGCGCTTTCTCATAATCTGAAATAGTGAGCTAGTTGATAACGTTTTTTATTTTGGTTCAAAGCAAATAACATAATATAACTTAAAATCATACCTGTATTCTCCGAAGGGGTAGGCAAGGGTATACAAAGTGGTACATTTCACCAATGCTATCATTAAGTCCCATATAATCAGTGGTGAAATCAAAATCCAAACGGGTTACGAAACCCTGAGGGTGCCAGTTCATGGCATTGCATCATGGATTCTATGCTAGATTTCTATAGACTAAAACTATATGATTCTCTACCGAGGTTCTGAGATAGCAGGCGCATTCACCGCACTCTTGTAGTGTAAGTATGAACTAAGTCATCTGGCAGAAAATATCCAAGGTAATAAAACCCGTCTCCTGTAGAAGTGAGGTCCTGTTCAGTAAATAGAACATGTTAAAACCCTACCTAGCTAAATGTTGTACCATATTGTAATGAAAAATTCATTTTGATTATTTTTTTAATGATAAGATTCATCGTTATTATTCGATACTTCGAGAAATTCATTAAAACTTGTTAACAGAAAAAATTGCGGGTCTTACAATATGTTTTATTTTTTGTAGGTTAGGCCCAATGTATCACTTCCCATATTATGTTATTCTATTTACTGGATAACCTGCAAATTCAACACCCAAAAATTTATAAATAATACATAACTCTATGAAAAACTTAAATAAAAATATTAGCAATACATTAAACGGTTGAACGGTCGATTAACGATCCTAGTTTGTTATCGGGGTCAGACCAATGGAATTGACACAAATTAGATTTAAAGTTTTGAGGAGACGACGGCGGCTAAGGGTTTTGGCCTAAAAGGACACGCACTGACCTAAATAGCACCGCCCTTCAAAGGGCCAAGTCCGTAGTGCTCGCAATCGTTGCCGAGTGTTTACAGATGCTTGAATAGAGTCAAATAAAGGAGACATATCAGTGGAACGAAGCCTTATACAATGTATCAAGAAGTTGCTTAAAAATATCAAGTTTAAAATGCTCCGTAACACATCGTCGTTGCCAATCAAGTCGTTTCCCAAATATCCTGAGTGCATGTACTAAGCTTTTGTGGAAAAAGAATGTGCGTCCCGGATTGGATCCCTGGAGTGTTTACTCGTATTCGGGAGGCACAGGTTCGAATCCTGCTCACAACCGAATTCATTTCCACAAATGTTTATAACTTTAGAGTGCGCTATGCATGCGTTAATGCTTTTCGAAGATTTATCTCAAAGTCAAAGTCAAAAGGTTTTTATTTCGAATAGGCAAATTACATGCACTTAAGAAATGTCAAATGATTCTAGTTGCCCGGTTCCAAAAAGTTGATCATATGGAGAAGAGCCGGCAAGAAACTCTATCTGTGCATGTACTTATTTTTTTATTTTTAAATTTCATCGTTTTTACTATTATGACTGGTTCATTAAAAAACATTCGTAGATATAATAGAATTGCTATGTAATTCTAAGCACTACACGATAACTATAATTTATAAAATAGCTTATGGACAGCATCTAAAACTTGTTAATTAATATTATAACAATAAAATCTACGCAAAAGGAAACGGATAATAGAAACAGAACAAATCTTAGATGTGCAACAAAGAGTTATCGCCAATTCTTTGTTGGATTTTTTATTGTAGTCTTACTTACTTATTTCTTAAAAGTAATTTAATGGTCTTCGTTGATTGTGTGTTTAGCCGCCAACTCATCAAAATCGGACTACTTTATAAAAACTTTCACGTGGGATATACCTATATATAATTATGTATTCTTATTTCTTTTAAATAGAAAACGTTGCCACACACTAGGAATTTCTTCCTATATCGTGGGTGCGTTTATAGACATGTAATCTCACATGCACACACACCCAGACCCGGAATAATTATCTGTAGATCATACAAATATTTGTTACGTGCAGGAACTGAACCTGCGACAGGCGACAGAGCAGCCAGTCTTTAAAAAAAAAAAAAAAATATTTTTATTAGGTTAGCCAACAATTGTTTACACATAGAAATAACATTGCGATTGACAGATGTACATTTGCAAGTGTAACAATCACTTATAGGCTAACACCGCATGAACAGTAAACGGGTAAAATATACGAAATTAATTATTTTTTGCTAATATTTAGGTTAGTTTTGCACTTAAGATTAAGTTAGTTATAACATTCGAACCTCTAAAAATATAATAATATGAGAATGCAATCATAAAATTAATTCCCGAATAATAAAATGTAGGTAAATTTAAAAATTAAAAGAATAAACGTTAATTAATATCATCATATTGAAATAAAGAAATATAAAACAATTGTTTAATTACAGTAGATACATAGATTAAATTAATTGGTAAATTAATTAATCTGTTTGGTATAATAAAATGAATTACAATAAATTGATGAAATTTGAATTTATTACTATGATGCAAGGTTTTCAGAGTGAATTATTAACAATTACTTTAATAAATTTATTAATACTTTAACTTACGAAGTACTTATATATGTATATAAATATAAAATATATGTATACATATAAAAGCATCAACTTGATAAAAATGTTTCAATATCGCAAAAGTATACCTTTTGCACATAACTGATATTAGTTTGTTTTTACAGTTAATCACCCTTTTCTAGCATCCAATTATTATTTATTTGTTGAATGCTTGAATGTAATGCTTTTCACGATATCATTATCTTAATTGGTATTTGCCAGCTATTCGCCAACTCTCCTGAAGCGTAAAACTAAATTCTTCACTGTTTATGAAGGCGTGTAAAATTGTCTATAAATTATTGGAATTTCGAGTGTCCTGATTAAGGCATCGCGCAGACGGTGGAAAGGACAGGACCGGACCCTTTGTCCGCGACTATAGAGCGTATGGAATGCTATGCCACAACGCACACGCAGGATGAAATCGCCGTTGAATGAAACTAATTGAAAAATACACGCTATTGCAGACAGCGCACTGTTTGAATTTTGAAAAAGCAAGTTTGTTTTTCCTTCGTTTTATATATCCTATATGTTCAAGGATGTAAACCATTAGAAAATAGGTGCAAAAAGTTCTGAAATATGACACTTAGAACATTAAGTTCCATACAAAAAAATTAAGATATATTTTCTCGTTTGTTTGAATTGCTAAATGGATCGTATATATATACCAATTTCCTAATCTTTTACATCACTAACCAATATAGGATATAATAAACTAAGGAAAATGAAAGTTGGTTTTCAAAATTCCTATTTCTATGAAACTCGATTTTCGAACCACCGGCGGGCAGTTCAGTCTGCTCCAAACGTTTCGTTATATTCACTTCATCACGGACAGATTCAAATTCAAATTCAATTTTTTTTATTTCACATAGACCAAATTACAGGCACTTATAAAACGTCAAAGCTAGGTGCACGGTTCCAAAAAAGTTGATCTTATGGAGAAGAACCGGCAAGAAACTCCATTGATTGTCTGCCATATGCGTTAAATTCCTCGCGATTGTGCCATAAAACTGTCTGACTGCCCAAAAATAGATAGTAGTTATGTTTTAAAGTTCATGTATGTATGTTTGTGAGTTTATTTATTCCACTATAACTTCTAAATACCTGTACCGATTTAGATAGTTATGAGAATTCTTGCATTTTCACGAGTAAGTGAAGAATTATTTTTATTTCATACTTTTTTACCTTACTACATTTTTTTTTGTTGTGGGAAATCTTACATGGACGCTGTGCCTGTCGATGTTATCACCGGACGGATGGACTCCGTCACCTAAACAGATTGCCTGCACAGACACTCTGGAAAGTTACGCGCGACAAAGCTCGGCGCGCCTCCGTTTCTGGCGGGACGACTATTCCTAATATTTTTGTCCTGCGAACTAAAATTTGGCCGTCTGCATAGACCCTAATGAATTTTGTCGTAACTTATAAATTTAAAAACAAAATGGAGCGAAAATTATTATGTAGATGGTGTTTTTTCTTATTTACTTGTTATACATTTACATTTTCGTAGCCCTCAGCTGCTATTTAAAGATTACTCTGAGATGACATTGTTATGGGCGGTGCCTACGCGGGACGAGGGCCTTAACGAAATTCCGTGCCCAACTTTCCATTTTCGTCACACTGATTGAAAAGTGATTTCATAAAATAACTTAGTATTATGAAATTATTCCTGAAGAATTTTGGGACAAAATGTTTTTGGACAAAAGTTTTCCCGGTAATCTTTATGATATACTTTTAATTGAATAAAAAATGATGAATTTTTTGTTTGATTTAATTAAGCAAGATTTGCTGGAAGAGCTCTTGAAGTACACTTACCAGGGGCAGGTTTAATTTCGCTTAATTTATTTATTTTGCTTGAGGTTGCATTTGTCTAAAACATTATAAAGATTTGGTGACGGCAACATAATACATATTAAAATATGGAAGAATTCGGAATAGTGAGCAGAGGTCAAGATGAACAAGATGGTTTAGCGGTCAGAGCACCTGGAGTATTTATCCGGGAAGCGCAGGTTCGAATACCTACTGCTCACGACTTAATTTTTCTTTAGGTCCAAAAAGTTGATCATATGGAGAAGAGCCGGCAAGAAACACTATCTGTGCATGTACTTATTTTTTTCTTTTTAAATTTCGTCGTTTTACTATTATGACTGGTTCATTAAAAAACATTCGTAGATATAATAGAATTGCTATGTAATTCTAAGCACTACACGATAACTATAATTTATAAAATAGCTTATGGACAGAATCTAAAACTTGTTATTTAATAAAATAAAAACACTATAACAAAAAAATCTACGCAAAAGGAAACTGATAAAAACAGAACAAATCATGACAAAGATGTGCAATAAAGAGTTATCGCCAATTCCTTGTTGGATTTTTTATTGTAGACTTACTTACTTATTTCTTAAAAGTAATTTAATGGTCTTCGTTGATTGTTTGTTTAGCCGCCAACTCATCAAAATCGGATTACTCTATAAAAACTTTCATGTTTATTTCCTTTCAAGAGGTCAATGTGTACACATTGACCCCTCCATTCAAACTATTCAAATTTTTACATCAATTTTATATTTTTCTTAATCTTCGCCGTTCAAGGAGCAGTTTTCGTCTTGCTAGTACTATGGTAATTACAAATAATTTGTTATATCAATTTAATTCTCGGCTCAAGTGAATGTATTCTATTTATATATTACCCCTTTCAAAGGAAATTACCTAATAAATTAGGACCATATATATATGTAGCGTCAGGGTCCGACATTATTTTAAAAAATAACACAAAAGTCTTCACGCAATCATTTAGTTTATTTAGATTAAATAAACCTTATTAATTTTACAACAATTAGCCTAACTAAATTAATCTGCACTGATTATAAAAAAACTACTCGACAAAAGATTACTCAGTGATTACGTAACGTGTGCACCGGGCAACGGTCGACGAACGACTGAGCCGAGTTTTTTTTTTTTTTTTTTTTTTTTGATAGTGGCATCTCGCAGGTCAACCTAGGAGGTTGTCGGCTGCTTAACCGGGCTTTCCTGTGGATGCCCTAATAATAAACTATTATTAAGGCCTCCAGCCAGGGGCTTACGAATTAAACTAAATCTAAAGCGACCACGCTAAGGGCACCCCCTGCGGGGTACGAGCCTCGGCTTAGGGCGTCGCTTGAGGGAGGACAGCAAGGGACTGGCTGGATCGAACAAGGATTATTATAATTATTATTATCAGGGGAATTTAAAGCTACAGGCTCAGCGGCTACGCGGGCTGGCACGAGCAAGGGTCGGGGAGGTGATGCATTAGGTGCATTACGGGGACGTCGCGACGGGCCTCGGCGGCGAGGCCTAAATGACGGCGGTCTGTGCTTGTGTACTGTGCTGGTGGCCCTACGGCTCTCTTGGAGCAGGGTTATAGCGTCATCGGGGTACAATAGTGAATGCCTAGGACGGCGAATTCTACTTATCTGGGAGGGGGTGTATCGGGCGGCAGCCGCGATAAGAGGGTTGGGGTGCTTTTCAGCAGACTCGAAATAACGCTTGCAAATGCGTTTTATAAACTGTTGGATAGTGGGAATCTTGAGGTCGAGATGGAGGTTTTCGTTTCTAACGTAGAGGGGGGCTCCCGTGACCTTACGTAAGGCACGGTTTTGGAGGGTCTGCATCTTATGGAGGCGGTACGATTTCGCGTGTGGGAACACTACGCAGGCGTAGGTCATGATGGGGCGTATGCACGTGGTGTAAATGCGCAGTTTGCACTTAAGGGACAATCTGCTGCGTGCGTTCATGATAAAGTGAAGCCTACCCAGAGCGAAGGCGGCGCGCGAGCGCACCGTCCTTATGTGCTCACCGAAGGTCAAGTGTCTATCGAGGATGACTCCTAAGTACTTGGCTTGCTTCTCCCAAGGGATCGGCTTGCCGAACATGGTTATCGGTTTGGGGTCGGGGGGTCTGATCCTACGCTTTTTCGCGAAGAGTACGGCTTGACTCTTATCGGGGTTGACTTCTATTCTCCATTTCCTGAACCAAGCGCCTAGTACGTTGGCGGAAGTTTGGAGAGTGCTAGCTATGCGGTCGCGCACGATACCGGAGTAGAAAATGGCAGTGTCGTCTGCGAAGAGAGCTAACTTTGCCTGTCTATTTTTGGGGATGTCGCTAGTGAAAAGCGTGAACAGGAGGGGCGAGAGCACGGAGCCCTGGGGGACACCGGCGCGGATAGAGTGGGGGGCGGATAGTGCGCCCTCTATGCGGTAGCGGAAAGTGCGATTCGAGAGAAAGTCCCGTAGGATGAGCACGAGACGGTCGGGCTGAGCCGAGTTTGCACGTGCGCTGCCTTATATATCGCTCGGCGTTGGGGTTGAAATGACGTCGGTCAGTTGTTTGTTCACTGCTTGCCCGTTGCACTCGCAGTTTACAAAATAATGACGGTGGCGCCGTCACGGCCATACTGACGTACGCTCGTCCTCGAGCGTCTTCTGAGCATCTGGGAACAAGACAATAACCTGTTCGTTCATCCTGACATCTCTTTTTTTTTTATCTAGTATGATTTTTAACAAAAGGTTTCAATAATGTGCTGGCCCGGTTAACCCTTCAGCTTACCACAACTACTAAATTCATCAGTATTAAAACTGGAGACGATTGTGCTAGACCGGACAAATATCCCTTTAGCGAATGCTAGACCGGATACCAGTCCCTATAGCCAAATATGCTAGACCGGATTGCAATCCCTATAGCTGAGTCATTGGACCGGATTTTCCCTTCAATGACTCCTTCCTAAATTTTTTTTTTTTTTTTTTTTTTTTTTATTTACCATCGTCGTGGTGTACAATGGCATCAGTTACAACATTTATTGACTCCGGTAAATCTGATGATGGACTTTCTACATTATCACTAATAGCGCACAAAGTACGTGAACTAGCCGATACAGTGCTACCATTAACAGATATAGTGTCGCTATCGGAAAGTTCATCCTCAGCATCACCAATCACAGCTACGCTATCATTATCACGATCAGTTTCATGAACAACATTACCCTGGTTAACATCCGCCGTCACGTCATCATCATAATTTTCGGCTACTTCTATAAAACCTAATGGACCGCGGGGTACTTCGCGTAAGTTCTCGTGGGCGACCTTGTACGTTCGACTAGACCCGTTAACAAGTTTCAACTCATACCTATCGTTTTCTAAGACAGCAGTGATTTTATAGGGGCCTTTATACTTTGGGTCCAACTTAGTTTGGTGTCTTTCTTCACTTTTTACGAAAACAAAGTCTCCAATAGAAAAGGGCTTTATCTTAGCCTTACCCCGGTTAAAGCGAATGACGTCAGACTGAGCCAGTCTCTTTATATTGTCTGACGCACTAGACCGCGCCGCTTCCAAATCTAGTCTACTAGGATTATCGGGATTCGTAGCTATTCTAGAAATACCTAATGAGTTACCTTGAATTCCAAACATCAGCTCGATTGGGGTGAAGCCTGTAACTCTGCATTGGGTACTATTAAGGGCTAGTTGGATCTCACCTAACTGTTCCTGCCATGACCTGTCGGAATCACCTTCAGCTACCGTGAGCAAGCTCTTAAGAGTTCGCATCACGCGCTCCACTTGTCCGTTGGCTCTGCAGGCACCCGTAGCGATAAGGTGTAACTCAATATTGTTGTCTTTACAAAAATTTCTAAAATCTATATTGTCGTAAGAGCGCCCACGATCGGCTATTATTCTTTTTGGCGCTCCGAATAAATGTACTAAGTCTTTTACTGCTTTAATAGCGTCAACGGAATTTAATGTCAGTGTGTGTTTCAGTAAAACATATTTTGTAAAGGCATCAATAGTGACGGAACAATATTCTTTGCGGTCACTCTTACCGCTGAGTTTCCCTGTAAGGTCCAAGTGCAGAGTGTGCCATGGAAATGGTACCTTGGGGATTGGATGCAGGCGTACTTGTTGCGCACCCGATGGGCCCTTTGAAGACTTGCAGACTACACAGGAATCTACAAACTTCTTTACATATTTGGACATGTTACCGAACCAGTAAAGGTCGTACAACTTATCTAGTGTTTTTTCATATCCTAGATGTTTTATATCATTATGAACGTGACTAATAAGCGACCATATCAAGGAGTGAGGAAGGATTGGTAACCATTTAGTAGTTTTGGCTCGTTCTATTTTACGGTACAGTATGCCTTGCCTAATATCGTAAGTGTGTGCGATTTCAGAGGGTAATTGATTTGATTGTATTTTAGAAATCAAGTCCATGATTTCAGAGTCTCGCTGTTGTTCTACGTATAGCCATCCTTTATCGAATTCCGAAAAGTTAACGACTTTCGTAGTTAGAGGTTTCTGAACTATTACTTTAGAATCTGCTACGTTATCTTGAATGTCTAGAGGGGAGTTACGGGATAAAAAGTCTGCGTGAGCCATGTTTCTACCTTCTTTATAGACAATATCAAAATTATAGGATTGTAGTATAGCCCACCATCTATGGACTCTGTGTGTAAGGTCCTTTTTAGAATGGGAGGCTTTTAAAGCATTACAATCCGTTTACACGGTAAAATGTCGGCCATAGAGATAGCGTCTAAAGTGTTCCACAGATTTTACAACGGCTAACGTTTCCAACTCGTATGAGTGGTAGCGGCTTTCTGCACTAGTGGTTTTATGACTAAAATAAGCTAAGACATGTGGAAGAGAGTTATACTTTTGAATTAGGACAGCCCCGTATCCGTCACTGCTGGCATCGGTATGTAACTCGATGGGCAAAGAGGGATCAAAGATTTTGAGTACTGGTTCTGTAATCAAGTATCTAACTATTTCGCTATGAATCTTATCGTGTTCAGCAGTCCAAATGATGCGGCCTTTACCAGAAGTAAGTGGATACAGGGGTTTGAGTAACTTTGAGAAATTTGGGATAAATTGCCTGAAATATGTTAATAATCCAATAAATTGCCTAACCTGTTTAACTGTGGAAGGTTTTGGGGCATTTTGTAAGGCTTGAACTTTGCGCGGATTAGGTTTGAGAGCTCCTGAGGACACAACATAGCCTAAATACTCGATCTCCTTTTTCATAAAAGAGCATTTCTTAAAGTTAAATGAGAATCCAGCAATAGATAAAGTCTCTAGCAATTTATCTAGTCGAGAAAGGCCTTCATCAACGGCTACTGATGCTGCAAGGACATCATCCATGTAGACCAGGATTCTGTCATCTTTTAACGGTTTTAACGCGGAATTAATAGCCCTTTGAAACACCTGTGGAGCATTTCTAAGACCAAACGGCATCGTTAAAAATTCGTATTGGCCTGTTGGTGTTACAAAAGCAGTCTTCTCCACTGTGTCCTCATGAACCCTCACCTGGTGGAAACCAGAGGCCATGTCCACAATACTGTAATAATAGGCTCCATGTAATTTATTAATTTGGTCACTGATCAAAGGAAGAGGGTAACTATCCGGGCGAGTATTGCTGTTGAGCTCTCTGTAATCTACACACAAACGATCGCTACCGTCTCTCTTTTTCACTAATAGGATGGGGCTTGAAAATGGGGACGAACTTTCTCGAATTATATTGGCATCTAACATTTTTTGAATCTTTTCGTGAACGATATCAAGTTCTAGTGGAGACAAACTATATGGTCTTCTGTGAACTATTTTTGCAGGATCAATAAGATCAATTTTTAGTTCGCCGGTTTTAATGCGAGTCGTTGGTAAACTCTGTACGAAATTGACGGAATATTTTTTGAGTATGCCTAACAAACGCTCTCTATCATTTCCTACGAGGTCCGTATCTATCGTATCTCCGTGAAAATGTGAGAACGCGCAAGAGTTGGATATCTTTTTCGCAATGAAAGTTAAATGACCATCACTAATCTGAACGGAAATCCTAGTTCTAAAACATCACGGCCTAATAAAACTTCTTCACTAAGAAAATCGTCTGACAAAGCATGATAAGTGATGTCGAAATTAAGATTTTGAACTATAGTGGGACATCTAATTTGTAGCATAGAAATCACATTATTATTACCTACGCCCTTTAAAACTATTTGTTCATGAAACTGCTCGCCCTTAAGGAATTTACAATAGCTCTGTTTGATTAAACTACACTCCGACCCAGAATCGAAAACAAAAGGTAGTTTAATACCACTTATCTGAATCACTCCATGCGCAGCTCGGGTGCACACGTTGACCTGCTTGCTGGAGCTGGCGGTAGCGCCCGCAGCATCTTCCTTTTTCTTGTATCGCAAGGGACAAGCGGAGGCTACGTGGCCGGGGTCGGCACACACGTAGCAGGCGACAGATGGACGAGGATTCCGCGGAGGGGCTGAAGAATGTGGCGGCTCCGCCCTGACTGCCACTGAAGAGTTCTTTGCGATGAATCTGTTTCTGTCGCGGCAATCTTGACCCCGGTGACCGTGTTTACCACAAAAGTGGCAGTTGCCGCGAAACGGAATATTGTTTTTAAAGCGTTTCGCGTCCGGATCAGTCGAACCAATGTCTTCGTTACGTCTCTTTAATGTGAAACCGCGTAACGTGCGAAATAACTGGCTTTTGTCGTTTATAATCACTGAATTTAGCTCTCGACGAATCTTGTCATCGCACTGCGACAGTACGGAAATGGCAAAACCTGTGATCACTTTCTCTGGCATATTCACTTCTGGAATCTTCTCGATTAATTGCCATAATCGCATTCCCGCTTCAGCAGGGCTCTCTTTGCCGTCCAACTGAAATTTGATGACGTGATCGAAATGGTCTTGCATCATCAAAGGTTTCGCAAATCTTGATATCAGCATCTCTTTGATCGCAGGCCATGATATTTGGTCAGGTTTGATATTCGTTAGACACGTTGCCGCACGCCCTTTAAGAGAATGTGTTAGGGCTAGGATTAAGTCGATTCCTTTTATTTTCTTCTGCTCAATTATCAATTCGCTGAGTGTGCACCAATTAACGACGTCGGATTCAGGTTCATCCGGGTCATAATTAACTAATTTTGTTGGTGTATGCTGAACTGGCTGACAAGATGTCATATTGTCAGCGATTTTTTTGAAGATCGCTTCCATACCAGTCGAGAATAACATCATTTGCTCCATGACTGGATTACTCGGCGCATTTGCCTGCGATGATTGTGGGGGTAGATCCGTAACTTCTGATGTAGCGTCAGGGTCCGACATTATTTTAAAAAATAACACAAAAGTCTTCACGCAATCATTTAGTTTATTTAGATTAAATAAACCTTATTAATTTTACAACAATTAGCCTAACTAAATTAATCTGCACTGATTATAAAAAAACTACTCGACAAAAGATTACTCAGTGATTACGTAACGTGTGCACCGGGCAACGGTCGACGAACGACTGAGCCGAGTTCGGATTATCGTCTACGCGCCCCGCAAGGGGCGCGAGGAATCGGTCTCGGGCTTTTTGTGCCCTTTCCCGAGGTTTGTGTTTCGCGGTCCATACGATTATGGACCGGGGGTTGGGGGGGGGGTATTTTACCCCTAATGGTCCGGTGTCCGTGAGGCAACGTGGGGTTAGCAGGTCGGTCGGTCGTGGCAACAGAATACGCCTAAGTGACGCGGGATTTCTCCGCGTCACGTGGGGGTGTCTGTTTGCACAGTGTATTCGGTAGGAGCGCCCGACTTGTTTCACGACATCCGTGCGACCAGACCCCAGCCAGGTGAGACCCCCAGTTACCTGGGGGAGGCCCAGCGAGGGTCGATCAAGCAACAGGATGTCGGCTTTGAGTGGCGCCCCCTACCGAAGGGTGTTGTCCCGAATTTTACAACGCAATCAGAGCGTGCCGATAGCGTTCCAAAACAGGGGACGAAGTAGTGGGTGTGCATGACTTGTTTGGTGTGTGACGTCATCCAATGTTTACATCGATTTCGTACACCTGCCCGTGCACGTATCGATGCGTGAGTTTATAATGTATGTGGAGTTTGGTTTGTGTGGGCGTTATGCTAGTTGCGCCTATGTTAACTTAGACGCAACTTGCGTCGCCGGCGTGTGTTTATGTATGCGGAGTGCTTTTTGTTTGAGAAGGACGCGTGTAGGCTGAGCCGAGCCGAGTTTGCACGTGCGCTGCCTTATATATCGCTCGGCGTTGGGGTTGAAATGACGTCGGTCAGTTGTTTGTTCACTGCTTGCCCGTTGCACTCGCAGTTTACAAAATAATGACGGTGGCGCCGTCATATATATATATACACCACACTAGAAATTTCTTCCTGTATCGTGAGTGCGTTTATAGACACATAATCTCACATGCACACACACCCAGACCCGGAACAATTATCTGTAGATCATAAAAATATTTGTTCCGTGCAGGAATTGTACCTGCGATAAGAGACACACCAGCCGGTCTCTCGAAAAAAAATATATGTATATAAATATAAAATATATGTATAGGTACATATAAAAGCATCAACTTGATAAAAATGTTTCAATATCGCAAAAGTATACCTTTTGCACATAACTGATATTAGTTTGTTTTTACAGTTAATCACCCTTTTCTAGCATCCAATTATTATTTATTTGTTGAATGCTTGAATGTAATGCTTTTCACGATATCATTATCTTAATTGGTATTTGCCAGCTATTCGCCAACTCTCCTGAAGCGTAAAACTAAATTCTTCACTGTTTATGAAGGCGTGTAAAATTGGCTATAAATTATTGGAATTTCGAGTGTCCTGATTAAGGCATCGCGCAGACGGTGGAAAGGACAGGACCGGACCCTTTGTCCGCGACTATAGAGCGTATGGAATGCTATGCCACAACGCACACGCAGGATGAAATCGCCGTTGAATGAAACTAATTGAAAAATACACGCTATTGCAGACAGCGCACTGTTTGAATTTTAAAAAAGCAAGTTTGTTTTTCCTTCGTTTTATATATCCTATATGTTCAAGGATGTAAACCATTAGAAAATAGGTGCAAACAGTTCTGAAATATGACACTTAGAACATTAAGTTCCATACAAAAAAATTAAGATATATTTTCTCGTTTGTTTGAATTGCTAAATGGATCGTATATATATACCAATTTCCTAATCTTTTACATCACTAACCAATATAGGATATAATAAACTAAGGAAAATGAAAGTTGGTTTTCAAAATTCCTATTTCTATGAAACTCGATTTTCGAACCACCGGCGGGCAGTTCAGTCTGCTCCAAACGTTTCGTTATATTCACTTCATCACGGACAGATTGTCTGCCATATGCGTTAAATTCCTCGCGATTGTGCCATAAAACTGTCTGACTACCCAAAAATAGATAGTAGTTATGTTTTAAAGTTCATGTATGTATGTTTGTGAGTTTATTTATTCCACTATAACTTCTAAATACCTGTACCGATTTAGATAGTTATGAGAATTCTTGCATTTTCACGAGTAAGTGAAGAATTATTTTTATTTCATACTTTTTTACCTTACTACATTTTTTTTTGTTGTGGGAAATCTTACATGGACGCTGTGCCTGTCGATGTTATCACCGGACGGATGGACTCCGTCACCTAAACAGATTGCCTGCACAGACACTCTGGAAAGTTACGCGCGACAAAGCTCGGCGCGCCTCCGTTTCTGGCGGGACGACTATTCCTAATATTTTTGTCCTGCGAACTAAAATTTGGCCGTCTGCATAGACCCTAATGAATTTTGTCGTAACTTATAAATTTAAAAACAAAATGGAGCGAAAATTATTATGTAGATGGTGTTTTTTCTTATTTACTTGTTATACATTTACATTTTCGTAGCCCTCAGCTGCTATTTAAAGATTACTCTGAGATGACATTGTTATGGGCGGTGCCTACGCGGGACGAGGGCCTTAACGAAATTCCGTGCCCAACTTTCCATTTTCGTCACACTGATTGAAAAGTGATTTCATAAAATAACTTAGTATTATGAAATTATTCCTGAAGAATTTTGGGACAAAATGTTTTTGGACAAAAGTTTTCCCGGTAATCTTTATGATATACTTTTAATTGAATAAAAAATTATGAATTTTTTGTTTGATTTAATTAAGCAAGATTTGCTGGAAGAGCCCTTGAAGTACACTTACCAGGGGCAGGTTTAATTTCCGCTTGAGGTTGCATTTGTCTAAAACATTATAAAGATTTGGTGACGGCAACATAATACATATTTTCTCTCTCTTTCTTTTAGTGGTAGTGTAGTTAATATAATTTAGGTTTTATTTTTGTAAATATTTTTATTTATTATGTAAGTATTGTACTAATATTGTTAAATTCACTTATATATATATATATATATATATATATTATTTTCATAGTGCAGATATTTAATAAATTTCCAACAATACATATTAAAATGTGGAAGAATTCGGAATAGTGAGCAGAGGTAAAGATGCACAAGATGGTTTAGCTTAGGATAAATACTCCAGGTGCTCTGAGCGCAGGTTCGAATACTGCTCACGACTTAATTTTTCTTTCCATAAAAAGAAAAACTATTTATTTTTGCGCGCCATTACACGACGCACACGACATTAAATCACACATACATATAAATTAACTTATGTTACCTACACAAACTAAACATAAATTATTATTTAGTACACGTCTTGGATTGTACCCCTGTACTTAAATAATTACAATAAAAATAATAATTATTTAGTTCACGCCTTGGATTGTACCCCTGTTCTTAAATAATTACAAAAAAAAACAATTTATTTATATACCTTACTACATATCAAAAGTAATGTGCTATCTGTGCCTGTTTCAACCCAAGAAGCTAGATTAAAAATGGAAAATCACCACAAATTGCCAAAACTGTACCTCGATTTCATTTGTCATTTTATGTCTTGTAAAAGAAAAAGAATTGTCTATCCCTTCCAAATTATCGTATATCAAAAAGAGAAAATAGTTTATAATGTTTAACATTATACCTATATTCAAATGTTTGAAAATATCAGACAGAAGATAGACCCAAAACTCTACCAACGTAAGTAGTATGCGAGCACGATTATTCCTTTTGACCCTACTTAATACATAATCGATGAGATAAGCCGCAAGTATGCAATATTTTTCAAGGGCCCAGGTTCGGTTTTCACTTTCACGTATACATTTTTGAATGTACAGCCGAACAAAGAAATGTTCAGAGTTTATTAAAAACTGCCTAGGCGCGGTTGAAGGGTGAATTTGGATTTGATTTCCGAATAAGGTAAAGTTTTATTGTTAACTGAGTATCTATGGAGTTTCTTGCCAGCTCTTCTCCATATGATCAACTTTTTGGAACCGAGCAACTAGAATCATTTGATGTTTCTTAAGTGCATGTAATTTGCCTATTTGAAATAAAAACCTTTTGATTTTGACTTTGACTTTAATGTTTGGGAAATTCCAATAGCAGTCCGGAGTTCTGATGTCCGGCAGACGCCAATAGGCTCACCACCTCTGTTCCACCTCGCGGTACTTACAAACATAATTTATTTATTTATGATAAACAGCTCACTGCACTTACAGTTTCCCAACACGTACAGTGAGCCCATTTTACACAACTTTATGTAATTAATAAGTATAAAAACACACAAATAGACATGCTACGAGTAAAACAGACTTCACAGTAATGTACAAATTTATTGCACTGTAAAAAAATGGATTTGAATATGAAAAATCTGGCAGGTATCATGTTATATAACATATTTATATTTAAAAACACATATAACTTTACTAGCCCATAACTGTCCCACTGCAGGGCAAAGGGCATCGTCTCATACAGAGAAGGCACGAACATAGATCACCACATTAACTCACTGCGGGTTGTCAATTTCAGACAGGTCCAGGTGTCCTCACAATATTTTCCTACACTATATGTTTGTGTACCTTGGAATTACCAATAAAGTACATAAGACATTGAAGAAGTCACATTCGATACATGCTAGATTTGAACCCAGTACTTGTGGCTCAAAAAGCGAGCTCGTAACTACAACACTAAACGCATAATATAGTATTACTAGCTGTACCCCGCAAACTTAGTTCTGCCATATAATTTTTTTGGCTAGGGCCACCGTTATCACATAAGGGTATAGAAAGCCTACGACCTATTCTCAGACCTACCAAATATACACAAAACAATTCAAAACAATCGGTAAAGCCGTTTCAGAGGAGGTCGATAACAAACACTGTGACACAAGATTTTTATATATTAGGAGATTAAATATATTATTATATCATTTAATTACGAGATTTAAACCTATTTCACTTAAACTAACACTTAATTTTAACTCAAATCCATAACAACACATTTCTGAAACGTAATATAAATGGAAAATAAAACACCACCAAAATGATAACATTTCTTACAAGCACCGCAAATTAAGCCAAACGAAATTGGGCACAATTCAGGCTATTTGCAAACTAAAGTTGTAATACTGAACAAATTGCTCTATATTGTCGTCTGAGAACATTCTAGAGGTTACAAATATGGAGGTTGAAGAAAGGGTGAAGATACATGAGTGGCAAAAATATTTTGTACATATGAGTACCAATTCGAATCCCATCCGAACAGTTTTTCTGTCCGGAAATTCTTAATAGCAGCAGGAGTTTAGAATTATGCCCGATTGTAGGCAATAGGCTCACCTCCTATTACATGAGACTTGATAACAGCATTAGTAAATTACGACTTTACAACTGTGTACACCTCTGTCTACCCCTTTTGGGAATACAGGCGTGATGCTAAGTGGGAATTATGTAGCAGTATCTACATATTTTCAAACGCTTAATTTTTCTAGCAAAAAAAATATGAATATGAAATTTCTACAAACATTAGCACGTGACAGGACGGGCTTTGATGCTCGCTGTTCTAGTTCTGCGTATTAGAGATACGTAGAACTGTTATACTTATGAAAGTGGAAATTCATTTTTGAAATGTATTCATTTAAGACCAAAAAAAAAACTGATAAATATTAAATTTATCGTTGTCGGATTTATTATATGTATAGGACCTTATTTTATATTTTTGTTTGTGAGTAAAATCCATCAGTGCCGAACTGTTGACCTGTTGACTTACACACTACTCTACACAAACCTTTACCGGGGTTCCAGGGTCGCATCTGCATTCACCGCAACCCCAGTAAGCTGTATATATCTCTACTATATACACATATTCATTTATATATCAATCAAGTGTCAATAGTCTACCGCAGGCCTAATTGTACAGTATGAAGGTTAACCCTTGCATGTTTCAAAGCAATTAATTGTAAGTCGCATATTCATGACTCGGTTGACGGTCTTGATTCGTAATTATCTGGCAGTTAGTGGTAAAGTAAAGGAGGCCATTTCTGCTATTAATTAGGACCATGGGCGCTATTCGAATTATCTGACAGATAGTAGCAAAATGAGGGTCGTTTCTGATTAGAACCAGCTCATTAGAATGTTTTGTTATGTGCAGCTTTTTTCAATTCAAGCAAATAACGGGACGAGCTAGGAGAATCATGTGACAAGGAAAGTCTTGAGGATGAATGTGAATGCTTATAAGAGTAGCGGAAGACTGAGAAAACAATGGATGGATTGTGTTAATGATGATGGCTGGAAAGGGAGTGACTAACGATATGACGGATGATACGGTATGGAAGAAGAATACATGCTTGATAGACCCTAAATAATGTTTGAGGTAAATTGAAATAATTTTAACAAATATGACGTAAAATGACGCCCGTCTCCTTAGTCATCCTGCGACAACGCTACACACCTAGACAATTAGGACATTTATTTAAAATTGCGCTAGAAATTATATTAAGAAACGTATTTAATTGTTGAGTTCGAAATCACCACTTCACGCTTAAATGCTCATTGCTTGGTATAAGCCATGCATTGACTTCACAAGACTGTCCCATCATAGTTACATCCAACTTTACCATAAATATCAACAATAAAATAGGTAAATCAATCAACAACAGCATAAAGCAATCATGCAACAAACAAGCGAACGAACCCTTAGGGTGGCTGTCCACCAAAGCGGTATGGCGAAGCTGAGCAGTGCGAGGATATACCTATAGTGGAGACATGAATGAAACGTACTCATTTCATTAAAGCAGTGCAGAGAAACGGTGTGGTACGAATCTGGGGTAGGGAAAAGGTACGGGGTGAATTTACCTCATTCGGTCATTTCTCGCATACAATCCTCGCACATAGTCCCCACATAGCTACGTCCCTATGGATCTCCTTTCACTCACATTGTGTACAAAGACCTAGAGCTCTGTTAAGACGTTTTCCATCGGCACCGCGGTGTTCAAGATTACCTAAGAAAGTTAATCATTTCATTTGGCCGGAGTTTCGCCTCGCTCACCGATCCGGTTTCTCGCACCGCTCTAGTTTCTCGCACCGCTCTGGTGGAAAGTTACCCTTAATGTTACATGATCCGAGATCAATCCAAGCCCGAGTATTTGCTTGGGGCACATTGGGCCTCTAATTAGGACGGCACTATAGAGTTACACTATATTTGTCACAATCAATTGATTTATTGGGACAAAATAAAACACGCTACACGGGATTTCAGGAAATCTATATTTATTTGCATCTTGTGTCAAAAAATAAAATTAAATATACTAAAAAGGTAAGCACTTTATGTTTTTTTTTTACTTTCATTATACTGTTTCTTTCGGTCGTTGGAATTTTCTACGCTTTTGAAATATGTAGGTAGGTACAAAGAATTTAGATGGATAAAAAAAAATGCCTAATGATACTTATTTCTTACAAACAAAATTTAAGATCTTTGTGTAAATATTTATAAATTTCTTATTCAAAAAAGATCCCAAAACACTTAGGTATCATAAATACTTGTTTTGAATAGGTCAACGTTTTCAAGTGTCTTTAATAAACTATATTTATTTTATAAATTTGCGCTTATCCTTCAGTTTACAATCTTACTCTTTTGTTTCGGCTCGTTCGGCTTATTGTTTGGTATCTCATTAGGAATATCATGTATCTTCGCTACATAATATAAAACAAAGTCGCTTTTCACGTCTGTATGTCTGCTTATCCGCTAACACCTCCTAACCCACGCAACGAATTTTGATTTGGTTTTCACCATCGCATCGTTTAGATAATTTTTCACAGATGTTTTATATATATAACTAACTGATGCCCCACGGCTTCGCCCGCGTGGATGTCGGCTATTGCGACCAAAAGTAATCATGACATTTTGGTCCCGTTCCCGCTTTATAATTGCCCATTTTTTTAATTATTAAAATGGATATAGTATGTTATCCTTAAGAGATACACATATGACATTGCAATTTTTTTTGTAGAATTATATTAAGACTAGCCGTGCCCGCAACTTCGTCCGCGTGGATTTCGGAAACTAACACTCAGCCAGTGGAACCGTAATTCGGTTTCACCCCGTTAATTTGAGAAAAAAACCTACTAAAATATCTAATATATAAAATTCTCGTGTCACAGTTTTCGTTGCCATACTCCTCCGAAACGGCTTGACCGATTTTGATGAATTTTTTTGTGCTTATCCGGTATCTATGAGAATCGGCCAACATTTATTTTTCATCCCCCTAAATGTTAGGGGTAGTCCACCCCAATTTTTTTATTTATATAGCAAAACAACGTTTGCCGGGTCAGCTAGTATTATATAAAACTGTAAAATACTGGTATTAAGCTGCATCCGGTTTGACTGGAAGCCGACGGCAACGTAATTGGGAAAAGGCTAGGCAGATATATATATACAGGTAAATCACGCATATTTTGCTAACGTATAAACATCGAGCGTTTGTGACGTAAGTACCTATATTCGTCAACGTATCGAACGCGTTGGTGCGAAACGAAATTGAAATTGGATTTGCATTATTCCTGTGAAAGGATCTCGAAGTATTTCATTCCGAAGACCTTTCATAACAACTGACAAAGTCTCACAACTTGCGAGTTCGTTAGGTACCTAAGTTAAATATTCAGCCGAATGAATTACTGAATTTCATGATTTTAAAGCGTTTATTTAGGATATTGACTGCCTCGTTGGTCTAGTGATCCTAAACGCGACTGCGGAGCATGAGGTCTTGGGTTTGATTCCCAGGTCAGACAAAGTGTTTTTTCTGTTTCTCAGTAGCAGTCCGAAGTTTTGTGCATGAGTGATGGCAATAGGGTCACCACCTTATTACGGGACTTAATAAAAGCATTGGTGAAATGTGGGTGTACAATTGTTTATACCAGTCTCCCACAAAGGTTGTTTACGTATAGTCAATTTGTGTATTAACAGTATATTTAAGTCACCTTTTACCATTAAATTTGATTTGAATCTTTACCGGGATCCCGAGATCGTCTTATTTTCCAACCACCAAAAAGCAAAATAAGAAAATTTGCCAAATGAGCCAAACTGAAAAGCCATTTAAGAAAAACTTGCAGTCTCAAAAATGCTTTCTATTTAGTACACTTAGTAAAAACTCTTAATGTATCTTTAAACGAAGATGCGATAAATCACAGTTCATTTAGACTAATGTCACGTACGGGTGTCTAGAACAAAAAGTTTAACCAAAGTTCTTAAGTCGCAATTAAATGTAATAATGTCTTTCATTTTCGAAAGTTTTTTTATTTAACTTTCGCTCTTAGTTGTGAAATTTTACCGAAAAAATTTAAGGGCAATAGAGCCTTTTACTTGAACTCGCGACAATCTAAGCAGTCCGATTTGACGTTTCTCGTTTTACCTTTGTATCAAAGTCTACGTAAGAAATTGAAAATCAAATTCATAATCCTAAATAATTACTGTGTTACCCTTACACTATAACAACGATTATCATTCGTAAACCTCAAGTTTAACTTTATATTGAAAAAATGCTCTCAAAAAAGAAACGTCAAATCGGACTTCTTATATTGTCGCGAGTATAACATATCTATGTAATCAGACAGAAACGGAATTTAACCTGAGCACTCGCTTATTTCTTTCATTTTATTTTGTTCATTGAGAATTTCGATCAAAATGGACGTAGCCATAACACAAAATAACAGCATCACCTGCAAGGCAATTTAGAAAATTAAGAGATCAATTTTTTTTAAATATTAATTATCATTATTTTCGATAAAATTGTTCACTTACTTACTTAGTTACTAAACACGGCCTTTGTTTTTAACACACTTTTATTAGCTTCACCTGTAACTAACTAACTATGAAGTTATTATATAAAATGGAAAAATATTTTATCGTAAAAAAGCGTGGGGTGCTCGATGTCAATTGTTGTAAATATTTAATTGAAGAAAATATCTAAAGAAGCACCCCACGCTTTTTTACGTTATAATATTTTTTTCATAATCATATATATAGAAAATTATTGTCTACTTTTTAGTTCAACTTGTTACAAAAGCGTGTTTTTTAGTTTTTTAAACTATTATTTATTTTACGACAATTCAGGACATTATACCTACTGAGTTTTGCATCTATGCAATTCATCAAACTCGGAACATTATTATACCATATTTAATTCGTTTTACGAAGCAGTTAGTACGTAGTCATAATATTGCTAACAATTAAACCACAAAGGTATATAGTGTCGATGACTATTAATAAATAAATAATAAAATAAATTGCAGATGATATATTCTGTATATGGTACATACCTTTTATCTGACGAATAAAGATCAAATTCTGTTCTATACATCACAAAACAGAAAAAAGAAAGGACTAAAGAATTATCCACAACAGCCTTTAACGATGACCCCTTGAGGTTGGTAAATATATTCCAAGCCATAAACCACAAAGCCATAAGAATGGGCTTATTAAAATGCGTCGTTCTTCTCTCTAAGCAATGCACTATTACGGACTCTTATAATATTAAAAAAATATACGTAAACGGTTCTACCGATATACTTACCACTTTTTATAGATCTTTTACCCATCTAACGTCCAAAGTAAACTCGAGGCGAAGACGTAGGTAATTGCATTTGCGACTGCCTTCCAATTGCTATTAGAGCGATTCAATTATAGTTTTAGAATCGATTCAATAAAAATGCACCCGAATTTATATTTGTATCACACTCAAGGCTGTATGTTTTCTTTTATTGTTGAACTTTTTGGTAAAATGTTGTGGTAAATTAAATATTTGAATTTATTGAAAAATAATATTGCATTAAGCTTTACCATACATATTTATCATGGCTAATAAATGTATTGATTTTCGTAGTTGTACAGGAAATTCAATGAAAACTACTATTTCGTTTTGATATTTTTTGTTTTCCGAATTTCATCAGCATTGTTAACAGTGACATCTATGATTTTCTTCAAGGACTAACTATATACTATAGAGTGATTCACACTAGATGTCACTAGGCGAACATTATACGCTCGCGTTGCAAATTGTTTTTTATGTTTTTCTCATTATAAATTATAAAATCGTGCTTGTAAAACACATAAACATTACTCCTGTAGTCATAAAAGCGGAACGCTGATAATACCTAGTTATACTTTGTACCCTTACTATAGTACACAAGCAGCAATGCGATTCCCATAAAATTAAGTTGTTTGCTTCCTTCTCATAGAGGGCAGGCTTATTGCTAACTAACAAAATTAATTATGGCATTAGGCATTGGCCATTACAGCTCTTCCTCTATGGTCGGAGAACAAGAGGCAGACCGAAGACGAGTTGGGGGCTGTAGTGCTAAAGGACATGATTGAGTGTAAGGTTTCCGATAACGATGTCAAGGACAGAGCGAAGCGGAAGAGAAAAATAAGGAAAGCTGACCCCACCACCGTGTGGGACACATAGCTGGGAAGAGAGATTCCCTAATCTCTCTTCCCAGCTATGTGTCCCACAAGTAATGCCCTTAAGTAGCAGACACTATAATAATAAAATTACAAATTTCATGATTTATAATCAGAAAAGCTTTAAAAATATCAATTAAGATACCTTTGAGTCTCTACAATTTAATATTTTAAATCAGTAAGTTAGCAGTATTCATGAACGAATTTCAAAATGTGTCTAATTGAATTTTTAGGTACTTGATATTGATTGATACTACATTTGAAGGCCAATGGTTACTGCGTTTATGTAAATAAGCTAAAATATAGAATGTAATTTATGGACATAAACAATTAGATAGCTATACAAGCAAATTATTGTGAAGCGCTAGTGCTTATGGCAGGTAATTAAAATCTGTACTACATGTCACCTGTATGTAGTATATTTATGTAAACTTTATCGGTGCAACTAGCCAATCTGTTCGAAAATCTCGGGTCTCGATTAATTTCCAATGTATTTCAGAGGGTTATTGTGAACACGAAGCACACTCGGGCTCGGATTATTTTATGCATTGCGGCGTTGATCCGGCTTAACTAGTATTTCTGTTTGAAAATTACTGTATTTTTCAGTAGCTCTTAATCCGGATGCCAGTTTCATAATCAGGATTGGACTGGAATAAGTGGAGCGAATGGATAATTTGTTTCGTGTATGTATTTATTGTGCATCTAACTGAACATTTTACTTTATTTCAAGTGACCGATTAATTTGGTCACACCAAATGAATCGGTAATTTCTTAACCCTTATACTGTCTGTGAAGCAGACACAATAGTAAATCGCTGTGCATTACATGTAAGTCACTGGACAGTCAACGTGTTTGATGAACAACCTTGTGTCAAAATTTAAACCACCCGTAGGTTTCTGAGGTGGTTTTATACACCATCAAGAACAAGATCTCTCAGATGTACTGGTTTCCTGGTGATGTTTTCCTTCTCCGGTATAAGCAAGTGATAATCAGATTAAAATACGCACATGATTTTTAAAAGTCAGTGGTGATTTCTTCGAATTGGAGCTAGTGACACTTCACTTGCCAATCGGTAATAGTATGTACAAGGCTATCATTGCTAATCGGGTATTGAAACGTAAACACTATGAACAAATTAATTAATCAGGTAAGATAAAAACATAACACTCCTTATTTTTGGGCAGTCGTGTAAAAAGAAAGCAATCTCAACCTTCTCATAATGTATGGTTATTGGTTAATTATGTTAGTAACTTGTTGTTAGTTAGCATTTGAAAAACACAACACAGATATTCAAATACTACTTAAAGTACTTACACAGCAGTTTTACTGAAAAGAATAGTGGACATTATCTAACCGTTACACTTGCCAAAATCTAAAAGCTGAGTATACAGTGAAGTTGCCAAACTACAAGCCAAGCGACCAATTACACTTGAACATATACCACTTGATAAACTTATCTATCTAAATCGTCCTACCAAGGCTACGAACCTACTTGAAAAAAGCACATCACATATTTTTCAGATCCATTAATGCGTTTTAAAAAGACCTGTTTATTATATTGCGTTTAAATACCTGATCATCATTAACTACATTTCATGAACTAATCATCTAACCGTTACTGTTCAACTGCAAAGTAAGCCTTTTCTCATACCGAGAAGGTATGAGCATCCACTCGGTTATGACTCTGACATTTACTTGAAAGATTTTATCCGTTAAACAAACTCCAACGAATTTATAAGACCAAATCCGATATCTTACCAAAAAGTAAATAATAAATCTATATTTATCATTAATTATTTATTAAATTTTAAGTTACATACCATTTACTAGACATATTTAACCGTATTCAGTAAGCAAATTTTTACAAGTTAAAAAAGAACCGACTCCAAAAATCTTTCTGTTATGTAAAAATTCACTAAAAAGTAATAAAATAATTGTATTATTTACTTACTTCAATTTAAATTCAATTTTGTTTTAGTTTAGAGGATTCTGAATAAAAACAATTTATTAGGACAATAATATACAATTATTATTATTTTTGGAGTCGGTGCCAGCAAAGAATAACAAACGTGTACATTCATGAAGTAGCGTATTACGTAACTAAGCTGTCGCTTTAAGCAGTTGTTGTGTTCATTTGTAAATAGGTCCAATTAGGTATTTTTATATTATCGTAATAAAAATGATGGTTTATTGTACCTTTAAATATAATTTGCAAATTTTAGGAAACTTCCTAAATATTTTTAAAGTTTGGCTGGCACCGACACTCGGTGGCGGACACTGCACGATCTAACAGCTCCTGATGATGCCCCGTGGAGGGGCGAAACACGTGTAGAGTAGTTGGTGGTAGTCGGAATTTTCACCGCTTGCGTATGTGCATATATTTGCGGGCGGGCGGGCGGTGCACAGGTAATGCATGACTACCCTCAATTTTGTGGAAGTAGATAGCTAGTAGATATTGTATTTATTTGCATCCATTGTAATGGACTTCCGCAAAGTAATGCCTGAATCTATTCAATACTTTCAGTTATTTTGATTTAAATACCAAACTACCAAACCAATTTTCATAAAATTTAAATAAGACCAATCTGAAAGTAAATCCTTTCAAATAAAAAAAGAATTTTCCAAATCGGATCATAAACGACGGAGATCTGAGGTAACAAACATAAAAAAAATACAACCGAATTGATAACCTCCTCCTTTATGGAAGTCGGTTAAAAAGCTAAGTACTTGTTAGGTAAAAATTTGCTAGTTAACTTTTACAAGTTTAAACGTATTACTGTGCATCTGACAGACATTACATTTAAAAACGAAGTAAGTAATACGTCAGTTAGTTGGTGCAACTGCGCCATAAAGTTGCTAAAGGGAACATAGACAACAACTCCGTAGATCAACAACCCGCGCAATATTTAATATAAAATGTATCAATTGAACTTATAATTATTTCCTTAGCTCGGACATGGTACGAAGTATGAATAGGAACAGCTTTTACCTACTATATAATTGGAGCGCACTGTTTATTGCTTACTTTTAAAAGCGTTTCCTTGTACCACCGACAGATGGCGCAACAAGTCGTGTCTGGTAAAATTTGGAGTATGCGGGGGTTGAAAATAGGATTTTCTATTCTGATTCAGTGTTGATTAGTAGAGTAGAGGTGCTCGTGGCTAAGTATCTTACATGCAATGGAGATTACGCTGTGCTTGACATGGGTGATCATAATTTCAAATACCTTCCTAGAGAGAGCATGTTACGCTGTCAACCCCGTATGTCAAATAACGATCTATGACAGTCGTTACGGGTTTTACCTACAATGTAGCTTGATTGTAGTGAGTATAAAGCTGCATCCGGTTGAACTATAAGCTGGCCCAAAAACAGGTAGGAAAAGGTTTATGCGGATGTAGGGTATAAAAATATATTTTTGTGCTATTTATTTATTTATTTATTAGTGTTCAGTATCAACGTTTTAGTCACCTCTTTATACAAGGTCCTAATTTGTTAGGTAATTTCCTTTGAAGGGGTTAATATATAAGTTAAATACATTCTCATAAGGCAATAATTAAATAGATATAACAAATTATTTCTAATTACCATAGACTAGCTTTTGAAAACGGCTACTTGAATGGCAAACAGTGAGAAAAAAACTATTGTAGAAAATTAAATTATGACTTCTTATCACTTACACATTGACAAGGAAATTACCTAATAAATTAGGACCACCATATGGTAAGTCAACAACTATATATAAAAAAATATGGAAGAAGAATTCGCGGTGGTGAGCAGAGGTCGAGATGGCTTAGTGGTCAGAGCGCCTGGAGTATTCATCCGGGAGGCGCAGGTTCGAATCCTGTTCGCGACCGTATTCTTTTTCCATTTAATATTGTAACTTTAGAGTTCGCTAAGCATGCGTTAATGCTTTTCAAAGATTTATCTTGAATTGTTAAGGTAATTGCATTCTTTACGACATTGTATTAACTGCAAAGTTAGTCGTGTCGGTTCGGTCACCCGTATAGGGACTGAATTCATAGCAATGACGTCGCTATAAGACGTTGTATAGATTAGCTTCACTTAAGTGTAATTCATGTTTTAATAATGTGAACAATTTTAAGAGGTCTTATGTAGATCCTGAAATCATCATATTTACCCGTTAAGGGACTTAGGAGCCATATGAAGCCTTCGATCACTAATAAAAAACGTTAAAGTTTTTTATAAGTGATCGAAGTATGAAGCACATCACTATTAGCATTTCCAGTTCGAATAGCACCGGCTTTTCAACCGATAGCTGGAATTTTGAATTGAGGTGAAGCGAGCGACACTCATAATCCTATAGGTACGTCATTATGTTGATTGCTTTTTCTTCATAAACATAACATGACATAGCCACGCCTGTATCCCCCGAAAGGGTAGGCAGATGTATACACAGTTGTACACCCACAGTTCACCAATGCTGTTATATAGTCCCATGTAATTAGTGGTGAGACCAAATTACCAGACTCCGGGCTGCCACTGAGTATTTCCTAACTGAAAAATTCAATAACCCTTTGCATGACCCGGAAATTGAACCCGAGACCTCATGCTCAGCAATCGGGCTCGGGACCACTAGACCAACGACGCAGACTTCTTCATAAAGCTTTAACAAATTATAACGACAGCTATTATTGACTGATGTAGGTACTGTTGAGACTAAATCATGACCAACACTAATTCCACTTTTTTTATCTTCTACCTAATTAGCTTAGAACAAGGGCAGGGCCCTAGGCAAGGTGTAATGATGACAGGTTAAGCAAAGGTGTGACCGAGTGGCGTCCAAGGACAGGATGTAGAAGTGTTTGTCGCCCGGCGGCAAGATGGTCGGATGATACTGCTACTATCGCTGAAAAACCGAGACCAGCACATGTGCGTGGGGATTGACACAAGCAGAGAGAGGCCTATGCCCCGCCGGATGGGTGTAGTCATGCTGTGGATGATAATGATGAATTATTATAAAACAACTTTTAACCGGATTAAACGCGTGTATTATTGGTTTGTTTTTCCTGACGTTTCGAAAACTTTGCAGCGTTCGTGGTCGCAGGTCCTGCTGATATCTCAGCAGGACCTGCGACCACGAACGCTGCCTGCTGCTTACGAGAGGAAAACCTAAGATATTACGATGATGAATTAATTGAGGTATAAATATTAGGATCACGAAAAGTGGTGTATGCCTTGGGTACGAACCTGTGACCTTGGCCTTACTAGTCTAATGGTCTATTAGCCAACTAATGCACTAGGCTATCACTGAAATAACATTACTAGATAAAATAAAAGACACATATGTGTTGTAATAAATTCTTTTTTTTATTGGTTTCTCGTTTCGTTCTCCAAGAAACAGACACAATAGTTAAATAATCGACATGTACCATAATATGTGGTAAATTGGACAGTGAACGGAATTAAACCGTAATTAACCAGGATCAAATGAAATCCTTTATGAAATGTCCCTTGTTGAAATTCTTGTAAAAACATTCTTCATTTTCTATGCCGAATAACGAAGCCAAACGCCAAACAAAGGTTGCCTATAGAAAACCAGATATTTCTTTAATATCAGTCAATTATATTCTATTCTATGAATTTTAGAGGCTGATTCTGTAAAAAATATTTTTATACGTGCGAAAAAATACGAATGTGTTTCATATAATAAGGTTTTCGTGAAAAGGATAAGCCTCCAGCGCCCTCAAAGGGATGTTCAAACTAGGTATTAAATAATAAAAAATAAAAAAATCGGTCATCTTAACGTATGGTTGATGAACAACCTAATGTCAGAGTTTAAAGGGTAGAACACACCATTGAGAACATCTCTTAGGTATGCTGGTTTCCTCGCGATGTTTTGCTTCACCGTTTTAAGCAAGTGATAATAAATTTATAATAGCCAAATAACTAGAAAAGACAGTGGTGCGTACTAACAACCTTTTACTTGCCAATCCAACAGTCATTCCACTAGGCTATCGCTTCTTCCTAGCATGTCGGTGACGCGAAGCCATAAGATTTTCCTCTACAAAAAATCACCCAACACGCATAAAGAAGTTTACATTTCAAAAATCTTGTCCTCTTTGTTCCTAGTTACAAATGAGACAAAAATACACTATAATAAAACATATTTTCCCACATACATTTTCTGGATTCGTTTTTCTTTTAAATTTTAAAGATTGGATCGTAATTATAAACCAATTTTTCACGTTTGAAAGCCATTCTTATACTACATTACAATTTCATCAATGCCGCCGTACATCTTTAAGATATTCCGAAACAAACCATCACATCGGGACGAACACGGTAACTATGTGGATGTAACTGACAGAATGAAGGATCACCGGAGTCGCGCACGCAATCTTACTGAGATTGATGCATCGTCTGCGTCGCGATTATGTCAGGAATGCCTTGTGAGCGGTGTGTCCTTGCTGCTGTGGATATGTTGCAGAAACATTGCGGACATTTTATAGCAAATTCATACATGAACCCTAACAACAGAACACTCCTTTTTCGGGTGGTCGTGTAAAAAGAAAACTCACAGACGCTGTTCGCTCACCTCAGCATGCGCGCAGGATATGTCGTGGTAGCCGAGTGGTTACCGGCCCGCCGCTAGAACTTCGTGTTATGAGTTCTAATCTGGCATGTACCACGTAAAACATAACATAGCATCACTCCTGTATTCCCCGAGGGAGTAGGCAGAGGTGTATACAATTGTACACACAGGTTTCACCAATCCTGCTATTAAGTCCCATGTAATAGGTAGTGACCCTATTGCCATCAACCGGGCACAATTCTCCGGGCTGCTACTACGAATTGTGCCTAGCTGATGGCAATACTCTCACCACCTGATGCCAGTAGGGACGCAATTACTGCATCGGTAAAATGTGGGTGTAAAACAGTCTCCTCTGCTGCTAACCTTGCCTAAACCTCAAAGTTAGGGTTAATCTCTATCTCTAATGTGCCTAATGTTATTTTATAGTCTTTATTTCTCCATAATATTTTTCCATCGTCTTCCACGTGAATACATATTTTGCAAGTAAATATTTTTCTGTGATGTTCTAGGAATGTTTTAAATTTGTTTTTTTTCGGGAGCTGCTCGGTTCGTCAGAAATCATAGTTCAATGGGCACTCCTACGAGTTCCTAGAATTTCAAAATATCCATGTATCGTTGTAAAAACTTTCCAGAACTAAACCATATAATATCATTTATCACACACTTTTTACATTATGTAAAGTAACTTAAGTAAAATATCTATTTTGCGGGATAAGAAATATCTAAAGGACAATACCTAAAGGACGACCTTTCTGTTAAGCTGGTCCATATTGTCGTCCTTCTAATTTAAAACGATCCCTGTCCACCAAGCAGACACAATAGTTAAACAATCGCCGCCGCGCCGTGTGGGTCATTGGACAGTGAAAGGGTTAATACTGCCTCAAGCCAGGCCTGCGGCCACAAGAGGATGAGGCAGCTTGAAAAATAATAACTTATTTGAACTGTGTCTTTACTTCAACATTTACGTACATGAAACCACTCCTGCGTAGATGCATTTGTGCTAGAGTCGTCCCGGCCAATGTACCACACAATGCAAACTACATCTATAAACAAAAACTTTAACTATAAACTAAAGAAGTCCAGATATGTAGTCAATGCACTATCACTTGTTTGTCTGTCAGTCATCCTGTCATGCCGAACGATTGCATTCAATGAATCCGGAACCCGAATGAATGACAGATGAGATCTCTTCATCTCTTGACATAACCGTATCGGATAAAAGGCTTAGAACGGTTCCACACGCAGTCAATGAAAAAGAAAACATGACTGATGGAAATGCAATAGGATCTGATTGTTTATGGATTCTGACATAAGGCTTGCTGCAGTTTCTTTCTCATCTTTTTAAAAAGCCTGGCAATGTATGTTATTTGGTGGTGACCTGTAATACAGGTGTTTCCTACCTACGACAGGCACCAGCGATCCACAATCCAAATTGTTATCATTTATTAGCTAATACTTTTGTTTGTAAATGTTTGTCTTTGGTTTGTGGTGAGAATTAAACGTTATTTTATTTTATTATTATTATATTATTTCAATGACAAGTTTATTTCAATACGATTAAGCGAAAGAGGTGTGTCAAAATCGTAGAAAGTGGTAATCGGAGCATAAACCACTAAGAAACAAAAAATTGGTGCCTGCTATAGTGGTAAAAAGAAAAATGGTGCCTACCACAGTGGAAAACAGAAAATTGGTGCCTACCACAGTGGAAAAAAGAAAATCAGTGCCTACACAATAGGAAACAAGAAATCGGTGCCTATTACAATGAGAAACAGAAAAGTGGTGTCTATCACACTGGGAAACAGGAAATTGGTGCCTAACACAATGGAAAGCAGACAATCAGTGCATACCACAATGAAAAACAGGCAATGGGTGCCTACCATCATGGGAAACAGACAATTGGTACCTGCCACAATAAGAAATATAAAATCGGTGTCCCCCATAATGAGAAACAGAAAATCAGTGGCTACCATTACGGAAAACAGGAAATCGGTGCTTGCCACAATGGGAAATAGGTGTGATTGTATATATGTAGGTAAGTAAGTATTTAATAAACTGGCTGCCTCATTAATCTAGTGTTTCCAATTGAGTCCCTATGTCTTCGGGAATTTAGGCGTGATGTTATGTTAATGTTATGTTATAAAGATGTCTACGGTCAACAGTGGGCGTGCCCTTTTATAATAACGAAATAAAACTTCTTTATCTGATTCCATGAAATAATATTTGCTGGACATAATTTCATAAAATGTATCTTTGTTCCATCACAAATTGAAGCGAGTATTAATTTAAAATATCATCTGTCAAAGGTTACATATGTACAGTAGTACGTGCTCGGTTAAAACCACGATCAATACACGGCCCGCAGTTATTTTCGCTACAACTAATATGAATATTAATACCACGTTTTCGGTGAAAATTTTAATTTACATTTTCATGAAAACGTCACTGAAAATGTGAAGTATTCGGCAATGTTTTATCAGGGTTTCAATTAATTTATATGTTTTTGTGGTTTCAGTCGATACTGTGGTCTATCAATATTTATTTATTTGTTAAAACAAAACTTATCCCAAATTCACAATCATGGAAACCCTATGCTTCGGATTCAATTCCTATTACTATTCTGACGATCAATTTTCAAACATAACACTTGAAAATAGAGTCTCTTTTCTATTGTCGTCAGGCTATATTGGTTGCACATAGCTACGTATATAAATGTTTTCCTGTAATAAAATTCTTTAAGTTCATTTTCTGGTATACATATTTGTAACTTAATTAAATTCCGAGTAACGAAACCAATTAAGGTAATGAATCTTGTTGAATATCTCGTATCTATGTTACTTTACTTAATCAAAATTTAAAAGAAATCACGAGTAAGATAAATAAAGGTCCGATTTTTTATACTTTTTTTATATTCTCTGAAGTTTAATTAGCCTTTCACGTTTTTATTTCTGTCCAGTGGGCGGTCTTCGTCGGTGGCGAGATTAAAAGAATGCTTTTTATCATTAAAATGTGATTATTTTTATTTTTATTTGTATGTCTGAGCTGCATGGCTAGTGGGTTACTACATGATTATTAATTTACTGTTTATTCACTGTTTTCTGTGCGTTTTTTAAGGTGTCTTATTGTATCTTGTCTTATGTTTGTTGCTGCGCCGCGTGTCGCAGGTTCGATTCCTGCACGGAGCAAATATTTGTACGATCTACAGATAATTGCTCCGGGTCTGGGTGCTTGTGAGATTATATGTCTGTAAACGCACCCATGATACAGGAAGAAATTCCTAGTGTGGGGCAGCGTTTTAAAAAAAATCTCATTAGCAGATCGGTGCCTGTCATAGTGTACTGTCATCGGATCTCGCCGAAATCGGGTGTACAATATTACGCCTCCACCTAACCATTCGGGGAATACAGGCGTGATGCTATGTTATGTCGCGACTATTTATAAGTAAGAACATTACAATTTTGTTCGTGTTACTTCTAGTCTCAAGCTTACTAAATAGCGCAGTTTCCTCTATAGATCTGTCTTGGTCACTTTATATACGTAGGTTTATTCACAGCGAGGGACTTGGTAATTCTACCCACGCGTAGCGCCTACGCTGGCTACAGCTTTCGTGGTAACTATATGGTAATTGCTACGAGCATTGCTTTTGCTACGTTAATGTTTGTCAAAGTTTGTCTTTTTGTAAAAGATGTGGGACGATATATGAGGCGCTATGGGACCTTGCGACTCAACAATAGGCGACACGATAGCTCAGAGCTAAGAGTGATGACACGGATTGTCAAACGTCGCGGGTTTGTATTAGCGTTCGTTTCTATAATTTTTCAATGTTTCCTTAGTAAATAGGCTATTTGACAACATTGAAAATATACTACAAATTGTGGTCATCCTATCAGATAATAGCGTAAAAAACGTATTAGACTATAATTTAAACTAAAATAAGTATATTTTTTGTAAATTTCACCGAAAAACATTTAATAAGCTTTGCATTTTTTATCTGTGACAAAATCGCCCTGTGATTCTTAACAACGCTGGTGACGTCATACGCCAGTAAACATGGCTTCAATCACTGAGGATAATACACAATGTTTACTGGCGTGTGACGTCAAATGCATCACGTGACCAACGCCATCAAAGCAACAGCGTTTACGCGCCGTTTTGAAAATTTAAACTTTAACATTGTTTTTTTATGAAATATGAATTATTATGGAATAATTTAATATGGTTTACCAAAATTAGTCAAATAGCCTATTATCTATATCTATATCTATACATATAATAAAATCGTAACTCGAAAGCCCGAAAATTTCAAATTCGCTTTTTGGATTTTTTTTCTTTCGTAATGTGTTATTTAATCGATACCATTGCCAAATCTGTTGTTTTTAAAATTTGAGTATTTTTGTCTGTTTGTATGTCCGAGGTTGGCGTCCAAACCAGGAAAAAAAAACAACTGAAAATTTGTAAAAAATATCGTCAGAAGCCGGGTCAACTTATAGGCTATTCAAAATTGCGCATTTCCTCAAGGGAGCTGAGCAGTGATATTAAACATCTCACACTCAGAATCTAAATTGGACGGATTTCAATAAAAATTGCACTGTTGTATAGCTTATCAAAAATGATAAGCACTGCAAAAGGTATCATTGCGCTTTATCACATAGGGACCAAGCACTTACCAGTTTTGTATTTTGATTAGTAGATTGTGAATGCCTATTTTAGCGACACTGTCAACTGAGTAATTAGTTGCATACCATATATAGGTGACTGGCACAGTATAAGTGTGACGATCGAATCCCGGTACGGGATATTATTTTTGTATATTTTTAATTATGATAATACAAGATTTATTTGTTATTTCGAAGAAAAACAACGTTATTTTAGTTTTTCCGTGTCTTTTTGTAATATAAACCCACTTTTTATGTGTTTCTCTTGCTGTCTCATATCAATATGGTGAAGCACAGTGAAGATGTTAAACGTTAGCGTTATGTAATTTTTTTATCAATCATATCTCATCATTATCATGGTACTTCTTTCCATAGAAAAGTCATTTTTAAACTCTGTAATAAATAATATAACAAAAAAAAATATATAAAATGGATCTACGTTTGGCCACCAACTCGCCTGATGGCAAGCGACGGTGTGGCCGAGGATGGAGCACGTATATCCAGAATAAATCTATTCACTCTTAAGTAGAGTGGATAGATTTTGGCAGAACGATAGTTGGGGAGTTGATGCAACTGCCCACTCCCACAACGGCTTCGTCCGGTGGATGGTAAACAGCTGTGGTCGAAGCCTCCGACCAGTGTTGTGTTGCCTGTTTTGCACCACCCAGGGGCTACGTGTAGGGATTCCATTTTAAGGGTGCACTCCTACGGACGCGGGCAACTCAGCCCCCAATACCTATTTAGTAACAAAACTACACATTCCGTCAGCCTGGCCTTAGGATTAATTTAATTGCCTAATCCATAAGTAGGTAATAGCTAAACATCAAACAAGCATTACTGACGATTTTGTTAGAGGCTGTCCAGCTATTGAGGTGGTTGGAGAGTACATTCTCGATGATATCCAATGAAATACCGTGTAAAATATTGCTTAACCTCAGCGAATGTTTACTAAGCGGAGATTGGAACAGACTATCAGTACCTGCATCTTGGGCATTCGTTTTATAGATCGGGTATTAAATGTTGGCAAAATAAACAACAAGCCAGACCCAAGCTCTACTGAAAACTCCATTATGGAACTCAACAACACTTTTTTCGACCTGGTGATCAAACCCAAGACTTACCTACGCTTATACTCACTTGCAACCACTAGACTAATGAGTCAGTTTTTCTAAGATTCTCTTTACACTGCACAAGATTGATGATCATTAATATTTTAATTTTTAAATGAAGATGCAGTGACAGAAACTGAAAAAATTATGCTTAGAGTCATGTTGAAAAGACGAGGCAGGTGTAAGTGGAAATTCTGAGATCCCTAAATGGATATAAATTGACCCACCGAAACTCACTAAAAGGTCAAAAAAGTAGTGCTCACAATCAGCACGCGTGTATTAACAGACGTATGAACGTGATAGAAGCAAAAAGAGTATGTAAGGATCTTAACGGGTGGCGGTCTATAGTGTCTGCCTACCTGAAGCCTAGGCCAAAGACGTGAATTTATGTATGTACCTATGTATGTGACATTATCATTTTGGCCATAATATGTGTTATATTATCATGCCGTCAGTTCTGCGCCTGATCTCACTCCGGACGTGTCGGATTGCCATCCCACCGGAATACGTGAGTGAAGAAAGAGGGAGTGCACTCCATAGAGATAGGGCGCCGGTACAGTCATTCGGGAATGTTCAGTCGGGAGTACTCCCGGTATCGAAAGGTGGAAAACATCCCGGTATCTCCAATGTATCGGTAACGGCGGCTTATCAAATTTTTCGGTAATACTATTGGTAAACGGAAAATAACGTAAGATCATCAATTTCGCATCTAGCTTTCAGCTGGTTGTACTGCTGCCGAATTCGTTCATCATCCGTGTTTCTCAACAAATATAATCTGTTGGTTTTCAAGGCTCAAGTGAATAGGTATTTAGTGGTCAAGCGTGTCCCATCGTCGATTTCATCATTGCTTAAAATCAGGCGAGTTGGCGGTCAAACGCAGGCCCATTGAGATTATGTAAAAATCTAATTAATGAGTGGAATCCTAATATTGTATCGTATAATCTACACCACTTCAAAAGCTGTATCCGACAGCTGATATAGCGCCCCCACATATCTACAGACATGTCACGTGTGCTGTGGAAAAATCCAAGCAGGAGTCAGACCCTAGACACCCACTGTATGACGGCCAGTTACCAGCACAACACCTAACCACCTAACAAGCCAGGCACAGTTACTTAAAACCGACCGAGGCAGTGTCAGGATGCCCAGTCGAGATTCACCGCAAAACTGAGGCTAGGAACTTTTCCACCACCCGCTGACAAATTAAGCATAAAGTGGACCTGATATCAATTTTGGACACAGCAAGTGTGGATCTATGCAACCAAATAATTAAAATTGTACCATCGACATGAAGATGAAGAATCGTTTATTAATTATATTGTAAAGTAATCCTAATCCGGATAAATACTCCAGGCGCTCTGACCGCTAAGCCATTTCGACCTCTGCTTACTACCGCGAATTCGCATAAAATCTGTACGATATTGTATTAACTGCAAAGTTAGTCGTGTCGGTTCTGTCACCTGTATAGGGACTAAATAGATAGAAGGCGTATTAAAATGTGGAAGAAGAATTTGCGGTAGTGAGCAGAGGTCGAGATGGCGTAGCGGTCAGAGCGCCTGGAGCATTTATCCGGGAGGCGCAGGTTCGAATCCTGCTCAGGACCGTATTCTTTATTCCACTAAAATTTATAACTTAATAGTTTGCTATGATTTATCTGTATGAGTTTTGGGTTGCTAGGGCAACTGTGAAGTATCTGAAAAGTCACGGTTGTCTGTATGAGGGTGGCGTCAATGAGGATAGACAAAAATAGAATAATGCAACAATTATTACCAAAAAAGGAAGGGGTGGAGGGTCTGACTTCAACGAACGTACCTGACCTTCTCAAATAAGGCAGGTTAATAAACTGAACCGTCGAGCATGCAATCTTCATGTATATAAGATAAAATCTATAGTTTCTGCCTACTGGAATGGGAATCAGGTGTGAGTTGGTTTGTATGATTAATTGAAATCTTAGTTTGGCGTTAAGATTACTTTGACGTGAGCAAAGCCACGGGTACAGCTAGTAATTAATATAGACATTTGTCATACATGTTCAAAAAGAGTAACCATGGGGAGTTTCTTGTTCATTCTTCTCCATAGGAATCTACACTTTGGAACGTGCGCACTTAGCTTTTGACAATACAAAAATGTCTTTAAATTGAATTAAATGCTTTGACCTTGATGCGATTGCGCCACTGTCGTATACGACTTCTTATAAAATGTACTAGAATAGATCAATAGACTAAAGATCGCACTGTCTTGTAGTGTGTTGTACTTATTTTATCTAGGTAATAAGGCCTTAAGGCTTCTAGTATCAAACCACCAAGGATAATAAAATAATGATTTTATGACTATATGCGTATTGGAAACGTCATTATTCCAACAATAAATAGCAAACCTGACAAGAATCACGAATAAAAAGTTCCTATTCGTTAATCTAGGACTAGGATATTAAATATCAGTGTGCTAAATTTCATCAAAATCCGTTTAGTAGTTACGAACGTGACGCGAACCCGCGACCCTTATCACGGTCTCGTATCTATTAGTTAATGTTTTTTTTTTTTATTATTATTTGTGGCTTTTATGTCACAGGGACCAGAAAAGATCTATTGTGATCGCCACTCTTGCGTTTAAATTAGAGTTCATCCCTAAACCCTGCCGCTGTGATGAACTGCAGGATTTTCCTAGGGGTGAATTCTATTATTTCATCCGGGCTTAGAATATGTTTCCCTAGATGAGCGTAGCGCTTATGTATTAGCGGTCCACATTCCCCCAAAAGGTGAAGATGTGTTTCCTCAGCCTCTTTACACCGTCTGCAGGTTTGTGTCTCGCTTAGACTCAAATTAAACATGTGCTTATTTAAGCAGCAGTGTCCAGTTAAGGCTCTTGCCACAACGCGCAAATTGTTCCTACTCAGCTCTCGGACGTGGTTTGTGTACCTTTTGTCGTAGGCTTTAATGAGGATTTTGGAGTGAGTCATGCCTGGCGATTCCGTCCAGAGCTGGCTTGCACTGTTAAAACATGAGTCCATGAGGGATTTTTGAGCTAGGCTTTTAGGTTTACCACAGAAGGGCTCGGGGCCTTGCTGTGTACCAATTGCTCCTGCTCTTGCTAGCACATCGGCACGTTCATTTCCAATGATGCTCGCATGTCCCGGTACCCACCTCAAAACTACTCTATTCCATTTGCCTAGAGAGTTTAGTCGAGCCATGCCATTAGTTAATGTTACTTAGAAAACTAAAAAAATAAAATACGCATTATATGACCTTAACATGTATAAAAATCATCCGTATTTGTACTAATAATCTAAAAACTCTGTTTGTTTGTTTGTTACCTTTCACGACTCAACAGCTGAACGGATCGTAATGAAATTTGTCAAGGAGATAGATTAGACCTTAGAGAAGGACATGGGCTACCTCTTGTCACGCAGACGAAGTCGCGGGCACCAGCTAGTTATTTATAATTCCACAAAACAACGAATTAATTTGTTAAAGAATTCAGTTAGATCTATAACAGTTAAAACAAGTCTTCAATCCTCCATTTTGTCCGTATAACATCAAAGGCACAACCCCAGCCGAGCGTTCTATTTTCCATCATTATCTCTTAGTCTCATTTCAGCGAACTGAGCCCGAAGCTGTTTCAGATAGTAACTATTAGTTCAAAACTGCATTTAACTTAAACGAGCGACTCTGTTTATTCTGGTAACTACTCATGTTCTCAAAGGGATTATATTCAAAATGGGAATTGGATTTGGAAGAGATGATTATTTTGTATTTAGACTTTTTTATCAATTGTTGTTCACCGGTTACTACTCACGTGCATTCATTTAGACTCGCGCCATCGCCGCGGGCTCAGCTCATGACTAAGGGCTCCGTTTGAGTTCGAAACTAGTCGGACAATCCCGAAAAATGCACTTTTTATTAAAAATGGATCTACCTCTGGCCGCCAACGAAGCGACGGTGTGGCCGGAGATGGAGCGCGTAGATCCAGAAACAATCTATTCACTCTAGCCACTTTCCCTGTACTCTAATAAAACACATATATTATTATGTTCATAGACCAGGGAGTAATGGGATTCCACCTGTATTTTTGTAAATATCATTAAATTTCACTTATTTTTTAAAAGGCTTACTAATTTGTCAGATCTACATAACCGAACTATGCACAAAAATATATAGTTTTAGTATACAAACTGTTGATCTGATCCATGAGAGGGGCTCATATAGATCTGCACAGCCGCACAGATCGATAGATCGAGGTTAAGCTGCGCTTGCCGCGGGTGGTTTATGGATGGGTGACCATCAGTTCATACCGAGACCTCTCTGTGTCTCGGAGAGCACGTTAAGCCGTCGGTCCCAGTTGTCATTTTAAGATTTATGACAGCCGTTACGGTTAGTCAGAGGCCTGAAAGTCTGACAACCAGTCATACCACAAGATATCGTGTTACCCAGTAACTGGGTTGTGGTGGTCAGATAGGCAGTCGCTCCATGTAAAGTACTGATATAAAGCTGCATCCGGTTTGACTGGAAGCCGACCCCTAATGTAATTGGAAAAAAGCTAGGCAGATATATTTTGATCTAATCCATATTTAAGGAGCTGAATGTACCACTGATACTGAATACAAATTTTTTATTCATGATATTTAAAACCAAAGAAATTCGCCCAGTGTACCGCGCAAGTACCAGTGCAAAACCATAAAAATATTAGCTATAGGAATTTGCTTTCCTTTGACAAACTGACAAATTATTCTTAGAGCCGTTCAGGGCATTACGGGGTTTATTCAGAAAAAAACCACAAATGTGTCGAACTGAAACATTGGCTATTAAATATTATAAAAATTTTAAGGTAATTTTAGATAATAAAGAACTATTATTATTTCCTAAGGAAACATTGAAAAATAGGTAAAGATACGAGCAGGACTCGAACCCGCGACCCTTAACATACCGTATCATGGCTCTCCAAACTGAGCTACAGTGTCGTTCTCGTATCCATAAAATATCATGTTCGCTTCTTATCGTCATAAGGAATAGTAATAATTAATATAGGCATTACATGGGATTAACATATTGTATAAAATAAATTGATAAAGAACTAGATTTTTATCACATGCTCTATAAATATGGTTCGGGTACAATTTGTATTATACAAAAATAATACTATCATATTACTAACTCTTAAACTATCGCGTTGCATGTTATTACTATAGGTATGTATAAATAACAGTAATTAACGCGCAATAAATAAATACCCTTTGAATCCCTTGACATTTCGACCAGGTTGCAGTAATCGTGATCAAAAACAGACTGTCATTCATTCATCAGTGCAACCTGGTCGAAACGTCAAACGATTCAAATGTATTTATTGTGCATTAATTCCTTTTAATTATACATATAGTATCTACTATCATATTAGTCCACATTCTAACGAACAGTCAGCCCGAAGCTCTTCCAGACATTAAGTACACATAAGTTAGAACTGCATTCAACTTAGCCGAGTAACTCCGCTTACTTAACTACTCCAGTATTATGTTTTCAAAGGGATTATGCGGAGGATGAGAAGATTTCGTAGAGATATTAGGTTCTATTAATTCTGCGTTGATGTTGCTACAGATATTAAACAAAATGAAGTTTATCAGTAAGATAGTACCTCACACTTCAGGATCTGCCATCGGTGTAGTGGTTACACTAGCAACTTTAGTTTGCCATAAGTCATTACTTCCCAGAAGTCATTACTTGCCCTTCATGAAAGATCTCATGAAGAGCAACTTTCCGCTAGGCCTAAAGAAGAAACTCATGGACATGTGCATTCTCTCAATTCTCATCTACGGTGCTCAGACCTGGTCTTTGACAGAACATCAGAAGTCCACACTTGGGGTTTGCCACCGAGCCATGGAGCATAGTATTCTGGGAGGCAAACTATCTGACCGCATAAGGAACAATATACTGCGCTCAAAACTCAAATCGCCTACGTTGGTCAGAAAGCCGCCGAACTGGAGTGGAACTGGGCCGGAAATATCTGCCGCATGCCAGACGAGTTGTGGGCTTAACTCACAATCAAGTTGGTACCACAAAACGTTACACGACGTCGCGGCTGGCCCAGATGGAGATGGCGGGACGACCTAGACACTAAAGCCCTAAAACGTGAGGAGTGGAAAGTGGGCTGAAAATAATTAAAGCGATACTATCGGATGGTGTAATAATACAGTGTGTTTTTTTTTCCAAAATCAACGGTATCAGTTCTGAGATAGGAAATTTGGTTTTTCAAAAAACCCAAAGATGCAATTTTAGTTTTTATCAATATCTTTTAGAGTATCTTCATCACTATTCCTTATAGTTACGGATTTGGCCATTCGCGACCACTTGAAAAATTTAGCCTGATGACTACGGCGGGTAGATTATAGAAGCCAGTCTCATGTGAGCCGCCGCGCAGGACGGACCTCTACACCCTGACTTCTCTAGACCTCTGACATCATTATACTTTAATACTTAAATACATTGTGATAATGTAACCAAAGCAAACGTACTCTCAATCGCGGAAAGGCTTAATGGTAGTTTTATATACTTTTGCGTCTTTCTAAAATCCTGCCAGTCATAGAAACCTCCGATTCTATTCTTCAACCTTTAGCCAACCGACTTTGGTTACTGAAAGTACTCAACATGTATATATCCATGGTAAAAATTTACATAAACAGCGCCTTTATGTCGTAGAATTATGAACCATTTTCGTAGTTCAATCGCTACCAATAATGTGCGGATGACCGTACTACGGACAGTTGCAGTTTATCACGAAGTTTCGACACTCCTATTCAAACTATTTACTAACTCTATCCCAACAACATATTGTAAAACATTCAAATGTACACAAACTCAATTTTTGTATCACAAATTGGTCCATTTATCTTATCGGATATTGATGGAAATGTGTAAAGGGGATTTGAATTTTATCCTATACTAATACTTAACTGGAGATCGTGGTGGCCGAGTGGTTACGGGCCCGCCTCCTGAGCCGCAGGTTGTGGGTTCAAACCTGGCATGTACCAATATGATTTTTTCAATGTGATATGTACTTTCTTAGTTAATCTAAGACATCACAGACATACCTTGAAGGAAAACATCATGAGGAAACCTGGACTTGGTAGTCTGAAATCGCCAACCCGCAGTGAGCTAGCGTGGTGATCAAGCTCGTGCCTTCTCTTCTCTGTATGAGAAGAGGCCCATGCCCTGCAGTGTGACAGTTATGGGCTATTTATTTTATTTAATACTTAACTAATATTATAAGTGTCTAACTAATTGTATAACTGCCACTTTGGTATAGTGCTCCTAAGCGCGGCTGCTGAGCGTGAAGTCCTGGGTTCGATTCCCGGTTCGGGCATAGTGTAACTGAGTTCCACATGATAATTACTGAATGATTGTTACATGGGACTTAATTAATAAGGTGGGCGGACTGAAGACAATTCCAGACTCCGAGCTGGTTTTGAGAATTTTCTAAAAGATATACCAAATAACACTACCCGACCAGGGAATCGAACTCATGACCTCTCGCTCAGGAGCATCGCTTATGACCATCAGACCAAAAAGACGACCCAATATCACAAAAGTAATTTCGCTAGTTTAGCAAGACTACACAGTAAACTCGGAACTCTAGTTGTTCAGTAACTTTGTACAAGTTTCGAAACCTTACAGAGACGTTTGCAATACGAAATCTCAAAATATAACTGCAGTTATGCATTGAAACTGCTCTACTATCCAATTGTACAGTCAACAACAATGTAAACGTGGACTTTTGTTGACGTTTAAAATGTTTCAAATTGTTTTCCTGAAAGTATACGTATGGCGTAGTCTTTTGGTGTTCGTAATATATATCTCGCAGGCAATTTGTATGATTTCGCCGTTTACATACGGCGTCGTCAGTTTAAAAACGCTTGCAGTTATGTAATATGCCCGAATCAGGGCTCTTATTTCCGCGTCTGTAAGGTTGAAAAAAACGTAAACACGAAGGGGATGAATGCCCCTTCGAAACTAACCTATCCGTGGTGGGGTGCACAGGTTTCTCGAGCCCGCTTTACTCGCTTTGCCTTCGGCATATTACATTACTGCGAGCGTTTTTAAACTGACGACGCCGTATGTAAACGGCGGAATCATACAAATTGCCTGCGACATACATATTGTAGGGCAAAAGCCTCACGGTTTAACTATAATTATTGTTAGAAAAAATAATATTAAATACTAGCTGGTGCCTGCGACTTCTACTCACAAACTGTAGCATAAGTAGGTATACCAAAATTCTACAAAATTGTTTCAGCGCTTTAGGTGTGAAAACGTAAAAAATGAAAAGGCAGGGTTACTCTCACATTTATATTGGGTCGGCACAAAAGTAATGAGACACTCTACAAAACTCTATACATTTCCTTTCTTAAGTTAATTGTTTTCGATAATATTCTAATATGTTGTAGAACATTCTAGGTACTTCTAATGTGAGGGTATATAAAGCTCGCGATTGGTTTAGTCAGTTTGAAGAAAAATGGACGAGCGACAAGTTCGAACACTATACTTATACGAGTACTTGTTAGGCTACAGTGCGCGGGCTGCGGCTGACAATATCAACACTGCATTGGGCGCTGGAAGTACTAGCCATGCCACGGTGTCCAGATGGTTTGACCGCTTTGATGATTCAACTTTCAAGGCTCCTGTCTCCTGATGGAGACAGGAGCCTTGAAAGTCGGTCACACTCAGGACGACCACCTGCATTCAATGATGACAATTTACGCCGCGAACTGGAGTCGAATCCGGATGCTACCACTCGTGAATTAGCGGAAGCACTTAACTGCAGTCACCACGCTGTGGAATACCATCTGCATGAGCTTGGGTATCGAAAAGTTTTGGCTCAATGGGTACCGCACATCCTTACCGACGCCAGTCGTGCAGTCCGTGTTACCATCTGTCAATCACTTTTGCTGCGACCCCGACGTAAAGAGTTTTTGTATGATGTGGTTAGGGGAGATGAATCATGGATTTATTATGAGAACGATACACATCGTACTTTTTGGCTGCCTCGAGAAGAAAGGCCACCAACTCAACCGAGGCTGAGTCAAAAGAACCGCTTAAAAGTTCTGCTTTGCTGTTTCTGGGACGCGCAAGGCATGCTGTTTCATGAACTATTACACAATGAAACTGTAGACGCTAACAAATATTCAACCCAGCTCACCGAACTATCTTCTGCTATCAAGAAAGAACGACAACGAGTCAATGTAATTTTACTACATGATAACGCTCGACCTCACGTCGCATCTACCGTTCGCCAACAGCTGCAGAACTTGGGCTGGGAGACGATACCCCACCCACCTTACTCTCGAGACCTCGCACCATCAGACTATCATTTGTTTAGAGCCCTAAAACAACATTTGCGGGGTAAACAATTTAATGATTTCCATGATGTACAGGCGGAGTTGAACAACTTTTTTGAGGCACAGCCATCAGAGTTCTGGGTGAAAGGCATCCAAACTTTGCCGGATCGTTGGCAAGAAGTCTTAGATGCTAATGGTGATTACATCATTGACTAAGCTTTTTGTATTGTAATAATAATAAAAAAATATAAAACGTAAACCAAGTGTCTCATTACTTTTGTGCCAACTCAATATTATTTAGTTTGCACTGTAATCCAATGTACGCAAATAAATACAATATCTAGCTACGAGTACTTCCACAAATTGCGGGCAGACATACAATTACCTGTGCACCGCCCGTCCGCAAATATATATGCACATACGCAAGCGGTGAAAAGTTGCAACTATACACGTGTCTCTTTCAAAAAGTTAATATATATATACTATTATTTTATTTCAATTTGGAAGTTTTGAACGTAAAAATGTACTGGCCTTATTATTATTTAACAAATTGTTATATTACAGTAGGGTGCTCCTTCGTACGCAATGTTTTTTTTTTATTGCCGTACTAGTCATTTCTGTGACTTACTTATTCTATGGTAATAGAATTCAGTCTATTGGTTCTTCTCACAATAAAATAACGACATATTTCTGTTTCTAGCTGTACCTAACTATGAAGTCTTAGGAAACATGGTTCTTAAGAAATTCTCAGACAAACTTTTAATAGGTATTCCAATGAACTTAATTTGATTTCAGGTCCTTAAGAGGATTGGCGCTTGGTTCGAAACGCGGTGATCATTTCAACAGAGTAATTTTAGTATGAAAGCTCTTCAGAAATCTTTAGAAGGCTTCTCGTTTGATGGTTCAGGTCTTTGAATGAACTATGATGCCTAGAAAACTTTCTGGTAGCTAGAAATATATTATTTTTTAATGAAGCAGTTTTACACAAACTTTAGTGTTTTAACGAAGCAGCATCATCAGTTGACCAGCACCATTATCAGTGTTTATCATTAGGTGTCTCCAATTTCACATCACTAACTGGATCCTCGGCTACTCTCATGTATTCCTTTTTAGCCATATTACGCAGATAATACTCAATATTCAATCGTTTATTGCTTTCCACAAAGTATATACAGGTGTTGGACTTAAACTTATGGTATCAATTACATGCAGTTTTAATCACTCCATCTACCCTTTACAGCAAATATAGAAAATAGATAATACAGCTGTGCGGCCTGGAAACCCCGGTAAAGGTAATTTGTAGGCACTCTAACCATTCGAATCCACTAATTTCCGGCACAAAAAATTAAATGCCTCATGCCTTATGCCTGTCAGCGGCAAAACTATTGGTTATCGTGAATATATTTAATAACACTACCACCAATAATTTATAAGTCTGACATGCTGTAAAAATATTAAATAGACTTTGAAAGCGATGTCGAGTTCAATTTTGAGGCTTAAATTTATTGATTACCGAGCCCTAATGTAATTTCAGCTCCGAGACAATTAATCTTACAGATAATAAGTCAAATTCAGAAAACTCTTTCAATTAAATTAATTCATTGTACACTGTAAAGTTATTTATTTTTATGGAAAGAATAATACGGTCGTGAGCAGGATTCGAACCTGACCCGGATGAATTCTCCTTTGACAATGCTAATAACTTATTCTTAATGTTTCGAAGGGAAAATTTGGTTTTCAAATAACCGTAGAATGTTTAAAGTAATTTTACATGATTTTACATATTTTTAATCGTTTGCTTTATAAATATATACAGCTTTATATAAATATATAAAGCAAATGATCAAGTTGTGAACAACAAAACTCTGGTGGGAGGCTTCGGCCGCGGCTGGTTACCACCCACCGGACGAAGACATGCCGTGAAGCGACCTTATTGTGTTTGGGGATGTAGTCCAGTGCAACCGTTGTGGGAGACGGGTCTGGGCAGTTGCATCAGCTCGTTCTCCCAAAACCTATCCACTCTACTTAAAAGTGAATTGGCTTATTCTGGATATACGTGCTCCATCCTCGGCAACACCGTCGCTTACTAACAGGCGAGTTGCTGACCAAACGTAGATGCATTATTGATAAAAAAAATAGTTTGTATTATATTGTGACAACCTTATTCATTCACCAATCACCTCTTTCATCTTGTTTATAAACAAAGTTTCTTCGCAACAGGAAACTTCGTGACATCCATCAGAGTTTCCAAGTGTATATCGCTTCATCTATCCGCGATTAGTGACGTAACTACTGGAATACAGTTGTGTTGTGACGTCAATAGATGTTTGGATAAGATAGCTCGTCACATTGACGGTTAACAACGTGGGATTCAGGTGTATGGTTTACTGGTTATAAAGGCGTAACTCATTGGTCTAGAGACCGCAAGCGGAGCTACTAAGCGTGGGGTTGTGGGTTCAATTCCCGGGTCGGGCAAGTGTTATTGGGTTTTTCTGTTAGGAAATTCTCAGTAGCAGCTCAGAGTTGGGAAGTGGGTGATAACTCCTTGCCTCGGAGAGTAAGGCATCGCGTCGATCCCGCACCTGATCTCTCTCCTGTCATGTCGGATTTCCGACCCATCGGACTATGAGAATGAAGGTAGAGTGAGTGCATCTGTGTTTCTGCATACACTTTGAAAGCTTTGACAGTCGGTCAGCAGTATATTATTATTATTATAAAGTCGTAGCTCTCGTAGAAAACGTATAGTCTAACGATTAATATAGCGTTTCTTTTGAAATATTAAGGTTTTGACAGTGGTTCTATTGAGTTCCGTATTCTCTGCTAAATTATTAGGCGATGAATAAAAACTCAACGTTCCAAACTAGAAATTAAACAAATCAGCCCAGTAAGACACAAAACATCAAAATCCACAATATAATTGAACATAAAAATAAAGCGTAGCTCGAACTTGCCAGTTTCCATCAACTATAAGCCTATCTCAAAGGAAGGTAACGTCGGTACACGTTTGCTCTGTACATCTCACGCATAAATGTAAGCCCACTATAAGTAAAGGTTGCGTATATTTTGGAATTTCTTAACTTTGTTTTTTTTAAGCTAGGATAGCCTAGTAGTATGACCGTTGGACTGACAAGTCAAAGGTCGCAAGTTCGAATTCAAGGCACACACCACTGTCTTTTTGAGGTCATGTGCGTATTATAAACTAATTATCAGTTGCTTATAACAGTGAAGGAAAACATCGCGAGGAAGCTACCACACCTGAGAGATGTTCTCAATGGTGCGTAAGGCCATGTCAGAGACGGGTGGTTTAAACTCTGATACTAGATTTTTAATCAACCGCACTTTAAGAAAAAAATAATGTTTTTTTCGATGGAAATATTCTCTTAGAGGCACGTCACGTCTGAGACTGCGCACAACGATTGGATTGCGTACCTCTCTGGAGTGCCTGCGCAAGCGAACTGACCAGCCTGCACTAATGACAAACGAATGCAGCAGTTGCGGCGAATGCAGTTTCGACCTCGGCAAAGGTTTTAGAAAGAAAGTTTGGTTTTTAGTTGGTAGGAATCCGGCAAAAAGTCCCTGGACTCTCCCTGTAGGGTAAAACTATGTTGGAATGGATTTTCCAAACATGAAAAAATAAGGTAAGTTCTATCACGAACTTAATATTTTCTACGGTAATTAACCCCTCGTCTGCGCAAGCTTTCAGCGGGTTTTTAACGTGGTACTTTAATTCCTTCGTGTGCGTTATTCAATACAGTTGTCAGCAATCTATTTTGACGGACAAAAAAGTACCCCGAGGACTGTCCCTCGTATGCGCAAGCTTTAATACTGCGTCTGCGTACTAATATTGTGGACAAAAGTCCCTCGTCTACGCAGGCCTTTCACAACGCCATTTTTGGAGGTTATAATGTACCTACAAATTACAACTACATCTATTCAGGAAACATGGCGAAATTTTTAACGAGATTTCCGTAATTTCACACACCGTGAACTGTACAAACTGAATATCATTACGTTGTGTTTATAGCGATAAGCAGAACTTTCCACTGGCGCCTGATACGAAACTGTGGAAATATGTAACACATGGAGTTATTTATTAACAGGTTTTTCTAAACTCCCTAAAATAGAAATGCCTAAATTAGACGTATTAAATCGGTTTAATGTCGATCTGTTATCAATTAAGTTTCACCATATGAAAGAAATACCTAATTATTTTGACTTTATGAAAATCCAGAATTGTTTTATTAAGGCATAATATAATGGTACGTATAATGTAAATACATACATACATAAACTCACGCCTTTCTCTCATGGGGATAGGCAGAAACTCAAAACGCTACCTGCTACGATCCTTACATAATTACGCCTTTTCGGTTTGTCCACGTTCATACACATTAAGTATGTGTTTAAATCATAATCTTAGAAATTAATAAGTTTGAATGGATTTACCTAGGATTGACTAACATTTATGTTCTAAAACCATAAATTTTCTAAAGATATCACATGTAGGTATGCTACGAACATCAACATTTCTTTCTTTCTGACAATTACCTTGCTAATCCAATGTATATAATTTTTATAGTTACTGAATTTAGACGAAGCTTATTTCCTCTTATAGCCTGCTTACTACTTGTACATCTTCACCAATGCCGCCGTTATTAATTACCATGTGAAAAGTGGTGAGCTGGAGAACCCGAACATAATTTCTAACTTCACGCTGCTACTGAGTATTTCTTATCAGATAAACCCAAAAACACTTGCAAAAAAAAAAACAAATTGAACCACCCTATACGACAACTAAGAATCAGGCAGTTCCTCCTTTTGATTCAAGAAATCATAGAAACATACAATACCATCCTTTCAATTTCGCCGGATTCAAGAAGCCTCATCAAGACTCCGATACTCGGATCCGGATCCGTCTGTCGCATCTAAATCACCTGTCTCTCATTAAACCCTGATCGAATCATTTGCCTGAAGGTAGTGCAACTATTACCGAATCACGTTAGTTATCTAGTGCAGGTCTTAGGTAGCACTTTGACACTAATCGGATGACACGTTAGCACGTATGTAGGTATCGATATTGATGACTGGTACAAGCGTCTTAGGAATATTAAGTCTACACTAAAGCCAAGTTGTTACTACATACATGTTTCAATGATATCAGGATTTCATAATTTCTCTGTTCATAAATAAGAGCATTGAAGATGATAATAAAAAAATTATAGTTTAAAACTAGCCGAACTAAAAAGTTGAAAACATCAATAAGTTCAAAAAAAATGTGATTAAGAAAAAAAACATTTTATCGTAAAAAAGCGTGGGTTGCTAGATGTCAGTTGTTGTAAATATTTTATTGACAGATATTGGTAAAAGTAAAGTAATTATAATTATCATAAGAAACACCCCACCACTTTTCTAAAAAGCCATGTTGCCAAGAAGCTTGTTAAAAAGCCATAGATTTACATCGGGGGAGAGCCATGCTTCGGCACGAATGGGCCGGCTTGACCGGAGTGATACAACGGCCTCACAGAAAACCGGCGTGAAACAACGCTTGCGTTGTGTTTCGCCGAGTGTGTGAGGGTACCGGAGGCCCAAACCCCTTAAAAGGCCGGCAACGCACTTGCGACTCCTCTGGGGTTCCGGGTTTCCATGGGCGGCGGTAATCGCTTACCATTAGGCCAGCCGTCTGCTCAGTTGCCCCCTATCCCATAAAAAAGAAAAAAATAGAAATTAGGAACACATTTGGAATCTATAAGAAATATATATGAATAAATAAATAAAATAAAAATATTGCACAGGCTAGAGATCGATTTCACCGCTCACATTAAAAACCGAGTTTAACAAAATTAAGTTCTTTGTAACCGAGTCCAAAAGTTGATTTTAATCTTAGTTAACATCAAACTGATTTTACTAGTTCACTTGGATGAATAATGTTTAAACTGTCACATTTATGTATAAAAAATAATAAATTAAAACGGTATTGTGATGTGGTTTCTTGTTTTTTTCTTTCATAAACCATTAAAAACATAACATAGCATCACGCCTGTATTATCCGAAGGGGTAGGCAGAGGCGTACACCCACATTTCATCAATGCTGTTATTAATAAAAATTATTATCTGTCTCATGTAATAGGTGAGCCTATCTAGCTTGCCATCTAACAGGTACAATTCCAAACTTTCAGCTGCTACTGAGAATTTCCTAACTATTGGGAATCGAGCCCGAGACATCATGCTCAGCATACCCACTTGGGGCCACTATACCAACGAGACAGTCGAGGAGGCTAAAAGTTATTCTATTATACTGTGTAATATATATAGATAGTGATCGCAAAAACCTAAGATAATTAGTATTGTAAGAATTATTCAAGCCACCCTTTAGGCATTCTATTTGGCTAAGCGGGCGCTGCATTAACGGCTACGTCAGAAGCACAAAGACGCTGAAGAGAATAATCATAAAATAAACCTACTTATACATAACATTAGAGATCGCTAAGCATGCGTTAATGCTTTTCAAATATTTATCTTGAACTACTTATACATATTATCTTGCCCATAAAGTAATTTTTTTTCATTAATAATAAATTAGGGCTTGCCAGCGAGCCATGGAGCGTAGTATCTTAGGAGTCCGGTTATCAGACCGTATAAGGAACACTATACTGCGCTCCAAAACTCAGAACGCCGACGTTGGTGAAAAGGTCGCAAGCCTGAAGTGGAACTGGGCTGGTCACATCTGCCGGATGTCGGACGGGTTGTGGGCAAAACTCACTACTGAGTGGAGTCCACACAACGTTAGACGACGTCGCGGCAGGCCCAGAAGGAGATGGCGGGATGAGCTTGACACCTATTGGAAAGATTGGCCACAAAAAGCTTTAGACCGAGAGGAGTGGGAGAAGGGTAGGGAGGCCTTTGACCTGCAGAGGGACAACAACGGCTGAATAAAAAATTTAAAAAATTACAGTACCACAGATTATGTATTTGCATGCCTCATGCTTCTAAAATGAGAGACGGCGGTGACTCCTGACATACAAATTTTTACCTAGTTTGGGTTTCAGAGGCTTCACAGTATATTGTAACAAAAATGTTATGTTAATAAAGTTTTTTTTATGGTAGAATGTGGTTAATTGATACTATTGTTCGTATAAGAGCTTTTTGGTAGGTAACTACATACTGCATAAAAAATAATTGAAAATGTCTTTATCTGAGCCCCGGAGCACACTCATCTGTATACCTTAGAGAACCAGGCGGGAGCCGCCTTCTGACTAAATACCGAATATATTTGCTCGCCACTGTTGGCGGGGGGTGAGGTAACACACAAGCACAAAAGAACTTGTAATAAAGCGAAAATAGCCCTTGTCGTTACATTAACAGTATTAAAACACAAACAAAAAACTGTGATATACACGATTAAAATTTTGTACTATCATTGTAACCATACCGGTAAAAGGTACCTTTATATGATTGGAAATCATATAAAAGTGGCGAGAGGGATATGCCCGCTATAACTACTCCAGTACCAATTCCTTGAAGCTGTATACTGATCGCATCAAGAGTTCCTTTATCTCAACGACCATTTACCGACCACAATTTGCAATGTGATGATGAGTGCCTCAATCAAGTCAATCGTCTCATACTGAGACTGACGATCGTAACGGACGAGCAAAAGCTCTAAAGTCCGCCATCCGATCTAAACTTAGAACATCAGTGACTCCCACTAATTAAGTTCCTGATATATGGCAGTTACTCTGTATTAAATAGAGACTGATACAATTGATTTTGCTTGGACTAAAAGCCAATCTAAAAGTAGTTATTCATCCATGCAGAGACTTCGCGGGCACAGTAATTATTACATATGAATGCAGTTACAATATAAGTTTGATGCAATAATAGCTTTCCACCAGTAAAGAAGCATATCGAATGTTCCTGAAGCCAGCAATATCCACTTAAATTATGGCAATTATCGAGTTCCGGAAATAGTATCTTGATCAACCGCCCGCGGTGATAACATCATTAGGTAGGGAGCCGTTTTAAAGAGGTTTCCTGGCTTCCCAACAAGAATAATAAGATGAGTTACAATAAACCTTGGACAGTGAAGATTAGTTAGGCTAGATTCTACCAAAATAAGAATAAAATGATTTGGGATATACTTAATTAGTGTTTTGTCGGGAATTGTATGAAAATGATATCAAATAACTCAAATTTCTACCATGGGTAACCCTTACGTTGCTAAAATCAAGGCATTGACAAAATCAACCCGTTGGTAAAATTTTGACGTGAGTAAAATATTGCGCTTGTTATAATGTTGCTGTTGCTAAAAATGTATTTTTAATAATTTTAATTAATTTCAATGCTCTTATAATAACTTTCAAGTTCTTGATATTCATTAGCATTTGATGTAGTTCTACAAGATCGATATCAAAGATTAAATAATTATTTTATTTAAATATGGTTTAAATTAGATGATGAATTTTGGTTAGATATTTTTGATAGTAACATGAGTATATAATAAAAGATAATAATGACAAATATCAGTGGATATGAAAGCTAACACTTTACGGAGGCTTCTAAATCGCAGCTCCTAAAGTTTTCGTTAGTATCACTAGATGTATACAAATAATTAAATATCGTTACGAAATACCAATTCTTTTTGTTAGAACACGAATCAATCATATCATACATCATTTAATTAGGTATGATTATCTTGATAGGCATTTGCCTTAATTAAATTAATAATGGGAGTAATTTTTATACATTTAATTGTGCACAAAGATCTTTTTTCACGCATATACTTTCGTTGTATACTATAACAAAATGTACCATACTTCAAAATAAGAAATAATTCTTCACCACAGCATCACAAAATCCAGTAAGGGAAGCTGTGTTTCCATCCCTACTCGTCTTACAAATCGTTAGCATAGTTTCACAGGCGACGCTCGCCTGTTCCGAGCAAGGTTTGAGCAAGTGCACACGGTTGGCATCCACTCAAGTTTCCATTGTGTAACTTGCCAGTGCATCTTGCAACTTGCATGCACACACAATGGCACCCTGCCTTTATTTTGAGACGGCGACGGAGCACGGCGACTTTGAAGCGGATTATCGGAAATCTCATACGCCACTACTACCTAGGTACTTGCTATGTACACAGTACATAGATACCTCTACATATCCTAGTACATAGATACATATGCCGGTCGACAGCTCGTTTCCCAGTTGTATATAAACCTGAGTATTGATTTTTACATTTTACATAGACATCTATGTATTTACATTCGAGCATGAACTGTCCGTAAAACGATGAGCTTCGAAACTGTTTCATTTTTCAGTTCCATTTACGTCACTGCCTATATTTCATTGTTTGGATGAAATCTCTCTTATTACGCTGGTGGAGCATACTTTACCAGAATGTTACTTTAAAATTACTTTTTATTAAACAATTTGATCAACTTGTTCGCAAACTCTTTGTTCCTATTCTTTTGTTTACCTTACCCATCCTACCGCATATTATATAGGTCATGTACAGGTGTAAGATGTATGTGCGTCTGTCGACGTATTGAACATGAATTCGAGAGACAATGGCCTACAGGACATTGATTACGTTCGGTAGATATATCTATTGTTTTGTTTACATTCGAGCCGATCTGTAGCTTAATTACACGACGTCGGCACCTTGAGACGAGGCATGTAGATTGTAGAGCCTCACCTGAGCGGCAGATGCGTCGCAGCTGCCGGCCGGGCTGGTCCTCTCGCCCCGCGCGCCCCCCGCCTCCCGCCGGCCCGCGCAATCGCGGCTAACAGTTTTATTTCCCCGAATAAACTTTATCAAACAAAGCGTGCGTGCCCCGCGCGCCCTGCATCTGCTCGCCCAGCTGTTCCCGCTGCAGCTGACCTATCTGTCTCGCTCTAACGCGCGCTCCGCCCCGCCGCCAGACAAGGATAACACGTCTCAGTGTAATCGCCGGGCCCTTCAATTCCCTGTGCATAGCCCATTCGCAGTTTGTGTTGCGATGCCGTCGGGCAAACTGATAATGACGAACAAACGAAAGCGCGACGAGAACGTCGACAACCGCGCGAAGCGTCAACGTATTCGCAAACGTTCTCACAGCGAACCGCTGAGAACTGATTCGGGAAATTCAGAGAAGAGGCAAGCTTTGAAGCGTCTTTTTGGAAGGATTTGCTCTGTGGAGATGGAGAATAATCAGCAGCGCGTGTCAGACGAGGAGGAAGACTTGAACTACGAGACCTTCAGCGACCAAAACGAGGACCCTCTGCTTGACTCGGTGCCGGTGGACATGGATCCGGAGCAACTTGGATTTCTGGTGTGTGCGCAGGAGACTCTTCGCTTCCTGCACGGGCGTGGCATACCGTGCGAGCACCCGGTGTTTGCTCGTCTGCGCTCACGCCTGCTTCAGGGGATCGGCGAGATAGGGGTTGCTTGAGTTTTATTGGGCCCAGAGCCCACCAGAAACTAAGCACCTCTCCGCATCTGACCTCTTCGGATCACTTCCTGTGTGTTTCTTTGACCCTGTGAACCCGTGTCGTTTCTATGTCGGAGTTGGTTCTATCTTCCTATTTGGGCTCTGGCGTTCATAAGACTAAAGACTCAATACACATTGTGACGTTTCAAAGCAACAGGTGTCCCGCTTGGGAATTCTAGTCACTATCTAGTCAAATTTTACGTATTATATGTGTTTAAGAAAATTATTCTATTGATGTACCTATAACGATTATAATAAATCGTCCTATATCAATGTTGTGTTAAATTATTTCTCACCCTTTTTTGTGCTTGTCCCGTGAGTGTATTTTGTGATTCGATTCATAATGTTATTATCAGCCGTGCAATAGTCATATATTTTGAAGTGAATAACAATAATTATACAACTTAAAATTCAGTAAACATTTCTAGTTATTTATTTAGCTCTCTTTTAATAACGTGTTTTTTTTATTAGGTACACATTTTAACGAAAACTAAAGATGTTTATCATTCGTAAATAGAACTTAGCATCAGACTCTTTTATGTTCTAGAAATTCATAAGTACACTTAAACAAAGCTTGGCATTCACTTAATGAATGGTTGCAAAGCAGCTGAGCTCTGAGCAATGCGAATGATATGAATGCCTCGTATTTTATATAATTCACCGCCAGTGATTCAATGTATTCACAAGCCGTATTTTAATTCTCTGTGCTTCTAATTAAAAAAGTAAAACATCACATTTCATATCAAATAAGGTTTTAGAAACTGGACATCTTTAAAACAAAATGATTAAATTCTTTTTTTTTTATTTCAAGTGAACCAATAACTCTTGAAAATAAATCCGCTCAATTAACTTTGGAACTGGAAAAAAATTACCTTAAAATAATTAAATAATTGAGATACTAATAAGCTATGTTAGCTTATTAGTATCTCTTTAAAATTGAGAACTATGATGTTGGTAAATTTATTTAAAAATAACACATTATTTTATGGTACAGATTTAACATTTGAATTGGATTGGAATTGGTATTATCATCAAAAGCAACCCGCTTTACATCAAGAGTAACCAGCAAGTAGGGTTACTATTACAAATAAATCCGCTCGATTGACATTGGAAATATGTCAATTCGTACTTTTAAATGCCAACGTGTCTTAAAAATAATTAAAGTATCGGGATACTAATAGCCATTAGCCAACATGCTTCAAAATTGAGTTAACTATGATGTAGGTAATACTATTTTATCATTACACATTATTTTATGGTACTGATTTAACATTTGAATTGAATTGGAATTAGTATTAACATCAAGAGTAACCTCCGTACCTACTTACGAAAAGTCAAAGCTAGGTGCACGGTTCCATGGCGTAATAAAGACAATTTGAGACAGATTAAGTAATTTAACAAGTACACAAGTATTTTCCCACCTATTATTTATTGGGTCACCCCATTTATCTGGGACCTGATACCGTTATAAAAGAGTTGAGGGTGTGTAGTACACCTGCTTAAACCCGTCAAGCATAACAAGTGACGTTTGTGTTTTAATGATACTTAAGTTTATTTACGTTAAGGGAAGCCGAGTCATCGGTGAATTGCGAGTTGCTATGTTGATTGATTGGTGATTGGAACTAGACAAGAAAGGACAAGTGACAGCTGCTTGAGAAGACTTTGGATAAGCATATGTTGGAGTAAGTATAAATCCTTATAGAATATCGCTACCGATTTTTTTATCTCTTACTTCAGTTATATTGAAGATGATATTTTTTTATTGCACCATGTGCTTTATTAATTCCATGTGATAAGTGTTGAGCCTATTACCATCTACCACTTAGTATTGCCTTACCAAAAAACCCAATAACACTGCCCGACCCAGGAATTGAACCTAAAACCTCTCAGCAGCGGAGCCTCATACAAATGAGGAAACTAAGGGAGTATATGCACAAATAATACAGAGGACAAGTTTCTAATTTTAACCAAATAGACTTCAGCGTTCTATCTAAAACATAGTATCCAAAATCCGGCTTACAATTTAACAATATGGTGCTTACATTTAAAGCAGATAATCCTCCAAGCTTTAGTTAAATTTTCAACAATGGGTAGAGAACATTACATACTCCGGAGTCGAGAGAGTTAACTAACAATTATTAGAGTATTGAACTACATTCGGACTTGAATAAAGTCTGTTTAATTTCAAAGTACCAACACATAATATAAAAATGGTTGGTCTTATGTTTTAATTGTTATTAAAGTGATAATATATTATTATTTATGTATTTTTTTATCCAAAATGGATCTACGTTTGGCCATCAACTCGCCTGATGTTAAGCGACGCTGTGGCCGAGGATAGGGCACGTAGATTCAAAAGACATCACATTCACTCTAAGTAGAGTGGAGAGATATAGATTTGGGGAGAACGAGAGTTGAGGAGTTGATGCAACTGCCCTGACCCGTGAATTTAAGTGAGGTCGGCGTCTCGTGGTTAAGTAACAGCCGCACAGTTCGGATCCATCGAGGTTAGGTTGCGCTTGTCGCAGTCGGTTTGTGGGTGGACCATCTTTTCATATCGAGACCCTCCCGTGGCTCGGAGCGCACATTAAGCCATCGGTGCCGGTTGTTTAATAAAGACCTATGTCGGGTACGGGTAGTAAGATGCCTGAAAGTCTGAAAACCAGTTTTACCACGAGATATTTGTAGACAGAAAGACGAACAAAGAGACAAAAAAAATGATGCAGTAAAGAATTCTAGAACACTTTGTCTTCGTATTAAAAGCAAGAAAAACTTATTATAATACATGAAAAATGCGTTAATGCTTTTCAAAGATTTATCTTCAAGAAAAACTTGTTATAATTAATTTACCCTTATCCAAAAATATGTTTAAAATATAACTATGATGAAATTAAATATCAGCGAGAGACGCTTCTCTAGAATATTCGTTCGTAATACCAGTTGGCAGTTCAGTGGAAATTTTCCAATACTCGGAACGAAGCCCTAGCTGGTTACCTAGCAACTTGAAGATTAAGCTCAAAACTACGGTTAATATCCAAGCCTGCTTTTTGCGTCATTATAGTTCGACGGGTTACCTACGGTTCTTCAAACGTTGAAAGACATTAGTTTTGTACCTAGTTCAAAATGTTTATTTTCGATATAGTGGTAAATAACGTTAAATGGAAAAAGAATACGGTCGCGAACAGGATTCGAACCTGCGCCTCCCGGATAGATACTCCGCTAAGCCATCTCGACCTCTTGAGAATTCTTCTAAGAGGTCGAGATGGCTTAGCGGTCAGAGCGCCTGGAGTATCTATCCGGGAGGCGCAGGTTCGAATCCTGTTCGCGACCGTATTCTTTTTCCATTTAATATTGTAACTTTAGAGTTCGCTAAGCATGCGTTAATGCTTTTTCAAAGACATATCTTGAATTGGTAAATAACGGTTTAGTTTTTGGTTATTTTTAAGAATTTATCCATTTTTGCATGCCTACTTTTAATTTTAAGAATTTATCCATTTTTGCATGCCTACTTTTAATTTTAAGAATTTATCCATTTTTGCATGCCTACTTTTAATTTTAAGAATTTATCCATTTTTGCATGCCTACTTTTAATGTTAAATATTGTGATATTCTTGTATTCCCCGAAGGGGAAGGCAGAGGTGTACACAGTTGTATACCCAAATTCCACCAATGCTGTTATTAGGTCCCATGTAATAAATGGTGAGCCTATTGCCATCTACCGGGCACAATTCCAAACTCCAGGCTGCTAATGAGGATTTCCTAACAGAAAACTAAATAACACTTTGCCCGACCCGGGAATCGAACCCGAGGCACTATGCTCAGCAGTCACGCTTGGCACCACGAGACAGTTAGAGTGATAATATCTAAACTTTAACAACTGTTATTGAACACCTTACATGTTTTTTTTATTACTTTAGTGTTTGTGAGGCTAACGCAGCTCTGCATTCATCGCGACACCAGACTTCGGTATAGGTTAGTGAAGGACCGTATTGTTTTTACTCGGTAAGAGGAGCGCTCTCAGGCAGAGTCAGTCAGTCTGTCAGTGGGGCAGGGATACTGCGACGTCATAGGCGCTGTGTCGGACTCTTTGTGTTGGACACAAGGAGTCCGACACAGCGCCCATGATCGATTTTCCACACATAAAAAAAGGCTGTGATACTCGTAAAAGTACTATATTTTTCCTTTGTCAGTCGTTCATTTCCAACAGGTATTTATTTTGTGTTTCATGACTTTCAAATCTATCCACTCTACTTAGAGTGTATAGATTTCTTCTGGATCTACGTACTCCATCCTCAGCCACACCATCGCTGACCATCAGGCAAGTTGGTGGCCAAACGTGGATCCCTTTTTTATAAAAAAAGCTACGCGCAGACCTCTGAATTGGCTTAGACGACTACTAATAATAATTAACAATAGCCATTACCGACAATATAACATAAAAATACATTCTACATCATAAATATGAATTTTAAGTGCGCCATACGTAAAATAAACCAATAATACTTCTAATACTAATACTTCTCTATACTTGTTATAAACCTGTTTTCTAATATATTTGATGGATAAAGAATACAGGGGCTTCATGTTTCCAAAGTATCGGAAAAAGCCTTATGACTGCCACCTACAGCTGATCGTGGTTCTTCTTTGTGTGTGGAATCCAGTGTGGGTTTGTAAGAAGTATAAGGTATTTATCGTACTAGTTATTTCCAGTGCGGCTGCTGAGCGTGAGGTCCTGTGTTCAATTCCCGGGTAGAGTAAATTGTTATTGATTTTTCTATCAGGAAATTCTAAGTAACAGCCCGGAGTTCAGAACTGTGCCCGGTAGATGGCACTATGTGTACCAGTCAATTAAATTATATCTCAAAATACATTTATATTTTGATTCCCCTTATACTTAAGAGTATAGAGCACAAAGCATCTTAATTTTCCTAAACAGTTCCACAGAGTAAAAAATTTTTGTTAAAATAAAAATTGCGTCGAGAGCAGGATTTAAACCTGTGCCTCCCGGATAGACACTGCAGACGCTCTAACTTCACCTCTGTTCACTACTCCGAATTCTTCCTCCACATTTCCATTATTCAATTATAAGTTTTGGACCAAGCTTCTTGCTGTTAACCCATGGGGGTATGATATGCGTAACCGATCAATAGCTAAGGTGAGGCAATTTAATGCCTCCAGCCAAAACATATACTTAAAACTACTAACTAAGCAACACAACACCAACGGCCTCCCCTGCGGGACACGAGTCTCGGTTTAGTGCGTTGCTAGGGGGACAACTAGGGACTAGCTAGATCAAATCGGTTTCCTTATCATTAAGGGATGAATTTAAAGCTACTATCTCGGCGCGAGCCGGATCGAGCAAGGGTCGGAGGGGGCATAACGAAAGTTTCCGCGAAGGACGCGGATCTCGCCGAGATCACGAGATAATGGAGGTCGTCGGACTTTTGTCCATAGTTCTACTAATTTAGGATCCTTTTTGGACTAGTAAGAAAAAATAACACCATTTCATGTTAATTTATGGGCATGATAAGACTTCAGCTGAAATGATGTGGTTGTGACTTACTCGTACGTCAGTATTGTTCTGTAACTGGCTCTTTGGTCTTGTGGTCGCCAGCGCGGCTACTGAGCGAGAAGTCACGGATTCAATATTCGGGTTGGACAACGTGTTATTGAGATTTTCTATTAGAAAATTAGCTTGGAGCTTAGAATTGTGCTCGATGGATGATAGTAGGTGAAATGTGGATATACAACTGTGTACACGTCTGCGTACCTCCTCGGGAAATACAGGCGTGATGCTATCAGTACCTAGTATTCTCTGAGGTTACTCAGCAAGAATACTTAACGTACCTTTGGAAGAACCTAGTAAGTACCTAACCAAACTTTTAGTTAATACCATTCACAGCCAAGAATACTAGAACTGTACGTATATATACCTACAGTCTAGCTTTCCTAATAGTTTCGTTCATCCGAGTTCCGGATTTCTGTCGACTCTAATTCCGTATTATTGGTTAGATATTGCTAAAATGTCTAGATACTGAGACCAGGAATAGAATAAGCTATATGTATACCTACTCTATGAGACGGGTTTGACCCATGCCATATTTATAAAGCCACTGACAAAACGTGCTTAATCATGTTAAATTATTTAAAAAAATCTACGATTATTTAATAGCGAAATAAATATTTTTGTGGAAAGGAAAATACGGTCGTAAGCAGGATACTAATCTGCGCCTCCTGGATAAATACTCCAGGCCCTCTGACTACTAAGCTATCTCGACCTCACTACTCCGAATTCTTCTTCCACATTTTAATACGTCTTTTGGTGACCTCATTGCTAATTATTCAGTCCCTATACGAGTGACTGAACCGACACGACTAACTTTGCAGTTAATACAATGTCGTACAGTTGCATGGAGGATACAGATGCTTTAGAGTTCACCCCGCATGCGTTAATGCGTTTGAAAGATTTACCTTTAATAGCGAAATTTTAACTTGACTCTTTTACTTTCTTGAATAACTGTTCTTGTCTGTTCTATTATATTCCATCACTAATTCGTTTATCACCTATTATGAAGAATTGACACTCCATTTGCCTTTTACTTAATATAAGTTAGTGCTACATAGTGTTTACATCAGTTTAATTCTCTTCTAAGCTTCTCGTGCTTCAGACGGTTCGTTTAATCGTAAGTCCTGGCTACTAAGACTAAAAAAGCGGCTATATGGGATATGGATAAACATCTTTAAGGGTTACATTAAAGTGGAAGAGAAGTTTTTTTAAGAAATTTGTATTCATCGATTACGATTACTCCATCTTACCGAGAATGCTCGAGTATTCTCGAGAAGTATCATTGCTACCTGCTTTGTTACTTGTTTGTATACTCATATCTCATTTAGGTACGTTACACAATAAATAAAATAAATTATTTATTGATGTAAACTTTGTTAACAAGTTAGTGATACTCTGACTCCAGAGCTAGATCAAAATTCCTGTGTTTCAGGAGTAGGTGACTTATAATGATATGAAATAATAGTTATAACAAAGATGGAGTTAAATTTCAAAATGCAATGTAAGCTTTACTTGCACAAAGCAAGTAAAGTTTACATTCTTTTTTTTTTTTTTTGATTGCTTCTCCTCCACGGCATGATAAATTTACCCTAGTACCAGGTTGAATCCTAACCACAAGAAAGATAACCAAGCTTATTAAAATGTCGCAAAGATTCAAACAGAAACAACGAAATGATAAAACTCTTCTTGACCTTCGCCATATTAATACTAAACAATTGAAATACAACACAACACGTGTTGTATAGGGAAAATAAAACAATTAAGCGAAGGATTCCAAACATTCGGGAAAAGTGTCGAGAAATACCCGATATAAAGCTCAGTTACAGCGAATAGGTAACAAAAACCGAGGGACCTTTCAACTTGATGCAAACATAGCTCATCTTTCAGTTGCCTGTATTTAGTGGAACCTCACCCATTTGCAGAACTGTCAGGGGAATTTTCCAATAGGTAGCGAGCGAGTCGGTTGCCTAGCAACAGGAATTAAGCTTTCCACTCCCGCCCCGGCAAATACCGTCAATTATATTTTTAGTTTTATTGTATACCTGCCCGGTATTTCAGAGAATTAGTTCAACAGGATTTATTTCCAGTTATGCATTCTATTTCAAAAGAGGATTTGATTTTACAATGGGTTTTTATTGAAACGCAATATTGCTGGTGTTTGAATTTTTAATATTGTTTTAATTTGTATGTATTTTATATAGCTTTTCGCAAAATACATTGCAATGTCTTTGTGTTATTAGCAGTCCTACGAGTAGATAGTGCAGCTAGGGGTTAACGACTTCAAACATTATATCAATAAGGACACGTCCAGGAATTCCTGAATAGTTTTTTACATTAACAAAATACATTTTATTCGTATATGTTAACTTGATGTTCCTTATAACTTACACACATTTTATATATGCCATTTTTAAATATGACACAACAATATGGCTGCTTTTTTGTTACTCTTTAGAACTTTATTTATTTTAAATAGACTTATTTTTTCATTTACTTAGATATTGAATGTTCTTAGAGAATTTCCGAAAATAACAGCATCTAAAGTTATTGTGCAAGGAAAAAAAACGGTGTTGAGCAATATTTGAACCTATAACTCCCGGATAAATACTCCTCGGCTCTAAAATAACAGTATATATATTCTTATAGAGCACGTCTATATTAAGATATCCACATTAAATACCACAAAATTGCACTACCTATTCCCATGATTGGTTAATACAAACTACTAACATTTAAACAAATATATAATTACGACTAAAATAAATATAAAATTAATCAGCCTAAGTTAATTTTGAAAATCGTTTCCGCAGTGTAATTGTAAAATCATTTAAGTTCCAACAGTATGATAAACGCCATTCGAGTGACTAATAAAAAAGTGTAATTACATTTCTCGGTCTCGAATGAGCTATGTTAGTCTTTACACTCGATGCTGGATTGTGGCCCGAGCTGAAGGCGAGAGCGTAATATAGCCGAGAATGTAATGGGCAACATTCTCATGAATTTCATGTTCACACGACAATCTTAAACACACGAGAAAAAGAAATATCGATTTACGAACAAGTATGCTGTAAACATTTAAAATATATAATAAAAAATCAACTGACAGCTAATTATATTATTACTGTTAAATCTAAGTAAATAAATGAGTATTAACTTTGGTTTTATTATACTTACATAGTAAATGTTAGTAGATATATATATATTACAATATTTGTAATTAGATACTTACTACTAAATTACCATAATATATTTGGTGGCGTTCCAGTTCTTAGAATTGCACATACAATAACTTTAAAAAAATCTATAAATTAACTTATGCTATTTGTTGTATCGCAAGCGTTAAGACAATATAAAAATGTAGGTAATCTTGAGTTGACATATTATTACCTAATTAATTATCATAAAACAAGGAGCTGGTACTCAGTAACTGAAAAAATCAATAGTATCTAATATAAATAGTTACTATTATTTTTCTTAAGCAATCATATAACCATCCCAGTACCCGTAACACAGGTTGAGACCTAGCACTGGGCTTGGTTTTGTTCTTTCAACCACTGATACATACATTATCTGTAACTTATGGTAGTATTTCAAGAACATTTACATTTTTCATTAGAAAAGAAAATGGACTAGATACTTATTGATTTTAAACGCTGGCGATACTAAAATTATTGTCTATTAATAATTAATACATATCCTAATACCATTTCGCTACAGTAAATTTATCTATGCCCAAAGCTATTTCGAAGGAGGTTGATATCGTATATCACAACCTCTATATGAAAACTCTGTGAGCAATCTATTCATTTCCTCTTCAGTCATAGCCTCGAAGAGCTTTCCTTTGCCGAGTACGTTTCGAATGGCTTTGTGAAACTCGTGGGCAGCCATCTTGGAAGGTTTCGGCAAGACTTGGCCTTTGGGTACGCCGGCGTCTGGCTCCGGAATCATACTGGAATCAAAGAGAGGAACAGTTTAGTAACTGTCGATGCCTTGTGCGAGGTTTTAGTATGAAGTATCATTAACGAACTGCCAGTTTCAGTCCGTAGGTACTCGTAGTATAATGAATGAATGGCGTATAGATAAGTATTTTTTTAAGATCCCATCCTAACATAGATAGCAAATGTAAAGGAGTGTAGGTAGTGAAACTTTCGTAATAGATTACGATCTATAAAAAGTTGTAAGGTATTCTTATACAATAAAACAGCTAGTCAGGTACATAAATACGCGGAGAATGTTGTTTATTGCTTACAAATGTTGTTTAAAAATCCTGTTTATTTTCAAGTTTATGTTATTTTAAGGTATAAGGAAATTGTTGATATTTGTCCTGGTAATTTGCTACGCTCTTAAGTAATGTTTTTTATAATTTATTCAATTTAATAAATTATCAAAAAGATTCATAACATATTCTTTTGATATGGGTTTCTATGATTGTGATTGGTTTTAGGCAATTTTAGGCAGTTTCATCATTGAAAATGAACTATGACTAGGAAATACGGCACCTCAGACAAAAAATTTTTTTTCTTCCCATACAACATAACCGTACCGTAGTTTGCAAGTCATATTTTTGTATATGGGAAGTCCATTTTTCGTCTTTTCACCCATGTTTCTTCGACACAGTTGTTTAGCTTCATTGTTAGAAAGAAACTTTATTATCAATTAAAACTTAATTCTACCCTGTATAAATCGTGTACCTACTTATAATGAAAAAGAAAGAATAAAACGCAGGTACAGCTAGTGTAATAATCATTGAAGAACCTAAATCATTGTTCACAACTAAGTACTCGCCAACCTGTCCTACACTTTATTCCGCTAAGTGCAGACGCACACTATTTTATAGCCGTCGATAGAGAATTTACAGAGCGCGGTGGCTCTTAGTTAAATGCAATTAGACTTGATTCCGCTCTCAGAAAGAGGAAACCAGAAAGTACTAGTAACTAGAAAGTTCTATGTATACAATCAAATGATTGTGTTTATCTTTGAAATAAAAATATTGCGAAGAAAAATTGCTTTGTTATGATGTAGTGATGAGAACCTCATCGTAAAGAGAGCTTATGTTGACTGCATATTAGAGGTTTTTAGTAAACAATTGTATTATATATTTAGGTACTATGAATTCATAGTTATTATACGTGTTTATTTATTTCGTCTTATTTTTATATTCTCCATGATATGTAAAGTACCCCACACCATACATTATCATCGATCGTTTTCAGGTATATTGACGATAAACCTAATTAAAGATTATGATCAAACTAGATGTCTACCAAAGTTAGTTTTTATAATTAATCTGTTTTATTAGTTGAGATAGATAAGTACATCAACCCCATATAATTGGCTATTTCGTTTTTACTAACCAACAAATCTCGAAACTTTGAGCTGTTTTTCTTTAAGAATCTAGCAAATATCAAGACAAGATTTTTGAAGTAAAAGCTTCTTTAGGCGCGTTCGATGATACAACTCACAGGTAACCTACTTAGTTTTCACTTCTATCGGTAGTCCCCAAAGACTGCCCCGCCTATTTTTTTTAAAGTAATATTTGTATTAAAACTCTTGCAAAATATTAAATAATCTAAAGTAACTTTTAAAAATAAAACTTGCATTTAGGACACGTCATTGTAATTTTTATATAAATGTTAAATTTTGAAATAGCTCACCTGTAAAATTTGAAAATTTTGAGATTATAATATACACTGTTCATGCGAAGAGGCGACAATGACAGTCGGCGTTGTATAAGCCTTTTTTGTATTTTTTTTTAATTTTTTTTATTTGACAATTATTATTTTTTGTTGACATTGTAGACGGGACAGGGCCGATCATTGTGTTCAAATTTAATAATATGTTTGCATCGCTGTCTCCTGGGCACCTTCCCAGAAGACAGCGGTGCGGAGGAAATTCGATACTTGAGTTTTTTTTTTGTTTTTATTTGTTATTAAATAGTTTTTATTTTATTATGTGTATTGTGTGTAGTTAGTAAATAAGTTTATTTAATAGGTTAGTAGTCATTTTAATATGATTTCATTAAAATTAGTAGGTAAACATGTTCAATGGATTTTTCTCACACATTAATCCGGTAGATTTATTACTTTATACTTGATCCAGATTGTTCTTGGAAGAGAAGAGGTTGTCACTTTTGGTCCTTGTTTGGTAACTTAAATTATGAAAACGGAACATGTTTTTAAAAATTACCTACCAGTTTTTTTTATATATATAAAAGTCTAATGCATTTTTACAAACTTAAACCACCAGCAAGGTGAACCTTTAGTATATTGAATAGGGAAACATGTCACGTATAGGTACCAGGGACACATAACAGTGTAGGTAACCGCCCTGTCGTTTGCAGCGCCCGCCGTTTTCCTCCGTCCTCTAGCATCGTGGTCGACAGAATTTGTCTACCTATTTATAGCCTAAATTTACTTTGTTTGGGGTTTAGCTGGAAAGAGCTATATCAATACGAAATATTCGATGTACCATTTGCTATAGCGTAAATTACTTCAATGTGCAAAAGAATAAATATTTTTAAATTTTAATTTTGTGTTATGAAATTGCGGTCTTCTGCAGGATTTTCTGCGCCTCCCGAATAAATGCTCCAGGCGCGCTGCTGCTATACTAACCTCTGCTCACTATATCGAATCTTCAAAATATTCTGTATTCTCTATATTTTATTTTAAGGGGTCCGGATCTCAAAAGGAAAAAACGTAACCGGAACGGAACACTTTATTGTCCGCCTGTCTGTCCGTCTGTCTATCCGTCTGTCTGTCCGTCTGTCTGTCCGTCTGTCTGTCCGCCTGTCTGTCCGCCTGTCTGTCCGTCTGTCTGCCCGTCTGTCTGTCCGTCTGTCTGTCCGTCTGTCTAAGTCAAGTCAACCTTTATATCAGGAACGCGTGGAGATATCGAGTTGAAATTAAAACCATATACTCATATCTACAGTCCCTTGAAGCTTTGAGAAAATAAAACTTCTAAGTTAACGTAAGAAAAGACCTCGTTTATGCCGCAAAAAACGTATATTTCGACACTCTCAAAGGAATCAAAATGTATAGGGTACCTTCCGTTCACCTGGAACTATGAAATTTGGTCTTATACTACAAGTACAGGGAAAAATCTGAAAACTATAGATACCTACATTTATAATTAAATCATAAAAAATATACTCTTTGGGTTTTGGAAACTGAATTTAGGGAAAAGCTCGGAAAAAACTGCGAGACTCGATTCCTGAACTATTTATAATATGTACCTACAAATTCATACGAAACCCTCGTTGGCGAGTCCGACTCGCACTTGTCCAGTTTTTTTATGTTTTATATTTGTCCTTCTGCAGATACCGTTTTGCACTTCTTTATTGTGTACACTACATTAAAAAATATCATCTTCTTTGAAAACTAGCACGAATACTTCACAGCCAAAATCTGATATAAAACCCTTACCAGTAGAGCATCGAAAAAATTCACATAGGTTTTATCTAAACGAATGAATCGTAAAAAGTGAATAATATATATGTACTTATTATGTGTAAACTGAGATATGTGTGTGCGACTCGCATCATAAATTGTAAGGGCACCCTAACATAAACGTTCTTTAAAGCAACGTTTATGAACACTCTTAATAATGTAGCAATTTGGACTCATCCTATCCTACTAATATTATAAACGCGTAAGTTTGTATGTATGGATGTTTGTTACTCTTTCACGCAATAGCTCCTGTACGGGTTTGGATTAAATTTGGCACACAGATAGTTTATAGCCTGGATTAACACACAGGGTTTACACACATTACTTTTTATCCAGGCTGGACCTAATTCTGAGTCCACACAAACGAAGTCGCGGGCAGAAGCTAGGATACAATATACTTCACAAAAGCGTATGTCGCAAAAGTTCTGTAATCGGTAGTCTTGTCAGTGTTAACGAGCGACACGAGCGTTTGACGCATAGATTACAAGTGTGCGTCTTCAAGCTGTCCACAATGTGCGTGAGCGTGTTTATATTAAATATTTTATAGTCGTATTTAACAATAATAATATAATGCCTTCCAAAATACAATATGGTCTAACGATGGCTTCGACAATTTATGATTTAAATTCAAGAAAATTGCAAAATAAGTACGTATTTTATTTATACAAAGATCTACTGTAGGTCTCCGAAAGGTATCAATTGATCAAAACGCAACAGATGCGAATCATGTGAATATTCACTCTGAAGTGTGAACAGAGCATGTAGTCTAAATTCAAAACATTCGTGCTACGTTCACACTAGCCATCTACCTATGAGTATATCTACTTTCAACACGAACCGCTCATGCTTTTGAGGTTCGTCTTGTGATCGTCTAGTCTAATCTCTCTATTATATCGTAGAATTATGAAATGAATTCAGCTGAATAATACGCGTCAGAGAAAAGTCCAATTGTAAATACGGCCTTACGTAGTTTTGCATCAAAAGATAATTTTTCGCTCATGACTGAGCGCATACTGCCGGCTATGTAGTTGTTCGAAATTTCATATTTGTATTTCTATCACAGACACATAATTTTAAACGCGTAAGTTTGTATGTATGGATGTTTGTTACTCTTTCACGCAATAACTCCTGTACGGGTTTGGATTAAATTTGGCACACAGATAGTTTATAGCCTGGATTAACACACAGGGTACTTTTTATCCAGGCTGGACCTAATTCTGAGTCCATACGAAGTCGCGGGCAGAAGCTAGGATACAATATACTTCACAAAATCGTATGTCGCAAAAGTTCTGTAATCGGTAGTCTTGTCAGTGTTAACGAGCGACACGAGCGTTTGACGCATAGATTACAAGTGTGCGTCTTCAAGCTGTCCACAATAAGCGTGAGCGTGTTTATATTTGATATTTTATAGTCGTATTTAACAATAATAATATAATGCCTTCCAAAATATAATATGGTCTAACGATGGCTTCGACAATTTATGATTTAAATTCAAGAAAATTGCAAAATTAGTACGTATTTTATTTAAACAAAGATCTACTGTAGGTCTCCGAAAGGTATCAATTGATCAAAACGCAACAGATGCGAATCATGTGAATATTCACTCTGAAGTGTGAACAGAGCATGTAGTCTAAATTCAAAACATTCGTGCTACGTTCACACTAGCCATCTACCTATGAGTATATCTACTTTCAACACGAACCGCTCATGCTTTTGAGGTTCGTCTTGTGATCGTCTAGTCTAATCTCTCTATTATATCGTAGAATTATGAAATGAATTCAGCTGAATAATACGCGTCAGAGAAAAGTCCAATTGTAAATACGGCCTTACGTAGTTTTGCATCAAAAGATAATTTTTCGCTCATGACTGAGCGCATACTGCCGGCTATGTAGTTGTTCGAAATTTCATATTTGTATTTCTATCACAGACACATAATTTTCAAAATTGAATTTTATAGACTAGGGCATAAAGTTGACTTTACCATACCAATTCTTCCCTACAAAATGAGCACTGAAAATGAGGATGACATCGGTAATAACGCACTTGTAACTAAAATTCCAATAATTTGCAAAGAGAAATGTTAATCAAAGAAGTACTTTAGAATAAACATTTTGAGACTAGCACAACACTACAATTTGGTTCGTATATACCCATATCAAAGGAAGGAAACCTGCAAACCCAAACATATGTTACTGAATGACTCACTTGTCACTGCCGAAAACGGGGGTTCCAAAGAAAGAAAAAACACCTTGCTACCGGCGCCCCTCGGCGATATCTTGCGCAAACCTTACGATTACACCTTTAAAATTACAAGAAAAAATACACACACACCGCACGGAGCTTTATATCGCACCCGAACTGTCGACAAAATGCCAGGGAAAGACCGTCAGAGTCATTCAAGACCACTTTTTTTTCGAAACAATCCGGGGTGAAGGTATCCTTTAGAGAAGCCGCCTTAATTGATTGTGTTAAGGTTGGTTTTTGTCTGGCGAGGTTTATTTAGGGGTGCATCTGGTAGCCGGCTGGCCCCGTTTGTGTGATTTACCCCGGCATGTGGCGAGCCCGTTCGATCCGCTCTAAACTGGAATGAAGCGTACTCGAGCTTCAAAAATGAATGATATCGCAACGAATTTCACAACAGAGCATACAATTCGGGCTTTTTTCGAGTATCCTGATTTCTTTTTTCTAGTGGAGTTGGCCTATTGGCTATTTGCTAATTAGAGGAAATGTATCGACTACTCGTCGATCAGTGCTGTTTCTATGTGTTTTCTATTATTTGATGACGTACAATTTTTATAAACTAGACGTTCTTTTTGTTACCCGTTCACATTAGTAGCTGATAATAAATTAAAATGATTTCTTTTAAGAATGACAAAAGAACGAAATGATAACAATTTGTACTAACATTAAGTTTATGACGTTACTGTTTACCAAAATTACGTTGCTATGTATCGTAGTTGCCGTTAAACAATATAGAAAAGTAAAAGTAGATACTTATATCACAAACATACATCCATAGATATGTAATCATATGTAGTGCATACCATCCATACATACAGATCGAATGCATAACCTTCTTTTGGAAATCGGTTAACAATAAACATACAGTTCATAATAAAAATAATAGTGTAAAAGTGTAACCCTCCAGTAGTCACGCACATTGGATAAAAATATGACCAAGAGCACGTGGCAAGGCTACGTACGGGAGGATCTGTCAATCGTAGTCTCGTAGGATTTACATAACAGGCCAATAGAGCCGTGGCCGGTCTATTGTCGTTGGCACCCCTTCTATTTTTACTATCGTTCCCGCATCGTATAAAAAAGAGTTAAGCCGTGTTTCGAATTTGATAATGATTAATATTTTTAATTTAAAACTATTGTACAAAATTACAATAAAACAACTTTTAACCGGATTAATCGCGTGTATTATTGGTTTTTTTGTTTTTCCTGACGTTTCGAACACTTTGCATGAATAAACATGTATCAGAGACAAAAATAATTTTATGAATTTATCAATTATATGTACGGTAGACTGAAATAATTTTAAATAAACTGTTGAGACACCTGACACCTTAGTCTTCCTGCGACCACGAACGCTGCAAAGTGTTCGAAACGTCAGGAAAAACAAAAAACCAATAATACACGCGATTAATCCGGTTAAAAGTTGTTTTATTGTAATGTGTAGTGATCGCGCAAACCTAAGATATTACTATTGTACAAAAGTTTTTTAAATGTGAAAAGAAAGCTTTTTGTTATTCGACTTCGCATTAAAATGCATATGTATAATAATATGTAATTAGAACCTTATAGACTACCTGGTGGTTTTGAGTCCTTTTATGCAAATGTCCTCCGGATCTGGTATCGTTTTGTGAAGGGGGCTCCCTTAGTTAAGATTGAGCTATACGACAGCTGATGCTCTTTCCTCAAAAAGTCATTCCAGGTGATTCCTGAATGGTCAGACTCACCATACTTAAAAAAGACTTTTGGCCTCTGAGTTGGTTTTGGATTTCTTCACAGATACCATCAGATACAAAATGCCTGCGCCAGCATGGAAACTCACGACTATCTAAAAGTGCAATTTGATGTTTCTCATTTTACCTTTGTATGAACGTCTACGTAAGAAATTGAAAAATCTAATTCATAATCCTAAATAATCACTATGTTATCCTTACACTATAACAACGAGTATCATTCGTACACCTCAAGTTTATCTTTATACTGAAAAACGGCACTCAAAAAAGAAACGTCATATCGGACTTCTTAGATTGTCGCGAGTATAGTTAACAAAAATTACTTGTGTCTTCAAAAACAATTTACAGAAATGAAATCATTTATAATGATACCCCGTGGAGGGGCGAAACACGTGTCAGTCTCTCAGTTATGTTCGTGGTCTGCTCCTTGGTTTAGCGGTCGCAAGCGCGGCTGCGTGAGATCCTGTGTTCGATTCCCAGGTCGGGAAAAGTGTTATTGGATTTTTCTGTCGGGAAATTCTCAGTAGCAGCCCGGAGGCAGTAAGTTGGTGGTGTGACGCCCCATGCTTCGGAGAACACGTAAAGCCGTCGGTCCTACGCCTGATCTCTCTTTGGTCGTGTCGGATTTCTGTCCCATCGGAATATGAGAGTGAAGGAAGAGGTAGTGCACTTGTTTTTGCGCATACGCTTGTGCTCTATAATATCTCCTGCGTACTTGGCTAATCTCTGTGGAGATAGGCCGCCCTGACCGAAATACGGTCGAAAGAAGTATATATATATATATATATATATATGTTCGTGGTTCCAATTATAACTGTAACCAAGTTTGTAAGTTGCTTAACTTTTGAACTGCAGCTTACAAACTAACGCAAACGTTGTTTTTCTAACCAATTTAGTAGTTTTTCTTGTAGTCAAAAAGAAGTAGAGACCTTTCCCGTTTCCTTAGGAATTCTGCCGAGATAGGGGTTGTGTAATTTTTACATTGAATAATTTTTTTAGCTGTCAATATAAATACTTCGAATATAATAAATGCGAAAGTTTGTGACGATTTATGGCTGGAAGTTTATTACTGAATTGCCCAGTTAGTCTAGCAGTCGTAAGAGCGGCTGCTCAGCGTTAAGTCCTAGGTTTGATCACACAGTTTTGGACACATTCGCAGGTCTTGTGTCCAAAAGTGTTGCTCGATTTTTCTATTAGTAAATTCTTAGTAGCAGCTCAGAGTTTAGTATTGTGACCGGTTGACGTTAATAGGCTCATTGCAGTGGACTTATATTTGATAATTTGGGTCTACAACAGTACACTTCTCTCTAACCCTGCGAAGAATACAGGCGTGATGGTATGTTATATAATAACTTTCGTGAGCCACATTCATATTAATTATTGTTTAACGGTTATTACTCTCTTGCATTCTTCGGGATTACCCGACTAGTTTCGAACTCGAAAGGACTCCTTAGTCATGGTATTGTTCAACCACATTAACGCCACTAAACGTTTTTATTCTTTTATTGAAATATAGAGTAAGTACATAATAAATCATAGAGTTGACTGACTCTATAAAGTGATGTTTTGATCAGATTTGTGGATATTTTGAAAAACTTTCATAATGAAGTCAACAAATAAACCTATTGAAATAGCATTTTGAATAGTCTTACAAGAAATTCTGCAATTACATATGTCTATCTACAAATGATCTAAAAAAAGGTCAGGGAGATTAGAGAATTAGATATTGAGAAGAGATTAGATTAGTCTGCTGTCAACGGATGGCATAGTAAGACATCATTTAAAAAAAAACTCAATGACTTGTTTTGGTTGCCCCAAAATTAATACTACCACTGTCGTTTACAAAATGTTAAAAACGTTTAAATTCTTATTTAAGTATTTGGCTGTAAGTCGGTTCATTTACGGTGAAGGAACTGAATAGAAATTGATGACGTCACCTTAACACATATTAATATGAGGAATTGTGCCCAGTAGATGGCAATAGGCTCACCACCTATTACTTGACTTAATAACAGCATTGGTGAAATGTAGGTGTACAGTGTACACTTGTGTACACCTCTGGCTACCCCTTCGAGAAACACAGGCGTGATGTTATGTTAATATGAGGAAGAAAAATTCGTAAATGTGAACAGTGGTTAGGATAGCTCAGTTTGCAGAACGCCTCAAGGTTCAAATCCTGCTCAAGAGGTGTTTTTATTTCCAACAAAATGTTATAACTTTGACTATAAGTCTTAAATGAATTCCATTGTGTCTTATCATCAAGTTTAAATCATTAACCAAATACTGTAAGTACCGTAATAAATAATCGTTATTTGGACCGGTTTTGGTTTATTAATATTTTTAGTACAATTAACGCTTTATTTGTTTACTAAGCAGTAGCTCCATAGCGATAACGTTGAGTTACAATATCGTCAACAATTTTTTTTATAAGATTTAATGGTACTAGGTCAAATAGCCTTTTGCTTTGGTATGTTGTTTGGCTATAAGATTTTTTCCAATATGAAAAATTATGGCTTTTGTAGCATAGATTATTATGTAGATACGTAAGTACCTAATGTATTTAAATAAAACTGAATTGTTATTATATAATATTTATTTAGTTTATGGTTTTATTTCGAAAATGATAAGAGAATAATATGAAACGTTAACAGTACACCGTAAAACAATAAAACATAATAAAATTCTTATCACGTAACGTATGTAGTAATTATTTAGAATACAGATTGCGAATCACGCCAACATAAGCCGTACAGCCTCGACTGACGACACAAAATAGCCTAAAATCTGACAAATCATATTAAACAACTAGTGTCCTAAAATACACAAGGAAATAGCGTAATGAATGTAAAAAAAATTGTTTAAGTATACGATTTAATGCGGTGCGACCTTCGAGTAAGGACGATATTGGCGTGAGCTGTTATGATAAGGTGTAGACTTTAGTAGTGTGTTGCACATGACAATGGCCGCACGTAATGTGAGGCAAACGTATACAAACTGAGACAAGAAACAGTCGCGTACGCATGGCCAAGCGATAATTGTAAAACAACGAAGCAAACTCGTGACTGATGGATGGAACTAGTGTAAAAATTGTGTAATTATCATGAGAACTGTTTCTCAGGAATTGTCGTGTCGAAGCAATATAATAGTGCAAGTTTATGGGATTACATAAATGTAAGATTAATTTACTACATTTTTAGTTGTATGGAACGAAATGTAAACACATTCTACCTGATTTTCTGTGACGTCACCATTTTCGTTTAATGTGTAGTTCACTTTCCTTTAAACAATTTTGTTTAGTTTGACTATAAATATAATTATGAATGACTGTACATAACAGTGATCTAAGGCAGAATATTGATGCAGTCTTCACCATAGCCAAACACAGTAGTAGTATAAAAATTAAAAAATAAAATTAAAAATCGTTTATTGTCCAAAGTAATGTTTTACAGGCTTGTATAAAATAAACTATGACACATTTAAAATAAAAGAAGTGTACAATAGTAGAAACTGTGAGCCCCAAACTAGGCAGTGAGTCTGTATCTCAGGGCTCAGGGTCTAGTATTAATTTTACAATTAGACATAAAATAAATCCATACACCGTGTTCTAATAAACATTCTTCTAGTCTTTAAAGCCTAGAACTAACTAGCTTAAATTTACCCGTGCCACATGCCATAGGACTCATTAACCGGGTCTCTAGAGACACTGATATATTTCATTATAGCCCGATGGAATTCACGAAAGAGGCACTAAAGTGCATTGAAGATGATATAGAATAGTTATTTATCTGAATATTCTGATAGTTACTAAGTTAGTGATAGCATCGCTTTGGCATTTTAGCTGTTAAGGTGTTCTTTACGATCTTATAAATAAATAAAATAAATAAAAATCTTACTGACTGGTATTAGTTAAGTAAGTCTTATTTTTTGTTTACCCATCCGGTCCATAGTCTTTATAACGTAATAGACATTCGTGAGAAGGAACTTAACGGTGTTTTTTGTAATTCTGTTTCCTATTTGTGTTTGATAACACAAATGGTTCTATTTTATATAAAATATTATTTAGGAACTTTGTAGGCAGTATATAAGGTCCAAATTTATTTGATAACTTCCTTTGAAGGGATTGTGATATAAATCAAATATATTTACTTAAGCGAAGAATTGTAATGTCCCTAATGTAAATAATACATTATTTTTAATTAAATTAACATAGTATTAACAAGGCGAAAACTGCCCCTCTTATAGCAAATAATAAGAGAAAAACTAAATTCTTATAGAATTCTAAAGTTATTATATTAAATGGAAAAAGAATACGGTCGCGAACAGGATTCGAACCTGCGCCTCCCGGATGAATACTCCAGGCGCTCTGACCACTAAGCCATCTCGACCTCTGCTCACCACCGCGAATTCTTCTTCCATATTTTAACACGTCTTATGGCGCCAGCTGGGATAAAAATATCCTATGTGTTAATAATACAGGTTATAAACTATCCGTGTGCCAAATTTTATTGCGTGAAAGAGTTTCAACATCCATTCATCTTCACGAACTTTCGCATTAATATTATGATTTATATCGCGTTAAAATATTTGAAGGTGTATCCTTTTAATCATGTGAGTTGAGATTTGTGAGTGTTTATGAGATTTGTGTCTGTGTAACCCATTTTACAAGAGAAATTACTCGAGACAACGAGTATTTTTTTAAAATATTTTATTATTAATTAAGTTAAAAGGCATCGTAACTTTTAATATATATGTATAATGAGCACAAATAGCGAAAAATTAATGGGCACAAATCCAAGCTCTGGAAAAAAGCAATAAATATTTGTCTGACCCGAGAATCGAACCCTGGACCTCACGTTCACCACTAAACCAAAAATACGTGATGATTATTGTTCACCGGTTACTACTCACGTGCATTATTCGGGTTTGTCCGACTAGTTTAGAGCTCGAACGGAGCCCTTAGTCATGAGCTGCGTCCCCGGCAAGTCTGACTCGCGACATTGCCAAGGACTCAACTCTTGACCAAGGGCGCGATTAAAATGTAGCTGGTAAAAGCATCTTGGTGTTAACTGAGTTCAAAATAAACGTAGAACGGAGTTTTATCAAACTCCGTTTTTAATGTCAGCGGTGAAATCGGCTCTAAGGCCACCATTCGAGTTCGAAACTAGCCAGGCAATCCATAAGAATGCACGTGAGTAATAACCGGTGAACAATAATTAATATGAATATGCCTCACGAAAGTCATTACACAAAAAGAGAGTTGTAAACTATAAGAACAAGAGGAAGCGAAAGAGATGTGTCTACATTGTATCAAGTGGAAATTGATAGTCTCTGCCTACCCCAATGGTAAACAGGCATTATAGTATGTATGGAAACTGATTGAGTTCCAAGTCACAGCTTACAATTGTTCCATCCTCATCAGCTATGTAATAATGAATAGGAATTTGTTCAACAAACGTGAGGTGGACGATCAATGCCACACTACATAATTATATATAAAATAAACTCTCAATACAAAACAGTATAGTAAACTCAGTGTTTTCTATGCAACCTATACCTATAATGGAGATTTAACATAAATAATCTCTGCCTAGCATAGATGTAGCATAATATCAATATTTCACATTTTGCAATAGCCATTATGACCTCCATCACCCAGTTACTGGGTAACACCATGTTTCTTGTAAGACTGGTTGTCAGACTTTCAAGCATCTGACTATGCGTATCGACTGTCATATATCTTTACTTCACAACCAGGGTATAATTTAGCGTAGACGTGGCACAAAGCGGTCTCGATATAAAATGATGGTCGCCCATCCACAGATAAACCGCAGCAAGAACAGCATAACAAAAGCCAAATGTCTTTATTTAAATCAAGCTAAAAATTTTCATTAAGACAGCACTTCACCGTTTTCTAGTGTTTTAGCTGGGAAGAAGAAGCGGCCCAACAACTTCGATAACTCAATCATTTCGATCGATTTGTAAGGCTGTTACTTAGCCACGAGCCCCTCCGTGCCTCAAATAACACACAGTACAATTATATTGTTTTGCAAGACAACTAAGATTAGACTGCAAAACCAAATAGTCCCTTTCAAAAGTTGTGCAATATCATAATTCACTTTATCCTCAACCAAAACAGGTTATATGTTTTGGAACAGAATTATTTCTATTAATAAAATATTATATCTGCGTCTCTATTGTATAATTATGTAATTTGAGTGCTAAACGAACGAGTAAAAATTTTTTATCGATCACTAATTATTGTCATTTGATCAGCACGGGCTTCTGAAAAAGGGCTCAAAGCCTCAAATCTAAGGGCTAAAAGCCTTTCGATCTATAGGTTATAAAATCACCTGGCATAACAGCATCATTCTGTGAAAAAGTAGACAGAGGTGTACATAGATAAATATTTTAAACACATTATGGGATGCTTAGAACTCTAAAGTTACAATATTTACCTAATTTAAGGAATGAAGATACTGTTTTGATTTATGGATTTGACCCTGCGCTTCCCGGATAAATACTACAGGCGGAAATGCAAAGTTTGAGAGATGGCTTAGTTGGCAGAGCGCTTGGAGTATTTACCCGGGAGGCACATGTTCATATCCTGGTCACGACCGTATTTTTCTTTCCACGAAATAATGTAACTTTGGAGGAGTACATAGTTGTACAGTTGCGCACCCACGCAAAAATGTCACCAATGTCAATATTAAGTCCCATGTTCTAAGAGAAGATCCTATTGCCATATACTGTGCAAAATTCGACAATCCGGGCGAATTTAAAACTATACCAAAGAATTAATATAAAAATGTATCAGAACAAGAGACTCTCTCATAAGTACCTATCTATTTTTACCTCCGTTGCCTCCGTTCTAATACCAGTCGTTAGAGCAATCTACAGCGCTCACTCCCTAAGGATAATCCCCTTTCCTTTCCACCATTTTCCGTGAATTTTACGATGTTCACAGGATGTTAAATAAAAACTCTTTGCTAATTAAAAAGTCATTCGTGACAAAAACTGATAAAGAGACAGAGCGTCGAGAAAATGAAAAGCAAAAAAGAAATTATCACAAGGACATAATTTAATCTAGTGTACGTTTTTGTTTTGAAACAATGGAGAGTTCTTTGTAAAGACGAGAGCATGATTTTAACGTTTTTTCTTATTTATTTTAATAATCTGTGTGTACTTCCACGAACAAAAAAGTTAAATTAACTTAGATCAAATTTTTAGTCCTATAAAACACCAAGTTTCTTACATGAAAGAAATAGAATGCCACTTTTCCAGAAAAACAGATAACATATCTCTTCTAAAAAGCAGGTTTTAAAGCTCTTTACACTGAACATATTTGTTCACATTCCCAATTAACTGTTACATAATAAAACTGCCCATACATAGGAACAATAAAATACAATAGCCGTCATACATTATGTACCGTCGAATCCAGACATGAAAACTATGTCAGCACTCAATAATCGATAACCACCGCGCATCATTAAAATATCATTTTAACGAGCAAAACGAAGCTTTAATTAATTATTTTTTTGCAGGTTTCATCGCGACTGTACAAATGTGGACTTACTCGAGTGTAGACGTAGCTGGGACTCACATCAGTCGTACAGATAGAATCAAAATCTATTTGTCAGAATGTGTGGTGTGTTTTTGCATAGTGTTTTTTATACTCTGTGTTGGATTACTCCTATATTTGTTCTTCCATCTGTATAGTACCGTGACCACTGCTGGAAAACTGGCTGGCAGTTTAGCAGAGAGTTAATATTAATACTCAGTATTACAACGAAGACTGAGAATCTTGTGTTTGTGAACAAATTGTATGTGATAATTTAGTTTAAGTTTGAATAAATTGGTATTGGCGACTGGCACGAGTCCCGACATACTGTGGCAATATTGTGTAAACTAAAATAAGATAAAAAATAAATTGTAAAAAGAATCCACAAAATCAATTATCGATTATCGGGGCGCATAAAATGTCGCCTGAATACTCCCAAGTGTCATGAGACGGAGAAATCTCCACTGAGACGTAAGCGACAGTTGTGAATACATGATAAATGTAGAATGGGGGTTTTTATTGATCATCTTTGCACAGATGGCAGATTACCTGTTCATTGAAAGCTGAAAGTAGGAAAGCCAGGTAATCACTGATGTCTCCAGTATAGCTACGGCCCTAAAAAACACTATATAAGTCTTTAAAAAACGCACGATATTTATATTGCAATTCTTTAAGAGGGAATCCATCGAACGTAAAAATCCAAGCAAAATATCACTCAACACTTTTCGCATTGTGGCCTCTGTCTAATATGGGACTTTTCACTATGGTCCATGTTTTTTCGACCAAATGGACAAAATTATCACATCTTTTTAGACTGACCTCTTTTCACAAAGCCGTTTTTGTATGCGATAAAATCCAGGTGATAATAATATATTCCTATAAATATTTGACTTATTGCGTAACACAATAAAATTTCTATAAAATGTTGCCTACAAGAATCAAATTGAATTCTTACAAATGCCAACACAACTTAAATTACGTATAGTAAGTAACCTCTTTATTGATAATATTATAGTTTCTGAAGCGGTCTAAGAATATCAGGTTTTATGAATAGAGGCCTAATAGTTTAGCAGGGCAATCCTTTGCAGAAATGTTCACATATCTACTTGTACAGTCAACTGCACGTAAGTGATAACACTTGAATTACAAAAACCGTTCTTACTACTACGACATAAAGGCGATGTCAATGTCAGATTGTTACAGAGTTTCAATGTACATATAGGTATACCAATTATAACAGAAACCTATATAAAAATATGAACGATGTTAATTTTAATACACTCAACATCACACAAATGTAATCAAATTTCAAACCAGCGCAAATGTACACTCGTAACTTGTCATCAAAAACCTGACCAAAATACAGTCCACTAGATTAATAAGGTCCGTTTGTGGTCCTATCACATTGCTAGACAGCTTTGTGGTCGACTGTCAATGGGACCACAGCATTAATGTCGCAATGTGAACTATTATATGAACCAACAATTTTGTGGTACGTTTTTCCATTTGATTTACGTTTGCAGATATAGCCCGTATATTTTACTTGTGAAAACAATATAATGTCAACATCTTAGTAAGTGAAAATTTTTAGTCCCTGCCTATTCCAGTGGGAAACAAGCATCATAGTATATATGCCTCCATTGATGTGCACTAGCTCTGGTTTACATAATCGCCATATTGAATTAAATTAATCTTTATCTGATTACAAATCTATACTATGTTAGTGCTTTAACAAAGCACTGCAAGTGTTCTGCCCAATGGTTCGGGGTATTGTTGATCTTATGCATAGTACACGAAAATTTCTAAAATAGGTAAGCGTCAGATGTTACGAGACGGACCTCTTTACTTATTATTATTTCTATTCAGTGTATAACTTGTCTAATGTATAGTTTGGTACAATTTTGATACTGTTTAAAACTGAAGACTGTATAATATCGACGGTGGAGAGGCTGTTCGGCTCAAGATTCATTTATGTGCTTTAAAAAATAAACCATAAAATAATAGCGTTTAGAGACATTTTCATATTTCACAAAAATGTCGCTTAAGCCAAATAGCCTATCAACCGTCGATATAATTATATTAAATTACAATATGTCAGAGTATGTTTCACTCTTCCTTTTTTGCCTAAAACTAAAGCATTTTAGTTTTAAAAACGATAACTAATATAAAACATTCTACATAATACAAAAATAGATATGTTACCTAATTAAAATAATACGTTATTGCGTAAAAACCTGTTAATGGCTATATCGACTTGAAATTCAAATCAAAACTATCTCATTTTTAACTACATCATTAGGTTCTAATGTTTAGTTTTAATGTACATTATTTTATTGTTAAAAGCATTTTCCAACATAAACTACTTATTTGTTATTTAGTTAGTTATTTTGTAAATAATACGAATGAATAATCATTTAATAATGTAGACTACATCATTCTCGAATTTATTCAATAAAATAATTAAGTATAATAAATAATAATGTGTTAATAAATATAAACTATTCCAAAGTAACTTTGACTGTTATGTATGTTGTGAATGTATACAATGAACAATAAATTATTGTTTTGTTTTTACGTATAGCAGTTTATTTACGAGAAACTAAAAATCTTGCGTGTAATGTAATCTTTTCTTTTGTCAAAACAAAGTTAACACGGTTCTTCATTAATCTTGATATTATTGTGAGTTCAATCCGAGTTATTGTGTCCGAAAAAGCATTTAAAGTACTGCTCAGCCATTTCATAATATAAGAATGAAAATGCCATGAGTTGGAATTGATATTTGTATATCATAATATCACCCCTGTATTCCCCGAAGGACTCCCTGTGTACACCACACAGTAGTACAGTAGGCCCGTCTGTGGTAACTGCGACCTTGAGCTAACCTCTCGTAGTAGGGAGTTTCAATAGTATGCGAGGCTAACTTATACTGGTTTTGTTACCAATGACGTGTAGCTTACTACTACCAGACATGTGGTTAGCCTATTGCCATCAACCGGACACCAATCCAAACTCCGGGCTACTGAGAATTTGCTAACAGACAAAAACATTGCCTGACTCTAAAATGTAGTCCAGGACCTCCTGCTCAGCAGTCGCGTTTGGGGCCAGTAGACCAACGAGGCAGTCATATCTATGTATAAGTAAATTCTCAGATTAGATATTATCTATAACATAATATTCTAATAATCTTATCCATGTGAAGTACAGATTACATGTCTGATATCTTCTTCAAAGACGAACCGCCTTCAGAATTTTTGTTCAGGAAGAGAGACGGAAAAGAGCCATATTTTTGAGGTTTACAATCTGAAGAAGATATCGTTTACTTATCTTTTTTTTGGCGTGTTGCATATCCTTCATAAACGTCGTCGTGTTGGACTCCTTCAAATCCTGTGTGGTGTGACCAACCGGGGTCGCAACCCCGTCATGTATCTGAACTTAAACCTGAGTCTTCAATCTTCAGATATATATTTTCACCATATTGACCGATTGTATAGGATGCTAAAGATAGGTATCAATATTGATTTTTTTTTCCTCTGATCAAAGCTGTGACCATTGACAAATCAGCAATATAACCATAGAGCCTTTTATATTATTTTTCTGGGTCTTTGCTGGAGATTTAGTTGCGGCGCTTCTTCTACCTAGCTAAAACACTAGGAAGCGGTGAAGGGTCGGCTATTTTGGGAGCTGTCTTAATGTTTAACGCAATTTTTTTGCCTAATTAGTTTACAGAAAATTTCATTGACAATCTATACAAGATTCTTTTAATCAAAATAGGTGAAGCCCAAGGGAAGCAACGAGAATGCATGCACAGTTTAATGAACATGACGGTGGTTAACAGTTTTGTGTGACTTTTTTTGTTATTTCTGTGTATTATAAATAAATAAATAATAATAATATTGAAGAGAAAGAGATGTGTAAAAATGGTAACAGGTAGAAAATTTGGAACAATTAAATTCATGAACAATTTACATTGTGTTTGAGCGTTTACATAATAGGAAACACATAATGACAAGGAGGACGGCAATTATAAGAAATAGGTTAAAATAGCAAAACAGTTACAATGACAATAATCGATAGTGTCTGTCCACCTCAATGGGAAACAGGTGTACTTGTATTTTTTTTTTCATAATAATGCTTGTTTGTGCACTCACATTTCACCGGTGAAGAAAATAAAACTCATGTGCTGGGAATAGCTTAATAACACCTCACCCTAATTGGGAACCGAAGGCTGAGCCTCATGCTCAGAAGCCAAACTTACAACCTCTAGGTAAACGAGGCAATCTGTATTTATAATTAAACTATAATTATCTAAATATTATGTGTATTGTGATATTTTTTATACATGTTAAGGCCTATATTAATAACAGTTAGTTTAGTATTAGTAAAACTGTAAATGATCACTAAACAAATATCGCCAGGCGTCTCCTTAAGACGAATACGAGGAAACATGAAATTTAATATTATCGAACGAACAAAGACACGTTAGCTCGGTGTAAGAGTAATGACACGGAATGTCAAGGGTCGCGGGTTCAAGCCCCGTTCTTGTCTATTATTCTTCAAAGTTTCCGTGAAAAATTGTAATCGTATATATAATTGTAACTGTATTTCTTCTTACGTAGCTAACCAGACTACCACACATTCTTCAAATATACAATAACTCACGTACTGATTTAAAGAATGCTATTAGATAACATTCTAGGTCAGCAGAGAACGTTGGTAAAGAATTATTTCTTCAGAATTCAGTAGCACATATTTGAAACAAAAAATATAACAGATAAATCTTATTAAAAAAATTGAAGATTTTTGTTTTTGTATTTATTCAATGACGTCAGAGTACGGTGAACACTAATAACTAGTAATAAAAATTACTAGTTATTGTTCAGACTCGCGACATTGCCGCGGACTCAGCCCATCACTAAGGGCTCCGTTCGACTTCGAAACTAGTTGGGCAAACCCGAAGAATGTACGTGAATAGTAACCAGTGAACAATAACTAATATGAATAAGCCTCACGAAAGCTATTAAACAAGTATTTTATTACACTGTTTATTTAAATAAATATCGCTCATAATACTCAATTGTACTTATATGATAAAATGAACAACTCTTTGTCTATGATAGTGATATATTTATTCTGTCTACATACGTTGATAATTTCGTTTTAATAATAAATCTTATAGATAAGGCTGCTGTGAATATATAAGGTAAATACAAAAAGAACATTATCAAAGACAAAGACTAAACACAATGTATGTTGCTGACATTCCGATAAGAAATACCTTAAGGCGTTTATGCTATTAACTCTTAATTCTTGTAAACGCAGAATTTTTCCAAATCTAGATATACATATTGATATAGTTTTATGTAAATTGCAACTATGTTTAGTTTTTAGTTGACAATACAACCTGGAGTGCAGTACAATTTATGTTTGCTGACATTCAGATAAGAAATAACTTAAGGTGTTTATGGTATTAACTCATAATACTTCACAGATATATTTCTGAAAAGCATTAACACATGCTTAGCGAACTCTAAAGTTATAAATCTATCATATCATAATACTTTGTTTATTTAGGCACAGTTGGAGAAACGGAAAAATGTCCCACCTTAAGTGAAACCACAGAATTTTGCCAAATCTAGTTATACAGATAAATCTTTGAAAGTATTAACGCATGCTTAGCGAACTCTAGTTATTTTTTTTTTTATGAAAAAAGAATAAGGTCATGAGCAGGGTTCGAACCAGCGCCTCCTCGTCGAGATGGCTTAGTGGTCAGAGCGCCTAAATTCAAATTCAAAAAATTCAAATTCAAATATTTTTATTTCAAATAAACCATATTACAGGCACTTATGAAAAGTCAAAACTAGGTGCACGGTTCCAAGGCGTTGATCTTATGGAGAAGAGCCGGCAAGAAACTCCATAGACACTCTTTTTTAAAATAAATTGGTTTAACAATAAATAAGGTAATGTGAGAATAATGCAGGTTAATGAGCAGACTAAGAAAGGAAAGTAAACTTATATAGCCTTTTAAAATGATTGCCAAGGCAGTTAGGAGCCGACCAGTCCCGACAGACAGCACCCGTTCACGAGCATGACGCGCACATCAGCCTCGCTTAGCTCAACCATTTTGTAGGGAACTCGACGACCCGATGTACGACGCCACCATCAGCAGGACATTTTAGCGAGCATGACAAACTCGTAATGCCTGACAATAGGCAGTATGTATGTAATATGAGATTAAAACTAACATTAATATCCACATGATGCTCACATTTTACAAAGTTATATATTATGGAAAATTTCATAAAGAAATAATAATGTAAATTTAAAACTAGTAGGTTCGATACTAGCTGTTATACAATCGATATGTAAATTTACATACCCAAGAGTCAAATAAAATAATAATACAATTGGATTAATTGTACGTCAATAAAATAAATTGTATAAATTAAAAAAATAAAATAACAAAAATCAAAAATGTCAAAATAAAGGAAAAAACATAGAAATATTTAAGCTGAAAGCAAACAAAATGTCGCCTTATCAAGTAGGCAAGGTGCCAGTGGGTCGCAGTGTGCAGGAAGGAATCGTGAGCCAGGCATCCCTATCTTCCATATAATGATTAGTACTATAGTACGCTTTGGACATTAATATGCGTTTAATAACAATCTTAAACTTGAAATCCGGCAGTTCAGTTATATTAGAGGGGATCTTATTGTAGAACCTAACACTGTTACCCATAAATGACTTGCTTGTCTTTCTAAGCCGAAAGCCAGGTACTATAAGCTTGTGCTTATTACGCGTATTTAAATTGTGGTAATCACTCTTTTTATTAAATTCGACCATATTTTTACGAATATACATTATGTTACTAAATATGTACAAGGATGGTAAGGTGAGTATATTTATTTTCTTGAATAATTCACGGAGTGACTCACGGCAGCTAAGGTTATAAATAGCTCGGACTGCTCTTTTCTGTAATATAAAAATGGTCTCGATATCAGCAGCTGATCCCCAGAGTAGAATGCCGTAAGACATAATACTATGGAAGTATGCAAAATAGACCAGCCTAGCCGTAGACACATCAGTCATCTGTCTTATTTTCCTAACAGCAAACGCAGCAGAGCTCAGTTTTCCTGCAAGTGCCTCAATATGAGGTCCCCACTGGAGTTTAGAGTCCACTGTGACACCGAGGAATACAGTTGAAGCAACCAAATCTAGTACTTTACCATCAAGTTTTACATTAGAATCTACATTGGGCACGTTAGGTATAGAGAACCTAATACATTTCGTCTTTTTAGCGTTCAATAGAAGGTTATTGGCAGAAAACCAATTAGATATTTTATTAAGTGTATTATTAGGTTCTACCAGATCCTTGTCCTTTCTATTTACTTTGAATATAAGTGAGGTGTCATCCGCAAAAAGAACTATGTTTGACATTGTGTCCTTTATGACGTATGGAAGGTCATTAATATAAACAAGGAACAAAAAAGGGCCTAAAATCGATCCTTGAGGCACTCCCATTTTAACAAGTGAGCCTGAAGAAGTTACCTTATCAATAGCTACCCTTTGTTCCCGATTTGTCAAATAGGAACACACAAGATCAATAGACCTTCCTCGAATTCCGTAGTGTTTTAATTTTAGAATGAGCGTTTGGTGATCCACGCAGTCAAAGGCCTTAGAGAGGTCACAAAATACTCCTATAGCATCCCCCGCATCTTCCCAGGCCCTTAGTACTGTTTTGATTAGGGTGGACCCAGCGTCCTCTGTAGACCGGCCCTTTATAAATCCGAACTGTTTAGAGTGAAGTATACCGTTTTCATTGAAATATTCCAACATTTGATTCAACATTATTTTTTCAAAAATTTTACTTAAAGCGGGTAATATAGATATGGGCCTATAATTAGATGCATCGCTCGAGCAACCTGCCTTAAAAATGGGTACGATTTTACTCGATTTCATAAGATCAGGAAATACGCCGTCTGTGACGCAAGTATTAAATATTGATGCTAACATTGGTGCGATCTTAGTTATTATTGATTCGATAGCTTTTATAGACAATCCCCAAAAATCCTCGGTTTTTTTAACTGTTAAAGTTTTAAATATTTTAAATATATCGTATTGTGAAACGAAACTGAAATTAAAATTTGTGACACAGGAACTAGTATTTTCCTTTAGGAGAGACTCTGCCTTTAATGCAGACGATGCAAGACATTTAGTAGTCACTAAAGGTATATTTGTAAAAAACTGGTCAAAGAAATTAGCGACAACATTTTTATCTGTAACTAGTTTGTCTTCTATTTTTAAATGAATTGCACTGTCCTTATATCTACTATTACCAGTTTCGGTATTAATAATATTCCAAGTCATTTTTATTTTATTACTTGCATTTTGTATTTGGTCACTAATATACGCAGACTTAGCTTGCAAACAGGCTTTCTTGAAGATTTTCGAGTACTTTCTAACATAATTGTGGAAGTTAATATCAGATGTGTATGACTTTTTGTCATACAGTTCGTACAGGACGTCCCTGCTACGTCTTATACCTTTGGTAGCCCAGGCACTAAACATGAGTTTATTTTTTAACGTTACAGATTTCACTTTGCAAGCTTTTTGAAACTCTGTAAATATTGCATTAAATAGTGTACGATACATATCATTGGGATTGTCATATTGTGGTTTTAAAACAAGTAGGTGGGCTTCTAGATTAAAACCAAATTTTTTTAGACTACATTTACTTAGCGTCCTACACTGTATTACTCTGGAATCTTCGACTATTTTGTGATTTAATTTAACAATCTGACACATGTGATCTGAGCGAATGCCACTAATAAGACTTTTTCCAAGTATTCTAAAGTTTGTCATTATATTATCTATACATGTGGCGGAGGTACTAGTTACTCTAGTTGGCTGAGAAAACATATGTTTTAAGTTAAATGACTTAAACAAAGATAAAAAGTTCTGTTTATCTGTGCTATTTGTTAAAATATCAATGTTAAAATCCCCGCAAACCAATATTTTTTTATTTGCTTTTATCTTCCTTAGGGCATCCTCCATCATTATTAAAAACTGCGTGGTACTTGAGGAAGGTGGCCTATAAACACATATAATAACATACTCCTCTGTTTCCGCACACGCGAGCTCACACACTCGTTCAACAGAGAGATCCCGGATATCTAGGCGCTCTTTACATTTAAGATGATCTTTTACCATAATTAAAGTTCCACCACCTTCGGCTGAAACTCTCTGGAACGAACTGGCCACTTTAAAACCATTAATACTAAATAACATTCTATCCGCCTTCAGCCACGTTTCTGTTAGGCATATAATATCTACATTATATTTCTCAACAAATAATTCTACATCAAGTATTTTGCCAGAGAAGCGATTAATATTTTGATGAGACAGTATTAGACAACCACTTTGCTTCTCTGTTGTCGAATTTGTCAGTTTAAATTAATTGTGCTAACTACTACAATGTTGTTAGTACTATTACTATATAAAGAGGTAGTTGAAGAAGACTTTGTCATACTACTTATAACTGACTTAATATTATAAGCTAACAATGTAGCTATCTGTCGCTTAAATCTAATAGGCAGGTACACAGTATCTTTAGTCAATTTTAATTTACCAATAAAACTATTGGTGTCAAAAAACATAAATTTGTTACTATAGTGACTTACTAAGAAATGAATATGCTTATTCAGCATATGTATGTAGTCATTTTGCTTATCTGACAAATGGTCAAGATATGGAAAAGCACATAAAGTTATATTGTGACAGTTTAGTGTTAATAGTCGAGCAACACTGTCGGTGATGTCTTTTTTCTTTACATTTAAACAATTACCTATAAATACTGTTAGATCAGTATTGGAATTATAATTACATTTCATAAGTGATGACATTATCTGTTTGAAGGTTGATCCTGGCATACAATGATTAAGGAAAGAATGACCCAGGCTGTTACCTAAAAATTCACAGAAAGACTTGCCCAAGTTATCTGAAAACATGATTGATTGATAACTAACTTTGTTTTTTGGTAGTATAGTCAGTACCTTTTTTATTTGTGTGTTTTGACCTTGAGAGTCAGGTATCACTAAGGAGTTTGAACATGTTTCCTCAACCACAGACGGGTCATCCGTTACCTGCGGTAGGGAACAATTTCCATTAGATTTATTCAAGCAGGTACAGAGATTGTTGTTGAGTGTTATAGGATCCACTCTGTCTGCATTATAATTGCACATATCAACTAACTTATTTGTAGCAAGGATATGTTCATCAATTTGCTTCTGAGAGCTTACATATTTGGTGTAGAGGGATCTTAGTGAGACCTCTAGTGACTTTATATCACTTTGCAAGCGCTGTGTGTCAATTTCATATATTCTTTTACTATCCTCTAATTTAATTTGACAGTTATTAAGTTTGTTTATTAATGCAACACGGTCTTTCCTTAGTGGTATGGATTTAGAAAAGTTGTGTTGATATTTCATATACTTTTTACATCTTTTAATTATTTTATTAAATTTAATATACTTTTTAATGTTATTATGGCTCATTTTGTGAACATATTTTTGGCTGAATATGCTATCTTGTTTTGTGAGATCTGTGGTGACCAAGGAATTTCCTAATAAGAAATCTGAGTTAGAGTTAATTAATTCATCATATAAATTATGAGTTTTAACAGCCTGTGCACACTCTATTTCCTGCCTTAGATATAACAATTCAGAATTCGCACTAAATAATTCCTCTTCCAAACCTCTAACTTTTCTTAAAGCCCCTTCGTACTCAGAACTACATTGACTAAAGCTGTCAGTCAGTGCCTTGAGTTTGTCCCGTTCCCCGACCACATCCAAGTATTGCTTGTGAATGTCAACAAGTTCCCGTTTCAGGTTTGTGTTCTTGTCAACAATCTTCTGAACTTCTTCTTCACTTTCCTCTCTTTCTTGCAGAAGTTGCTGACATTGATCCTTGGAAGCTTGTAGGCTATTAAGCGCTAACCTTAACTTAAGATCCATTTCCTGTGATGTGGCCTTGCGAGTTAGGATTGGCATGGTGGCAAAAGTTAGTTCACTGGAAATATAAATAAAGAGAGCTATGAGTTTAGTTTGTAACTGAAATTGGAAAAAAAAGGGAAGAAATAAAAAAGGAGAAATTTAAGGATATTTATAGAAATAGTGCGTGGGCTATGGGTATAGGAATTTTAGAGAATATTTTACATGTAAAATGTCTAATTTTATAATAAATTTATAAGTGGGTATGTGAAATGTCGAATTTAGATTTTATGCAATATCATAGGAAATCGCAAAACTAACTGCTTGTTATCAGCTTAAGGGGTGTTACATAGTAATGTAAATAATCAAGTCATTAATTAATCACGATCAATATCGATTTCAGTGTGTATATAAAAAAAAAAAATACACTAATGTCCACCAATCCGTATGATTAGATCGTAGCTAATTTATAATTCAGCAATTTCGGTAAAAGAGAGTGCTGACGAGTCGTATATGGATTATACGTTAGGAAAAGCAAATAAAGTAAACAATACTCCCCGTTTAATCCGATGAATTTGAACTTAGGTCGTTGACCGGTCACCGGCAATAAGTGTAACCAACAATACTATGGTTATACTGTAGATTTTTGTCGGAAAACAATAATCCTAAGGATTTATCACGTCTTATTATGTTTTACGATGTAAAACCACTTAATTTACACATTTATACAAAATTAAATAATTATTTAAAATACGCTACGAGATTTGGCCTGGAGTATGTATCCGGGAGGTGCAGGTTCGAATCCTGCACACGACCGTATTCTTTTTTCCATTTGAAATATTTCACTTTAAATCTAGTTATACTTAAATAAATAGTTATATGTAAATTGCAACTATTTTTAGTTTTTAGTTGATATGACAACCTGGAGTGCAGGTGTGGTGCTATTCCACAAGCGATGGACAACTTGACATCCTGCCCTGTGTGCCCTGATACCTGTACGTTAAACGACCTCATGAACGCTACTGACAATTTCGGGCTGTCGTAGCAGGGGTTTTGGCCGACACAATTTCAATTACCACCGATACGCTAAGAAGAAGTTATTAAGATTACAGTTTGAACCTAATTCAAACCGTTGCAACTACATTGCCAGTCATTTTCTGAGAAAAAAGTACAGCATACATATTTAAAATCGTGCAAAAGAATAACGTGTTGCAATGAACTCACACTAAGGCAAACTCGAAACACAAACAAAGTTCACACACACAAAAAAAAAATATATAAATGTCTATAAACATGAGCGTGGAATGTGGCAGAGAAGTACTCGTGTTCTTACTATCTCCATAAGTATTTTCTCTGAGCATAAAGCTGAAAGTAAGTTTGGGCTTGAAGGAATTAGTATTGAAGGAGTTTTAGAGGGCGTACCCCTCTCACCACTGGCATATGATTCTCAATTAAACCTTTATACCTTTTACCTGTATGGTGCACGAAATTTTCTATCAACATTCAAAACACGGGCTATCCAATCAAAACACAGAACCATAATAATACCGAGTCCAATACGAACGTTTACGAAACTTCCCGAAGTTTCAGAAGTTTACGCAATCCGAGTGGCAGTATCTGAAGTTCGGAACATTGGAACAACTTCACCGAAGTTCGGTATTAGGAGTATCCAAGTCGGATCGAAGTTGCTTGTGCAACACTTGGAGTTGGAAAAGATGGATGACCCGATAATTCAGTTTCCAGAGAAAAGGATGGATTCCAAGTCTCCTACTTTTTGTACCTAACGCCTTAATGCGGAGCGAACACGAATAATAATCGATGTGGTTGCAAATAAAAACAATATCTAGCTACTTCCACAATATTGAGGGTAGTCATGCATTACCTGTGCACCGCAATTATATGTTTCTTTTTTATCAAAAATTGATCTACGTTTGGCCACCAACTCGTCTGATATTAAGCGACGGTGTGGCCGAGGATAGAGCATGTAGATCCAGAATAAATCTATTCACTCTTAAGTAGAGTGTATAGATTTGGAGAGAACGATAGTTGGGAATTGATGCAACTGCCCAGACCCAAACGCTCAGAAAACAATCAGCTTGATTTTTTCCGAAACCTTCAACAATCATCGTCATATTTCAACCAATTTACACAGAACTTTAACGAATTATACACTTAAACTTTCCGCATGAATTACTCTGTCTATCGGTGAAAATCCGTTCAGTAAATTAAATTATTTTTATTGGCATCATAAAAAGTACAAAAAAAAAATTACAAAAACAATGCAGTAATAAAACAGGTTACAGAGTAGTAGATTAATGTCCCCCATGCTAGGAAATTCCTGTGTTGGGGGGGCTAGTAGTTTTTGAATTTATCGCGAACAAATAGCAAACATGGCAGGGGACTTTGTTTTATAATAGGTAGTAATAGCTATCGAATCGTATAAAAAAACACGGTAGCTTGATAGGCAAGAGCGACTGGTGTACTTAACTATAAGTTAGCGAGTTTGAAGACCGCTCATAATCAAATTTTAGGTACCACACAAATTTTATCTAATGAGGCAAAATATAGATTTAAAGAATTCAATAACATTAACTGCAAAGTAGGTCGTGATAGTTCGGTCCCTGTATAGCGACTGCATAGATAGCGAAGACATCATCAAAATAAGTTTTCAAATGTGGAAGAAGAATTCCGAGTTGTGAGCAGATGGCGAGACGGCTTAGTGGTCAGAGCGCCTGGAGTATTTATCCGCGAGGCGCAGGTTCGAATCCTGTCCACGACCGTATTTTTCTTTACACAAAAATGAGAATTTAGATTTAGCTATCTATGCGTTAATGCGTTTGAACGATGTATCTATATGTAATTCAAATTCATTTATTTGTAACGATTTAGCTCATTAGACCAATCTTAATTTGTGGAAACAACAAAATCTGTAAGCCTTCCAATTTATTGTCGAAAAAGGAATCTCGCTGGCATTGAATTTTATTTTTGGTAAGAACTTTTGTTCTTTTTATAAAACTGATGCATTACTCATAATTAGGTTCTCAAAATATAAGAAACGATTTAAAGAAAAACTTTTAGGTTTTCGTCAAAGTCAAAAGTCAAAAGGTTTTTATTTCAAATAGGCAAATTACATGCACTTAAGAAACGTCAAATGATTCTAGTTGCTCGGTTCCAAAAAGTTGATCATATGGAGAAGAGCCGGCAAGAAACTCCATAGACACTCTTTTTAAATAAATAATAAGTACAGTCTTGCTTTGTTACATGTTTGTGTTCAGAAATATCCGAGAGCAATGTAGGTTAATGCGTGAAATAATATTAAAAAAAATAAAAAATATATATATACTGAGCAACCCCGATACTAAGAATGCCATCTGTGATAGAAACACAGGTTAACGCAATTTCTTCAGAGACTCAAGTTCTAGAACATTAATGACTACATTGAGCTCGCATTTATAATATGGTGATGTTGGAACGACTATCTTTACTAATAAATTTAGATACAATGTCAGTGCAATGGTGCTATAATGGAAATGTCAAACTTGTAAATTCAAGCGAATAATTGATATCATTGTCAAGACAAGTCAATAAAACATTGTCAGTGACATAAAGTTTAGAAACGAATAATTATACTGACTTTTAGTAGAAACTACTAATCGCCAGGGAAGCCACATGCGCAGAAAAATAGTTAATGCCACACTTCCTTATCATCAATGTAGTCTTTAATTTTATAATATGCTTTCTTTATGAGAACCGATTTAACATGTGATTTAAACTTTTTACCCGTGAGATCTGTGACAATTTTTGGTAGCTTGTTATAGAAGCGTATACCACTGCCTAAATGTGATTTATTTGTTTTAGTTAATCTAAATTTCGGCACTACTATTTTATGTTTGTTTCTAGTATTTATGTCGTGAAAGTCACTGTTTATATAAAATTTTTGCAAGTTCTTTCGGACATACATAATATTTTCAAAAATATAAAGTGACGGTAGTGTAAGAATATTAATTTCTTTAAAAAAATCTCTTAAGGACTCACGAGGGCCCATTTCGTAGATTGCACGAATTGCCCTTTTCTGTAAAATAAAGATTGAGTCCACTTCGGCCGCTGATCCCCACAACAGAATGCCGTAGGACATAATGCTATGAAAATAAACAAAGTACACTAATCTAGCTGTAGCTACATCTGTGAGCTGTCTAATTTTTTTTACTGGAAATGCTGCAGTGCTTAACTTGCATGAAAGTGATGAGATATGAGGGCTCCACTGCAGTTTCGAGTCAATAGTGATACCCAAAAAAACGGTTTCATTAATTGTGTTAAGTTTGCTACCGTCAAGAATTATATTCGATTCAACCTGATTTACATTGGGTAGAGAAAATTTTAAGCATTTCGTTTTACTTGTATTCAGTAACAAATTATTAGCAGCAAACCATCTAGATAACGAATTTAAGCTGTCATTTACGGCAACTACTTCACGGTCTTTTCTGTTAATTTTAAAAATGAGGGAAGTATCGTCTGCAAACGGTATTATTTCCGATAATTCAGATATCATGTACGGAAGATCATTGATATAGGCTAAAAATAAGAAAGGGCCTAGTATAGAACCCTGTGGTACACCCATTTTAACAAGAGACCCGGAGGAAGTTACATTTTTAATGCCTACTTTTTGATGACGTCCAGAAAGATAAGACGATACAAGCTCACTAGATCGGCCTCGTATTCCTTAGTGGCCCAATTTACGAATAAGCGTTTTGTGATCAACGCAGTCAAAAGCTTTTGAAAGGTCACAGAAGACTCCAATAGCATCGCGCGAGTCCTCCCAAGCGTGTAGAATATGAAAAATCGTGGCGTCATTGCTATCTATTCAGTCACCTGTCACCTGTATAAGAACTAAATCTGTCTGAGCGCCTGGAGTATTTATCCAGAAGAATCCAGAGGATTTCTAATCTTGCTCACGAACGTATTTTTCTTTCCACAAAAATGTATGACTTTTATTTTTATGTGCCCCACATATGACGCACACTACTTGAAAACTACACAAATACACATACACACACAAACACTGTTCAAATACAAACATATTATAAGAAAATTGTTTACCCTACGGCTACGCAAAACCGAAGTAACTATAGTCAGTGGCATAAACAGTCTGTAGAAGTGTAATAAACACACAAGACCTAGGACTGTCTTATTGGTTTAGTGGTCATAAGGGCGACTTCTGAGTGTGAGGTCCTATTGAGCTACCATCCAACAGTTTATTAAATGCATCTCTAAATGCTATCGACTCTGTTGAAAAGCATCCCAACCCTCTAGTCATGGCAGCCGCCCGGTATACCCCCTCACAGATCAGTAGGATTCGCCGACCTAGGCGGTGACTATGGATAGATGGTACCGACGATGCTATAACCCTCCTCCAAGAAAGCAGTAGGGCCACCAGTACAGTACACATAAACAAAGCACCGTCATTTCGGCCTCGCCGTCGAGGCCCGTCGCGAATTTGTCCATCCCGACCCTTGCTCGTGCCAGCCCGCGCCGCTGAGCCTGTAGCTTTAAATTCGTCCCTAAATAATAATAATGATTTGAATCCGATCCAGTCAGTCCCTTGCTGTCCTCCCACCAGCGACGCCCTAAGCCGAGGCTCGTACCCCGCAGGTGCCCTTAGCGTGTTGTCGCTTAATTTATAAGTTGAATGCTCTGGCTGTGGGTGCCTTAATAAGGAAAGCCCGGTTAAGTAGTCGACAACCTTCTAGGTTGACTGGCGAGAAGCCATACACAAAAAAATGGTATTTGTTAGAATCCTTATATTATCCCCGCTAACATGGCCTAGTAAGTTTAAAAAAAGAAGTAGACTTGCTTTTTTTTATTAATTTCATCTTGTTTCTTCTGCTCTTTTGCGATCTTTTAGCGTGACGCCTATCATACTTCATAAATTAATTCCGTCAAAATGATACATTAACATATTGGTTACGGTTTTTTTTTTATGAAAAATGGATCTCCATTTGGCCACCAACTCGTCTGATGCTAAGCGATGGTGTGGCCCACGTAGATCCAGAAAAAAACTATTCACTCCAAGTAGAGTGGTTATGGTGATATTTGGAGAGAACGATAGTCGGGAAGTCGATGCAACTGCCCAAAACCCGTCTCCCACAAAGGTTGTACCGGACTACATCCCGAAACACGACTAGGTCGCTTCACGGCATGGCTTCATTCGGTGGGTGGTAACAAGCCGCGGCCGAAGCCTCCCACCAGAGTTATGTTGCCTGTCTTGCACCACCCAGGGGCCACGTGTAGGGATTTCATTTTAAGGGTGCACTTCTACATACGCGGGCCACTCAGCCCCCAACAACAATAACAGGTTACAGTTAAGTTGGTGCGATTGAGCCCAAGCTATAGAATCTTATAACTTGATTAGATATGATGTAACAGTTAATACATCCTGACTCGCGGTTTGCGGTACGCCACGGCAATTAACATCGTTTTACTGACATAATAACACAAATCAATACATATATATTACTATGCAAATATAAATAACATTTAATTGATACAAGATCCCCTAATTGGTCTAAGGGTATCCGCTAAGCATGAGGTCTTGGGTCCTATAACCAGGTCGGGCAAAATGTTATTGGGTTTTTCTATTAAAAAATTCTCAAGCATTTCTCAAGCACAACACATGGGACTTCATAACATTGGTATAATGTGGGTGTACACCTCTGCCTACCCTTTCAGGCAAGGCCGTAATAAGGAATTAAGTTCTGAAGGAGGTTTACCCTGATAGCAGTAGACTTCTATGAGTTGATGATGGCGATTCAAGGTTCATACTTCTATGGTTTTCGATCGAAAAAAAATGACAACAGAATACACAAATGGGTGTTAACTGAAAACCCTGATTTATACAGTATAAAACATTCTAGGCTACATTATTGTGACTAAATGAAAACCTTTATTCGTCTAAACAATATAAAAAAGCCTTTAAAAGAAATACATACTGAAACTACTTTAATACTGACAAACGGCAACGCTTAGACAGTTGGAAAATGAATCGGTGGAACCAGCAGACTGTGTTCTTGATTAAAGTCTGCGGCACAAAGTACTTCGGGACTTCGAATACTGTGACGACAAAGTGACACAGTGTAACAGATACCAGCCAGTCAAGACGAAGTATATATGTACTTCTACCTTTTCGAGTTTGCTATAGCCTTTGCAATTGAACATAAAAGCTACATTGTAGTTTTACTAACTTTTAAGAATATTAAGTTACCCAATATCTAAGTATCCGTTCGTAAAGACAGACAGAGTATCACAAAGAAGTGAATCTCTATATATTGTAACTTAACCTTTGCACAGCTCAGATCTTACGAGAATAGGTCAAGGATTCCGTGGAATAGGTAGTCAATGCTTATGGTTTACAACATATACCATAATATAACATAACGCCTGTATTCCCCAAAGGAGTAGACAGAAGTGTACACAATTGTACACCCACATTTCACTAATGCTGTTATTAAGTTCCATGTAATCTACCGGGCACAATTCCAAACTCCGTGCTGCTACTGAGAATTCAATAACAGAACTCAATAACACTTTGTCCGACCTGGGAATCGAACCCGAGACCTCATGCAAGAGGCAATTTTACCGATATCAAAAAAATATTACATGTCTATTCGACCGAACAGAGGGATACAGAAAAGAAAAAAATATTATGAAATGGAGTGAAAACATACAACTACTTCACAACAATACGTCTGTACAAGAACCGAGTTGACATAGCAGCAATGACATATGCTCTGGCTGGAGGTATCAAATTGCCTCGCCTTAGCTATTGTCCGGTTACGCGGATCAACCCCTACGGGTTAACAGGAAGAGGCCACGTCAAAAAATAAAGCATCAGTGACAATCCCACTTTTTTGAGAAATACAGCCAATATCGATAACCAAAGAAAATATTTTTTGAAGTATTAATTGGAATATCCGGAAGCTGGGTCCCGGCTCAAAGGGGTGTTATTTTGTAAAACAAAAATAGTTTCATGCATTTTATTAGTCACCGTCCGTCTCGCGAACTTTACGACCTCCCATCGCTAGTGACAACTTACAACTGATCTCTAAGATCCAGATGTTTTGAAATTCAAATGATTTATTCTGTAAATAGGTTTTTGGAACTCTTTTAGATTTTTGTATAATAACTCGTGTTTTTTTTTGGACGTTGCCTCTTGCTGTTAACCCATATAGGGGTTTGATCTGCGTAACCGAACAACAGCTATGGCGAGACAATTTGATGCTTCCAGCCAGAGCATATTTTATAATACTACAAACTAAGCAACACAGCACTAACGGCGTTCCCTGCGGAACACGAACCTCGGCTTAAGGCGTTGCTGGGGGGATAACTAGGGACTAGCTGGATCAGATCAGTTTCCTTATTATTGAGGGTCGAATTTAAAGCTACTTTTGCTTGCTCGGCGCGAGCTGGCTTGATCAAGGGTCGGAGCGGACATGATGAGATATTTCGCGACGGACGGGGACCTCGCCGGTGAGGTCTATAACGAGGCGGTCGAGCGCGTCGGAGTGTGTTGATGTGTCTGTTAGACTCTTGAGATACAGTGATCCTATCATCGGGACGGTAACTTTCGTGAGACACATTCATATTAAATATAGTATAACGGTTATTACTCACGCGCATTCTTCGGGATTGCCCGACTAGTTTCGAACTCGAACGGAGCCCTTATTCATGAGCTGAGCCCGCGGCGATGTCGCGAGTCAAACCCTTTTAGATGTCAAATTAAAATATCATCGATATTATCTTTATTAATTAACCAACCACAGTTTTGCAACGAGCTATGGACGCTTAAATATACCTATTTATGTAAGTGCCCTTATCATCTAACATTGACAAAGAAATCCGATTCTTGGAGTTAACATTACCAGCCCATAATTGTTCAACAATGGGAGTCCCACTCCAGGGCAAAGGCCTCTTCTCATATAGATAAGGCACGAGCATTGATAACAACGCTAGCTCACTCCGGATTGGCGATTTCAGACCATACTCAAAGAGCGTACTCCTTTTTAAAAGGCCGGTATCGCACTTGTGACTCTTCGGTATTGCGGGTGTTCATGGGCGGCGGTAATCGCTTACCATCAGGCGATCGGTCCGATCGTTTGCCCCTAACCCATAAAAAAGACCAGGTTTCCTCGCGACATTTTTCTTCATAAAGTGATGTCTAGAAAGTACATATGACATTTAAAAAGTCACATTGGTACCTGCCAGATTTCATCCTGGGGCTCAAGATTGCCCGCAACCACTTGGCCGACACGACAAATTGGCCCTGGACTTAATTATATAAATTGTATTAAATGACAAACAAATCAATATAAAACAAAAAAGAGCATGGACTAAGCCTGTTGTAATTACTTTCATCAAAAAAAAACATTGACAAAAACATTCAAGTGTCAACCGGAAACTAATAAACACTAGGTATATGAATGTAAAATAATAACAATGAGTAATCAGACAATAAAATTAATAATGTCACTTGTATCTCTTTATTTTAATTATTCTAATTTAGATAATGCTACAAATGTGGAACAATGAACGGTCAATGACTCGGTCTGGGAAACTGATAAGGACCGTAAGAGTCACTGTTACACAGATTGTTAGCTTAAAGTAACGTAGTAATAGTAATAAATGAACAAAAATCTTTTTTTCGATCAAATAAAAATTCAATTTTATTTATTTATTTATTAAGTCAACTTTAGTCTAAAGTATGTAATCAGCACGGCGCCGCGCAGTTAAAAATTTTGATCACGACCGTATTTTACATTCCACAAAAAATTTAAAGAAAAGGAAATAAGCAGAAATGCATTAACTCATGCAGTGCGAACTTCAAATTTATAAATTATTGTGGAAAGGAAATTACGGTCGTGAGCATGATCGTACCTGCGCCTCCCGGATAAATCCTCCAGGCGCTCTGACCCCTGACCACTAAGCCATCTCGACCTCTGTTCAGTAGGTACTCCGAAATCTTCCACTTTTTAATACGTGTTTTGGTAACGCTATCGCAATCTATTCAATTTATTTATGGTTGAACCGCTGAAGACTCACTTTGCAGTTAATAAAATGACGTACAGATGGCAAACGCATTAACGCATGCAGAGCGAATTCTAAAGTTATAAATTTAATGGAAAAGAAATATACAGTCGTGAGCAGGATTTAGACCTCCGCCATCTGGGCAAAGACTAGGCACTCTTATTCGGGGCAGCGCAGTTTCAAAACCAAAAAAATATATAAGAAATATGCACACTTAGGTACTAACGTACACAAAATAAGGAAAAGGATAGAGAGTGAAATACTTTAAGTATTATAAACAATAATCAATATACAATATACCCTGCTTTTATCCTCCAGTGAAACAAATACAAGCCGATATTATAATTAGCCAACGGAACATTTTCAATTTAAAAAAAGCCAATCCGTCCAAATTTTCCTGCTAATTGGGGCCGACATAGGCGAATCAATGACAGTATTTAGGAACCTACGAACTCTAACTGAGTTCGCAGACAGTATTTGTGTGGCAGATAGTCGGCAACCGATCCGTTAGTACGGTGAACGACAAAAGTCGCTGAACATGCCAATACAAATAAGTATAATAGAATAGAATAGATATTTAATTTGCTAAGAATGCAGGTAATTAAATTTTGAGGTGTTACAGATTTTGTTAAGCCTTATACATTCTGCCTCATGGCATGCAAAATTTTATTAACTTAAACTTAAATTTAAAAAATATGACCTATAAATTTACTTATTTTAAACTAAATTGATTTGTCATCCAAAAATAAAATTTTAGTGTCTGTTTTAACGTCAGAATAATAGTTTTTTTTAAGCTTATACAGTTATTTGCGTGACACCTATGCATATAAATCTGTTTATACATGTTTATCCGTCAGTACGGCTGTACCGATTCTGATAAGATTTTACTGATTTAAATAAGGAGTAAGGAGTTAGGCTAATTATAATATAATTATACGCGGGTGAAACCGCGGGGCACAGGTAGTACAATACAAAATGTTTGAACTTAAAAACTATCCATCCAACTGCCTCGAGCACAAAAAATAGAATCTTGTCATCGTATAAATACAGAAAATGGAAAAAATCAACACTACATTTGGTATAGTTTTGGTGTGTGTTAATTGTCTTTTGTCGTTCACTGTATCTGTCTCCGTCCAAATGGGACAGTTACCCGAAATCGTAGTTTTAGGAGTCCACTTTTTGTGTTCTAAATCTATTTCATACCGTATTTACTAATAATAATCCGATTTAAAAATATTGATCGACGATTGAGTTTATTTTCAGCATTCTGCGATCCTACTTCGATAAGACGGGCGGACACCTACTCGTACATATGAGAGTAAAAATGCTAATGAATATTAACTTTTAAACTAACTGACGCCACGGTTAACTATGACAGAGTGGTCGAGAGACCGGCTGCTGGTCCACATGTCATTAGTAATATCTTAGGTTTTCGCGATCACTACACATTATAATAAAACAACTTTTAACCGGATTAATCGCGTGTTGTTTATGTTTTTCATGACGTTTTGAACACCAAAACGTTGTCATTAGTTTCGTTCTCTTGCTTAAAACGGGGAAGGAACACATAGTTAGGAAACCAGCACACCTGATAGATAACTTTAGAGAGATACTTAATAGAAAAACCCAATAACATTTTACCCGGCCCGCAAATCGAACCCAGGACGGACCCCACAGCAGCCGCCGATTCAATTATCATTTGTAATCCTACTAGCCTGTGAAGTTTGATAGAATCTAAATTGACTTCTACGTAAAAATGACTTTTTAACGTGTTTAAGCTCAAAAAATATGGTAAAAATCTGGCATTAGAAAACTTGCGAAAACTAATATCGAAACATAAAGATTGAAATCTGAAACAAAAAATACCACTGAAGAACTCGTGTTCCTCACTCTGGGTTTTTTTTTAAAGAATAAATGTTGCATTGCTTAGTCTACGAATTCTGATCTTCTTCTTCCTCTTATCATGTGGTTGATGAATAACCTAGAGTCAGAGTTTAAACCATAGACTATCTCTCAGCTGTGCTGGTTTCCTCACGATGTTTTCCTCCACCGTTTCAAGCAAGTGTTTAATTAATTTATAATACGCACATCATTTAGAAAAGTCAGTGGCGCGTGCTTTGGATTCGAACTTGCGACGTTTGACTTTCCAGTCCAACGGTCATACCACTAGGCTATCACTGCTTTACAAATTCTGATCAAGATACTATTAGATAGATGTTAGATAATTATGAAATTAGTTGAATCAGCTTTGTAAGCAACAAGAAATTCTAATAAAATCGCTGTGAAATTACGATTCGTTTGAGCATATTCGGTCCTCAACATTTTCAGAAAATCGAAACCGAGTTTGGTATCCTACAAACTCTAATATGAAAACTTTTAGATTGTCGTCACAAACTGGAATAACGTTGGTAGCAGCTAGTTTGGCCTGTATACTGTTTACGGAACTTTAACTGAATGTCATCGTGTTCTAACTGGCAGACTGTTATGTGCAGGAAATATGATGTGTGTAACTTGTGTAGTACAACTATTTAGACATGCAGAGTGATTCATTGAGATAGGTTAGTATTGGAAAACTGTTGAATATAAGGAAATATATTCCCAGGAATGATTTTATAGATAAAACAAATGCAGTCCGTGATGGGAATCGGTACGAATAGGACCGAATTACCGGTATCGGACTTTATTAGTAAATTAGAAAACTACTTTCCTGCGATTGAAACTCATCATCATCCCCTCATCCCGATTTAATTGAGGTCGGCGCAGCATGTCTTTTTCTTCCATACATCTCAGTCAGACTTTCAGGGAATTGTATCCAAAGCATCCTAAGAGGAAATTGGTAGGGTACATGTATGCGTAGTAGCCATGCAGCCGTTAATACAGGTACCTTTGGAAATCTTTCTGAACTTCCTCAAAAAGGGGCGCGTATGTGCTTTCATAAGGATGCCAAACACATGCACTCGATTCCAGTTTACACCGTACCAAGGTATTGAAAATGACCTCAATGACACTTGGATTTCAAAAATCATTCGAGTTACACAGGACAAAGCCCAATCGTCTTAAAGACTCTTTAGCTAGTGTTGTAAAATGATCGCGAAAGAACTATAGTTAAAAAATATATATAATCATTTTACTATTTTCTCACTGTTTGCCGTTAATAGAGCAGTTTTGGTCTTATAAATAATTAATTAATTAAAAAACGGTAATTATAAATAATTTGTTATTTCCATTTAATTCTTGTGAATGTTTGTCTTGTATATCAACCCCCTAAATGCAAATTACCTAATAAATTAGGACCTTTTATATAGCTAATGTAATAAACGAAGAATGAAATGTAACCTGTAGGGACACAATGTAAGCGTGTACGGCAGAATGCTTGCCAAGCAAAATGTTAATGTATGTGAGTGAGACGTATGAACGACGGACTAGTTACTGCGCACTGGTCCGCACGGAAGGTTGTCGTTTTGGGGTTTCTCATGAATAAATGTGGACATTCTTAATATTACCAAGGACTTCAATTTACCCACGACCTTCCACATCCAGACGCAGCAGTGCTCATACAGGGGTGTACATTCGTGAGTATACGGCTCCGATTACATACCCCTAAAAACCCATTGATAAATAATCTTGAAGAATCAAAAGTCGGTCCTAATTTGGGATTTCGGTATAGTAGCACTGTTACAAAACCCTAAAAAATAATGACAAAATAAAATAACCTACGGCCTCTGGATGAATAGTACAGGTGCTCTCGTCTCTTTTCATATTAGCAACCTTACATTTAGCAACCAACTCCCTCTAATCATAATATCATATCAAAGGTATGTTGACATATTCCATAGAAACGATTCTAAAATGTCATTCCGGTAGTATCATTCAGTCGTAACAGAAACGTATTTAATCAAAAGAAGAACGGGAAGCAAAGGAAATAAAGCTTAAGTCTTTCAATGTGAGGACACAGGAAAAAGAAAAAAGATAAAGTCTGCCTCAAAGAAAAGCAGCGTCCGTCGGAGTTCTTGTAAACATGCTTTGCGAGTGAATTACTGGACTTTGTTATTTACTTTTATTATATACCTACAGCTGACGGCAAGATGGTGTACTGGTTGAGACAGCGCCGTCTGGCGGTGGCGTGCGAAAGTCAACCTGCGCCCCATTAGGCCCATATCAACAAAAAAACGTGATCTAATTGTTAATAAAATTATGTAATTTTACGGGACTTCAATTTAATTTTTTGTGGCATATGACTTATGAGCAGAATTGGCTTACGCATTGCAACTGAGCGAGCGGTATGACAATAAAACAGAGGAGGAGGAGGAGTCTTTGTTAAAAATACCTGTGATTATTTAGTTGTATGTTGTTATGTGTTTTATTCGTATAAACTATAAAGTTATTATTTATGTATATAATTTTTTTTTTCCAAATAACAGAAAATATACATTAATTTTAGAATATCCATTGGCCCCAAACTAGGCTAAGCCTATATGTTGGGCACCATAACACTGATTACATAATAATATTCAAAATTTTAATTAGCGACATTTCTTCTATTGCAAAATACTGTTACTGAACACAAGAATTTAAAAAAAAATGTATAATTTATATGCATAAATTATTTAGACGTCACCAAAAGACGTATTAATGTGGAATAAGAATTCACGGTAGTGAGCAGAGGTCGAGATGGTCAGAGCGCTTGCAGTATTTATCCGGGAGGCGCAGGTTCGAATCCTGCTCACGACTGTATTCTTCTACTTTAGCGTTCGTTAAGTACTGTACGTATAAATAATACATACATAATGGTAGCATCAAGATATATCACGGTCAGCTTGCGCGCCCTAGAACCCTGCACTCGGGTACCCCGTACCCGTTCCACGTTTTCGTTGTTGGGTAAGGACAGCCCTGGGTTGGGACTCGAGATACTATGCTGTTGGTAGGTATAGCGGGTTTGATTACGCACGCAACAAGCATGTTGTTGTTGTTGTTTTGGGTTATATTAGGTGTTTACGGAAGAATTCTTTCTATAAACGAACAAAAGATATTAACAGGAGATGTTGGAATTTTATTGTAGTGTGTGGGAAAATTTAAATAAAATAAATTCGACATTTTTGTTCTGTTTTTTAGCATCGTGGTGCAATTAACCAACCGACCGACAAAATAAGAGTTTGCCCAGCTTCGATTGCCTAGAGCAGGGGTTCCTAAACTTTTAAGATAACGGAACACTTACCAAATACCTTTTACTTTATAGAACCCCCTATCAAATTATTACAAATCAAAGACTGCAATTTAAATAAGAACAAAAACTTTTAAAAGTGAAACACTTTCACACTTTACTTAACTTGTAATGTGAAGAATGAAATTGTTTCACTGTTCTATCAATAACTGCTATTTCAAAATAATATTTGTACTTAACAGTGGTATTATTTAAGAGCCAAAATAAATAATTTTGACTATTCTACGGATTCCCTAGGTTCCGCGGAGCCCACTAGGAATCGCTGGCCTAGGGCATACGGGATGTAGTGGGCCAGTGGATGCATACGTCACGCGGAGAGGCGAAATAATATTATTTCATGAAGGACACTTCCGTTTATTGTATTATGTGATTTATATCCACTTTTTTATGATTTCTGTTAATTTGTCCTATGAAGTCACACAAGTGCATTTAGTATTTATTAACATTTTTATTTACTTTCGTATGAAGAACTTTTCTGAAAATCTTTAAATTAAGAGTTATTCCAATTAGATACCTAAAGATATTCAAGGGCAAATTCCGTACTAAAGAAAAAAACTACGACTTTTGTCTCGGCCGATTTAGCTAATAATGATCTAACGGAATTAATATTCAATGATATATAAAGCATACCGCCAACATATGCTTAATTTAACAATATTAAACTTAAAGCGCCTTATTAAATCTTGTTCAATATTTCAATTCGCCATATTTGCTATTTAATTATATCAGGCGTTCGGATCTCTGCGGTCTCGTTCGCCAATGTTGATGGAGTATCTGTCTCAGCAAACTGGACTAATTTACGATATTTTAATTGTTAAACAATATTTACTTCCGAATACGTTTGAGTAGGTATTTATTGATAGATATTCATCAACAGCCAGATGATCATGGTTATTACACATGACTGCAAATTCCTACCAATAATTAGATTCGTTATTAATGTAACATATAGACAGACGCTTGCTTCAAATACTATCAGAACGCTTTTTAATTTATTATATTTGAGTACTTATAAAAAATACAACTCAAAACTGCCTGAAACAATCACATGTGAGCCTAAGTAAAACTAAACAATTTCCCAACATTAAAAAGAGGTAAAAAAATTAAAAACAGGTAAAAAATTAAGTTTGTTAAACCCTGTTACGTAAAATGTAACGTGTCTCGTCGGTTTTTTTGCGATCTGCCCGATCGTTCACCCGGACACTGTAGAGATTGACACGACAGAAATAGTCCGTCGTCTATTCAAACAGACGGGCAAAAGCGGTTTCAGACAATGTAGCAAAAATACGTGCTCAGGACGAATAGGTTTTATGAACATTGTGAAACAATGTTTGTTCCATTTATTTTAACACACACACCACATTGTTAGTCGATAAGAATTTAAAATAAAAAAATAATTTACATTAGTACCCACTACATGTAGATTGTGGTTATATGTGCTGGGAACGAGCACTGTACGAATTGATTCGTGAGATTACCTTCCCCACCTTATCAAAATCCTTATTCTGACAACAAAGGATGAGAAACACTTACTTGCTAACATTACATAATTATCTAACTTTACCACTGTAGGGCAAGGCTAAAAAACGACCACTGTATGGATTGATTCGGTAGGAGTTCATTTCCTTTTCAAACAGAGAAGGCACGAGCGTTGATCACGACTCTATACGGGTTGGCGATTTCAGACCATTAAGTCCAGGTTCCTTGCAATGTTTGTCATTCACCATGTCTGTGAGGTCTTAGCTACGAAAGTGCATATAACATGGAAAAAGTCACATTTGCACTTGCCAAATTTGAACCCACAATACTTTGGCTCGAGAGTAGAACGTCACCACTCAGCTACCACGACAGGCTAACTACATTTGAGCACTAAGGAATCGACCACACCACTAAGGAAATTAAAAACTTATTTATGTTTCCATATCATCATATTCATGACTTTTCTAATTATGAGCCTCTTAAAGCCTTCGCTCTAAACGGCTTTCAGCCGTTTGCAGCTCTCTGGAACCTTCACTAACCCATCGCTCGATTGAGTGCGCCGGGCGTACTATACTCCATTTTCCATTCGCCATTTCAGAACCTAACAACCACAGGTGGTCTGCCCTCATTCAGCGACACATCACAATCACATCATCCAAGTTAGGTGTTGCGTTTAGCGTCCGTCTGGGAGACATCGTTTAGATAACATACCATAAACTTAGGCCGGACATGACATAAGCACCTATAAAATCACGTACTTCACCTATAAAGTTTATTGAATTGATTTATGATCGAACTGATGATAGATAAAGATGTATTCGACCGAGGCGATGACGCGTCGCTCATATTTATGTGGAAACTTGTGAGCTTGTGGAACGTTCCTATTCCTATACAAGGTCAATTATGACGCGATTAAGAAGGTTCACAACCTGAAGTCATATGTGACATGAAAAGATAAAAGAGATGGTGAGACAGACAGATACCTCAACTTCTTTTTCTTCTTTTCATGTGGTTAATAGCCTAACTTAGTATCGCAACTCCTTACACCTGTTTAAGCGACATTTTGAACACCGAAAACAATGGCTTCAAGTGCCCTCTGAAACACGGAGATGTTCAGGTGGAAATGCTTTTAGCAACCGCCCATCTATAAGACTAAGCGTTTTTTAAGCTTAATAATCTTTAAAGTTATTATGACATGGCTTCGGCATGGTCGAGATGGCTTAGTAGTCAGAGCGCCTGGAGTATTCATCCGGGAGGCGCAGGTTCGAATCCTGTTCGCGACCGTATTCTTTTTCCATTTAATATAATAACTTTAGAGTTCGCTAAGCATGCGTTAATGCTTTTCAAAGATTTATCTTGAATTAATAATCTTTTCAAAATCTAATCATTTACAGCCGGAGGAAGGTGCCAAATTTTGCCACAACACCCAGTTTACTGCTTTTCTTCCCTAGATGTCTTCTTTGGAGTATAATACAATACAGAGCCTATTTCTGGTATGGGGTGTAAGTTTGCAACACAAAATATGTAGGTAGCTTAGAAATGTCTTAGGTTTTCTAGATCCATACTTCATCGGATTAATTGCTTAAATTTTATTGATTAAGTTTTTGCAGACTTTTCATCCTGCAACCTCTAAGGCAGCGGTCTTAAAAGAGTTATTATTATACAGTGTTAAGTTACATGTCCGATCGACTTGAAGGTTACGATATCTTATTCAAGTTCTTCGACAACCTGGGATTGCTCCAGCTAAATGATTTATGGTACACTGTCCGCCATAAACGCACAAGATAAAATCGTGTTGCCAAGTGCGTTTACGACGGGCAAAGTCCTTATAATATGTTACCCAGTTCAAGGTAAGTATTTATTTTCGTTGATGTTTGAGTACCTATTTAAAAGACGTTCCGAATCCTCATTATGCTCATCCTGTATCTTCCTTAAATGAGAGTTATAATTAATTTCATTTTATTGCACGTAGTGTGGGGCTCGTGGCTAAGTACAAGCCGTGCAGATCTGTCGATCGAGGTTAAACTGTGCTTGCCGCGGTCGTTTTGTGCATGTGTGACCATAATTTCACACCGAGAAAACCGTTAAACCGTCGGTCCCGGTTTGCCAAATATCATATGATCTATGATAGACGTTACGGGTAAGAGGTCTGAAAGTCTGACCAATAGTCATACCACGAGATATCGTGTTACCCAGTAATTGGGTTGTAGACGTCAGAAAGGCAGTCGCTCCACGTATAATACTGGTATTAAGCTGCATCCGGGTTGACTGGAAGCCGACCCCAATGTAATTAGGAAAAGGCCAGGCAGATAGATATAGCATACACATAACAAGTAAGTTAACAAAACTAATTAGTTTATTAAAATCACTGAACATGAAAATGCTTAAAATATACACGAATTATTGGCAGTATTTTCATTGAATGTAGCTTGCAGCCTTATATACTTACTAAAGAATGTACCTCAACTAATAGCACTATCAAGCAAACTTCAAATTATTCATCACGTCATCATTTGGCCCACTTTCCCTAAAATATGAGAATTATTTTTAAACTATATGATTTGGCTTATTGACAATGTTGTTAAATAAATTACGTACCTACTTTACTGAGCAATTGCCAAGAAAAATTGACAATTAAAATTAAAGCTTAATTATTTAATATAGAGTTCAAAATTTCTATCACTATTTTGAATGAGTAATGGCACTTCTATTTGGATATGGGTTTTTTTAATAAGCACATACGTCAAGTTAATAAATAGAATTACTTTTAAGTCAGCTGTCGCGAGTTTTCACGAACCTTCATCTGATACAATACTGTAAAGAAAATATTATGCAAGATCAAGATGTGTCATTCAAATCGAGAACTATTATTATTCATTTTAATGCTATAATTACATTATTACTCTACGTTCTCGGAAGTTTAGATCGACTTAAAGGGGAAAGGGACATCGATAATTATTATCATTATAGATTCACTGTAATTTGTAAAACTATAGGAACAGCTGCACTATCATCAAATTAATAATTATCTCAATGAAAGCAGACCTTTTTACTAAAGACAAAAGCCAAACTGTAAGAAAATGTAGTGAGGAAACCTGAACTTAATGGTATGGAATACCCAACCGCATTCTGCCAGCTTTGTGATCAATACTCGACCCTTCTTTGTCTGAAAAAAGGCCCTTGCCCTGCAGTGGGATTGTTACGAACTAGTTATGTTACATTCATATAGCCAAACAGATTAGACCATAAAGATAAACCATAACTACTCCACCACTATCAGGTAATTTGGCACAGTAATTTCCAGACACCTTTACTGCGTGTTAGAGATGGGATGACCTTAACATTTTCTATTCTAATTGCGTACTAAGAGCTTGTGACGACTAGGGTTGGCAAATACGACATTGTAAAGTACCTAACGCGTTTTTGTGGCTAGAAAAATATGGTCGTGAGCAAGATTTGAATTGCGCCCCCAGAATTAATACTCCAGGCGGTCTGCTTCTGCTTCTCCGATCTGTGCTTTCCGAATTCATCTTCTTCTGCGTTTTATGGTGACGTCTGCGTCATTATATGCGATACGACTTACTTTACAGTAAATTTAAAGTCGAATAGATTTCACCTACTTTTACAAATTAGTATTAGAACTACTTACAACATAAATTAGGAGAATCTTGGTAGTACTTACTTCACTTACGCAAAAAAGGTGACGGTGGGATGGTTCAACCATGTAAAGGTTTGTTACCTTCGTGGTTCAACCACGTAACTTAACACCAGACAGAAAAGCAGACAGATACACGTTCGCATTTATAATATCTGTAGATACTGCCAACCGCACAGCATTAGTAACACTTGAACTATACGAAACCTTTCTTACCTAAAAGCGCTATCAATGTCAAATTGACATGCTGGTTGACCACCACCACCACCACAAGCATAGCTGCACCATGTTCCAAGATTTTTGAAATGTGACAAGAATGAATTGAACATAACAAACATTTTAAGAGATAGTGGAAATGAGCAAAATACGAAGATTAATATTCCTACGTCGTAACTTGGAAAGTCAAACTATTCGTTGTTTATGCACGAATAGATAAATTTTTGGGAGACTTTTGCTTTGTCACATTATGGACAAAAGCATCAATGTCAGACTAGAAATACAGAAAAACACGAAATACTATTAATCTAAATATTATTTTCTAAGGAAACATTGATAAATAATAGACACGTACAACTTTTGACATATTGTGTCATGACCCCAACTGGGCTACCGTGTCGCATGTTCGTATCTATTATATTTCAAGTTCTATTCTTCTCGTCTAAGGAAGGCGCCTGGCAATATCTATTTAGCAATCATTTTAAATATTACTACGATTAACCTGTAAACCATGATAACTACGTAGAAAGCGTTCCTACCTTATATTCAAAGCACCACTGACACATGTTGGGTAACGCAATTCCTAAACTACGGGTAATTAACTTTGCTAGCAACACTGGCTGCATTTTATCTGCCTTATAACTAAATTTAGTACGTGTAAATATAGTAATATCTTAGGTTTGCGCGATCACTACACATTATAATAAAACAACTTTTAACCGGATTAATCGCGTGTATTATTGGTTTTTTGTTTTTCCTGACGTTTCGAACACTTTGCAGCGTTCGTGGTCGCAGGAGGACTAAGGTGTCAGGTGTCTCAACAGTTTATTTAAAATTATTTCAGTCTACCGTACATATCATTGATAAATTCATAAAATTATTTTTGTCTCTGATACATGTTTCAAACTAAATCGCGACGGTATTTCCTAAGACTATCCCTGAGAAGAAATACCGAAACAAACTCAGGGGTCACAGTCGTTTTAAATTTAGAGATACAATTTTACAATTTTATCGAATTATAAACTAAAAGGTGTTCCGATGCACGCAGTAATCGCTCACAGTATCTTGATTTTTCTTGTGACTTGACTTTGTTTGGGACTTGATTATTTTCAGTACAGGGTTCCAAACAGGTGGTAATTGCCAACCATCTTCTCTATTGAAATTTGGGTGTTTTTTAATTTCAATAGCCTCGCGGAGCATTCTCGGTATATATCGGTTTTCTTTCGCGAGGATTTGGGCTTGGTCAAAACGTAGAAAATGGTTGGGTTTGTCTGTTGTATGTTCACAGACTGCAGATTTTGTTGAGCGTCTATTCTTGACGTCAGCTATGTGTTCTTTCAACCTGGTGCCAATGCTACGCTTTGTTTACCCTATGTATGATAGCCCACAATCGCAATCAATCTTGTAGACCCCTGCATCTTGTAAGGGAATGTGGCACTTCACCGGTCTGAGAAGTTGGCTGATCTTTCTATGTGGCTTGAAGTAGGTTTTGATAGAAGCACGCTTCAAGATGTGACCAATTCTATCGGTGACCCCTTTGATGAAAGGTAGGACAGCAGGTCTGCGATCAACTGTGGTGGGCTTTGGGCGGCTTCTGCGACGGGGATGTGGAGCTCGTAAGTTATTATGTTTGAGAACTTGCTTCACATGGTTGAGTTCCCCTGCCAGGTGGTCGGCGTCGCAGATGCCTTGTGCTCTCTGTAACAAAGATTTGGCGACAGTAGCTAACTGACAAGGATGGTGGTGAGATTCACCGTTCAAGTATCTTTCTGTGTGGGTGGGCTTTCTATACACAGTGTGACTAACAGAATGATCCGGATTATGGATAAGTAATATGTCAAGGAAGGCCAGTGACTTGGTTTTCTCTAATTCCATAGTGAATTGAATTTTATTATGTATGGAATTTAGGTGGTCTAAAAATGCAGGGACCCCATTGTGAGGCAAGATGGTGAAAGTATCATCAACATACCTCTTGAAAATCTTCGGCATAGCCGGGGCCGTCAGGAGGGCTCTCCTTTCAAAATCTTCCATGAAGATGTCGGCAACCACCGGGGAGACCGGTGAACCCATGGCCACACCGTCAACTTGCAGGTAGAATTCATTGTCCCACAATAGGTAGCCGCTGGTAAGGCAGTGCTCAAGTAACTCTGCATATGCTAGAGGCATGTCATGGTCACTCAACTGCTTCTTGACAATTTCCAAACAATCCTTAACTGGTAAGTTGGTAAATAAGGACTGCACGTCAAAGCTAACCATCACTTCATCCTCAGTCAGTTTTAGGTCTTTGATCTGGCTGATGAAATGATAAGAATCCTTCACATATGTGTTAGTTTGTCCTTAGTCCTCCTGCGACCACGAACCCTGCAAAGTGTTCGAAACGTCAGGAAAAACAAAAAACTAATAATACACGCGATTAATCCGGTTAAAAGTTGTTTTATTATAACGTGTAAATACTTCAGAAAATCATGGTCCATAACTGATATTTAACGAATATGTATATTAGTCATCAACTAGGTAGGCAGTCAATCCCTAAAATATGGTTAAACTGAGCGACGCGTGATACTTGCCACAAGTTGGGACTGGTCAGCTCAAAACTACCAAGACTAGTAACTATTATTACAATTTTTAACCGACTTCTAAAAAGGAGGGGGTTATCAATTCGGTTGTATTTTTTTTTTTTTTGTATCTCCTGTTCTATCTACGCATACTATGTTTTTGGTACATTTACGGTAAAAATACATTAAAAATACATTGTACGGTAAAAATACATTAATTGACGTTGCAAATATAGTATGCGTAGATACAATAGAAGTTACAAAATTGTAATACTAGTTACTAGTCTTGGTAACACAACATTTTTGTGTCTTGAATCTATATTTCGTGACGTGGCATTTCTTGACTTTAAAATGTACTTTTAAATAGTCTAATCGGAATAAATGATTTGACTTTAAATGTAATATCGTGGTATTAGGCTAAATCTGATTAGACTGGAAGCCGATGCCAATAAAGTCTTGAGAAAATGCTGGACAGATCTGATTAACAATCTATGATGGAATAATATGATACACGTTGGTTATTGGACAGCTGACTATTCTTGGTAACGTATGTAAGTACTATAATTAGTAGAAGATGCCAACACTTTTTTTTATTGTATGGTTAATTAACAATCTAGTTTGAATCTCCCTCAGGCCAAAAAAAATATATGTCTAGATAATTCACAACAATTTAATTGAGTCAACCCTAGTATAACTTTAGATTCATAGCAGTCGTCGCATACGCGGGATCCTTCCTCTTCGGCGAGACAATGTGGCTTCAATACGAACTGTTCCGAACTATTCAATAGTTGGATGACGGAGGAACAAGTATTTAAGGGTTCAACCTACCAATAGATGTTGAATTAAGAACAAAGTTTTGGTAAAATAATCGGCAACATGAAAAGATTAACTTAATTATTCATTTTCAAACTAATTTATAAACATCAATCATATCAAGATTTTTTAAGACCTTCCCTTTGACTATGGTCATGCCTTTGTTATGGCAAATGTGATTAACATTTTCAGGTACACGCGAAATCTATGGACGTCATGCCAATAAACAAAAATCTCGTATTAATATAACGTGGTTTCGGAAACATTTTAAGAAAGGCATCATAAAATTTCCATGACTTTTGCTAGGTATTTAGCTAATAAAGTAATAAAAAAAAACGCATATTACTTTAGTTATTAAAAAAAAGACTTCAAATCAAAACATCAGCCCAAAAATTTAAACTTTATGTAGGTGAACCAAATACAGGCACAAATTGAAAGTTAAAAATTTCTACGATCTTGCTAATTTCCTTGGAATATATACGCTTTCATCCTTGCCTAGATGCTTCATTACCCCCCATTATCACTTTTGCGGCTAAAAGAGGCCATTATAAACACAAGATTGACGTTACCGGGCCAGCTATTTGCAAACTATGAAGACCTTGACATAAAAACAAGATGGCGGCCGATAGTGACATATTTAGCGCTAATTATGACAATATTTTGGAGTGTAAATGTAGATGACCACGTGGGGTTGTATACGATACCGCTTAATTCATACAGAATTTAACTATATTAAGTACCCATCTAATAAATATTTAATACTTTCTTGTATTTTTGAGTATGTCGTATTTGAGTATCGTGTCGGCCCACCAAACCACAAGTTTGTTCAAATCTGGCATGTACTAATCTGACTTTTGCAATGTCATTAAGTACTTTTATAGTTATTTAAAAGACACGACAGGCATACGGTGAAGGAAGACATCGTGAGAAAACCTGGACCGAATAGTCTGAAATCACCAATGCTGGTGCCTTCTCCGTATGAGAAGAGGCCTTTGGCCTGCAATGGGACAGTTATGAGCTGGTTATATTGTGTATGTACTTACTTGTACTACCCGAAAGGTTATGCAGAGATATGCTATTATATCTACAACTACATTTAACCAAGGAATGCTTTTAAGTCGCATGCGTATTACCAATTACCGGGCACAACACAAAGCTCATACTTTAATGATAATTTCCTTACAGAAAAACCCAATAACACTTCACCCGAACTGCAAATCGAACCCAGGGCCTAACACCCTGCAGCTGTGCGTGTGAAAAACGAAACAATTATAACTGATAATTTCCTAACAGAAAAACCCAAATACAGTTAAATCTTTCAAGGGCATTAATTAACGCATGCGTGGCGAACTCTTGTTATAAATTTTTGTGTAAGGAAAAATACGGTCCCGAGCCTGGAGTAGTTCCGTCAGAAGTCTATTCGGTAGTATCCGGTAGTATCCGGCAGAAGCGTTGCCAGGCGTCCGGATAAAGCCGGACACAATCAGGCTTTCGGTTGCGTGTCTGGCCAAATTAGACGGTGTCCAGCCTGTCCCGGTTTTGTCACACTTTTAATTTTGGCCATTTTTTTATTCATTAATTAAATTTTATGTTTAAGACAAAAATATCTTGTTAAACTTAAAAAAAAATTGTTCTATTATACTAAGACTAAAGAAATAAGGCAGTCCGGCCTTTTTACCCAAATGTCCGGCTAAACTGGGTGATCTGTCCAGCTTTTCGGTTTTAAGACCTGGCAACCCTATCCTGGAGGCACAGGTTCGAATCCTGCTCCGACCGTATTTTTCTTTCCATCAAAATTTATAACTTATACTTCGCAACGTTTGAAAGATTTACTAATAACACATTTTACACGGCCCGAAATATTCATTCAAAAATAATTTACAAACTGCAACCGTGTAAGCAACAAGTACCTAGTAGACAAATGTGACGATTCTCTAAAGTGCCAAAATCTTAACAAATTCATGACCAACGAAAATTTATTTTGGACTATTGTTCCTTATGGATTGATTTATGGGTTACCCTGTACATCACTATTTAATGGTATTCGGTTACTCAGATTCCTTTTGTAAATCCAGGTAGCATGAGATAGATGTTTATTTTGTTTTTTTCATTTTGTCGCTATCTATGATAAAATCTAAGTCACAATACTACCGATTTAATAAGGAATAAATTTTTAACCAGATTCATCGCGTGTAGTCACATGATGACGATAATCCGGTTAAAAGTTGTTTTATTTTGTAGTGATCGCGAAAACCTAATACTTATTTTACTACATCTAATAAATGTTTACGTAAGAAAGCAATGGCCTTACTAATAAATGTTGCAACAATTATCAATATTATTTATTGTACCTACATTCTTTATTTCTATATTTTATATACACGTCCTCAATCCATGGACCATGTTGTCATTGACATTAATTACTGCAACCGTGCGTTTTTTATATTCCCTTAAGTATTAATTCCTTATTTGTTTACTAGGACAGTCTAGTCAATATTTCCAATATTTAGCATACGTATTGGTAGAACATAACTATTATATTTATGAGTAGTAATAGGACAAACAAAATGTTGAGACTTCAAAGCGACAAGGCACTTATTAACTTTTTTATTAGGTTCTAGGACCTCTGATAGAGTAACGCAAATTTCAACAGCGTTATCATATCGCTATAATCATTATCAATGAAATTGCGCGGGCGCATGTGCCGTCTGTAGAATGCACGTCTTGTAGTTGCGCTCCATCCGCCGCGCGAGCCGCACGTTTTTCGCGTGCTCCCGTTACTAAGAAAACGTGGTTAGACCGCGTGTTTGCATCATGGTGAGTGTTTTGTGTATAACATCGCGTGCAATTGCCATTATGTGGTCGTGACTTATGAATTTTACAACCGTACAGCTTGATTTTTATCATAAAAACTGTCGTGTCGAATGGAAACATGGAAAAGTCATGTTAATTTCTCACGGTTACATTTTATGGATGTTTTAATGAAAACAAATGGTTGATAAGGAATATTTTCAATAATCGATTTTAATTTACTAAATCGGCCAATATAATAATCGGTTAAAATAGCTTAGGAAACCGGAAGTTATACAAGTGGTTTAAGACAGTGTTTATAAAGTTAAAGCGTTTTTCGTAAATAAGGTCATTCAATACGCAGAATGTGCCAAAACACCTACTGATAGCACGTAACTTGACTTACTACATTTGGATAAACAACCAAAAAACATGCACCTTAACAATTACTGATAACAATGCTTACATAATAATTTCAAGGTCTAAAAAACTGTTCTAATTAAACAATGATAATTTATCACTAGAGTTACATCTTCTAGTTGTAATGGTAAAATCTTACTTGAAAATTATAATTAGAATCGTTATTACCAACAAATTTTAGGCAGCATATGCAAGAAAAAATAGATTTGTTAATGATTTAATTAGCGGAATCTCTCTAAGGATGTAAAACCCATAGCTTTGACTACATAAGCTAAAAAATCAAAATAAACACATGTTCTAAAAAGCGAAACAATAATTTGTGCAAAATCATACTTATTATCGACTATTACAGCATCAGATGTCGGTTAAAAAGACTCCTTGATCTAAAATGTTCATTTTAAGTGTAGACCAAGGCTTTTATAGGCCGTTGGCCGCTGATTTTAAATTCATTAGGAAGTTAATATATTTTACATTACTTTAATGACAAGTTTTTGAAAAAGAAGAAAAGCTATCCTTTAATTTATACTTAATAATTAGGTACTACGTAGGCAGAGGGTTCAAAATCGAATACAAACAGAAATGCATTAAACTCACACACACTATTACTAGTACTATATTATATGCTAATTCTTCAAATTACCAAAACAGTAAAATTACAAATTTTATCCATTTAATAAAAGATATCTCTTTAAAAAAGGTATTGGAACATGTCAAGTTTTTCAACAAGACAAAACAAGTTTTTGAACATGCAAACAATTATATGGTATAATTATAATATCTTTCGGAAACGACTGACGACATTGGAGCAGTTTTACCTGAAATAATGTAAGTCTTACACATAATTATGCAAAACATTACCACTTCACGACTACCCCATGAAAATGGCGAAAAATAGGAAGTACTTTATGAGCTATTTCAATATGTATTTTGTTAAAAATTATGCTTTAATGTTGCAAACAAACCATTTGAGTATACTAAGGTTACAAAAAAAATTATTACCTTCATTTTATATTTATCTGTGACAAGCAATAAATATCAATCAATCGATTAAAATATATGTTTAATCATACATAATTATATTTTATTCGATTGATTGATAATATAATTTCTGCTTTATCTTTAGATTTGTGTTCGCTGCAATCGCTACGAATGCGTTTTAATGCGTTAAAATATATCACAAATAATGGAATTAGTTCGCTAGACGTGTTTTACGGCTATTAGATGAATCTGTTTTATAAATAATTAATTAGATTTTGAACAGGTTTACAGTGCAAATTTGTTTAACTCCCTTAGTTATGGTTGAGCTACCATAACCAAGCATACGTGCCGTCGTATAGAACAGTTCCTCCCACCTGTTATGGCTCTTTTCTCAAAAACCCATTCCAAACGACCACCCCTGCATGATTACACTCACATACTTCTGTCTGGACTTTAGAAGAGACCTTGACCTTTAAGTACGTTTCGGCATTTCTTCTCAGACATAATCAGATAGGGAAAGCCGGAGCCATCTTGTTTATAAAAATTACTTATAAAAGTTTCTTCAAAAGATCTTTTTACAAAAATAAAATCGTTTAACATAGCTTTGTTGATTGTCAAATAAAATTTTGCACACACTCGTAGATCTGAAATTTAAGAGGCATCAAAATCACGTGTTCGCTTACATTGCGCATGTGCGCTTGAAAAATTATACCTAGTGTAATTTCTACTATGTTTTGCTTTACTTATCAATTCGCTATTTTATTATTCAACACGAACAAAGTTAGTGGTATTGTTTAATTTTTATATATTATGCATACCTAGTTTCGATACAATGACAATTGTCGCATAGTTTTACTACATACTATGTTTGTCAGAATATCTAATAACAAATTAATTATATAACATTACATGAATGAAGGGTACGCTTTTTACAGTAACGTCACCTTAATATAATCAATATGCCTTTATTTCTGCAGACTATCGTTGTAAATGTACGCTGTGCAACGATCTGTTGTAAAGTCCCCATTTAATTGATGGTGAACATATTGCCATCTACCGGATACGATTCCAAACTTCACGCTCAGAATTTTCTAACAGAAACATCTAAGAACACTTTGCCCGACCCGGACATCTAACCTGAAGAACCTAGACCTTCCCCTTTAGCAGCTGTGCTTGCTGCCAATAGACTAATTAGGCACAGTTAATATTATCACATGATACTAATTTTGGAAAAAAAAACACGGATCAATCATATTTTTTTGTGATCACGACTATATTTCTCATACCATAAAATTTTATAATTAAAAGAAAGCGACTGCTGACCTAAGTATAGTTGTTTATAATTGAAAAGTGCTTAACAAACTAAATAAATGCATTGACTATTTTTGTAGTTTAAGTAGGTAGGTACATAAAGGCTTTAAACAAATTCTTACCGACATCATTTATTTCATGTACATAATAAAATTTTAAATATGTATCAAGCCTACTATTAACATTGAGATAACGTTAATTATCTGTTCATATCACAGACATCATAAATCTATAAAGATTATGTTTATGTACAGTGAGATATTCAAGACAAAATGTTATGAAAAATATAATACTTCGTTGTTTATCAGTCTTTAAATTCATTTCGTTCTAAACCAAAAAATATACAAGATTTTAATCTATTAAGTAAGTTCCTCTTAAGGGGTCAATGTGTACCTAAATGATAGGATTCCTATTTTTATTTTATTCCCGAAACATTTAATCGCCGAAAAAGGAAACGTAGGAAACTTAATGTATGCAAAGTATCAACAGAATCGGTTGAGATGTGAACAATTAGGAATTCCCTATTTTTTTATTATAGCCCTCGGGTGTGGTGGACTTTAGAGGGTGTAATTTATATGGAATCAACTGGAAGTACAATCTGTCCAATAAAAACAGAATCATCAAAATCAGACTACTCTGTAAAAAGTGTTTAGTATGGTCATACATAATATATATATATATATATATGCGTCGAATTGAGAACATCATCCTTTTTTTTGACGGTTAAAATTAAATCATAATTATAAATTAAATGGTGGATTAAAATACTATTGTTACGGGTATTCAAGGTTATTGTCAACAGATCCCTTTTAAACGCATCTCTAGCCTTAGCCCAACTCTATTGATGTCAGCTGCCAGTCTAACCGGCTGCAGTTTATACCAGTGTTTTACATGGAGCAATTGCGTATCTGACCTCCACAACACTATAAGTATCTCATAAGAAGACTGGTTGTCGGACTTTACACGTAACGCCTGTCATAGATCTTCATTAGACAACCGGCACCGACGATTTAAGGTGCTTTCCGAAGCGGCACCACAGACCAGTCGTGGCAAGCGCAGCTGAACATCGATCGATCGATCTGTGCGCCTGTAATTTAGCCATGAGCCCCTCTCCATTTGAAACGCAATATCCATATATCATGAAGTTTATTACCATCAATACATCAATATACATATATATACTCATATATAACATACAATATATGGACGTAGCCTCACACCAACTGTCTTCATCAGTCATCCTATTTTGTCATACAATACGACACTGTAACCAAACCATTGACACCTGAGTGACTCGGGACTTTATGAATCGATTATGATCTTGCCCTTGACGGTTCAATAGATACGAGTAATCGATTGGAAGTAATCGCCATGAATTATGGCTTGTTGGTATCGGTCGATTTTAAATTACTGTGGGATGTTTTAGATTCGTTGAATGCTGTGAAGCGTTTGTGAATACATGAGATAATGAATGAAATGATGACACATAGAAGGAGAAAGAATCAAGCTTTTTCTAGGGTTGCAAATGAGGCGTAGATACAGGGTGTTAATTTGAGATGTGGCAAAAGCGCCAGCCAGGTACTCAACGAGGTAGATATTCCAGAACGCTCTTAGGAGACTATCTCTAATTTTTCGAGTTATTTCCCAAGCAGGCACAAAGAAAGAGTTTGCAATAAAAACATCAAACGTGTACCTACAAAATACGAAGACGTTTTCCCCGACCAACTGCACCATATTTTAGCGTATAGGATTATGTTAGTTAATAAACATATAAGATAACTCAAATTGCAAATCGCAAATGTACATACGTAACTATTTTTAGCTCTGCATAGTAAAAAAGAAACAAGTAATAACTTGTATTTAATGAGCGCATAAAAAGCCGATAATTACCTACGAAATAATAAAATAAAATATTATCTTGATTGATCGGCCAGTGGGGTCGGTAAGACGTACGAATTACAGGTACAAATTTAACGATATAATTAAAAATTAAATGCTTTAAGAAAATTGCGACATCGGTTGAGACGTCGTCAACTTATGCACTTGAGGACTGGCTGGACCGATGTAGTTTTTCTTTTGTTATTTTTTCAAAATTCTTAATAAATGGTCTGGCTTTTTTAGGGACAGAAAAATGGGAAACTTCCCAGACCTGTGGAAAGATATGTAGCTCTCGCATTCGTTTATTTCGCCATCAGAAAAAATGTCTTCTTGACAATACACCATAAATCGCCTGGATGAGACGAAAAAAACGTTGATTGAATGAATTATTAAAATCAAAATCAGAATACATAGCCTAACATAATATTATACGATGTAGCACAATTTCTGTAAAATGAAAGGACTCAAAAAAACTAAATCTACTACAGTCAATGCTATAAAACACATTCATAAAAGAAGTATTTTATAAAACGGGAGTTGTGTTATGAAAGAATTGACCTCGGTTCTGTAAAAAACACCCATTTAAAAATAACAATACTCTAGTAGTGTATCAGTGGACATAATTATACCTCTCCCGGACTGTAAGATATTTCTGTAACATAAATTGATAGAATATTATGTTGAACCAGCTTCGTCCCGCCGTTTCTTCTATGAAATTCTCTTTTTCTAACAGGAACCATATCCTTATATGTAGGCCATGTTATGAGTACAAAAGCCATCAATAATTAACAGTGACGCCCTCCGTAAATGTAAATTATATTGTCGAGCGTGTCGAAAAACTATTACTCGTTATAAGACTTATAAGTTAATAAAACACGTTTTTAAATGTTTATAATAGGTTCCTTAATAACGAATAACTGATGTCTGTAATTTGAATAAATAATACAAACGCGTTTATTGAACTCCTTAATAGTTATATTTGCAATTTAAACTTTTAATGAATAATATTTTTTTACGTATAATTACATTACTAGTTAATATATGTAAATTAACGTAAGAATTTAATAAAAAAAAATTACTGTATTTGCCATAGTAAATTAAGTACCAGCAAGACGAAAACTGTTCCATAAGCATCCTTTTATTTCTTCTGGATAGTTACTTCGCTTAGCATCAGGCGTTTTGGTGGCCAAAGAAGATCCATTTTTCGTAAAAAAAAAACGTTTAGAAAAACTAATTTAAATGATATTTAAGTTGAGGTGTTACGGTTTAAAATGTTAATTAATCCTTATCACTAACCCGTTGAACCTATAAAAGGAACTTCTATGTATCACTTCCCTTATGTGTAAGTGCACCTCGAACAATTGTCAAGACTAATGATTAATTACCACTCATCTGTCAGCCGGTGATTAATGAAATAGGTAACTCTGCAGTGCAAAGTGTTCCTCTTATAATTATGTAAATATAAATAAAACTAGATGTTAAAAGACCGTTTTCTTTATTATTCAGTTATTATTTATCAACCACAAACCTTCTTGAAAATTTCAACCTATTTATAAACAACCTTATAGACTATACTAAACCTTCTTAAAACACTCACCTCAACTCATTGAACTTAAATTATAAATAAATCCCGTTCAGTAATTACAGAAAAAAATATGCACAGACAGACAGACGCCCGTCGCGTTTCGGAGTTGTCTGTCCGTCTGTTTGTCTTGTTACTATGTAATTATAAAGTATAAAGATCATCAATAAAAAAAAATAACAAAAAATTGGCATGTAATTGCCGTCACTATATTAGTGGTGGTCAAGCGTGATGCTTATTTTAATATCCCACGAGACAGTTGTTTTACACGATATATATTTAAATGATCAGTAGTGCGGATACGAGTGGTTATCGAAAAACCTGTCGAGTCGATAAAAGTTAAAAAATCAATACGTGTCGTATCTTTTATCGACTCGACAAAGAGGCGTTCTGAAGACTTGTAATTATATTAACATTCTATGTCGAATGTAACATTTAAAATCGATAAATGTGTCTATATACTGCGTGCTCGCACCGCTGCGCTGTAACAATATGTGACAAAAATTAAGTCACATGAGAAATCTTGTAATTTCCTAGTGCGCTGAGTTAAACAGTAAACACAGTAGACATAAGACAGTGCTCTACTTTGCTTAATTTACATATTTACATTAACATACAAGTATGTGATAAAACTATCTGAATACACGTCAGAATCAGGTACATATTTGAACCTACGAACAGTTTGTGGTTCAGGTACACCACGTTTGATTCCCGCACAAAACGATTATTTGTATGATCTTCAGATGATTGTTAGGGGTTTGAGTGCTTGTGCGTTTTCGTCATATGTCGAAATTATTGTAATTCTGTCATCGAAATTATTATAATCGAGAAACAAAAAACTGTAAAATAAAATTTTAAATAAGGCTTTTGTTGCGGCAAAAATATTTGATCTTGTCATGTATCGTCGTCATCATCGAAAATACGTAAAAGTTTGTTTTTTTAAGATTCTTGTTATGTATAATTTGGTAATTCTGACATTTCCAATTTGATCTTTGACTAATGATTACACATTTCTTGTTTCTGGTTAAACTTGTGGAGATAAGCAAGACAGAATAATATTTTTTCAGTTATTAATATTTGATCTAGGATGTGGTACAGACAACATATTATTTATATTAAACAAATCATTTTTAACAAAACAAGCGGTTTATGAAATTCCATTTTTTTTTCTCGATTAAAATAAATTCGTGGGTCGAACTAATGAGGAAATAAATCTCAGTAGTTCGACGGTCGAACTAATGAATCGAAGCAGCGAGAATAAACGTGCGTGTTAGATAAATACGTATTTTAATACTGATTCAGTTTCCTGACGTTTCAAATAAAATCCTCGGCTCAATATGTACTGTGATACAATTCTCCTAATACTCTTGGTTGCAAACGCGGCTACCGTTTTATGGCACTAATAATTGTGTCCGTTTGATGGCAATAGGCTCACATTGCTGTTATTAATAGCGTTGATAGAATGTTGGTATACCTATACCTCTACCAGCCTCTTCAGGAATACAGGCGTGATGCTGTATTTAGATCCTATATTTAAACTGTTGGCCCGCTAATTAGCAGACACTCTAGATTTTTATCGTTATGAAGTTCGTATTTGTACGTGGCTGAGCCAAAGGGTAATAAAATATAAATACCTCCATTTGTGAGTTAGACATACTGATTTAATTTGATTAATTAACTTATTTGTATGTTCATAAATGTATGAAATTTAAATGGCCTTAATATTCGTAAGCAGCAATAGATACTCCGCTCTTGTCTACCATCTGGTTAATTAATATGAGTATCATGTATGGAAAAAATGGCTTTGACATTAGCGCTACAGCCTTTTGTCTAGACTTTAACGTGGTCGGACTCGCAAGTGGCAAGTACTTAATTTATTTACATAATATTATGACTAAAATATTTATTTTTATAGTGCTATAAATAATATTTTATTTATAAGACTAAAATATTACAACGAAAATTACATAGTGTGTCACACTGAAAAGTTGCGGTGGGTAACAAGATCTCAACAGGTTTTAATTGTGCATTATAATATATTGTGAAACAGTATGACGCCTGTATTTCCCTAAGGGGTAGGCAGAGGTGTACACAGCTGTGCACCCACATTTCACCAATGCTGTTATTAAGTCCCATGTAATAGGTGGTGAGCTTATTGCCATCTACCAGGCACAATTCGAAACTCCGAGCTGCAACCGAGAATTTCTTAACAGAAAATCTCAATAACACTGCCCGATCTGGGAATCGAACCCAAGACCTCAAGCTCAGCCGTTGCGCTTGTGACTACTAGACCAACGAGGCAGTTTTTTATATATTATTATTGTGTATTATTTAATTATCAAAATATTATTTTATCAAAAAAACTAACACGGAAACAAAGCAGTTCCGAAGGATCGTGCAAAAGCACTTCCTAATACTCGGCCCTATCTGAAAACCAGCGCTGCCACATTTTGATGGGGCAGCATATGCTGAGATAGGGACCTTATTTAGTCTCGTATAGGGTGTCATATGTTTTTTTCTTGTTAGTAAGATATTTATTAATTATTATTTTAATATTTTTCTTTCTTTGTTTGTGTTCTTTAGTGTGAAAGATTTTAATTTTTGTGGTAAGTTTATAATTTATTTTTTAGCTTTTTTTTTTCTTGACAACCTGCGATTAAAATAAATATTTTCCTTTCTTTCTAATACATTTGAATCCTACTAATATTATAAATGCGAAGGTTCGCGAGGATGGATGGATGTTTGTTACTCTTTCACGCAATAACTACTGAACGGATTTGTATAAAATTTGGCACACAGATATTACCGCATACTGACGTCATAGTTTTGTTCTAATTAAGATGTTATAATTGGCTCAAACGGTTGACTAATACTTACCCGAAACTTCATACCCATACTTCACGCCCTTCTGAGTTCCATAACTAAGAAGGGCGTTTACATCAAAGTTAATTGGAATGACAGATTCAAAACTTTACCATTGTGTGACGCATGTCCTATAAGTGTCACAATAACGTATAAGTAATAAAAAAATTACACTTTAACCAAAATTATACTTAGGTAACTATATTATTGGTATTATTATAATACTATTATATCTTAATATTACTAAGAAAACGCAGAATAAGCTTCTTTAAAAATTTTCCTAACATCTGGTTTCCGATTTCGCTCGGGCGTAGGCGCTGACGTCGTATTTCTTAGGTGGCCCGTCCGTAAACACCGTCGATGCAATAATGCACGTGAGGGAGGATATAGGGAGGAGAACCACCCCTTCTTCGCGTGACGTCATCTACCCACAGTTGCCTAGCAACCAGATAGGATGTCAAAGCCATTCCTTTGAAGACGTAGCTACCTAGAAACTAGGTAGCTGGCATGATGTTAGATTTGATTTGTATAGTTGTATCAAGATAACTTCTGTTTGAAATTGCAGACTTGTTTTGCAAAAATTGTTAATATTAGTTTCGATACATTAAGTGCCTCACACTATCAAAAAATATATACCTACTAGCGGTCCGTCCCGGCTTCGCACGCGACTATAATTTGAGATTTAAACTATCCTATCTCTCAAGTTGGATCGAACTGCACATGGTGTGCGAATTTTATTATAATCGGTTAAGTGGTTTAGGAGTCCATTGAGGACAAACATTGTGACACGAGATTTATATATATTAAGATATCTTTTAGGGTCGATTTACATTGAAGCGGATAAGATTATTCTTTTAAGATACCTATCGGTTATTATCTGTTCGACTTCCCGAGAATTCTCGAGTGTTCTTGAAAAGTGCGGCGACTACTTTTCCTGCTTCTCACTCCACTAACCTATACTTGGGCTCCAGGATCCCTTAAAAAGAGTTGTAAACTTTGAAGGGTTTGTGTGTGCGACCATATCATGTAGACAAATCATTTCCTATACCTATGTGTTAATAATCCATAGATAAAATGTTATTCCAAAATTCTGCAAATGCAAGTTTGTATTCGCAAAATGTTTGACTAATAGCCAGTAAGCCTTTTACATCGAGTAATAAAACAGATCATCATAAAACGGTCATTAATTGTTATGAAATATTACATAGTGGCAGCAGTAGGTACAGTACATGGATACGCAAGTCTATATATTATAATACCTATTCCAAACATCGTCGTCATCAAGAGTATTAAGATCTATCTATGCTAGGATGTACCAAACATAATCGTAGATCATATCCAACATATTCCGTCTTCAATTCTCACTATAGACACACACAACCAACACACTACACTTACCAAACTACATGTATCAAGGTACTAGAGATGCGCCGAGTACTCGTTTCACTAGTCGGTACTCGGCGTATTTGGCAGTTCTTCTTCATATTTAGCCGCCACGGAAAATAATCGCTCGCACATTACTTGCAGCTGCACATAAAAACACTCGTGCTAAACAAGCCAAGTTTGTATTTTACCCAAAGCAGCGTATTATTGAACCGAGTAATTCGGTAGAGTACTCGGTTTGAGAACATGAAAATCAGTAATACTCGGCAATCGGTCCATCGGTAAAACTTGTACTCGGCCCATCCCTATAGTACATACTACCATATATATCTTCCTATATGTATACCTACAATACTATGCCGTCTTCCAATTACACAGTTCACTTTGTAACTGCAATTCCGACCACATTACATACCTAATTATACGCTTATGTACATTGTACATAGTAAACACATACCATTTCCATTCCATTAATGTACTGGTTGGAAACGTGGCTGGGTTTGATTCCCTGGTTGGGCAGTGTTATTGAGTATTTCTATTAGGAAATTTTCAGTAGCAGCCCAGAGTTGGAATTTTGAATGGGACTTAATAACGGCATTGGTGAAATGTGGGTATACAACTCTGCTAACTGCCAGTCCTTTCGGGGAATACAGGCGTGATGCTTTATACGTGCAAATAATTCCTTGGCTAAAATAATATTTTTCGGTTTTATTCTAGTTCACACGATAGTATACAGTACAGTTCTTTGACGCTGAAAATGAGATAAAATTCATTTCCTGAACCTTATTCTACTACTTTAACTTTCAGAGGAGGCAAAGTACAGCAAAACTTTTAACTTAGTTTAAAAGGCTAGGTCAGGTAAAGTTTTTCAACTCTGTGTGGTGTAAATAAAGCCCTAGATAGATAAAAAAAAGTGTTGGTCCCCTAGGTATATTATATTCAGAACAAATATTTTTAGGCTGCCATCCACATAAAAACAAGCCAGCCGACCAAAGAATACGAAATAAACAACAAAGTATCTCCAAAGGCACTTAGGGTTGACAGACGTTCAACCTTAAAAGGATATTTTTACCTTTTGAAAGTCCTCCCCAGCCAAATCATTATGCCAAATTGTAGGAACGTATGGTAAGCATTGAATGCCGCCATGCCGAAACGTGCTTCTTTTTTGCTCATTAGTAAAAGCGACAATACATTTATAATAACAAGAACAAAGCTTACCAACGAGATTTCTTTGACTTAAATATTGTAAAGACTATTAAATTTAAAAATATTTAGTTTATTGTCTATTCAATTTATTAGGCTTCCTTAACTAAGTTATAGGACACTAACAGTAACAGTAACTCCTTTAAAAAGGGACAATATTTAAGTCAAATACATTCACTTAAGCCAATAATTAAATGAAAATACCAAATTAGCATATAGATTTGTCTAGTAAAATAGTTATACAACTAGATCATGCTAGTATCATAGTTATATTCCTAGTAAGACAGTTATGAAACGCTTTTAGATAACTAAATTCATGGCTTTAACCATCTAACTGCAACATCATCATCCCCCTGCCCTTATCCGAATTTATTTGGGGTCGGCGCAACATACCTATGGCATGCTGCTAAAGTTTTGGCTGTTTTATGACCGGCCGCCTGCCTGACGTCAACCCTCTTTGGGAATGCTGTTGTTGGTGCTAACCGCCACCGACACAGTCTCCTTCTATCTAGCTATGCCATCCTTGCGCATGTTATCCTTGCGCCAGGTTCTGATGTTATCCTAATATTACACTCCACTAACCGGGCTAACTGCAACATATAGGTACATAATAATAATAATAACATATAATGTGAAGTACGGCTTTCCATTTTAAGATCTCTGGCTGAAATTATTCCACTAATATCTCTCTCGGGCTAATTCCACAAATGTTTCAATAACGATCATAATTCTCTTATTTTAATATTGCTCATTATCAATACATAGAAGTCCATCTACTTCTTCATCAATCGAACTTTTTTACACGTGTCAATCTGTTATCGCGGTCGAACATGTTCGTGACATTTATAATGTTATTGAGGCGAAATCGAACGACATGTATTAAGTAATAGAATAAGCCCCTAAACACTGTGTAACGTAAATAGGTCGATACTTCTTACCGTCGACTGACCTAGTTACTAAACCAACTATACTATACTTGGCACCTGATTTTCAAGCTGCCTCCTAATCCTAATGCAACTGGAAGTTGAAATCGATTTTAAATTGAAATCATGTACGAGAGAAGCTTTAGTAGGAAAACGTCGCGACATTTTCGTGTTGATATTGAAAATATGTGTTGACGTGCATTTTATTTGTATAAATATGATCTTTTGACACTTTAGTGATAGGAAATATCGAAATTAGCAAAAAAACTGTGCCGCTTTTTCTATTAGTGCAAAATCTAGTTGACCTTTCATTATTTAGTTAGCTCTTTTCTCTTCTGATGCTTCTTTATCAACGCTTAGAAGTCTTAAAGCTAAGCTTAAATTGTATATTTTGACTCTCTGAACATCAAAAACTAGCGACCCGCCCTGGCCTCGCATTACACTAGGAGTTTCATTTTTCGGTGACTTGATTGCAATTATTTTTTTCTACTTACAAGAAAACTTATTTAGGCATATTATATGTCTATAATTATATTATGTATCTGTGAAAAAATATCTGGCGATGGTGAAAACCGCATCTAAATCCGTTGCGTGTTAGCGGAACAAAATTAAATAAAAAATAATTTTTTTTTAATAAATATTAGCGGATAAACAGACAGACATGAAAAGCGACTTTGTTTTATACTATGTAGAGATAGAGAAGAGATAAAATTAGTCAATTCAAAAATCAAATATACACAGAAACCAATCAACAAACAGAAACCACCGCAATATCCTATAATTTAACCACATTCTAATTAACAATAATTACTACAAAAGGAAAATCACAACAACAATATTGAAAAATACTGTTTAATAAACTTAAATGTCTGCCCACGTATAACACAGTCGATTTAATAATGAACTTAATAACGGATAATTGAACCAGACTTTAATTATAAAAATGGTTGTCCGTACTGCATCAGTTTATTTCAACGTACTCGAATTAAGCCTCGGGGGAAAATGGATTTTAAAAACAACCTGATATTACCTACGTTTCGTATAATGAAAGGTTTTAATAAACAAAACTCGGTGCTATCGACAGTTTTCGGAAAACCATTCCATTTTCATGCTGACCTGAATCAAACAAAATATTGGAAATCATCAGCGGACGTATTTTGGCTTTTGAAATACGGACGTATATAATTATGTATGTAAGCTTCAGTTATGTACTATATAGATTTTTTTTATATAAAGCAATCGTTGTTATGAAATACAAACATAATCTCGAACTTAGGGTCAATATTTGTCGGTGTAGTGGTCGAGAAATCGACTACAATAGACAATATTTGTTCCAGTTGTACGTTTTGTGCATGAGATGTTAAACGTTTGTAAAGCCACTAACGATGCAGGAAAGCTCCTACATAGTGTAGGACAATGTCTTTTATTTCTAAAAAAGTAAATTCAAAGACAAGAGATTGTTTAAGGATATTGTATGTGTTATTGATACCAAAAGCGGAGTTCCCGAGAAATCTCGCTACCTTCCAAGGTACTTGTGTGTTAAATCATACAATTTCATTTGCACTTTATATAACGCAGATAAGGTTCAAAATACGATGCACAATTAAGGCTTACCTTCCCTTCTCCTCTGCGGCACTTAAACGTTTATATAAAACAATATTTTGTGCAAAATATCGATATATTTTCTTCCTTAATTTGTCGCTTTCCAATCAGAAGAGCTTCCTTCCTCCACTTTTAATCAATTATTTGTAGGACCTTGTTATTAATTAATTAATGATAATTAAAGAAAATTTAATTAAACAAAGAGTTTGTTTCTAATCTTGGAAGCTGAACCCACTTCAGTTTTCCTCTACGGTAGATACAAATCCTGCTTATTAATTTCTAGGTATTAGCTACCAACTAATTGGATTTCCAATCACTGCATCACAAGAGCTTCTTAATGAACAAGGTATTAATATTCTAAGCCCTTACTTTGTTTATCGTCCATTATTACTAGAGTTCTGGGAATTACAGATACCCTTTTACAATTAGTTTATAGTACAATAAATCAGTAAAAGGTTATTTCAGGAAGATATACTTACTTAAAACCTATCGTCCTGTATGGATAACTTTGTAAATGTATGTATATAACATTTTCAGTAGTTAGAATTTGTAAATGTGTGTGTGTGTCCGGTTGATGACAGAAGATGGCAACCTATACCGCCAGATAAATCACATAATAACACTATGATTATTATAATTCAAGTGTGTAATAATGTCTGGCAGTTTATTTTGTATAAACTGCCTCGTTGGTCCCAAGCGCGACTGAGGCGCGCATGAGGACCCGGGTTCGATTCTCGGGTCGAGCAAAGTATTATTGAGCTTTTCTGTTAGTAAATTCTCAGTAACAGCCTCTATGGAAAAGTGTTTGGAATGGGCTCACCGCCTATTACATAGGACTAAATAACAGCATTGGTGAAATCTGGGTGTACAACTTTATAAACCTCTGCCTTCCCCACATTGCTATGTAATGTTAAGTCAACAAAATATAAATTGCATTTATGGAAAAAAAAAACTACATAATGAAAGAAGAAACTATATATTATGCATAATAAATTTGATACGTTCTCTGTTGTAATTGTTGTGCAATACTAACTTGTGTCAGGATTACAATGTAGAGACGATTAACGGGGAAATGCATACGATACCAATTGATATAATATACCTTTATGTTAGACAAAGTCACTATATTAATAAGTAAGAAGGACTAAAGTTACAATATTAAATGGAAAAAGAATACGGTCGGAACTACTAAGCCATCTCGACCTCTGGCTTAGTAGTCAGAGCGCCTGGAGTATTTATCCGGGAGGCGCAGGTTCGAATCCTGTTCGCGACCGTATTCTTTTTCCCTTTAATATTGTAACTTTAGAGTTCGCTAAGCATGCGTTAATGCTTTTCAAAGATTTATCTTGAATAAGAATGACTATTTAGGTTATGAGTATGAAACGGTAGATGGCAATCGGCTCACCTCCTATTTATTACATGGGACTTAATAAATACATTTGTTAAATGTGGATCTACAACTGTGTACACCTCTGCTTGCCCCTTTGGGGAATACAGCCGCTGCTATGTTATGTTTTTGTTCTTTTAAATGACCACGAAGCCGGCTAACAACGTGTCGGATTGAGGTAAATTCACGACCTTACGGTTCAGTATCCCTATAAACTCATTTACATAATATATAAATTACATCATTAGTAGTATATATTTGATTCTAGAAATTTATCTTGTACCTAATGAAGGTGCGTTTACAAACACTTAATTATCTCACATGCACACACCCAGACCCAGACCCGAAACAACTACATGTAAAATACACAGAGATTTGTCTTTACACCCATCCTAGTTACAACAGTTACGGCAACTGTGTCACTGTGGGAAAAGGGACTCTTCTTATACTGAGAAAGCATGAGTAATATTCACTGAGCAAGTTCACTGCAAGTTAGCGATTTCAGACCATTAAGTCCAGGTTTCCTCATAATGTTTCCCTTCACCAATATTATTCTATTATTTTCCCGTCACCGGCTACTACTCAAGCTCTCACGCGCATTTTTCGAAGTTGCCAGTTAAACCGGTTAATAATAAATTAATAGGAATATGTCTCTCAAAAGTTATTATAAAAAATATCTGTGATGTTTTAAACTAACTAAGATGGTACTAGATAACATTGAATAAGTCCATGGACTTGTTCAATGTTATGATTATTTTAGTACTATCTTAGTTAATCTAAAACTTCATTTATAATTGGTCCACGAAGAAGTCACATTGGTGCATGCCAGGTGTGAACCCACAACCAGTTGCACAAGAAGTGGGTCCACAACCATGATGTGACGTATGTCTCTATTAATGCCTACTTTTGCTGTACCCTAACAGAGTCCATGATTGTACCTAGCTTTAAGCCTTGTAACACCCTTTATATTTTGTTGAATGCAAATAAAAATATGAATATGAAAAACTATCATACATACCATATGCTTTACCTTAAACACATATAGTCAAGGCTTTGAAACACACCACAGTTAGTTCTGATCTTAGCGTGAACTTCAGAATCCAATTCAATTTCCTATTCTGACATGTAATTGGGAGTGGATATACTGTTTGCCCTTTACGAAGAGCATTATCTTTGACTTGTTTAAGCTAGTTCCAGTAGTATAGCTATAACGTTGCCGCCCGAGCTTACTCGCTCGTCGTGTCTCGGAGATGAAATTTTCCTCAATCGATTTTTCTTACTGTTAACACTCCTCTGGTAAAAGAAAATGGCTGGCATCCGCTACTTTACGCTGGAAAGGTATTCAATTAATCAATGAGGGAAGTTAGAGTTGTATTTATAGGTACTATTATGACGATGGAGGCAATATTGCTTAAGATTTGTTACAGCTTTGTTCATGAATAAAATGACTGTGCTCGTGTCTGTTTAATTGCCGATTAGAAAAAGACTGTCTGGTTACCATATTTGTTAAAAGACTTAAGGTAGACATCAAGATGCCTTTTTCTCTTAATTAACATAACATAAATATAACATCATGCCTGTGTTCCCCGGAGGAGTAGACAGAGCTGTACACCCACATTAGATCAATGCTGTTATTAAGTCCCATGTAATAGGTGGTGAGCTCCAAACTCCGGGCTACTACTGAAAATTCCCTAACAGAAAAACTCAGTCACATTTTATCCGACCCAGGAATCGAACCCGAGACCTCCTACTCAACAGTCGCGCTTGGCACCGCTAGACGAACGAAGCAGTTCTCTTAATTGATAATAATAAAAAGTAAAACACGAATAACTGAATAAAAGGAAGAAGGGTTAAGCCTTTATAATGGTGGATAAAAGCTGTAAATTAATGGACTCCAAACCTCGAGCCTTAAAAATGCAAAATCAAAATCAAAATTTCTTTATTCATATCAGAAAATCAAAAATTGCGCTTTTTGAACGTCAAACATTAAGACAGCCCCCAAAAAAGCCCACCCTTCACCGCTTCCTAGTGTTATAGCTGGGAAACTACTACTGCAATTATTACTATAACCTTTATCTGCGATAGCCTAGGGTCGTTAAACTGGCAAGTCTTAAGGTCGTAAGTTCGAACTCAAGGGACATATCATATCACTTTTAAGGACCACCATTTCCCGAAACACGAACATGGTTACCAAACCAGCATACCGTAGAGATGTTCTCGGTGGTATTTAAAGCTATCGAGCTGCCTTCAAGCAGTTTAACTAGTTTTTTTTTAATATTACGTTTACTGCTTCCCATACTTCTTTTCTTAGAGGCTTATTTATAGTTTGTGATTAGTTACGGAGATACACTGACCCCTAAGACAAAGAGATATACCTAATTACCAACGAGGCAGTTAATTTCTTCTATTACCTATCCCCTCAGCATTCGCCGTTACCTGACATTCAAAATGCAAGCCTAAGACCAGCCAAGCCTTAAGTAAGAGATGACAGGTTATAGCAATTGCAGCTGCAACCCCGTAACTCCGATATTTACCCCGGTTAAAGGCGGACCGTAGTCTTAGTCGGTAGGAGTCCGGCACAACGTACAGGATGAATTTCCACACATAAAAAAGGTAAAAATCCAACTGTACCATGGAAATAATATATTTATAGGTTCACTGCAAGGCAAGAGCCTATACTTACACAGAGAAGACCAGCAGAGAGGGCCAGCTTCAAGACATTATAATAGAGTTGCCATTCGCAAATATTGGAAACCAGGATGCTAAGATGGAAATACCCGAAAAATTCGGTTTAAAAACAGGACACAGTGTGAGAGTGGTAGATAATAGATGGTAAGACGCAATGAGCACTGTGTATTTATAAGAGACCAGTAAGCTTTAGAAAACTCAAGACGATAGCGGTACTTATAAATTATTCAGGACAACCCAGGGCAGTCCAAAAACCAGGACATGTCCTGGGAAAACAAGACGGTTAGCAAGCTTACATTATAGTGATCATGCAGTGAACATTCTTCTCCCAATGATAGGATCACCGTAGCTCAAGAGTCTAACAGACACACAAGCACTCTCCGATGCGCTCGACCGCCTCATTATAGACCTCGCCGGCGAGGTCCGCGTCCGTCGCGAAATATCTCTTCATGTCCGCCTCGACCCTTGCTCGAGCCGGCCCGTGCTCAGCCAGTAGCTTTAAATTCATCCCTTAATAATAAGGAAACTGATATGATCCAGCTAGTCCCTAGTTGTCCCCCAGCAACGCCCTAAGCCGAGGTTCGTGTCGCGCAGGGGACGCCCTTAGTGCTGTGTTGCTTAGTTTGTAGTTTATAAAAATCTGTTCTGACTGGAGGCATCAAACTGCCTCGCCTTAGCTATTGTCAGGTTACGCAGATCAAATCCCTACGGGTTAATTGCAAGAGGCAACGTCAAAGTAAAAAAAGGGAACATTGTTCACTATTAACATTGTAATAGTTCTTATTCACAATTGCCTTAGCTGCTACAATATTAATTGTTCTATTTATTTAATCAGAACCTATTGTTACGTGCAATAGTTATAAAACTATCAATGGATACTCCAAGTCATTAAAAAAAGCTACTCAATGGAAAGAATATTAATTATTGTTCACCGGTTACTACTCACGTGTATTCTTCGGGTTCGCCCGACTAGTTTCGAACTCGAACAGAGCCCTTAGTCATGAACAATATTTAATATGAATATGCCTCACGAAAGTTATTATACAATGGAAAGAAGTAAATAAAATGTGGTTAATGTATGTATGTACGTAACTATATGTAATTATGTATGCACGTACCTTGTGTGTTCAGGTGGTTTCAAGGAAATTGCTAATTCCAATAAGGTCACCTGATATGGAATGAATTTATGGGCCAATACAAACTGGTATTGAGAAATATCCTACTTCCTACTAATATTATACTAGGGGTGATCCAAAAGTAATGATAATGAAAATAAAACACGGTAATTAAAGTTAAAATAATAATTTATTTTTCTACATAGTCTCCTAACAAATCAATACATTTAGTCCATTTTTTTTCTAACCACACGATTCCCATTGAAAAAAATTCTTTGTCTTGACCCTCCCAAAACGCCTCAACAGCGGCCATCACTTCGCTATCGTCTTCAAATTTCTTGCCTCGGAGGTTTTCCTTGAGCCGAGGAAAGAGGTAAAAGTCACTAGGAGCCAGATCTGGCGAATAGGGAGGGTGTTCGAGCAGTTCGAATCCCGTTTCTTGAATGGCAGCCATCTCAACTGCGGCTTTGTGAGCCGGTGCGTTGTCTTGGTGTAACAGCACACCAGCTCGCAGTTTGTCGCGTCTTTTTTCCTTAATGGCCTCCCGTAATCTTCTTATTTGGTCTGCGTAGTAAGAGCCCGTAACAGTGGCTCCCTTTTCCAAATATTACACCATAATTATGCCTTCAGCGTCCCAAAAAACAGAAGCCATAACCTTTCCTGCCGAACTTGACACTTTGAATTTCTTTGGCGTCGGTGAGGAGGCTCGCTTCCAAGTTATCGATTGTTGTTTTGTTTCAGGATCAAAATGGTGGATCCAAGTCTTGTCCATAGTCACAAAACGGAACAAAAAATGTTCTTGATCTGCTTGGAACTTTTCGAGATTGACCCTCGAAATGTCAACTCGTCTTTTCTTTTGCTCGTCGGTTAACATCCTGGGTACCCAACGCGCAGAGACCTTTTTCATATGCAACTCGTTCGCAAGGATTCTTTGAACGCTGCCATATGAGATCCCTGTAACCTCAGCTACATGCCTGATGGTCACTCTTCGATCTGCCAATACAACATCTTCGACTTTTTTCACGTTGTCTTCGGTAAGGGACGTGGATGGGCGTCCGTCGCGATGTTCATCTTCAGTGGATGTTCTGCCCAGTTTAAACTCCTTGGCCCAGCGTGCAACTGTAGAATAAGGAGGAACAGAGTCCCCCAGTGTTTGCACCAAGTCACTGTTTATGTCTTTTGTAGACATTTTTTTCAAACAGAGGTACTTGATGACAGCTCTAATTTCGTTTTTCTCCATGTTGATGTTATCTCTTCGACAGTTCGTATTCAAATGAATGTATCTCCCTTTTTTTTTTTTTTTGGACTTGGCCTCTTGCAGTTAACCCATAGGGGTTTGATCTGCGTAACCGAACAATAGCTATGGCGAGACAATTTGATGCCTCCAGCCAGAGCATATTTTATATTACTACAAACTAAGCAACACAGCACTAAGGGCGTCCCCTGCGGGACACGAGCCTCGGCTTAGGGCGTTGCTGTGGGGACAACTAGGGACTAGCTGGATCAGATCAGTTTCCTTATTATTAAGGGTCGAATTTAAAGCTATTAGCTCGGCGCGGGCCGGCTTGAGCAAGGGTCGGGGCGGACATGATGAGATATTTCGCGACGGACGGGGACCTCGCCGGTGAGGTCTATAACGAGGCGGTCGAGCGCGTCGGAGTGTGCTTGTGTGTCTGTTAGACTCTTGAACTACAGTGGTCCTATCATCGGGACGGAGGAGAGCGTGACGTGGTCGGCGGACTTTACTGATCTGAGACGGCCTGTAGTCGGCGGAAGAAACAACTAAGGGATTCGGATGGTTAGCGGCGGAGTCGAAGTATTTCTTCGATGCCCTTTTAATGAATTGCCTAATGGTGGGCATTCTGAGATCGAGGTGGAGTTGAATGTTCCTAATGAACCATGGGGCGCCTGTCGCTTTGCGAAGGAGTCGATTTTGCAGGGTTTGCATCCTATGGATTTTATAGTACTTAACGTGTGCAAACACGACGCTAGCATAAGTCATAATGGGTCGAATGCACATAGTGTACAGTCTGATCTTAAGGTTAAGAGACAGTTTACTGCGTGCATTTGTCATGGGAAAAAGACGGCCGACAGCGAAGGCCGCGCGGTCGCGGACTATCTTAATGTGCGGACGAAAGGACAGTTTGTGATCTAAGGTCACACCCAGGTATTTGGCTTGCAGTTCCCAAGGGATTGGCTTGCCGAACATGGTAATAGGTCGAAGCTGGGGAAGAAATTCCTCGGCGCCCGTTCTAGAAAAAAGAACGGCGGCGCTCTTGTCTGGATTGACCTCAATCCTCCATTTCCTGAACCAAGCACCTAAGGCATTGGCCGAGGTCTGAAGTGATCGAGTAATGCAGTCAAGACTCCTACCGGTGTAATAGATGGCCGTATCGTCGGCGAAAAGAGCCAACTTGGATTTGCCGTTTTTAGGTATATCGCTGGTGTACAGCGCGAATGTATCTCCCGGAAATCGTGACCTATTTATATGTTTTTTTTAGGCTGAAAGAGTGAGTATATAAGCAAGCAAAAAAAAATTTTTTTGGATTTTTGTGCAGTCTTAAAGTAACCGATTATCATTACTTTTGGATCACCCCTCGTAAATGCGAAAGTTTGTGAGTATGGATGGATGTTTGTTACTCTTTCACGCAATAACTACTGAACGTATTTGGATGAAATTTGGTACACAGATAGTTTATAATCTTGATTAACATATAGGATACTTTTTATCTCGGCTGGACCCAATTCTGAAGTACACGCAGACGAAGTCACGGGTCGAAGCTAATGAGAACAGAATTTATTAGATAAGATATATAGAAATATACCATATTTATAGAAAAAATGATAAAAAATATGCATAATCATGTAAAATTTTACGGTTATTTAATAGCCAAATTTTCACTTCGAAACATTAGCGAGTTTTTGAGAATTAACCCCGACCGGCTACGTTCGCATTTTCAAGGAAAGGTCTATTATTTTGGGGGTCTTGTACGGGTTGGTTTTGGTCATGCAATTGTTTTTTTTTATCGATTCGTTTTCGGTGTCAGCGGTATAGTCACCTCCTTATATATGGCACGGCGGCCAACACCCTGAATAAGTCAAACGAATTCACTTAAGCCAACAATTAAATGCAAATAACAAATTATTTATTAATAGTTATTACCATACTACCAGTAAAACAAAAACTGCTTCTCTAAAAGAAAACTGAGAAAAACATAAAATTGTTTATAGAAATTGTTAAAATAAATCCTTATCACTTTCAAATTAACCCCTTATAAGGAAGTTAAGTAATAAATTATGACCTTATATGGTAGAGTAGGTATACCTACCTAGTATGGTTGTTTCGTGTTATTGATCATCAAATAAATACTTTCTTTCATATATAAGTACTTACTTGTAGGTACCAACCTACAACAATATGAATTGTATTTACATACATCAATTTTTATGCAAATTTCCTTAGTCCGGCAGTGTAACATAATAAGACTTCATACTGTTATTATTATGTAGAAAATAAATAGTTGAAGTGAATTATTATAGTGTTTACGTATCTATTGTTAAGCCACGGCCATTTTACTAGATAATGTGTATGACGTCATCACTATTGTCACTGGCAACACCGTGAAATGTATGTGAACAACATATTACCTAAATCCTGAACATTTCCCTATTTATTTCTTATACTATATTGCTGCTATTTATTTATTATTTGTTTACTGGTTAATAAACTTGCATTTTCGGGGATTGCCCGACTAGTTTCTAACTCGAACGGAGCCCTAGTCATAAGCTGGGCCTGCGGCGATGTTGCGAGTCAAGTTTGACTCGGACAATCCCGGCAAAAGGTGCGTAAGTACATACCGGTTAACATTAATTATTATTTATATGAAAATATGTCTCACTCTAAAGTTATTATATTAAATGGAAAAAGAATACGGTTGTAAGCAGGATTCGAACCTGCACCTCCCGGATATATACTCCAGTATTTATCCGGGAGGCGCAGGTTTGAAAAGGTTAATAACTTTAAGGTTTGCTAAGCATGCGTTATGTCTCACGTTAGTAACTCTACCATTTGCATGACCTATTTATTTTTAGAAAATATAAATATCACGGCCAGAACTATTCACATCACAGCTAGCTATTTCTAGGGCATCTAGACATGCCCTAAGATTGTCCGTCTGCGATGTATAGCGTAGGAAAAAATCCATGGACATCAATCAATCATAATAACTACCTACGTCACTTCTGTCAATCTGTCCCAACACTGTGACAGCTACCGATAACCATATGAATGCCGATATGAATGAACGGTCGTCCAAAAGGATCCGTTTGGCTTATTTGGTCCTTCCCACACTATTAATATAACTATCACGTTGTATAATAGGTTATGTAATAGACTGCATTGCTAGTAGTAGTGTAATAATGTTTTCCAATAGTTTTTTACCGCACGCTTCCTAATTTCTTTAAATTCTATTCACTATAATAAAAAATCACGTTATCCAAAAATTATTAAACTTGCATAAAAATAATCTAATTTCGATACCTACCTTCACAAATCGAATAGGTTTTTTTATACAGACTGTATTCAATCTATAAGGTAGAACAACCCAATAGGTACAGATAGAAAACATAAAATCACGTACAACAAGTTGAGATGAAAAGGAACAAGTAACCTGCTTATCTTACAACGCCGCAGACTGAGGAAATAGCTTCCCCCAGTGTTCGTAAATAGGAAATGGACTGCAGACACACTTCCAACAAATTGCATGTTGTTTGTATGCTGTGGCTTTAAGAGAAAGGAATGGAAAATAGACAGGATGGTAAACAAACAAAAATACCTTGTGGATGTACATAACTGGGCTTTGTAAGGGAAATTTATTAAATATGTGTGGTGAATTCTAAAGTTATGAATTTTTGTGGAAAGTAAAATAGGGTCGTGAGTTGGATCCGAACCTGCGCCTCCCGGATCATATCCTGATCAAGACCGTGTTTTTATTCCAAATTTTTTTCAATTTCAATTCCTTTATTGTATTCCATAATTTTAACAAAAATATAAAACAGATGGTGGTATGCATGGATCCATAATTGATCCCTATATTTATTATTGTTCAACGGTTATTACTCACTTGCATTCTTCGGGATTGCCCGACTAGTTTCGAACTCGAACGGAGCCCTTAGTCATGAGCTGAGGCCGCGGCGATGTCGCGAGTCAAACCGGGTAATCCCGAAGAATGCAAGTGAGTAATAACCGTTGAACAATAATTAATATGCTCCCTATATTTATTCTAAGGATCAATTATGGGCCCTGTAGAGCACAGCACAGCTTAGTAGGAGAAAGGGAGACGTGTCTATTTATTACATTATTATGTTCTATTTATATTTTCCAAGTTGAAATCAATATTATTTATTATTAAATAATTGTTATTATTATTGTTATTATGTAGTTTATTTATTTATAATTAGCTATGGCATTACCTTATGGGGAAATAGTACAAATGCACCATCACCTTTTACTCTTCAGAAAAACCTTATACGAATACTTGTAAATATAGAAGATTCTGATACCTGTAAGCCCCATTTCATAAAACATAAAATACTAACGCTGCCTAGTCTGTACATTTTAGAGGTATGTAAGTTTGTTAGAAAACATCAAAACTTCTACACAAAACGACGGGAAGATAAAAACCAGAGGCTAAGGCCGTTTAAACATACCAAGCTTCCGCCTTAAAATGCACTCATCTAGTCCACATGTCATGTCAATAAAAATATATAATAAGCTACCCTCGCGAATAAAAAATGAAGGTAAAGACAACATATTCATAAAAAACTTAAAACAAATGCTATTAACTAAATGTTACTATCATATAAACGAAAATTTAAACGATAAATGTATATATCAAACGGAATAAATACAAATTTAAATTAATAATAACATAATAAACGCATACACATATAGGTACAAATTATAGACATATATAGATACATTTTAATATTATTACTTACTCTTATAAACATTCCATAATCATCTAAGTACTGTTAGTATACAAATAAAATAAATAAAAACTGCATTTAAATAATATTTGAAATACAGTGAAATAATATAATATTCTTATAATAATAATATATACATCAGTAAGTAATATAAAGTTTATGTAATAGTATAAAGTTAAAAAAGGGTTACACACTTCCTCCTCTCTCCTACATTTGCCGTGCCGACAAGGCCCACACATGTTTCTGTATATTATATTGTAACATCTACATATTTAACTTGTGGAGTGCATTAAATGAATTGAGTATTGAGTATTATTGTTTGAGATTTTAATTTTAGTATTTTCTTCCACATTTTTTTAACGTACTGAGTACGTATATAACATAACATAACATAGCATCACGCCTGTATTCCCCGAAGGGGTAGGCAGAGGTGTACACAGTTGTACACCCACATTTCACCAATGCTGTTATTAAGTCCCATGTAATAGGTGGTGAGCCTATTGCCATCAACCGGGCACAGTTCCGAACTCCGGGCTGCTACTGAGAATTTCCTAACAGAAAAACTCAATAACACTTTGCCCGACCCGGGGATCGAACCCGAGACCTCCTGTTCAGCAGTCGCGCTTGGGACCACTAGATCAACGAGGCAGTTATACGAGTACGTATATACTTATGTGTATTTAATTTATTTACTACTTATATTATTGTTTTTTTTTTAAACTTAACCTTTACTAACTAGCGAACTTTATCGCTACGCTTGGGTTATTGCGTTTGAAATTTTTTCGTGTTGTAATTTAATTAATAGTATATACATAATATGACAGTTTCTTTAACATTTATGAAATAACTAGCTGACCCCGCAAACGTTCTACCATATACATTTTCTATATAGGGCCACCCATAAAACCTAGGTGATAAAAAATAGCTTACGACGTTTTCTTTGGTCAAGAAACGGCTTGGCCGATTTTTATGTTTTTTTTTTGTTTCGGAGATGTTAGATAACAATCACTCTACACGACGTTTTTGTATATTCGATAATAACATACCATCACACTTATAATCTCAATCTGCAATATAAAACTTGAGTCTGTTTACCATCACAGGAAACAAAAATGCTAAGACTAACAGTTAATGTTTACCGAAACATACAAAAATAATCTACTCTTTATTGCGTTTGTTTGACTTCATACCCTCATTAAACTAATATACCTACATAATCATTATCTATTGAAATAATCGCTGTTATCAACGCAGTGGCAAGGTGTCAAGTGTATGAAATCATAATACATACATATCGCCGGAAACATGCGCTTCACTGAACATATAATACAATACATGAATACATACACTACATAATAATGCATAATAGTGTGTGTGTTTATTGTTAAACTAACTGGTACTCATGACTTTGTCTGTGCGACAAAAGATGGCTTATGGCCTTCTCTATGGTCACATCTATCTCTATAACATAATTCATCCCAATCCGTTTTGACAGTCATAATCAGACCCAGGCTGCTACTGGGAATTACCTAACAGAAAGACTTTATACTTAAAAAACGTAATATCTTTGCCTGATCCAGAAATCGAACCCGGGACCTCATGCTCAGGTTGCGACAACTAGAGCAACGAGAAAGATTAATTAAAATGATAATAACATTGTTGTATCATTGAAATGGTATTTAGATACCGTTGTGTACTATACTTAAGAACCAAACATGAATATTTGATATAAAAGAGTTTTAAAACAAATGCTCAAAAAAAATGTTTTATGTTTATGGGGTTCATGTATATATGTCAATTTTGAGTCATTTATTTAGGTTTTATTATCTTAGCCTGATCTCGCTCGGGTCCTATCGGATTGCCGTCCCATCGGATTATGAGAGTGAAGGAAGAGGGAGTGCAGTGCACCTGTGTTTAAAAATACACTTGTGCACTATAATATTTCCTGCGTGGTTAAAATGCGTGGAGGCAGCCCTAACCGAAAATTCGATCGGGAATTAATATCAAGAAAGCAATTATTGACCTAGAAACACATAAAATATTATTACCGGGGATTTTCCATTATTTAATCTACCTTTCAAGGGAAAAATGTAAACCAAAATATTATTTTATATTTTTATCTGTAGATAAGATTAGTCTCAGAATGTTTGGTCTGGGGGCCAGATTACTAAATATTAAAATCTCTGCAAATAAGACTGCCTCGTTGGTCTAGTAAAACCGAGAGCGACTGCTGAGCATGAGGTCCTGGGTTCAATTTCCGGCTCGGGCAAAGAGTTATTGAGTTTTTCTGTTATGAAATTTATATGTGTATCTGTTATAATACTCACCACCTATTACATGGGACTTAATAACAGCATTGGTGAATATTGGGTGTACAACTGTATACACCTCTGCCTACCTCTTCGGGGAATACAGGCGTCATGCTCTGTAAATATTTTTGCATTTGTGTAAGATAGGTATGGTATTATTACTTGTTATTTTCAAGCAGACAAATAAGGTTATTTTCTTATTTTATTTGTAGGGCTTCGTCGCTTAGCGACCATATCGCCCAATTAAGACAAGGGTTCTTGTAATGGGGAAGGAAAATCTGATGAAGAGGAGGGATTTTATCCAGCTAGCGTGTAGGTTCACTACGCTTTTCCGGGATTAATACTCAAAAAAAAACATATTAAATATAGATATTTATGTCCACGTTCGTAATACCTCCTGCCGTATATTCAAGGCTAGAGTGTATAGATTTTTCTGGATCTACATGCCATCCTCGGACACACCGCTTACGATCAGGCGAGTTGCTGGCCAAACGTAGTTTTTTTTTTTATAAAATTAAAGTCCCCTTTACATGAGTACACGTAAAATTTAAGAAAAAGTGGTCACTGCTAACGTTTTTTCTCTACCAAGGCCATTGCAGACACCCTAAGTGGTTCCCGCTTATAGGTATAATTTAGTGCACATAATTCTAATACTTGAATAATGTTTGAACTTTAAAGAGACCTTGGCCTCTGAGTTTTCAGCTTTCCTTCTCAGAGGTAGTCAGATAGGAAATGCCGGTAACAGCTAGACTACCTATAACAATAATATACTCCCGACCGAATATTTTCGGCCACGGCGCGGCGGCGCGGCGCGGCGGCGACCTAGCACTGCGAAGATAAGTCAAATACGCAGGAGGTATTATAGTGCACAAGTGTATGCGCAAACCATGGACTAATTTGCTTCATGGCGCAAACACAGGTGCACTCCCTCTTCCTTTACTCTCATAGTCCGATGGGACGGCAATTCGACACGACCGGAGAGAGATCAGGCGCAGGACCGTTTAAGCAGGGACTTTAAGTGCTCTCCGATGCACGGGGGTGTCACACAGCTTACTTCCTAACTTCGGGCCGCTACTGAGAATTTCCTAAAAGGAACACCCAATAACACTTTGCCCGACCTGGGAATCGAACCCAAGACCTCACGCTGGACTAGCTAGACATTCATTTTGTTGTCTCTACCGTCCATATTTCACATTCCTCTGAAGTAGGTTAAGAATTTAATTAAAACACGTTGACTGGTTTCTACCATAGAGCTTGCAGACTAGCTGGAATCGCGACCACGCCCACAAAGTCTTGCAAACAAACTGCTTACTTAAACGCTTAAACTAAAAACTATTATAGTTGGAAAAGTAGGATTGTGAACTCTCTTGTACAATAATTAAGGTAACAAATTAAATAACAGACACCAATTCATTAATTTGTACTGAAGTACGTTCTACATTTTCAAAGAGAGATTTTTTTACATTTCAAGCAACACAACTCGCAACTCGCAATTCCCTCGAGATTCTTTTAACTTTATTGCACCTACATTGCTTCGACTTATTACAACTGTGTGTGTAGACACTTCTATATATAGATTAGAAATGTTTCTGGATCCGCCATTTGCAATAATAAGATACTTAATAAACGTTAGAATAGAACATGACTTCCTTCGTGTTTTAGAGCACCTCAAAGCTGCTATGGCTCTTTCCTCAAAAGGCCTTTCCAAACGATCCCTGCATGTTTACACTCACATAGATATGTACTTTTATGTCTGGACTTTGAAAGAGACCTTGACTTCTTAGTTTGTATCGGAGTTTCTTCTCAGACATAGTCAGACAGGAAACGCCGGAGCCATCTAGAACATAAAAAATTACTTGTAATAGTGTCTTCAAAAGATTTATTTACAGAAATAAAATCATTTATCATTCACTCTAGCAGGTCCCTCACGCTCAATTAGGTAAGGTAAAATTACCTATTGGTAAACTTGAAAAAATTCAGAGCTTTAAGCTTACTTTTAGGTCAGAAAGTGTCAACACTATATCATCAGACCTGTATTTCTGACCTCTGCCTCGTTGGTCTAGTTAGTTGGTCCTAAGCGCGACTGCTGAGCATGACGTCTTGGGTTCGATTCCCGGGTCGGACAAAGTGTTATTGAGCTTTTCTGTCAGAAAATTCTTAATAGCAGCCCGGAGTTTGGAATTGTGCCCGGTAGATTGCAATAGGCTCACCACCTTATTACACGGGACCTAATAACAGCATTGGTGAAATGTGGGTGTGCAACTGTGTACACCTCTGCCTACCCCTTCGGGAAATACATGCGTGGTGCTGTATTTCAAAAAGACATAGGCATATGGATGCACAACTATGAGACATATGAAAATGCTTCGAAAAATGGATTAAATTGGTAGTCTTGTAAATGCCGTCATTATCATAATTGATATATTTTTCCTCCATTTTGGACCTCTTGTCCAAAATTTCCCGACGACCTTAAGACATCTTGCCGTCGATCCAAGTTGCCACCTGCATTCCTATTTTAAGAAAAATCTTTACATACTTATATCCACGACCTAAGAATCAAGAAAGCGTAGGTCCTTGGAGGACCAGACGGAAAACGACTTCTAACTAAATATCGAACAAATTAGCTCGCCACTTTTGGCGGGGGCTGAGGTAACACACAAGCATAAAAGCTTGTCATTACATTAACAGTATTAACACATAAAAAAACTAAACACAAACATAAAATTGTGTCACACACGATTAATATTGTGTCTATTACTGTAAACGTAGGTATAAAACTATTTGATTGGGAATCATACATCAGTGGCGAGAGGCTACTCCAGTACTAATTCCTTCAAACGTAGTTCAGATTAATTATGTTTTCAAGGATATAATCTTAAATCAGGCCTGCCAAAGCACGATTCAAAATTAAACTTAGCTTCGACAATTACCGATTCACTTCGTAAAACAATAACTAAATTGATGTTTATCAAATAATTTCCCAAAATAACACGCCTAAAGTCCTAATTGACTTCATTAAAGCCTAAATTAATGTCGAATTCGAATTTTAGCGATTCATACCTACACGTTTCGGTATGCACGTTAAAAGGGGATCACGTAAAAATTATTACATCACGCCTGTATTCCCTGAAGGTGTAGGCAGAGGTGTACACAGTTGTACACAAATATATCACCAATGTCGTTTTTAAGACTTTTGACCACCAAAAGTATGTTCATCTCAGCATCTCCATCATATATAATCACATATCCATGGCTTCCTCGGTCTTCCTCTATTCTTACAGCCATCCACATTCATACTCAAAACTTTCCTCATTACATGACACTCATCCTTCCGCATCACATACAGAAACGATTTCCACACAACTTCTCACTCACAGGTGTCACTTTTATCATTCTTGGAATAAAGTTCATAATACCATAACTTACTAGAAGGTAACTGTGGAACAGAAGGGATTACGAATATGAATGGTTCACGTTATAGACACCTGTCAGTCTACTGTGCCGCTCGTTTATGGCCACTTATGTAGGTACTTATAGTGGATCGATTAAGGCCACTTAAGTATTATTTGTTAAGGTATCGATTTTGTAGGACATCGTAATCAATTACTAATTTGAAGTGAAACAAGAAAAATATGACTTAGTAGGTACTGATGTTAGATTCTTCCGCCGAAGGATCATTCAGCAATGTCAGTGAACTTTTTTACTCAACGTCCATGATCCGACCTAAGGTCTGCAACGGTAACTGATTATTAATCTAAGCGTGTCATATAGTTATGAAAAAGTATACCAAAGAATTATTTAACACATTTATAGGTATATTTAGTTACGGTAGATTAATAGGTGAAGCGAAAACTTTGCAAGTAGCTATTTATGTACCCCTTTTGAAACATATTGCGCGTACGGAGGAGTGTTAGTTTTGGCATAAATAGTTTATGTAGAAAAGGAGAGCAGAAAGTTAAAATTTATACTGAATATCCTTTTTTTTATTGCAATTTTTAACTATTTTAGTCTGGTAGTTTTAAAAAAACTGCCTCGTTGGTCTAGTGGTCCCAAGCGCGACTGCTGACCATGAGGTCTCGGGTTCGAATCCCGGGTCGGGCAAAGTGTTATTGAGTTTTTCTGTTAGAAAATTCTCAGTAGCAGCCCGGAGTTTGGAATTGTGCCCGGTAGATGGCAATAGGCTCACCACCTATTACATGGGACTTAATAACAGCATTGGTGAAATGTGGGTGGACAACTGTGTACACCTCTGCCTACTCCTTCGGAGAATACAGGCGTGATGCTATGTTATGTTATGTAGTTTTTAAAAGCTCAATTTGCCAAACGCGACTGAACGCCAAGAGCCTATCTATATCGCTAATCGGCAAAGGAACTAAGATCTATCAATTGATATAACTCATACAGGACATGATTAGGAATTCAGTTAGTGTCATCGACAGGATGCCGCCCCTGAATTAATTACTGTGCGCTATTATATTGCTGATTGGGAATCCGATAACATAGGCCATTAAATTGTCGTTACAAGGTCCATTGTTTGATGTCAAGGGTAAAGATTAGGATTAGCACAAAGACACGTCGGACGTCTTCAAAATTTTGTTTTTTTTTTTCATGTGGTTTATAAGAAACTTAGAGTTTCAAACATAAATAAATACATAAATTATTAAATAAAATAAATAAATTATGTTAGAGTCAAAAACAATGATCAATACATACATGCACAGTAACGATAAACAAAAAGTTTAAGTTAAAAGTTCTTTCTGACTACGCCCTAAGCCGAGGCTCGTACTCCGCTGTCGCGATGGCAAAAACAAAAAAAAAGTTCTGATTTTCTTGTTTTTGCTCGGCTTTAACGTGATGTTAAATAGAAACAACAACTTTAAAAAGAACCTTATCCTCAAGAATTGCAAGAAATAATGATATACAAAAAGAATTTTTTTAATCGAACTGGTACTTCCAGAGATATAGAGTATTCAATCAAAAGACAGTGTTTTACATAAATCCTTAATATCATTTAAACATGACCAACATTATCATGATAACATAAAAGGAAGGTGCATTACTTCACTAATAAAATCATCATCATCCCCCTGCCATTATCCTAATTAATTTGGGGTAGGCGCAGCATGTATTCTTCCTCCATACATCTCTATTAGCTGTCATATGGCCAATCACTCCTTTTCTAGCCATATCATCATTAACATAATCCATCCATCGCTTCCTCGGTCTTCCTCTAATCTTATAGCCATCTATATTGATACTCAAAACTTTCCTCGTCACATGACCCTCATCCCTCCGCATCACATGCCCATATAATGTTAAACGATTTTTACACAACTAATAAGACCTTAAATAGCGGTGCCGATATTCATAAATAAGTATTCATCGTAAATCTTTGAAAAGCATTAACGCATGCTTAGCGAACTCTAAAGTTACAATATTAAATGGAAAAAGAATACGGTCGCGAACAGGATTCGAACCTGCGCCTCCCGGATGAATAATCCAGGCGCTCTAGCCACTAAGCCATCTCGACCATACTCCAGGCGCTCTAACCACTAAGCCATCTCGACTGTTCGAGATAGCTTAGGCGCCTGGAGAATTCATCCGGGAGGCGCAGGTTCGAATCCTGTTCGCGACCGTATTCTTTTTCCATTTAATAAGTATTCATCGGTGATCACTGCTCAGACTTGTCGACTTTTATCAGACTGAAACTATAATTATAACAGAAAATAATGAGTTTAACAATATAACTGATAAGATATGAAATCATTATCATGTATTTATTAGTTGTTATTTGTAGACAGCGCGGTTGGCGCAGCGGTCGAGAGACCAACTGCTGCGCTGCGTGTCGCAGGTTCGATTCCTGCACGGAGCAAATATTTGTACGATCTATAGATAATTGCTCCGGGTCTGGGTGTGTGTGTGCTTGTGAGATTATATGTCTGTAAACGCACCCACGACACAGGAAGAAATTCCTAGTGGGGGGCAACGTTTTAAAAAAAAGATATTCAGATCAACATATAATAAAATAACTGACAAAAAAATTATCACCAAAATAAGGATTTTTTACACGAAATGCTGTCTAATAAGTGGTTCTGATCAAAGTTCGGATATTTTATGAATATTTAATACGATTTCTTTTTATAAAATGCAGTCACTATATCTAATGTTTCTGTAAAATGGTAGTTAAGGGTCTTGCCCTTAAATGTAAGCATCAAATTATTTTTTGCATAAAGTACAACTTCAAGTGTAATTAATCTATCTAAATTGTTCCATGAAGTGTTTTTTATATGTTCTTCAATTAAATACATAATATTAATATATCAAACCATAATATTGCAAATTTTTTTTTTTCATATCGTTGCTTTTTTTTATGTGTGTGGTTCCCTAATGATTTCAAAATTAGTTTACTGACATTACTTTTAACAGTCTTCTTTTTATCGTGGTTGATGAACAACCCAAAGATAGAGTTTCAACTTTCCTTAGCTTTCTGACACGACATTGAGAAACCCTCTTAGGTGTGCTAGTTTCCTTACGATGTTTCCCTTCACCGTTTTAAGCAAATAATTATTAATTCAAGATAAATCTTTGAAAAGCATTAACGCATGCTTAGCGAACTCTAAAGTTATTATATTAAAGACCGCAAGAGGTCGAGATGGCTTAGCGGTCAGAGCGCCTGGAGTATTCATCCGGGAGGCGCAGATTCGAATCCTGTTCGCGACCGTATTCTTTTTCCATTTAATATAATAACTTTAAATAATTATTAGTTTATAATACGCACATACTACACTACTACGACTACAAAAATCTGTGGAGTGTGTGATGCGTGCCTCAGTCAAGTTTTTACCTTGCCATTTGACGTCCTTTAAGCTAATGCTGCTTCAATCTTTTCTTAGGGAATCTACCAAATTAATTGTTTAATTTATTCAATGGTTGTAAACCGTCCCTACGCAGATTCTCAAATGTCTGTTACATTGATATCTAATACAAAGGTATTATTTTCAAACGTTTATCTGATCGTGTTGATATTAAGTATACAATATAAAGAACATGATTAGCACTATCTATATTATTAAGCGCGGTACTTATCTTTAATACTCGTAGTATGATTACTATAATACATAAGTAGTAAGTATTTAATCTAGTGCAATTTATTGTCCAATTTTATAGGCCTGGTAAGGTAAATCCTTAGTAATATTATAAATTTGAAAGCCTGTCCGTCTTTTTGTTACTTCTTGACGCTTTAATTTAATTTATTTATTATTAATCAGATAACAGAGATCATGGACATTTTATAAAAAGGTACAAACTAATAAACAATAGTTAGCAGGGACTTTGTCCGAAGTACTAATTTCCACATGTCTATCAGCTATAGCACTGAAGATGCTGTGGCGACTTCCACGCAGCCAACTGATGAGTGATGCAGTCTTTTTCCGCAAGATAGCTGCGAAGCCGTCTATGTGAGCATCAACAAACATTGCGCTACAGAAACGTGGAAGCTGCATTAATGTCTGAACCGGTTCACAGAAAATGTACTAATAATAATACTTTTTATCCCGAAAATATAACTATTCTTAATTTTACTCAAAACGTATTCCTTTTAACAATTTGAAAAAAAAAACATCCAAGAATTTACCTACTTCAAGTTGTTTCATCAAAATAACAGACTAGCAATCCGTTCCAGATACACACAAAATTATGCGAGGCGGCGAGACTTTACACAAAAAAATAACCGGACGTACGTTGAACCGCCGAATATCGATACTATAGTTAATTGTAAAGAATGCCTTCACGCAGCTCTACCTGAGATTCTCAGAAACTCATTAACTCCAGAACAAGGTAAAAAACTGAAGCACAATTTAAAAACAGAACAAGTCGACGCACACATACACATAAAAGAGCTCCACAAACGAATGCAATTGAGTACTACAATGAATTGAGTAATTCATGTTAGATATTTCTGCACCGTCAACGACTATGCATGTTTGTGTTTTTATAGTGCATTCACAGAAGTAAGCATTTTTTCTTGTATTTACGAAAGTATTTGTTAAAATGAAACCCATTTAAAAATAATTATTTCTGACTTTGGGTGACGTACGTCATTGCTCTATTTTCGTTGAAAAGTTTTTTTACGGTTTGAAGATAACGTCACAAGAAGTCAAGGTTCTTGGACGCTCTTCCTAAGATTTCTTTAGATGTAAAAGTACCGAAATAAAGTAAGTAGCAACGGGCAATTATGTAGCTAAATATATACGAATCAAGTTTCTATAATCGTGTCTAGGTAATAGTGTTGCTTGGAGGAATTAGTACTGGAGTAGTTTTAATGGGCGTATCCCATATGATTCCCAATCATATAAAGGTACCTTTTACCAGTATGGTTACAATGATAGTACACGATTTGAATCGTCTGTAACACAATTTTTTATTTGTGTTAAGTTTTTTATCCAAGATTTTTATTTTATCGCTTTAGTACAAGTTCTTTTGTGCTTGTATGTTACCTTAGCCCCCGCCAAAAATGGTGAGCAAATTTGTTCCATATTTAGTCAGAAAGCGTCTCCCGTCTTGTCCTCTAATTATTGTTGTAATAAAATATCTATTCAGAATAATTATGCTGTGAAACCACTTCTATGTACTTATTATAAAAGGCGAAACTTAAGTGACTTTTAATAAAGTTGTAACACTAATGAGAAGAGGCACTAAGATTCATTCTTCAACTTTTAATAAAAATCTAATCAACACTTTCTAGAGGTAAGGTGTCTAAACACTTAAATTTTGAATTTAAGTCAGGTCAAAGGACGCAGGTTCGCACCGCAGACTTGTCATAACCATCTGCGTAGCGTACGTAATCGTATGTATCGTAGTAAGTATTATAAAGGAAAATCATCACGCCTAAGAGATGCTCTCAATGTATGACGTCAAGACTTGAATTATCTCAGACCGATACATACACGACTAACAACAGTTACGGTAGAGAACAAAAATACCAACGCAAGCAGTAATGCTTATTCAAACTAAATAGAACCTGGAACCCTGAAACGCGCTAACTTAAGTATGAATAATAGAATTGAAAACAATGAGCGCTATTTGAACAATTTCCTTTGGCTGGCTCTTAAAATAACAGAGGGTCGAATGTGGGCTGATACACATCTAAACGATTGTCTCAATTGCATACCAACAAAGCATAAACAAGTAACTACCTACAAAAGATTAACCGAATGGGACAAGGTTGCAAAAACAATAACATTCTATGTTTTCACCATCTTAGAGTTGGAACATTAACTTAAGATCTTAGACGTATATTATTTGCTTTTAACTGGGCATAGATGTTAGATTTACGTATAATTTTGAGGCATAGATAAAAAAATATAGAGACGGTGCTTCATCTTACTATCGTACGGTTAATAAACAACCTAGTGTCAGAGTTTAAGCCACCCGTAGGTCTCTGACATGGATTTACACAACATCGATCATATCGAATCATACTCTTAAAAAACTGTTAATTAATGAAAATTAGAAAAAAAGCTTGAAAATCATGTACAGCAAGTAGTTAGGCAGACAGGTGGTGGGGAATTAGTTTTACTATGTAGAGATAAATCACACTTAATTTGGGCATTCAAATTTCTCATGCTGTTTAAGACGCAATTAGAAAATTATTCATTTAAGAATAAATTAATAAGTTTGACACGCCTTATTTGGAATTTTACGTCCCTTAATTCTTTCGTAAAGTAACTTATACTTAATAAAAGCTAACAATGCAAATTTTAGTATAGTCAGCCTACGATAGAATCGATATCGTTGTCCTATACGTTTTCACATAGATATTAGAATTAGTGTAAACGTTTTATTTAATCCGTCGTTTAGTATCATTTTTCCGTGGATTGGTCCAAATATTTAGACGCCATATTTCTTTTCATAATTGTGACATTTATTTAGGCTTCTGATTCTGAGAGTACATCGCTGTGTTCACACAAAAGTTTTCTAAACTACTGGTTGTAATTATAGCGTTATTAAACTATCTTTCTGTTGGCATAATGAATAAATACATGAACCTAACGTTTAAAAAATGTATGCTTGATCTGTTAAGCAAATAAAAAGAGAATGAGAGGTTATAATTACGAAGGACATAATAATATTGACTGTGTATAACGACATCTCAGTCTGTATTTACAAATAAATATTTAATTTGTTGAATAGCATAGATTTATCTCGATTGCCTAATTATCTCATGTTACTTTGAGTGATATTGGTACAAAAATACAAAAACACTTCAGAGAATTTTCTTTATGTATATTGGTTAAATAGATATTAATTTATTGGGTTGTTGATTTTAAACAAAATATTTTGTGATGTCAAAAATCTAATATATATCTTCTGGTTTAGTGATAGATGGAATATAGGTATTTTCGAATGCCTAACGGCAGCCGGGCTGGTCAACTATGACAGGCAGGTTGATGTCGCAGGCGATCAGAGTGGGGACTCTGGCTGCCTATAGTGTGACCTCGGGAAGACAGTAGCACATATATTTACTCAATAACCCGATTATGATATATCAGTAAAATCAATAATTTTATATTTTCAACTCTTTCTTCCTCTTTTTTTTTCCAATTACATTGCTGATTTTTACGTGTTCGTGAAGACGCGATTCTATTAGCAAAAAGTCGCTCCAGGGATATGCCTTATCAAGCGTTGCATGTTTCGGTGCTGGTCTCTTAAGAGGACCCGGAGCTCCCCTCAAAGTGCTGAGGGTGGTACCGGGGTTGTTTAAGTAAGGTAAAAATCCCATACTCCCCGGTTTTATCCCCAAGAAACCGGGCGCCTTAGAAGGTTCCCGCCAGAAAACAAAAAGAAAGGTATTTTCGAATGTCTATAAAAAATGGTAAACAGATTGTGATAATCACTTAGGATCTTATTTGATAGCTCATACATAAGCTATGTCCTGTATCTTAGCCTTGTTCTCGTCTCTATCTTGCGCTTGTAGTTTGACAGTTATGTGACAAAGACAGCAATAATGCTAAAGCAAAGCACGTGCGTAATATTTATCTTGGTCTAAAGTGTTGATATGTTGCTGTTTTCAGTTGATATGCTAAAGTGTTTATGTTCTGTTTCCAAATCTTTTTTTATTAGCATCGTATGGGAATGTATGTCGATGTAAATTTTGACAGCTTTGAGTAGGTAGGCGCCATTTTGAAAAAGCTTGTGTATTGTTATTTATTAACGGGCTTTAGTTGAATTTCTAAGAGTACGTGTGGCTTTGACTGCAACTACGCTCTACTCAGATATATATGTATAAGTAGGTACACTGTATTGTCACCTCCTTCCTGTCCGCTCTCCGCATAGAAGCGGGATGAGGCGGAAATTGCTTATTAAAGTGAATTTAGGCGACCAGCCGTTTCTAGTCACTCCTTGTTAGTAAGTTCCGTATTTAGGATTATGACCCGGTATTTCTACTCAACGCGAAATCATTGTAAGATTTTGCCCGAATTTTAGAAAATAAGATTTTTTTATATATATTTTTTTTAACGTCCTCTTTGGTCTAGTTATCGTTCGGGTTCGATTCTCGGGTCGGGCAAAGTGTAATTGAGTTTTTCTGGTGGAAATTTCTCATTAGTAGCCCGGAATTTGGAATTGTGCCCGGTACATGGCAATAGGCTCACCACCTATTGGAACATGGGACTTAATAACAGCATTGGTGAACTATAGGTGTACAACTGTGTGCACCTCTGCACAGATCGTGATATTATTTATGTATGTTAATGTTAAGAAGTCTTACAAGTGTATGATATGTCAGTGGGAAAAAATACTCGAAATCCAGTGTACAAAAATTATAAATTAGCACTGCTTATAACGGTGAAGAAAAACATCGTGCATCGGCAATATACTATGTGAAAAATTATTTAACCTGTTTATATTTTTGTCGGTTTCATTTTATTGCCAACTAAAATAATATTATTTCGTGTAACCGAACGAATCGTATCGATGAAATTATTAAAACTTGACAAAGTGGTAATTCAAGTAAATAATACTTTATTTTTATGCATTGTCTTTTAGTTTTTACCTTAGAAAAGTAAATAAGGCTATATTTGCTAAAAAAAAAGGTGGGAACCCTAAACATATACCTGTTACGTTTACAAAACTCATTTCACAAACCTTTGTCTTTTTTGCCAATTTATTTTTCATTTCCCATACTCGGAAACAATACAATATCAAAGCATTCCTTTACAAGCGGATTTAGGATGAAAGTACGGATGCTTAACTTCTTATTTACTTATTTCTTACTGCGAGAAATATATCCTAAACCTTTATTGTTTTGCCTTTTATTTCATATTCCACAGTTTTAATATAGTACTAGCCGTGATAGCCTAGTGGTATGACCGTTGGACTGACATGTCAAACGTCGCAAGTTCAAGTTCATGTGCGTATTATGAATGAATTATCACTTGCTTAAAACGGTAAAGAAAAACATCGTGAGGAAACCAGCACACCTCAGAGATATTCTCGATGGTGTGTAAAGCCATGTCAGAGACCTACGGGTTGTTTAAACTCTGACACTAGGTTGTTTATCAACCACACGATAAAAGAATATTATATTACTAGCAGATTCATCAGACGTTGTTCTATCCAACATCTCATAGAACAAGACGAATTTAAGCAATAAAAAAGGACGCCTGGCATGTGTGAATTACTATTTTTTATTTCACACCTTTTTCTGTAGCATAGCGGCTTTATTACTATCTTACTAGCCTGTGTTACCCGGGACAATTCTTACGGAACCCCATATATCTAAATCGGTTCAGGCGTTAATTTTTGGTGGTATAAGGAAACTCACAAACATACATGAATCCTATAAATATAACACTCCTTTTTTGGGTAGTCGTGTAGAAAAAGCACTAGATATCCGCTTTTTCCCGAATATTTAACACTTTTACTTACAACTTTTCCGTATTTTCTTTCCTTAATAACCTTATTTAGACCATTACGAACATTTATAAAAAGTATAAGCCAAATCGGTCCACGCGCATACCAACGAACGGCATTTAATTTTCATTTATATATGTAGATAGAAGATACAGATTATTTAGCCGCCTTATTGGACTTGTGGACGCAAATGCGACTGCTAAGCGTGAACTCCTACATTTGATTAGTCGGGTAGTGTTATTGGATTTTACTGTTTAAGTTTAGCAGCCTGATGTTTTTTCGATAAGTTCATTGGGTTCACCATGCGACATCATTACATATACGTAGGTACAGTACAAACATCACTGCTGGGCATTTTATTTTATACTGGATGTACTTAGTGGTACAGTAGGTTGTACGGCCGTGGCTACACTTTGACTTAAGCTGGCCTGTCGTATTAAAAGAAGTTTCATTAGTATGCGAGGCTAGCTTATACTGGTTCTGTTACCACTGACGTGCATCCTATCGGAAAAATGTTTATACCTTATAACCTATTAAGGTTGATGCAGAGACACAGATCCTAGATGCACATAACTTATCTTTGGAGAATACATTCGTCATGCTCTTAAATTAAATTTAAATACCTATGTACGTAATGTAAGAGATAATTGTCGGCAGTTGCTGCGTGCATCTGATTGGACAAATAGATGCGAGGTCGTCTGATATGTGAAACGTTTTGAGCGCCGCGAATTTGTAAATGGAATGTTTTATATTGTCATTGATTGTCATTTGTTTTTTTATCATTTTGTAGGCAGTCGATATGAGAACTCTTTTGTTATTATTATGCTACGTGACCGTAGCATAATAATAACAAAAAATCAACAATGTAAATGCGTTTTTTTCGAACAAAATGGTATAAAGCATTTTTAATTTTACCTCTAAAGTGTAACGTACACATGGCATTCAAAGAGAGAGAAAATTACGGAATAGATATTTGGTAAACACTAACCTTTCAACGGGAAATCAGTGTAATGAACAAAATTTTGAGCAATAAACATTTTGTTTTCGCCGGAATTTTCGGTAATTGTCGTGAAGAAAGTCTCACTCTTCAAGTACAATAAAAAGAAGGTAAATTGATATACATATGTAACGCTCTCGTTCAAAGGTCAGTAGAAGAAATTTTTATTTTTTAACCGATTTCAAAATGTGAAAGTTTCTCGATTTATATTTTATTTTCTTCTTAAATAGAACTCAGATATATAAGGTTCTATACTTCTTATTATCTATGTATCATTATTAAAAATAAAGTGCCATCATCATCTATACAAAAGGTTTCCTTTTTTATTAAAAATGGATCTACGTTTGGCCACTAACACGCCTGATAGTAAGCGACGGTGCGGCCGATGCCGGAGCACGTAGATCCAGAAAAAAACAATTCCCTCTAACCTTGGATATGCCTGGACTGTATTTCTCAGTAAATACGAAAGACAGCAGGGCGTTCCATTCATGGGTAATACGTATCAATAACGTCCAAAACGTTGCGTACGAATTTCCAGTAGGAATAGCGTGATAGCGGAAGTCAATGAAATACCCTTTGACATTGTATCAATTTGTATTCTAAAGAAAATTTGACCACATTTTTGTACTCAAACAATCGTTTAACTGGCTGTCACAAAGGAAATAGGGTTCTATTACAATTTACATATTTGGATATAGGTCGAGAAAATTGTACAAGGGTTAAGGGAGTCCTTTTGAAGGTAAATTGAACAATGTATTTAGATACCGAGAAATATAAATGAAAGAAGGTTTGCTATATGTATATTTTAAACTGTTTTAAACAAATTTCCATTTATTTAAATAAATTAATGAGATGATGATATTTCGGTAAAATCACTAATTTCATATTTCCAACTGAATCATTCGTTTTATTTCCATTCAAATCTTTGTATATTACCTAGCCGATTTTTTACGTTTTTAAATGTGAATTTCGTGAAGTCGCAATCCTATTACCAAAAAATCGGCTTAGTATAACTGATGTAAGTTTAATTCTATGCCAACGGACGCGGACTTCTTTGAACAATTGGAGAGAATCGAGATAAACTGACCAATTACTCGATAGAGATCGTGGTTGTTATGGACTAGAGTCACGACAACTTGCTCTCTTACTAAAACGATGGGAATGAGCCAATGATTGGCCGTAATAGTCGATTGTCATCTCGAAGGTCGAACAAAAAACATAGTTTTGTTTACTGTTAATTATAGTTAATCTATCGTAAATTGCTTCGTAATAAAGTACAGTTGGAGTTCTAGGTGAGTAGGTTGACATTTATATCAAAGTAGGACTTTCTTAAAAATACGGTATATTTGTGCTGTAAACTTTCAGAAACTATCGACAAACTGCGCAGTCCGCTTGCAGTTGAAGTGCAATCCTTAGCACTACATACTCGTAATGCCGACTTTAGGTTAGGTCTGTATCAGAAACACATGTAATTTGGAGTTAGCGTTTAGTCGCATGCGTTCCACGGTCCCAAAGCAGATCATCTGCAACCATTAATACTAACATAGGTATGTCATATCTACGTACTTATGTATTTACTTAGTTCATTTTTTTAAGGGACGCTAAGATTATTTTAGTTTCAACCATTTCGGTCCCAACCAAGTATTATCCATACTTAATATTATAAATATGAAAGTAACTCTGTTTGTTTGTAACCTTTTCACTACTAAACGGCTGAACGGATCGTAAAGGACAAGGAGCATGCAGCTGGGATGAGAATATTAAGAGAAATGTGTGGTGTGATGCGGAAGCCAAAGTTATGTTTTGATTTCACATGCATCACCACTTATTGATTATGAAATTAACGTTAATTGATTTTAGTTGCGTTTCCAAAAAATTGGTCTTATGGAAGAAATGACAGGTAACTCCATAATATGTAAGAGGAAGTTTGAAAATTACACCGTTAATCGAGACATATGTGGAAATCGTTTGTCCTGGTATAGACATGTGATGCGGAGGAAAGAGAATTATGTGACGAGGAAAGATTTAAGTATAAATGTCCAAGGTTACACGAGTAGAGGAAGATCAAGGAAACGATGGATGGATTGTGTGAAAGGTGATGTGGATAAAAACATTGTGACTATCGAGATTACGGCTGGCAGAGACGTGTGTGAAAAAAAACATGCTGCATCGACCCCAATTAAATAGTGATAAAGGCAGTGGATGATAGTGGATACCTACAGTCGAGCACAAACATGTATAGGAACATTTGCACTTTTTAAACTCCATATAAATAGTTATCTGAATAATATTGAAGTATTAGTATATGTCTATATGTAGTAGGAATGGTTAATCTATCTGTGTTACATAACTAATTCTGTTAGTAATACACGCTACAGATATTGTCGGTGAGTTTTTAAAAGTTTGAGTTTACATGTTTGTGTTCGTGACTGTACGTACAGATGCTAAGCGTTATTTCTTAAATGTTTCTCGATATTTTGCTTCACAGGCATTACTTACATAAAAAGCATAGCAATTTTTTATTAGAACGTGTATTCGATAAATATAAATATAGACTTATTAAAGAGTTTAAAAATACCAGACTAAAAAATAAATCATGCATTCCGTCACTGATTCGTTCAATCGCTAATTAATGCGCGAGGCAACTACCGCTGTACCTACATACATACAGTACCTATGTATGTATATATACAGCCTACAATCACGGGCATAATCCCTGAAGGGGTCAATTTCAATTAGAGCCGAACCACTCTATCCACTTTCAGCTTGAAAATGGCGCGTTTAAAGTTTAAACAATCGTTCTTTTCGCACACATTACCTATCTGTATAGTCCGTTTTTATTTGGAAAGTTAATTAATGAATTACGTATGATGGATGACGTGATAAGACTACACCATATATACATAGATACACCTATCTCAAATGAGGGACGCCTCGTGAGGACCACGCTCTCACGCGTCAAGTCGGTTCATTCGCTCAGTAAGCACACTCCATTCACGACACGATTTAATAATTTATCAATTTTATAAATGAGGACATTAAGAGTGAGGTGGTTTAATGTTGAAATTCGAGTAACTCTTTCAATTTGCCTTCACGAGTACCTCAAACGAGGAAACTCATGAGTGAGGGGAACATCACTACCGTTGGCCAAGCTTGGCAAAGTCGAGGATATCCAACCACAGGCTAATGATGTTTATTACACCTGAATTCTGACCTTTCCTATGTGGCTTTATAAATAACTTTCAGCTTTGATGATAATTTGTACACTTCACATAAAATTAAAAATAATAATGAAACCGACCGACCGAATACCGGTAAAATACATATAATAAAAGACAATGCAAGCTTCCCTTTCTTACAACTAAGAGATAATTGAAGGAAACAGTTCATTTCAATGTTCGTCGAGATAGGGGAGCAATTGAACTGCAACACTCAAGAGTGGGTTACTGACTTCTGGTATACACCGAGATCCTATAATAGAAACACCACTAAAGTATTATGTAGACATAGTGCGATTTAGTGGATCGCAATAAAAAAATAATCTATTCTAGTCAGAGGGGCTCGTGGCTAAGTAACAGCCGCCTAGATCGATCGATCGAGGTTAAGCTGCGCTTGCCGCGGTCGGTCTGTGGATGGGTGACCATCATTTCATACCGAGACCCCTCCGTGCCTCGGAGAGCACGTTAAGCCGTCGGTCCCGGTTGTCAAATTAAGATCCATGACAGCCGTTACAGGTAGTCAGAGGCCTGAAAATCTGACAACCAGTCATACACCGAGATATCGTGTTACCCAGTTACTGGGTTGTGGAGGTCAGATAGGCAGTCGCTCCATGTAAAACACTGGTATTAAGCTGCATCCGGTTTGGCTGGAAGCCGACCCCAATGTAATTGGGAAAAGGCTAGGCAAATATATATCTAGTCAATTAAATAAATATCCACCCAAGATCGCTCTCATTTGGTATCCAACCGAGAGAAGAACATTGGGTCGCCCGAAACCAACTTTGAGGCGCTCGGTTGACCAGGAGGCCGCCACTCTGAATAACAACTGGGACGAACTGAAGAGAACTGCAAGAGACCGGGTAAAGTGGAGAGAAATACTGAGAGCCCTATGTCCCTGATGAGGGATAACAGGATATAATGATGATTCTATTCTTCTATATGAAGGATAATGGTGGTAGTTATTGTGGTTACACCAGTGGGGCGCCTTACCTCAGTGGTGTAAAGGGGTTTCCTATTTCGTTTCCCATTTCATGAAATACCTATGTACTAGACATAGGGCTTCAAGGACCTGTCGCTGTCGGATGATATTCACTCATATTTCAATACAAGTCATCCTATCCGTCTGTAATCTGTAGGAAAATAAAGCGTTCACAGTGATGAACTTTGTGACAACTTCTGATACAAATCCGCACTTTCGTTGCTTGCGCTTTGCAATTAGGTTCCTTTTAGGTATAGGACAACGTTTGTTTTTAATGCTTTCCTTGATTGATTGAGAAATGATGTAATAAGACAACGTTGCGGTTTAAATCAAAATGTAGTGACAAAAATTTAAAAGAGTATGCTTAGATGCCAATGTAAAAAATAATTAAGTTATGAATTCGTACTTTGATATCGTGACAAGCGTAAATTCTATAGATTACAGTAAAATAAAACGTTTTTGTAAAATATTCACTGAGTGAACGGTAGCCATGCGTAGATAAAATTTTTGTTACGAAATATCCGCGCCGTATTCAAGCTTTTTGCTGAAACAGTAATTACTGAATATGATAGGTGTAAATGTATGCAGTAACTGTGCAGTTTTTGCGCTCAAAATTATCGGTACCTAGCCGGTTAGTTTCATTGAAAGTCAAACTAAAATGAGGTGAAATTCTACCGACTCGCGACTGCTGAGCATGAGGTCTCGGGTTCGATTCCCGGGTCGGGCAAAGTAGTATTGATTTTTTCTGTTAGAAAATTCAATAGATGTAGATGGTAGATGGCAATAGGCTCACCACCCTATTTTATTAATAGGTAATAAAACAAATGAACAGTGGGGTTACTCTTGAAACTAATACCAATTCCAATCCAATTCCAATATTAAATAGACGCCATAAAACAACGCAAAATTTTAAAATAAATTTACCTACATTACAAAATTGGATTGGAATCGGTATTTGTTTCAAGAGTAACCCAAAGGTATGTAAAGTAAATGAAATAACGGGGATTTAGTGGTGTAATAACGATGTTAGACGAAATAAGTTTAATCTGCCATGCTTTGGCGGCGCGAATCGGTGTGAATCTTAATAAATCATGTAGCACCATCCGACGCCTGGCACTGTGCCCTTCCCTAAACTAAACACCTCACCAAAATGGTACAGGAGAAAAGTCTATTGCCGAAACTCTGAAAATAACAACCCACGCCGTTCCCCCAGAGGGGAAAAAATAATAATCAAAAATGCAATTTATAGTAACATTCACGAAATTCGATTTACCTGTGCTAGCTTAAAATATCGGGGTGTTTTAACTTTAACCCGTTTATCAACCTTCAATTAATTTTGCCACAATTTTGGACTGGCAACACATTTTTTGATGATTCGGTTATCTGCGGACTACACTACATTTCAATTAGCCATACCTATAATGCCGGATGCTCTATAAATAAAAATGGTATACCACCTCCTCGACTAAAATCGACCTGAAAGCATTTGAAAGTTAAAGTTGTAATATTAAATAGATAAAGAATACGGTCATGAGCAGGATTCGAACCTGCACCTCCCAGATAAAGATTGAATCCTGCACGACCGTATTGTTTTTCCATTTAAAAGTATAACTTTAGAGTTCGCTAAGCATGCGTTAATGCTTTTCAAATATTTATCTTTAATTTTGAAAGTTAGTTCAGTCACGGATTTTGAAACTTTATAGAGTAAAAAAACTGATAAAAAGGTAAGGTTAGCAAAAATATTCGAGTGTCTCGCACTGGTATCGAACCACTCCATATAAAAATCTCTAAGTGGCGGAGGTAAATAATTTGTTCTACAATACACTAAAACCTTACCGTTTTATTACTACAACGGTAGTTACGGGGTAGTAATAAAAAAAAAACATAATACCGTCAAGGTACACAAATGCACAACAAAGAAAAAAATCTCATTAAAAAAATGTCTTTTGTCCCTGGGCAGCTATAAACCAATGGCAGTTAAAAACTATTTTTCAAGGAAACATTGAAAAATAATAGACAAGAACGGGGCTTGAACCCGCTTGACATTCCGTAGATCTGTAAATGATTGCTAAATAAATATCGCCAGGCGTCTTTTTAAGACGAATACAAGGATACTTGAAATTCACTAGATTCGGACAACGACAAGGTAACTCAGTTGGTAGAGTGATGACACGGAATGTCAAGGGTCGCGGGTTCAAGCCCCGTTTTTGCATATTATTTTTCAATGTTTCTTTGAAAAATTGAAATTAAATAGGAACTACTCCATATGTATAACCAAAAAGCATTATATATAATTCATGGCAGTTAATCTTTTGTAGAGCATGTTCATTCATTGCAAGTGCTTGTTATTCAATAAAAGATTAACCAAGCTTTACATTAAAATCTTTCAAATGCATTATCGCATGCGTAACGGACACTAACTTTCTTTTTTTTTTGTGGTGATTTAAATACGGTCAGGATTTGAACCTGCGCCTCCCGGAAACTCCAGGCGCTCTGCCAACTAAACCATCCCGACCTCTACTCACTCCTCCGAATTCTTCCACATTTTAATACATCTTTTGGTGACGTCCTTGCTATCTATTCAGTCCATATACGGGTGACTGAACGTACACGACTGATTTGTTAAGCTAATCGCATCTATTCAACATTGAATTAACTGCTAAGTTAGTCGTGTCGGTTCAAATCCTACTCACGACCGTGAATTTCTTTCAAAAAAATGTATAACACTAACCAGTTTTAAATGCCTTCAATACCAACTTTTTTGCGTCTTATAAAAAGTCATTCAACTGCCTCGTTGGTCTAGTGGCCCCAAGCACGACTACTAAACCAGAGGTCGTGGGTTGGATTCCCAGGTCGGGCAGTGTTATTGGGTTTTTCTATTAGGAAATTCTCAGTAGCAGCCCGGAGTTTAAAATTGTGCTCGGTAGATGGCAATAGGCTCACCACCTATTACATGGGACTTAATAGCATCATTGGTGAAATGTGGGTGTATAATTGTGTACACCTCTGCCTACCACTTCAGGTAGCATCTCAGTTACCATAGAATTGATGGTCACTTTATAGTACATTGCGTCATATGTTACAACTTGTCTATTATGAGCAAAAATATTATAAAACATACGACGCAATGTACTACAAAATGACAATCAATTTATTGGTAATCGATATTGCAAATAGGTACGCTGTTCACTTTACAATGCAAACAATGGTTTAATTCATAAAATTAATAAATAATATCCACATGCCAAGATAAATCTTTGAAAAGCATTAACGCATGCTTAGCGAACTCCACTCTCTGCTTTTCCATTTAATATAATAACTTTAATATCCACATGATAACCAAAATAAGTCAGTGACGGCCTAGGTTAGACTAAGAACCCACTATGTTAACTGATAGAATATCATTAATATGATTTTAGGAAGGAAAGTCTTCTGAGCACCTATGACGTCATTTAGCCGCACATATTAAATTACATCGTCACGAGCACATAGCTAAAGATTATTCCCTGCCCACGATTACCAATTAAACCAAACAATTGGACGAATACCAATATACCTTATCTACTGAAAATATAATAAAATTAAAAGTAAATAAAAGATGAGAACGGATATGTGCATAGGATTCACTGCGGGTCGGGTTGGCGTTTTATTGTGAACGTGACGATGCAACCGACAGTGTATCTATGCCACATAACTATTATATCTATACAACGACTTATAGCTAGATACAGTAGGGTCGATTCTAGTGTTGATAAACTAAACTAAAATTAGATTTTTGCTATATTTTACTAACAGTCACTTTAAAAGTGAGACACAACGGATTAGGCGTCGTCAAATTCAAATTTAGAGACGTTTAACTACATTTTAATCTACTATTTTTATTTTTGGACTGCCTCATCGATATAGAGATTGCAAGCACGGCCTGCTGAGCGCGAGGTACTGGGTTCTATTGCCCTGTCGGGCAGTGTTATTGGGTCGTTCTGTTCCTAAATTCTCTATAGCAGCCCAGAGTCTGGAATTGTACCTGGTTGATTGCAATAGGCTCACCACTTTATTACACGGGACTATAACAGCATTGGTGAAATGTGGGTTGTAGCAACTATGTAACCTATCCCTTTGAGGAATACAGACGTAATGCTATATTTAAATTTAATTTTAGTAGAAAAAGTGTTGCTGACTATATTCGTCTAATTTAAATTTTAGTCTAATTTCAATTTGAAGTCTCTTATTTCGTCCCGTCGCGCTCTTATAGCTAACTAGCTGATGCCCACGGTTTCGCCCACGTGGATGTCGGTTATCGCAACCAAAAGTAATCATGAAATTTGATCCCGTTCCCGCATTCCAATAACCGCTTTATAATTGCCCATTTTTTAAGTATTAAAATGAATAGAGTATGTTATCCTTAAGAGATAGACATATGCCATCGCGGACTTTTCTGTTGACCTATATAAGATACACAATTCCACCATACATAATTTTGTTATATCTCAAAGGCTTTAGGCAGCGTTTTCGTTGAAAGCTCCCAGACGGCTTATTTTTTTCCGACACCTCCAACAAATATCATTATATTTTTTATTTTATTTGTATAAAAAAACTAGACAAGTTATATACTAAAACCTTCCTCTTGAATCACTTTATCTATTAAAAAGAACGCATCAAAATCCGTTGCGTAGTTTTTAAGATCTAATCATACATAATCAAACAAAGTCGTTCCGTGTTGTTAGTAAAAGACAGCAATACTCTAATTGTAATTTTAGAGTCTGTCAATATTAGAATCGCCACCAATACTTATATCGATATTAAGGGGGTTTATATTTAGCACGTGTGAGGATGATCGATAAATGGAAGATTATTATAATTATGTATATAGTTCTGTGTGTATTTCTTTTTGCTATGTATTTTAACTTTCTCCCTCTCAATACTTAGAGCTATTACAATTTTGTAGTATGAAAGTGCAACTTAATATTTTCATTTTATGGGTGCGAGCCTGGAGATCTATACTGAGTCTATACTGGGTTCGGCACCTGTATGACAGGTGCCGAACCCAGTATAGACTCCAGCTCTCACAAAGGTTTGAATCTGTCTTTAACCTAGATACTATGTACCAAAATTTTACCTTTTTGAGAGAAATAAACGATAAAATTGTAAAATTGTATTGTAATTGTATATCTACAGCTATTTGTGACGACACTGACGACTGATCATGGAAGACATATTGAAGGAAGGAATGACGGAAACCATTTAAAACAAAAATTATGACAAAATATGCCATTTAAGTTTATTTTACGAAAACAAAACACTTATTGTCGTTATAAATTTCAAGCATTTATCTAGTCTATTAAAAGTTTCAAACGAAGATAAATAATTGAAAGGCAACGAAAATTACCTCTGTCTATTAACTTTTAATTAATCAAATATTCGAAAATTACTAAGAAACAGTTATGGCTAAAACTAAAGAACACTAATTAAAACGTAGTACAGTCTAGACTAGAAACAAAAGACGACCGAAGTTATGAAGCATTTTGACACGAGGGCCTTGTGAAAACGGCTCAAATAACTCATACGAAAAGAATGTATTATCCGGATAATTTCTTCGAAAAAAATTTGTACGTAAATCATGGGTTTTTATTTTTAATTTTTCGGTAAAATGGTAGACTTAAAATTTTTAATTTTAATAGCTCAAATTATCATGATAAATGTACCCACGTAATAAATAATTATGTGGGTATAAAACACAAATATAATGGCTTTTCACATACATATGAATTTATAAACCACTGAATATTTGAAATAGTAACCTTTTCAATGGCCAACTGACACATTAATGTAATTAACAATTTATTAGTATAATATACTAAAATGTGGAATTATGAATTGCATAATTTGCATACGAAGAATTGAAAAATGAAACGAATATTTTATAGTTAGGTAAGTATACCTAACTATAAAATATTCGTTTCATTTTTCAATTCTTTTCTATTTTAAAAACTCCTACTTTCAGTGAAATACTATAATAAGTTAATAACATTTACTATACATACATACAGACAAACCTTCGAAAAGCATTTACGCATCCACAGCGAACTCGTAAAGTTATAAATTTTTGTGGAAAATATTACGGTCACTTGTATAGGGATTGAATAGATAGCAATAACGTCACCAAAAGACGTATTAAAATGTGGAAGATGAATTCACGGTAGTGCAGAGGTCGAGATGGCGTAGCGGTCAGAGCGCCTGGAGTATTTATCCAGGAGGCGCAGGTTCGAATCCTGCTCGCGACCGTATTCTTTTTCCACGAAAATGTATAAAAAATCGTATTTAAGTTAGTTTTAGTAATTCTCTTTGGCATACTGAATATCATGATAGAATACGATACTTAGTTGTTGACCAAATATGATATTGATAAAATTGCATCTATCAATATACTCGTAAAATAAGAGAAGTTGTCTAATGGATGCAAACATGGTTGCTGAGGTCCGGGATTCAAATAATTGTGCACGGTATACGTCAGTAAACTGACCACCAGTAATTACTGGGACTTAACACATTTGATGCAATGTCAGTTGCAACCTACAATAGTACACCTCTACCCAACACTTCAATGAATACAGCCGCGATGCTATGTATTTTTTAACCAAGCAAAACGCACGAATTTGTGGATAAAAGTTATTTGGCGCGGTCACCATCCCATTAGTATTTTTGGATGATAAAACAGCGCGTAGTGCCCGCGGGTGCAATTAGGGCTTGCACACACGCACCGCGTCCCTGACCAAACAGGTCGCGGACGTTGATAAAACGTTACCAAAAATCCACATCACAGAACAAACTACACCGCTTATACAGCCAATTGACGGGGAAACTATAGCTATACTAGCGGGACTTATGTGCCGACAGGCCTTTATGTCTATGGCACATATGTAGATTTTTGTACGCAAACCGCGTTTAAAGCTCGTTCGCGTCACTGTTGTATCGGCTATGGTCGTTATTTACCAGATAGGTATAGTATATAATACAGACCTTTCGCCATATTGTGACGTTAACAAAACAACAGCAGTTTAAATGATATGTTAAGCTGGGGGTTACTCTTGAAATTAATTACAACTCCAATGTTAAATCAACGCCTTAAAACAATGTGTAATTTTAAAATAAATTTACCTACATCATAGTTATCTCAATTTTAAAGCATGCTGCCTTAATAATATCCTATATTCTTTAACCATAATTATGAAATTTAAGCATTTAAAAGTACGAACTGACATAATGACTTCTAATGTCAATCGAGCGGATTTATTTTCAAGAGTAAGCCTGCTGATCAGAACTTCAATAAATGTTCTACTTAATGTGATTAATTAAATTAATGAAGAAAAGAAAACAATAATAGTAATTAGGTATGTAAATTGTATTAAGTAAGTGAGTCGATAGATAGGGATCATTAACGTTTACTCCTATTTTTAACATAATCGCTGATTTGTTTAAAACTTAGGTTTAGAACTTTGGGTACAAGACGACGGATAAATAAAAAAATGCGCACATACATAGTTTAACAAATAAATTCTACCAAAAATCAATTCTATATAGGTTAGTTAGTTTCTTTTCTTTTAAGTTACCGAAAAGAAGAGCTCGAATAAAAGAAAAAAAAACACAAGTAAACTTCTGGTCATTAACGCGCTTACCTTTGCCTGTTTTGTCGCTAATGATTAAAACCTTTTGTCCAACATCTTGGCTCTCAAGAAGAGTACAAGAACGGACAATGACCACGTTGAATTAGGAAAAACGTACCTGTATGGCATCAGGTAAAGGAGATTTTTACATTTTGTATTGAAGTAGGAAATTAAGCCTGACTAATTATGATAAAATGAATGATTTATGAAGTATCTGCGAACATTGTAGTGTTGATTCTAACTCTTAAATATTGTTTATTAATTGAATAAAAAGTATAATACGGTCGCGAGCAGGATTCGAACCTGCGCCTCCCGGATAAATACTCCAGGCGCTCTGACCACTAAGCCATCTCGACCTCTGCTCACCACCATATTCATAATTCGTATTATTTTTCCATTTAATATAATAGATTTAGAGTTTGCTAAGCATGCATTAATGCTTTTCAAAGATTTATCTTGAATCAGAACACATTCTACCTTAAAAATGTCGCGCTGCGGTAAAATAAATCTGGATTAATTTTTTTTTAATCTATTCTATTCTGTTAAGAAAAAGCTTTTATAATATTTCTCAAGTGTATTAAGTTGCGTTTTACACACACGTAGCAATAAACTTGCGCAAGTCCAAACTGGTACCTACAAGTTTATTACCATTAACCAATTGCAACCATAGGTAGATAAGTTAGCATTTCGTCATCCGTCCCAACCAAACCTAAAAAAAAAAGTTTTTTTTCTCGCTTTTATTTATAGAGTTTGATCGTTAAGACAAATATTTGTTATCATGCCTAAAATGGAACAAACGGTTCCTATCAGCTTTCCTTATCATCTATGGTTTTAGATTTACCACACTGTCTCATCACAAGAAATTATTTGTACGTATTAAATTCTGCTATTGTTAATACATTTTGATAGCTTTTGTGGCCCACAGCAATTTATTAATTAAGTTAGAGTGGCTCATGCATTGTTACGTCAGATGTCTATTCGTTAAAAGTTATTTTTAATAAATGTTTATGCATGAAAGGTCACGCACGATGCAGGAAACCAAGTATCTACATAATGATAGTGCTCGTTGGAGGGTTGACGTTGTAAGGGTTAGTTACCATGAGACGTCGGTGTTACGCGTTCGAAACGATGCATAAATGACATGTATGAAAAAGACTTCTTTGGTCTAGACACAAATCTGAATGACGACATCAGGTCGTGTGTTCGGGTCGGGCAAAGTGTTATTGGGTTTTTCTGGTAGGAGAGTTCGGAATTGACCAAGGTTGTTGGCAATGTGATTACCACCGATTACATATAATTAAATAACTGCATCGTTATACAGCAGTACACATCTATCTAATCCTTCGGAGATAGAGATGTGATGCTATTTCATTTTGTTATGTAAAAATCTTAACAAACAATAATTATAATTCCTTTACGCAGATGTTAGGAAACAGCGTTACTTAACCTTTTTTATAATGCGGCGCCGTATTCATAGGAGATTGAAAAAAAAACATATTTGTGGACCCCTTGGGACATGCTCGTGGAACCCCTACTGTAGAAGAATAAGAGAAGAGAGATATCTTTTCCATCTACTTTTGGTGTAACCTTCTAACCAAATAGGTACAGCTCAATGTCAACATTTCACATAACATCAGCCCTGCCAATCTATGAGTAATTCAGACTCGAGTCGGGTATACACAGAAATAAATCGCAATAACACGTTAAATAAAAATAATTTTTAATTATTAATTTGTAACAATTATGTAAATTTTATTAGTATGTTACTATTGTATGCCCTTAGGGCGGGACGTAGCTGATCCCATTTTAATTACTTAAGAACTGTATTATGTACCTACCTATGATCCACAATAAAGATATTGAATTGAATTGAATATAAAAGTATTAGTGTAGATCACAATTAGGCGTAAATTGTATCAAGCTGTCGCCTACGTGGCTTAATCGATTTACTCCCACGACTTGTGCACATTGCCTATGATAAGATGGCCAACTATCCCGCATTCTTCGGGACCGTCCCGTAATGGCAATTGTAGTCCCGTTTTATAATAATTATTAAAATAATCCGGCGAAACGTCTAAGGCGTCCCGGATGTCCCATAATTCGTGGATTTTAAAGTCTAGTACGGATATCTAAATAGCGCGTTTCTTGACAAAATACAAGTTAAAGAAAATTCATAGACCGAATAGTCAAGGTGAAATGAGAGCGCCAATAATACCGTAGAATTAGGGTTGTAACGTACCTCCGCCTCCGCATCCGCAACTGCGGAATCTCTGCATGAAATCATACTTCCGCCTCCGCAACTTTTTGTGCGGAGGTGCGGTGGAGGTTCAGAATTGTGCGCGGCGCAAGCGGCGACAAGACGAGACACCGACAAGACGGCACCTTCATTTAAGTTATAAATTAATAAATGATTGTTTTATTTGGTTTGTAGTCTGTACATTTATAAAGTTTATTATTATTTGCAGCTACTGGCTATTTGGTTATGGATTTGTGGAATTGGCTCGTGGCTTGCATGTTACCTACGGTTTTTGTTGTGATTGTAATTTCCTTTTCTGACAGTAGAGGACTTAACGACGATTACCCAAAAGGTAATAAAAAATGAACTATTTTGTAAGAGGTGACTGCAATTTCTGATATTGTTCCTAACCTTAAGACAAGTTTACTATTATGCTTAATTTATGTTGATTCTTGAGATGATTAATAGTGTTTTTGTTAATTTTGGGATGAATAAAGTATTTGAAATATTTTTTATCGTAAATACCAACTACGGCTATTATATTAAATGGCAATGGCTAAGCATACGTTAATGCTTTTCAAAGATTTATCTTGAAATACCAACTACGCTTTCGCTTCCGTTAAAAATCCACATCTGCAAAGGTCACCTACCAAAAACTCCGCATCCGCATCCGCCTCCGTTACAACCTCACGTAGAACCATTAATATGGTTTTTATATAAATTATGGCTCTAGTAAGTTCGTTGTTTTTTACCTATTCAAACCCACCGAAGGAAGTCATGCTGTGAAGCGACCTCGTCGTGTTTCAGGATGTAGTCCGGTGCAACCGTTGTGGGAGACGGGTCTGGTCAGTTCCCCAATCAACTCCCGAAGTATCGCTCTCCCCGAATCTACTAAGCCAAAGAATAAACTAGATTCTGCAAAGCTGAAGACACGAAGAATACAAACATATAAACGTTTTAGTACTTCAGTCAGAATTACAACGATATTTCTGTAGGATAAGTAGTTTTGAAACACTTATACCATTACCATTATAGTACTTTTATCCAGGAGGCGCAGGTCCAAATCCTGCTCATGACTGTATACGAATTACCACAAAATGTTATAACTTTAAAGTTCGGTACATATGCGATAATACATTTTAAAGATCTCTCTAACTAATATCGCTTTATATCGCTGCTGCTCTTTAGAAACACAATTATAAAATTTTATTAATATACTGGTCTTTATTTTAAACATTACAATATATATTCCTCTTTAACGACATCCAACGGAATAGAAAAGTGAATTTAAACGGGATTAACCCAATTCCAAAAAACAAATTTTACTACATCAAGCAACATTCTAATTTTGATTAAACAATTAAACATCGATGCCTACTCTTCGTGTTCATTTAAACAATCACGTATTAAATCCCAGCGTTTAAAATTGCAGTTAATTGCGACCTTCAAACGATGTGCCTACCTATGTATAACTACCGTCTATCTCACACGTAGGTAATTAATTTCTGATAGGTTTAGCTCGCGACGTTAAATCACTACCTATTAGAATTTTATTTAACGTAAGCCAGCTTGGCTCTTTAAAAACAGAATAAAAGATATAATTTATATATAAATAATAGAAATATCCCACGACACATATTATAGCATCACGGTTGGAACAGAGGGTTATTACCACAGGCTAATGCTGTAGGTAGCTACATCTTCATTTCCCATCTAAGGAGTAAGCCGATAATTGGCATCTTCCGAGCACAATCATGAACATCCGGGTGCAACTATTATCCCATAACGCACACCGACTACTATACACTGACCTGATAACTCTTGTAAGTTCCAAAGTATAGAGTTTAAAACGAGACACAAGATATAACAATAATTATGTACCAAGAAAGGATTTATTAGACTCATGGGTTCTTTAGGATCCGTTACTCGTAATTAACCGTGAGACAAAATTCCTCCGTCCGGCAGCTCAGCGGAGACCCCTTTACAATCTTCCCAGGGATGTGTCCTAATAGGCGTTGCACTGTAGGACTTCTAGAGCTGGTCGTTTAAAAGGACCCCTATTACGCGGCCTTACCTCCGAAACCTAGGCACATTTTTGAAGGATTCCGCCGGAAAAAAAAAGATCCTAAATATTATTAGACTTCAGGATCCCTGGCATATCTTTAGCATCAAATCAAAATCAATAAAATCCTCTTTTCTTATTCCAGAAAGTTCTACTAACAGCAGTGCTGACCGTAGCGGCGTTGTCTTCAGGCAGCGTGGTGAAGGCTCCGGGAGACACCTTCGAACTGCTCATCCTCCACAACAATGATATGCACGCGAGGTTCGAGCAGACGTCACAACTCAGTGGAGCCTGTACAACCGCTGATAGAGAAGCTGGGAAGTGCTATGGTGGTTTTCCGAGGGTAGCTCATGTGTAAGTATGAATTAATATATAAATAAACTACAGCGAAATTGCAAGAGGATGTTGTACGTTATAACTATGAACTACATTAACTAATTGCATCATAGACCGTCGCTATTTTGAATAGTCATCCCTCGCCTCTCTATCGGGCGATAGCTATTACCTAATTTTTCATAGTTAAGTTTGCTATGCAAGCCATGGTTAAGATTATAGAAAGCATGGTTTTATAAACTTTGCCATAGATTCCTGATATCTCTAAATTATACAAAGTCACATTTTTCTTCCCTAAAAATATTAGTTCAAATCTTCCTTATGTGCCATTTTACTCTGCTGACTTTGAATTATCTGATTTCAGTGTTAAAGAAGCACGTCAGGCAGCTCATTCTGGCCAGGGTCCACCAGTCCTCTACCTGAACGCAGGAGATACGTACACGGGCACAGCATGGTTCACCATATACAAATGGAAGATCGCCGCGGAATTTGTCAACGCATTACAGCCAGACGCTGTTGTGAGTACAGTAAAAAAAAACTTAAAAAAAAAAACAACTCATTGCGCCATTTTTTTTACGTCAATGTCATCAAAGCGTTTGTTCGTGCATCAATTATTCGTGATGTGAGCGTCCTACGTCCCTGTCGGCTTTTGAAACGTTGAGTTTCATTAAAGTTTCGATTTTTTTTCGTTGAAATGGATTCTGTTGCTTCTGTATTGTTGGACGTCAATGTGACTTGGTGACGGTCAGTGACGTAAATTACGGTGTTAAAACATAGTATTTCTTAAAAAGTTTTAGATAAAGATCCAAGTACTCAATTAAAAGTTTTCAGTAATAATAAGCTTGTAGTGAACGAATAGTAAATTCGATCTGGAAGTGTTAACAACAGTAACTGAATAAGTTTGATAATAAGAAGTTCTTTGTGTGAAACTTTTAACATGTACCTATTTCTCTAAGTACTGAAACATTTATAAGTGCCAACTGATAAAACAATTGACTAACGACGAATCCCAATTACAAAACAAAACAAACGGAATCTGCCTCCATGATAAATTAAATTAAAGAACATAACATGGGTAGGCAGAGGTGTCCACAGTTGTACACCCATATTTCACCAATGCTGTTATTAAGTCCCATGTAATAGGTGGTGAGCCTATTGCCATCTACCGGGCACAATTCCAAACTCCGGGCTACTACTGTGAATTTTCTAACAGAAAAACTCAATAACACTGCCCGACCCGGGAATCTAACCCGAGACCTCATGCTCAGCAGTCGCGCTTGGGACCACTAGACCAACGAGGCAATAATATGCTCACCACCTATTACATTGACTTAATAACAGCATTAGTGAAATGAAATACCCCTTCGGGAAATACAAGCGTGATGCTATGTTATGTTTATTTTATGTTAGAAATAAGCACCCAAGCACATACAACTATAATAAAGTTAGTAAACTGAAAAGATAAAGTTAACTATACTATGGTATAGTACAAAACAAACAAATGACAGTCAATCGCGTTCGATACAGAATTTGAAAACTGTTTTTAATTAAACTAGCATCGAAGCGCACACATCAAATTATAAATGCAAAACCAGCCCACGGACCCTAAAAAAATACGGACGGAGCGTTGCGTACGACATGTGAGAAGCATGCCTAGTCATCCAATTTCGCTTGCAATACACGAGCTAAACGCATACAAATACTTAAAACACACCCACTCGGCGCCAGTACGCTGCGTGTGTGTGTGCGTAATCTATGCTTCGCTTATGACAAGTTTACATCCGTATTTTTATCAGATCCATAAACAAGCCATCCTTTGATGTAACTATAACACGACTGGTTGTCAGTGGGTTCGAGGCTGTGAATCTGAAAAGGCTGTGAATAGTCAGTTGTAGAACGAGTAATATTTACTATTATTTTTAGTGGACCGTGTTAAAACTTTCGGAAGTAAAATTCAATCAATTTCAACTGTGTAACGAATCTCGGACATAAAGAAGACGTAAAGATGAAATTAATTAAAAACTTAAAAGCAAGCCTGCCATTTTTTTAAATCTTATTAGCATATTTTACCCGGTACAATGAAAGGATTCTGACAATAAAATACATCGAAATCGGTTCACGCATTTAGAAGTTATGTTGAAATAAAGAAACTCACAAACATACATACATACATGAAACCTAAAAACATAACACTCCTGTTTTGGGCAATCGTGTATTTAAAGACCTATGTACACTCGAATGTTTTAACAGGTAACAATACCTTGCATGAAACGTTCAAACGCAGATTGCAAAAACATTACCCTGTTAAAGTAGTCGAGTAAAAAGGTCACTTTCGTTGTTTCTTGCGGGTGATCTGTATTTTATCATCATACCATTTGTTAATTTCTTGTTTTATTTGTGTCGTTTGCATATTGTACAATGTGGATACAAGGTAATACAATATTTGTCTGACAGATAGTTATTTCCAAAATTAAATTGTACATACAGGTACGTGTAGGTATATACATCAGATCAAATCTATTATTGCTTTTATTTCGGTAATCTCAACACAGCTCTAGAATAAAGTCACTCTTCTTACAATAATACATAATGTAATACAGTTACAATAAACTGTCTGTCGAATATGATTATAAACAATCCTATCCTTAAGCTTTTTAAACATTTTCTTTTATCGTCTTATTTTTCATTATATCGAAAAAAAAGTCCGATCCGTTTTGTTTTTAATTGAGGAAGGAAAATGTAAACCGTGCTCAAGGTAATTGGTATCAGGAAAAAATACGTTTGAATTCCGTTACCACTTAACAACGAAATATTGTAAGTATTTTTTAAACCAAATAAAAATTTATAGCATCATGTTAATAACTCGGTTGTTTTTACTTAGTTTTTTACTAACTTTAAATAAAACTAATAATATCTACTGACATAAATTATAAACTTTGGGTTGTGGGTTTTTATATCTTCGGTATTTGTTTGTATCGCATATGTTACACGTGTTGGTGTGGTAATTGTAATGTTATTTATGGTGGTGGAATTTTGGTGAAGTTTCGCTTCACCTTCCTTCTATAATGGCTTATCTATCCCAACATGGATTATTTTTAAGATAAATTAAATATTTTTGCAGATAAAGTAAACAATGTATTAATAACAACTGCTTACTAACAAGACTAACCCCTAAAACTAAACATATACAATTCACATTAATATCAACATGTATTTTATCTTTCAGTCACTTGGAAACAATGAAGTCGAGGAGGGTACTTCGAAGATTTCACCTTTCTTGGAGAGTCTTGAAAGTTATGTCCTAGCCAGCAATGTCATTATTAACTCGACAAAAGAAAAATCAAATATTAAAAAGTCCATCATATTTGATATCAAAGGTGTTAAAGTTGGAGTGGTGGGCTACTTAACACCCGAAAACAGCATGCTAGATAGCTTTGGCTATGTCGAATATATCGATGAAGTTATAGCAGTTACAGCTGAAGTAGAAAAACTCCAAGCTTACAATGTTAACATCATAATAGCTCTGGGTCATTCAACTCTTGCCAAAGAGATGGAAATAGCGAAAGAAGTCGCTGGCATCGACATGGTTATTGCTGGTAATAAAAACACATTCTATTGGAATGGCAACACAGTTTCAGAAGAGCACCAGCCTATAGTTGTAACACAGGATTCGGGGAAACAAGTACCAATAATCCCATCAACAGCTTACGACAAATACCTTGGCAGCATTAGAGCAAAGTTCGACGCGAATGGAGAAATTGTAAAGTACAGTGTCGATCCTATTCTCCTGGACTCATCGGTCCCTCAAGATTCGGCTTCTCTGGAAATTGTTAAAACTTATCATTCAGATCTTGTTTCTAGAAACACAGAAGTAATTGGAAATACCTCCGTCGTCCTGGATGGTTTGTCTTGCAGGCGCGAGGAATGCAATTTCGGAAATTTAGTTGTCGATGCTATTACATACTATTATGCTACAAGGTTTCCGGGTGAAAGGTGGACAGATGCTCCTATAGCTATCATACATAGTGGTGCTATTGCTGGCTCTATTGCACCACCTAATCGACCTGCTGACGTTACACGAGGTGAATTACTTTCTGCTTTACCCATAGAAAGTAACATAGTGGTTGTGAACATGAGTGGAACAATCCTTAATGAGGTTTTGGAACAGTCCGTTTTCAATTACAACCAACAAAATCCCAATGATCAATTTCTTCAGTTTTCTGGAATTCGTGCAGTTTATGATATGGGACGAGAACCTGGGTCTAGATTGGTAGAAGCTGTAGCTCGTTGCTGGGATTGCTTTGTTCCAGAGTTTTATGAAATTGAAAGCAGAAGGAACTACAATGTTTTGATGCCTGCAGCTTTGGCTAATGGAGGGTTTGGATACTCTATGCTGACTAGATTACCGAGGGTCAATCTTGCATACGATGAGGTCACGTGTGCGGCGGAATTTATCAATTTAAGAAGTCCAGTGTACCCCGAAGTGGCTGGTCGCATCGTTTTACGCTCACTACCCGCCGACACAGATTCTGCATCGGCCTTAAGTTCGTCCTTAATCCTTGTGGCCCTTTTGGCCATCGCTATGAACTTCTATAACTGATTTTATGGCAGTTAATGTTAATTTTGACGTGTAAATAACTCTGATGGGTCTACATTTTCAGTATCTAAATTCCTAACCATTTGATATTTGTACTAAGTGCCTTTTTATAAATTCATTTTATAATAAACCTGTGTATTTTATTAACCTGAGCCCGAAACAGTTCGCTTTAAGTTTAAGATATTATAACATATTAATAAGTAACCCAAAGTTAACAAACTAAAGAAAAAGTGAAACTCACTGAAGAAATTCTACATAAATTAAACAAAAAAATTGTAAGTATATTTTGGAAAAGCATGAATCTTCGAGGAACAATTTGATTTGCTAAATTGGAATGAAATTGGCATGTTTTAAATGGTTAATAATAATTTTATTTAAAAAGAAATGAAAAGGCAATGAAATCAATCTACTTATAACAAAAACGTAAACTAATTTCAGTTTTGCTTTTCGAGCATGTATAAATTACAGAAAAAATATATTTGGAAATCTGAACTTTAATGCATATAATTTATCTTATATCATTAATAGGTATTATTAAGCTAAGTTGAAAGAATATTACATTTTAGTGAATGCTATTGTAACTAACAACAGTGTTTCAATGCACGACATTCATTTATTTAAACCACCTTAATTATAAATAACAATTAGGTTAACTAAGGCGCTGTTAAACTGAAATTAACTACACATTTATTTAATTTCACATTGAAACGTCCAAACTACATCTACATTTATAACTGATGAAGTTTTCGTTTTTCTGCTAATCTCAATTACGTGTTTAATTTTACCCTGTCAAGTATTAGACTAGAACTTTCCTTTATCGTCATTTAAATTTATTATTGAAATAATAGCTTAATAATACAGAAACATACACTCGTAAACATGTTACTGACACAATATATTTATACAAAAGTTTGAGCTACAACAATCTAACAATATAATTTGATTTTTGAATGTGAGTGTGTGTCAAATGTTTGCATGTAATGCAAGACTAAGACCAGTCAACTATGCACTGCATTTATCCGTTCTTTGTTTCAGTCCCTGGGAAACCACGATTTTGATAACGGCGTGCCTGGATTAACTCCATTTATAAGAAACCTCACATGCCCAGTTCTAGCCGCTAATCTTATTCTCACTAAAGAACCAGAATTACTAGCCGAACCTAACCTAATGAATTCAGTAGTGTTTGATATAAATGGCACGAAGATTGGTGTCATCGGTTATCTGACGCCCGACACTAAATTCCTAGCTATAAGAAGCTACGTTGAATACATAGATGAGGTCACAGCAATACGGTATGAAGCTGCTAAGCTTAAAAATCATGGAGTCAATATACTCATTGCTCTTGGTCACTCCGGTTTTGAAAAAGATATAGAAATAGCCAAAGAAGTAAAAGATATTGATCTTGTTATAGGTGCACATACTAACACGTTTTTGTGGAATGGTAATAAACCCGATGCAGAAGAACTCGAAGGGCCCTATCCAACTATAGTGAAACAAGAGTCTGGCAGATTGGTCCCCGCAGTACAAGCGTATGCATACACAAAATATCTTGGAAAATTACAAGTCGTCTTCAATTCTGATGGTGAAATAATCAATTCCAATGGAAATCCTATACTTTTAGATAATTCGATACCGCAAGATCCTTCAGTGTTACAAATTGTAAATCGCTATCATGAAAACGTTATTAAGATTACCGATAAAATTGTTGGTAATACTTCAGCGTTTATAGATGGCCATTCATGTCGAATTCGAGAATGTAATATGGGGAATTTTATTACAGATGCGATGATATATAGGTATGCTTCTATGTATAGAGGATATGGTTGGACTGACGCTCCTATTGCTGTACTTCACAGTGGTGGCATAAGATCTTCATTTGATCACACTAATTTACCAAGAAACATAACAGTAGGTGATCTTTTACAAGTGATGCCTTTTGATGGCATCATTGTAAAAATAACAATAGATGGCAATTCTGTTTTGAAAATGCTGGAATATTCTGTACACAAGTATAATTCATTGTACGCATCTGGGCAGTTTTTACAAATGTCTGGAATGAAAGTGAAATACGATTTTGCACAGCCTCCTAAAAAGAGGGTCATGAAAGTTTCAATGAGATGTGGCAAATGCCTGTATCCTGAATATTTTCCTCTTAATAAAACTAAAGTATACAACATCTTGATGCCTGCATTTTTGGCGAATGGGGGCGATGGTTTCTTTATGTTCGATAATTTACATATAGCTCACTTAGGAACTGATCAAATTGAAGCCACAGAAGCATACATAAGGAGTCACAGTCCATTGTATCCTGCAGTTGAAGGTCGAATCACAATACAAAACCTTGAACTGGTCGGATGAGATTTACTATTTTGGAATTTCATATTTATAGTAAATCATTTCTGTACTATGTATAATTATATTACATCACACTATATAATAAGACTCTAGCAGATAGCTGTATATACCTATAGGTATGATAGTTGGTATTCGTGACTAAAACTTGGAATATCTCATGTCACCCCGAGTTCAAATTAAGTCAGAGCCTCACATGACAAAGGATAAAGAATGAGATTACCACAGTATTCTGTACTGGGCGAAGAAACTGTTTTATGAACAATATAATGACCATGTCACAAAAGTTTTTCTGTCGGAATCCTTGGGATTATTTATTTATTTTTGCTCCTTCTATTTTATATTAATTTTAACGATAGCATAATTTATATCTTTTTTACGTTTTGTATTTCTTACATGAATGTTATAAATTATAAAAATAAATTCGAAATAACCCAAAGAGTATTTATTTCTTCCAAGAAAAGTATTTCTTGCTTAACACATATTTTTCGTAGACAAAAGCCAGTTTTCCTTGTTTCCTTAGATATAATTAAAAACAAAATACTTATCTATATATGCAGAATATGTTTATTTCACTCCACAAGTAGGTAGGTAATAAATAAAGCTGTTACATTAAGGAAACAAGAATCATAATCATGTGGACCCTGTCGGGCACGGCAAAACGGTAGAAGAACGAAGAAATTACGTTAATTATCAAAACTTTATTTATTCATAATATACAATAGCAATCCGAGAATTCGAGCTTATTTGTAAGTACCTTAGCATGACTTGAGATAATAAATAATATCTTACCTGTAGATATAATAAAATAGTATTTTTTTACTGAAACGGAATGTTCCCATCTTCCCGTTCGTTACGTCTATGTTTCTAAGACTTATCTACTACTCATGTAGACATCGTTCTTTCATGTTGCTTCACATTTTTCATCCACTAACTGCTGTTATTTTTCCGTGTTTTTGTTATTATGTTACATTGCACTAACTTTATTATATTTATTAACTTTAATGATATAAATGATTTTAATTGATGCATGTTGAATATGTAATTATTTAATTTAAATATATGTCTTTTGCATGTATTTATTTGGTTGGTTGCATGATTTTTATAATGCTTTACATAATACTGCATTTCTCTGTTATTTGTTTCAGTCTCTGGGGAACCACGAATTTGATAACGGAATATCAGGCCTGACACCGTTTATTGAGAATCTGACTTGTCCAGTCCTTGCTGCTAATCTCATCCTCACCAAAGAGCCAGTGTTACAAGCCGAACATAATTTGATGAACTCTGTTGTTTTCGACATAAATGGTACCAAGATTGGAGTCATCGGTTATCTAACTCCCGATACTAAAGTCTTGGCCATAAGAAATGACGTCGAATATATTGAAGAAGTGACAGCGATTAAAGAGGAAGCAACAAAACTCAAAAATATGGGAGTGAATATTCTTATCGCTCTTGGTCATTCTGGCTTTACCAAAGATTTGGAAATAGCAAAAGAAGTAGAAGATATCGATGTAGTTATCGGTGGACATACCAATACGTTTTTATGGAACGGTACTAGTCCGGACGTTGAAAAACCCGAAGGACCGTATCCAACTTTAGTAAAACAAAAATCTGGTAGATTGGTTCCTGCAGTACAAGCTTACGCATACACCAAATATCTTGGAAAATTACATATCATATTCGATTCAGCTGGCGAAATTATTAGTTCTAATGGTAACCCTGTACTTTTAGACAATTCGATACCACAAGAACCCGCAGTATTAGCAATTGTGAATCGTTATCGCGTAGATATAGTGCAAATTACGGAACAAGTTATTGGCAATACTTCGGTGATATTAGATGGGCAGTCATGCCGCTTGAAAGAATGTAATATGGGCAATTTGATTGCTGATGCCATGGTACATAAATACGCTTCAGAATACAGAGGATATGGTTGGACTGATGCTCCTATTGGAATAATTCAGTCTGGTGGCGTAAGAGCAACGGTCGCTCATGTTCAGTCACCAGCAAACATTACTAGAGGAGACCTGCTACGAGTAATGCCTTTTGATGGGCACATAGTAAAAGTCACAATAAACGGCAGTGATGTGCAAAAGATGCTGGAACATTCTGTTTGGAGATACAACACTGTGCGTGCGCCAGGACAGTTTCTGCAAATGTCTGGCATGATGGTCCAATACGACTTCCGAAGGCCCCCAGGAATCAGGGTCACAAAAGTATTCATTCGGTGTGGAGAATGCTTGCAACCTGAATTTTTTGTTCTTAATAAGACACAAAAGTACAATATATTAATGCCAGCGTTTTTATCGATGGGTGGTGATGGATTCTCAGTTTTCGAAGGACTTCCTTCGATTTCTATGAATTACAATGAATTAGAGGCCACAGTTGAATATATTGAGAATCATAGCCCAATGTATCCTGCTGTAGAAGGTCGTATAATTATCAAGAATCTCGAGAGATTGAGTAACTCCGCAGGATATTTGAAATTGTCTCTAATAGCAGTATTATTATTAGTATTTTCTTTATTGTTATTGTAAAATACGAAAAAATCTATCATTATGTTTCAGTGTTCATCAAATAAAATTATCAATGAATACATAAAACGCGCTACGTAGGTACTCGTAGATACATACCTAAGCATAATACAGTATTTATATAGCGTTACTAAGCTTATTTTGAAAGCTATTCCATGTTCAAGTAAGGCTACGACGATGCATTTTCCTGATCAGTATTATTATAGACATTAATGTAGTGTAGACTATAAATAAGACTTAAGAGTCCTGAAATCTATTTTGTGATCCACTGTATTTTAGTTCAAAGATGTGCAATATTAGTTTTTATATACCATTGTTGTTTAATTTGTAAACTGCCTCGTTGGTCTAGTGGTCCCAAGCGCGACTGCTGAGCATGAGGTCTCGGGTTCGATTCCCGGGTCGGGCAAAGTGTTATTGAGTTTTTCCGTTAGAAATTTACCAGTAGCAGCTCGGAGTTTGGAATTGTGCCCGGTAGATGGCAATAGGCTCACCACCTATTACATGGGACTTAATAACAGCATTGGTGAAATGTGGGTGTACAACTGTGTACACCTCTGCCTACCCCTTCGGGGAATACAGGCGTGATGCTATGATGCTATGTATGTTTAATTTGTTTTATCATGTTTAAATGTTAATTTTTCTTTTTTTATTACATAAACCAAAAACATTTTCAAATATATTCTAAATTCATTGACACTATGTCTATTCCTAAACAAACCTCACTTATCAACAAAGATATCTTTAATCTAAAGTTATAAATTTTTTGGAAAGATAAATACGGTCTTGAGATGGATTCGAACCTGAAACCCGGATAAATACTCTTAGAGTGTTTATCACTCAAAAATTTATAACTTTTGAGTTCACTACGCATGCGTTAATGCGTATGAAAAATTTATCTGTATATCTTACCTACCATAGGTAAGTACTGACTGTCACCTAACGATCAAAGCAGCCTAATTAGAGGTATTATATTTTTAAACTACACTTATTGTATTGAATCTTTGTTTGATATAAACCATGCACGCAGCGAACAATTTATGAATACGCAAGCCCACGGATGCCTAACAAAAATCGTTAACAGACAGTACCCACATAGCCTATACATATGTTCTATGTAGTACCTACACATTAATGCAGCATACCCGCCAATCAATAAAACTGCAATTGAGCGCCGACACAAAATATCTCCGAACAAAGTAATCACGATGATTGAATGATGCTGCACTACATACTCGCCCGTGTATCATACAGGCTTACCATCCCGTATTTCAAACTTTCAATGGATTCACAAACGGTACATATTCGCTTTGAAACTCGGATTTTGGAGTACTTATATACGTGTACCCGTCGTATATATGTATACCCACGTATTGAATTATGACGTTGCCGCGTATTCAAACAAAGAGTGACCGGAAAAACAGGCGCGTGTTTATTACGCAGGCGTAAACTGACCCTACAAAGAGAACTACATAATTATTTTGGGTGTATCTACGTAATTGCATGGAAAAAAATATTCAAAAGTAGGTAATAGTTTTGATAGATTGAATTCTTACTGTATTACACTTTTTGTTTCAGTCTCTTGGAAATCACGAGTTCGACAATGGAGTCAGCGGGCTCACACCATTCATAGAAAATCTGACATGCCCAGTATTATCAGCCAATCTAGTCTTAAATAAAGTGCCAGAACTTGCTAGAGAAACCAACCTTAAAAAGTCTATAGTTCTCAATGTCGCCGGCCACAAAGTAGGTGTAGTTGGTTACTTGACTCCGGATACTAAAGTATTAGCAGTGCCAAACGATGTCGAATATAGCGATGAAATTGAAGCACTCACCGAAGAAGTGGAGAAATTACAAAACGAAGGAATCAATATCATTATCGCGGTTGGACACTCTGGATACTTGAAGGACCTACAGATAGCCAAAGAAGTGGAAGGAGTCGATTTAGTTATCGGCGGACACACGAATACGTTCCTCTGGAATGGGACCAGCCCCGATTCTGAACAATCACAAGGCGCCTACCCTACCTACGTGAAACAAGCTTCTGGAAGAAACGTTCTAGTTGTTCAAGCATATGCTTATACCAAGTACTTAGGAAAACTCCATTTACTATTCGATAATAACGGTGAAGTAATCAGCGCGGAAGGGACTCCCATCTTATTAGACAAAACAATACCGCAAGACGAAGAGGTTCTTAAAATCATAAATAGGTACCGAGGTAATGTCCTCAATATAACAGAAGAAGTACTTGGATATACACCTGTTGTTTTAGACGCAACAACATGCCAACTTAGTGAATGCAACATTGGTAATTTGATAACCGATGCGATGGTATTTAAGTATTCTGTGGACTATACCGGTGAACATTGGACGGACGCTCCCATTGCGATCATCCAAGGAGGCGGTATAAGGTCATCCGTAGCACATGCAAAAATGCCAACAAATATTACTAAAGGTGATTTACTTGAAGTAATGCCCTTCGACGGCATAGCAGTTACTGTAACGGTGAACGGCAGTGTTCTTTTACAAATGATTGAACACTCGGTCGCTAATTATAACCCCGTAGAGCCACCCGGCCAGTTCCTACAGTACTCTGGTATTAAAGTAACATATAACCTTAATAAACCGCCTGGATTCAGGATCGTCAGTGCCGAAGCCAGATGTTGGGCTTGCGATATACCAAAGTTTTCAATGATAGTAGCTAAAGATATCTATAAGGTTTTGATGCCTAATTTTGTTGCTACCGGTGGGGACGGATTTTCCATGTTCCAAGGTTTGCCTACAAACGCCTTAGATTACAACGAACTATTGTGTACCCAATATTACATTGCCCACCAAAGCCCAATATTTCCTCAAATCGAAGGCAGGATCACCTTTTTGGGTGAAAATGAGAATAGTTCATCATGTATCCCAAAAGTATCGTTCTTATTCATTCTAATTGCCTCACTAAGATTAATTGTAGTCTAAGCTTTGTAGTACAAATTGTCTAGCGATTATTTATAATCATATTTAACAACGACTGAAGTGTATTTGAATGTTGTGTTATTAATAAATTCTGCTAAGTATTATTACTAAGACTAAATGACTGACTAAAATGTGTCCTAAAATTGTTTCTTTTTTATAAAATAAATATTTTTACAACGTATTCTAGACGATTTTCATTTTCTATCCTGGCTTTGGCGTTGTAGAAGGTTTAATACAAATAAGATATTTCCACAACTGAATTACATATAAGGTATAACTCTTTTACTTACTTCCTTAATATACCTAATGATACTAAAAAATATTTGTTTACGTATTGTCCATGTCCAAGTAATAATTTAATTTTAATTATAAAATAAATCATAACTTAAGTTTTTCCTTTCAGTCTCTCGGCAACCACGAATTCGACGAAGCTGTGGACGGAGTGATACCATTTATTCGAAACTTATCTTCACCCGTCTTAGCAGCTAATCTTATCTTAGACAAAGTTCCTGAACTAGAAAACGAAAAGAACTTATATAAATCCATTGTCATAGTAAAGGATAAAGTAAAAATTGGCATAATCGGATATCTGACGCCAGAAACAAAATATCTCGCTCCGAGAAATGACGTTGAATATGAAGATGAGGTTCCAGCTTTAAGAAGAGAAGTGAAAAAACTAAAGGAACAAAACGTTAATATTTTAATAGCTTTAGGTCATTCCGGATTCGTGACAGACTTGCGAATTGCAAGAGAAGTAGAAGACATTGACTTAGTAATCGGTGGGCATTCGAATACATTCCTTTGGAACGCTAGTACCACGTCAGAAACCCCCGAAGTTCCTCAAGGACCATACCCAACAGAAGTAGAACAAGCAGATGGAAGAATCGTAAGAGTCGTACAGGCTTACGCTTACACTAAATATATGGGAAAATTGCATTTAATCTTCGACTCAGCAGGGGAAATTATAGAATGCGACGGCATACCCATATTATTAGATCAGGAAATCCCCAGGGATCCGGAACTTTTGAAAACAATTGATAAATATCGCAAAGACGTTGATCGTATAAACAACGAAGTTGTTGGAAGTTCATTAGTTTACCTGGATGGAATGGAATGTCGTTTAAGAGAATGCAATTTAGGTGACTTAATCGCTGATGCTATGCTGAACTATACCAGAGAAAAACATCATGAACGATATCCCGATGTAAATATAGCGTTGGTGCAAGGAGGGCGCATACGAACCTCTATTGATCATGATGGCATGCCTTTTACTTTGACCAGGGGTGACTGGATCACCGTGTTACCATTTTCAGATACTTTAGCAATACTGACTATGAACGGAACAGCACTCAAACAAAGCCTAGAACATTCTGTATCAACATGGCGTATTGTAGACAGCACAGGACAATTTCAACAATTTGCTGGCATGGAAGTCACTTATGACTTAGCAAGACCAGTTGGTTCTCGTGTTGTTAGCGCCAAAGCCGTGTGTTCAAACTGTGGGTTTTATAAATTGCAGGATATAAAAGATGAATATGAATACCAAGTTATGATGCCTACATTCATTGCAAACGGAGGAGATGGTTATACGATGTTCGAAAACGTTCCTAGGAAAACGCTTGATTACAATGAATTAGATAGTATTCTATACTATTTGAGTAAATACAGTCCAGTCGTTAAGGAAGTAGACGGTCGAATTGAAATACTTAATGAAGACAAAGTTAGGGTCGAAATTGGTCGGAGACTGATTTCAAGTGGAGTCTCAATACAATCTAGTATAAGTTGGTCCTACGTACTTATGCTAATGTTTTTATGTGAATACTCATTGAAATTGATGTAACGATAGTATAAAATAGAATTTCTTTTTTAATAGTGTAGGATTTTAAGGGTGATACACTATAGTGTTGATATTCCATGATAGTATAGTTTAACCGTTAGGTATGTTTTCTTGTTGTTTAGAGCTGTTAACAATTTGAAATTGTCAAGTTCTGAGTACTTTTTGAAAGGGACGAAACTAGACGGAGCTTTCCAGTGATATAAGTTAAAAAATTACCGGGCCTATGTATAATATCATTTGTATTTTTTATTTAACGCTGCCGCATTTCGGAGCACGGTCGATTTCATTAGTTCTTCTTGTCGATTTTAAGAGCCTTGGAGATTTTTTTGATGTTGCTTATAGGTACGACAACAATAGCACTCACCGTATTTTATCGACATCTCGATTTATTCAGTTTTTTTATCGATTAAGTCGATTTATAGCTAGCTGGTTCTGGTTCTATGGCTTTTTACGAATGTTATCGAAAAATTATGTTCATCGTACATTAGCATTAGTTGAATTTGACATTTTAATTGCTTCATATTGTGATAGAGAATAGGTATTTTTAAAAAGAATTCGTAATTTATGTGATAATCTTTTGGTAATAATGACAATAACAGTGTTAATTATTTATTATTATGTAATTATATGTATAATAATTAATTTAAATAGCATGATAATTTCTGAGATCCATTTGTTTCTACCTCTTACGAGTACCTACATGATATAAAATAGATGTAGGTAGGTATATTGATAATTTTATGAATGTTTTAAAGTGATATATAATTAACCCACATTTGCAAAAAAGCATTTAAATTAATCAAATAGGACAAAATCGTAGCAAATTGGAAAATTGAATCTCTACCTACCCCAATGGGAAATAGGTGTGATTGTATGTCGTGTATATTATGCATAATGAAATACTGCATATTTGATCTAATGGTCGCAAATGCGGCTGTTAAATCACTGTTATGGGATTTTTCTGTAAGGAAATTGTCAATAGCAGTCCCCGAATTTTGACTTGAGCCTGGTTGATGGAGGCACTGCCTCGTTGGTCTAGTGGTCACAAGCGCGACTGCTGAGCATGAGGTCTCGGGTTAGATTCCTGGGTCGGGCAGTGTTATTGAGTTTTTCTGTTAGGAAATTCTGAGTAGCTTCTGCAATTCGGAACTGTGCCCGGTAGACGGCAATAGGCTCACCACATGGGACTTAATAACAGCATTGGTGAAATACGGGTGTGCAACTGTGTACACCTCTGCCTACCCCTTCGGGGAAAAATGGCGTGATGCTATTCTTATGTTTGATGGAGGCTCACCACCTATTGCAAGGAACTATAATAACTGCATCGATGAAACGTGCATGTGCAGTTCTCTGCCTAACCAAATTAAATATCATGGTTTTGTTGTTCTGTTGTTTAGTACAGGGTAAGCAAATGGTGGACCGTCGCCGACCTAAATTTTAAGGCCCTTGGCTTGCTAGAAATCTTAAATCTTGTAAACTGCCTCGCTGGTCTAGTGATCCCAAGCGCGACTGCTGAACATAATGTCCTGGGTTCGATTCCCAGGTCGGGCAGAGTTCAGCTCGATAGCAACCTGGAGTTTGGAATTGAACCCATGCATAAAATGTGGGTGTACAACTGTGTACACATCTGCCTATCCCTTCGGAGAATATAGGCGTGATAACACGTTCTGTCGAAAAAAAATACGGACCCTTAATCAAACTAATAAGTGATCGCTGTTTTAGTATTTTTGGGGAAATTAAAGACAATTTTATTTTTCACACGTTATAATCAGAAATTTGGTTACAAAAAGACGCAGTAGATATCCTAATAACAGTAGATATTCTTCTAATGTAGATACAGAAACCTCGTATTTTCACCCCACCGTTTTAAATGAGAGCTTTAAAACCATACTTAATTCAAATCAGTACAATTAGTTTTATTTCAACAATAGGATTTTCTTGGTTTTTCTTTTTTAAATGATTTTATAAATCAGTTTTTAGAGGAAACCAAACGCTGGAGGGGCTTTCTGATTTTATAGTATATACTTATAAAGCGACATACAAATAGTATAAATAGAGGGTATCTGACTTCTCTTCGAAATTCAATTTAATTTTTTTTTTATTTAGAATACGTATTATTATTTTTTTCCGCTCTTTTCCGATCTCTGTAGGGTTACCCTTGAATATAAATCAGTTCGATTGACATTGGAAATATGTCAATTCGTGCTTTTAAATGCCAAAATGCCTTAAATATAATTAAAGAATCAGGAACTAATAAGCCAACAGGCTTTCACATTACACATTGTTTTAAGGCGTTGATTGAACATTTGTGACGAAATGTAGACTTTGGACGCAGAGTTTCCATTACTTTGTTTTAATTTCGTTGGGCGCAGCAAATAAAATCAGATATTTAACAAACGAAGTTCTATATTCCTCGTCAGATTACAACAACCATCTTGGCGGGCAAAATTCGAACAACCATCATAGAGAATTTCCATAGATATTATTATATAAACATACCGCCACAGATAAAATATAATAAGCTTAAATAACAAAATAGGTTGAAGTACGCAGTCGCCGCTTGTCAGTGATGTGGTAGTGAAGCAGAAGGCAATCAATTCTAACACAATGGAGTTGGTATTAACTTCAAGAGTAACCACATTGGTAATCCATTTTAATGTTTACCTAATCGAGCGATTAGCTGGCTCAACGATAAATTGAAGAAGTCAAATACCCTACCAATAGTAAATTATTAGATCAGTCAGAATATATGTATGACTGTTTCATCCAAAGTACTTACAATCTAAAGATACAGGTCAAAACAGACCAGATTTTACAAATTTTGGTATAAATAAAAAAGGTTACACATATAATTGTGTCAAAAATTTTAATTATCCCAAGGGTAGCGTTATTCTTCAGTTGGTAAAATCTAGTCTTAGTGACACTACAAGAAATATGAAAATGCAATGGTATACCATATACCATAGACATCAATGACAATATTCACATTTAATATAATTACTAGAACTATTGTTGCTACATTGATTCGAGATTAAAAGTTTCGTCATTTTGGTTTGTTTTATTTATTCCCGGAAACCCGAAAAAGAAGAAAGCAGTCGTATAATTCCTTCCATATATCTTATTCACTCATACAACTTCTTCACTTAATTCACAATCCCTTACTTGGCACCTTTTTTTTATTATCAATTCAAATTCAAATAATTTATTCAATAAATCAATTTGTAAAGTTACTCAAATCTGATTTCAATGGATTTCGTGCAGAAATTATCTCGATAAAGTTAGGTTTTGAGAGCGATAAATGCCACAGCAAAGAACACTGTATCGGCGGCCTTCAGCAACGTGGTGACTCGTAAGTTAGAAACTTTTTTTAACATATACCTATTACAACCAGCTCCCTTCTAGGGTACGCCAAAAGTACAGAAAAATACATCTAAGATGTCAAAGCTTACAAAATTATAAAATTTAGGCACCATCATTTGCTTCATAAGTCTCATTTTTGATCTAAAACACTATTGTTTCAAACCCTAAAATATTATCCACATGGACATTTTATAAGCAGATGTGGCGTAAAGTGAGGGGGGCGGTCCAGTAGATTATTTTGGAGTGTCTCTAATTGATTATTTTAGCAAAATAAAGTCGCATAAACACGTTAAGAATTTGCTATTTTATTTTGCAAGATGCTCAATAGAAAATCACCTTAGTTGCAACCCATACTACTCCGCCACTGCTAGTAAATATGTTTATTAGGATTACAGTAATATAAGGCAAAACCAAGTTAATTATTTTCTGAATAAAGTGATCGGAAACAATAGTCTGATAGGACACCTATATACCGACATGTCTCTTACAAGAATGGTGAAGACAAAGTCTTGAAAGAATCCTAATGATCTATTCTTAAGCCTTATTAAGACAACCTCAACATTCCAAAATTATAAATACAATCCTGTTAGTTACACACTGTCTTATATTAATTACTACGAGTTGATTAATCTTACACACTAATTCTACTGGAGGTTAGAAACGTATCATCACTTCACACAGTCCGCATCAATCCTTCTTTCAACTAGGTTTAATTTTATGACGGTTTAGAACCAAAAGTACTCAAAAAACGAGCTGGAATTTCAAAGATATATAATAACAGAGCAAATCCACCACAAAATCTCTGAAATGATGAATTATACCCATAAAATTCAGTCGACGTTTTGTTTTTATCAGTAGATGACGAGTATCTCCAGTGCATTAAATGGTAATTAATCTAAAAATTGCCAAGACACTATATGTTTAATGATTTATGAGTAAGTCCTTGGTAAGTAAAAGCTGGAATTAAAACTAGACTGATATGTAATTTTATTGCTACATTATGTCATAAGAAAACTTAGACAAAAGATGACAAATGCAGACACACGATTCCACAAACAGTTATACAGTCGCTTTCAATAAACATTTCAGCAGACAAGTGTACAAATTAAGTCTAATAACATTATGAAAAAAAATACCGTTTAACTTAAAATACTTAGTCATGAAATCGTCATTATTTAACTTGAATACAATAATAATACAGGGTGGAAGATTTTTTTAAGATGGTGTCTACTAAATACTATCTAAGAAACATGAGACATCAGACAATAACAATCTCACTTGTGGTAGGTTTATTGTATTGGAGGTCAAAATTTTTTGTCTAGAGACTTGTTTTTAGCCTTAGTTTAGTTTCATTGGTAAGAAACCACCTTAAATGTTTTAAGAGTATTTTAAATTATAGTCTGTGCCTGCCTTACAAAACCTGTAAATTGTTCGTAAAACAAAAGGTAATTTTCCAGTCTCCAGTATTCTATATAATTGAAGTTTATACATACTACTTATCTAAACATAAAACAAGCCACTAACTGGCACCGTGATATTAAAAAATACTAATGATCAAATACATTTTGACTGCCCAATTGGCAATACTTAGTAATAACTCAATTTTTAAATGGGTCACACCATTCGTAATTTAATTCAAGATTTTCAAGACCAAATTAGTTTGTCTATGACATCTTTCAAAGATGGCGAATTGGACACAGGAGCCATTATTACTCGCGATCTAAACCGATGCATCCAAAGATTAAGTTTAAATTTGTATAATACGCAATTAAGCATCATTTATCAGTTTCAATCAATACTATAATAATATAAGGTATAACGAAAAAAAACTAGTTTTTTTTAGCATAGTATAAATGCGACACGTTTTTTCTACCGAAATTAAATTATGTTTTAGCAGTAACACTACCAGTTAAACTTTTTATCTTCAAGAAAACAATATCAATTAAATATTAATAGAAAGTACAACTGGCGTATAAATAATGATTTTTGGCCAGGAGCCTTTTTTGTTCATAATAATATGAGTGAACCGTTTTCAAGTTACCTTCAAGGTAGGAAAAGCTCTAATTTCACATTTAGTATATCCCTGTTATAATAAGAAGTCTTTAAGATCATCCTCTTTTATATAAATATATCCAAACCTTAAATTTTAAATAAATCTTATTCTATAATACTATTGAGACTAGATAATGAGTAAACTTAGTTAATGAATAGTAACAGAAGTCGAAATATATTTTAGTTGCAAAGAGCACAATATTACATATTTTTTATTTTAAAACAGTATTTTTGTTTACTCATATACAGCATTTCGAGAAACAGAAAATATAATATGTTATAGTATTTTTTTAAAGCTACTGTTTCTGTATTAATATATAGGTAAGATGTAAGATCTGTCAAAAATATCACAAATTATGTTAGGCATTATTTTTTTGGCAAAGTTATGGCTCGGCCTTACAACACCAAATAAAAGAATAACCTTAAAAAACACATCGCGTTGCTTTATTCGCCTTATAAAACAGAAGCGCAAAGCAATTGAAAAAATCGCTAGAATAGTTAAGTTTATAAAATAGTTAATGTCGATAACAAATTTAGATGAGATTTCTGGCTCCTGATCCAAGATAGAATCGAGAGGTGACTGCCTGTCCCGCAATATGGGGCGGGGGGATATTCCAATCAATAAACTTGCTGTAACCATAAGGTAGTACACCCGAAAGTATGGCGAGACATTGTTTCAGTGCCTCTTGACATTCAGCTGCCTCTTTGCAGGGAATATAAGGATCGAAAGCCGTAGCTAACTCACATAAAGGCTTGAACAATTTCAGGGCACTCTTCCGATCGCCTTTCTGCAGGTCCTCGATAATACTGCTACTCAAATATTCCTCTTTCTTACTAGCTATAGCGGGGGGCAGGTTTTTGATGACGGCCAATTCTTGATATAGTGGCCAATCGTCAACGCAAGCCTCGCAAAGACAAGTGAATTTGTATTGGGATCTTAGAATGGTTTGACGTACTTCTTTAGTGTGTACAGCATGATGGGCTCTGAAAAAGAATTTGTGAAATAGTATTAGCATAAATATATTTCGGCATGTAAAATATTGAGTATTAGTAAATTTTATTAGAAATCCATAAAGCTGAATTAAGGAATCCCTGATTAGGTTATTCATATGTATATTACATGAATTACTTTTGTTGTGTACTGAAATAATTGCTGTCAGAAACGAAATATTGTCCAATTCATAAAAAAATACTGGTTTTTAATATAGTCGTTATATGAAACTAAAACCGAAAATCCACACGGAATCGCAGGCAGACAGAGGTAATCTTAAATTATCAACTATGCAAAAAGAACTCATTTGGCTAAATTCTCAAGCAATACTAAATTTTATGTTAGCATTAAGTGTCATGCTGGCACTGTCGCACGAGTGAAAGTAGCCATTGAGAATTTGGCCCTTAAAAAGATATTTATGTCTTAGAAAAATCATCTACTTTTTAATATGGTGGCTGCAAGTGCACGGCACGGAACAATAGCTGTCGTCACACGGCTCGCACTCGGCGATGACCTTCGACTCCATCTGCCTCTCGTCACGGACCACCTCGTTGTACCTATTGTTAATTAGTATTCAAGCATTAGAAGGCGTTAGCACAGGCATTAGTCTTGTTAGTATAGTTTATGAGCATGCATACTTGTACGTGCATTTGTATAATTTTTTTAAATTAAATTAGACTGCGTTGGTCTAGTGTTCGCAAGCGCGGCTGTTGAGCGTGAGGGTTCAGTCGTAGAATGTACCTTTCGCAAAATGCACCCCATACGCAAAACGTACCATTCTCAAAATGTACCTTTCTCATAATGCATAATCAAATCATAACTTAAAATATCACAAAATTGAACTAAATCATAAGTAGAGTAGTAACCCTCGACACAACTTCTCTTTATGTTGATCCTATTTTTTCTAATGTCTAAATATATATATAATATCTACCCACAATTATTTTTTAACACCTAGTTGTTGCATGCTTGTAAAGTACTACTCTATGTATAAATACAATTATCAATCCCTCATTTCCTTTTCATTACCTGTAGCACTGTAAAAGAGTTTATGTAGAAAAACGGTACGTTTTGCGAAAAGTGCATTATGAGAAATGTACATAATAAGAAAGGTGCATTATGAGAAAGGTACATTTTGAGAATGGTACGTTTTGCGTATGAGGTGCATTTTGCGAAAGGTACATTCTGCGACTGAACCAGCGTGAGGTCCTGCGTTCGATTCCCAGGTAGGACAAAGTGTTATTGGGTTTTTCTTGTTGCTCAGTAGCAGCCTGGAGTCAGGAAGTTGGTGGTGTGGCACCCGTGCTTCGGAGAGCACTTACAGCCGTCGGTCCTGCGCCTGATCTCTCTCCGGTCGTGTCTGATTGCCGTCCCATCGGAATATGAGAGTGAAGGAAGAGGGAGTGGACCTGTTTGCGCATACACTTGTGCACTATAATTTCTCCTGCGTACTTGGCTAGTCTCCGTGGAGATAGGCCGCCGTGAACGAAATACGGTCGGGAGGAATATTATTATTATTATAAAATAAATTATTATAAAATTGTTCGAAAAGGATATTCGTTTCTCTATTTTCATCTTGTTTCCCTCTTTTCAGTGCAGTCGGATTATTGTTTACCGACTCAGCCATGAAAAGACAATTCGGAATACATCATATCTTTTACTTGCGTGGTGATTGTCCATTTAATATTTATATAAAATTCAGCTGAATGTTGTTCAGCTAGCAGTTTTGTAAAACAGCGGATTCTCCAATCCATCTGCGACATATATATATATTCGAAATCTATCCATTTACTATTTTTTGATACCTAAATTTTAATAAAAACAAAAAACTAAATTTAATCCCCCCCTCTTTTTTATTTGTAGACGCCATATTTAAATATTGTTATAGCCTATGACACTTCTATAATTGAATCTAATAACACCTTGTATGTTAAAATCGATCAAGCCATTTAAGCTGTATGCAGTGCTAAAGAAATGGACACACATACATACACTCGAGAAACATAACCCTCCCTCTGGGTAAGTTAGGTAAAAATACTTTTTGTTCAGTCAGTTGAATCATTTGGACAGTAATTTGAATACTGATCATGGCTTAGCTTCTGTATAACCACAATCCAATGCTGATTCTGTTTTATCACACACTTATTGTGATGAACCATGCAGGATATTTATAAAAGCAGGCTGCGTGATAGACTAGATACATAGTGTGTTAAATATTACATTAATAGAAAAACAGACAATTATTATAAAAATATATTATTATTCACTCACCCATAATTATCAAGTATTTGCATTCCTTTCTTAATAGGTCTAAGAGCAATCAAAATCATCTGAGCGCCACCCAGTCTGGTGTACCTCACCACATTTGGTGTGCATGAATGATTAATTAAACTCAAGAATGCATATGGGGCACTACCAATATTATATTCATCAACATAGTGGCCCTTATTAGTTTCAACATTTGTAGTAATGCCATGCATATTTGTTGGTGCAGTCATGAGGTGAAGCATAAGGGTACCAGCAGTGAACTTGGTAATTTTGACTTTCAAATCAGCATCATCAGTTTGAACAAAATTAGAAACAGCCAAGTAGTGCATAAGCACAGCAGCACTCACACACTTCTGAAATATATCTGATATATCCCTATTCTCAATATTTGTAGCCAATGTATGAATTGAAGGATAATATTTAGAATCATAGATCCATTTACCATCTTGTTTAATATGTCCCCAATTTTTGGTGCCAACAGTAGATTCAGCAACTACTTTAGAACTCAATACTGATTTCCAATCTTTATGGTCGGTCCTGGCTTTAATTGTTATTCTCAAAGCAAGTAATTCCAGTTTAGTGAAATTCATTTTCACTAAACTTGCCATTAAGGGACATTCAAAGGAATGGTGCTCATCTGATGCTTGGTTTACACAAGATCGACTGCAATACATTGTGACACAACAATACGGACATGGATACAAATTCATTTTCCTAGAAAAACAATAAGCACAAGTAAAAATGTATTGACTTTTTAAGAGCACTCTCACAAATGGATCTTCTTGAACGATCACTTCACCAACTTCAATATCTTTCTTTGCAATAACATGTCGACCCAATTCTAGATTGTGTGCTACCCTCAATTTTGCACTTGCACTTACATATCTTTCATGTTTCGGACCCTTCAATGTCAATATTTCATCTACAATTTCATCCTGATCATCAAAATCTGTATCTTCTATTTCTTTCAAAGCATCTTCACATTGTTTTTTTCTCCTTATAAGTTTATCCCTTATATTATCTGGATATGGTATACTAAAAACCAGTTGGATATCTTCTAAGCATGCTTTATACTTTTTCAAAGCTGCAAATATTGCTGATCTATTTGCAACTGCTAAAGCATAAGTCTGTAATTCTAAAGGTGAATACATTAATGCCAAATTATAATATTGCCAGGCAGTATAAAGTTCTACCCGTTGGTAATACAGGTTGCCAAGGCTACGGTAGTGTGTAGACACATGGGGACATTTGTCCACTTTAATAATAAGTGGAATCATGTTATAGCTTTTTATAATATTATAGACATATAGTACTCTCTTATGACTGTCTTCTAGAGCAAAAAGCTCTTTAGATACATCTCTTATTCTCTGATCATCTGTTAATTTCTCCAGCAATTGATCGTAAATGAGATCAATAGACAAATCAAGGTTATCCAGTGGAAACATATTGATTAATTCAGTATTTTCTGAGACTTACTGAAAACAGTGCTGTTAACAATGTCACACTTTGCGACACCTTTTATCGTTGTTAATTTAGGCTGTGAGATGATTTTTGTGGTAGACCAGAGGCTAAAAGCTCAGAATATATCATTAGACAAATCTGAAAGAGGTGAGTTAACTGTTTCTTATTATAATGACCCTGTAATAAATATTATAAACATTTCGTTACAATTTTTCTACATTTATATAGATTTTTTGAGCTATTTAATTCATTTATTGCAGTACTCACCGATGTAGCAACAGTGCTACTCCATCCTAAATTGTTAGAAGAGTTATTTATACCACAGCCGGTGGCCACACACACTGTAATTAAACAACTGCTTCAAGACATATCCGCCACTTCTATAATGAAACTAGATGATTATTCAATGAGCAAATTATGGGATTTAATGACTATGATCTTCAAATGGCAATTATCTGTAGCCACAAATCAAAATATTTTCGACATAACCCGCCGTCACCTGAGAAGTGTTGCCATACTAATGCCGCAATTTTTCCCTAAATGTATTATTGAACAAGCTATGAGAAGATTTGAAAATTTAGCTCATCGATTCACTGATGATGACTATAAGTGCCTGAGCAATACCTTAATCCTTTGGTTTTCAGAGTATCACATAAAAATCTCTGTGCTAATGAGATTAGGACTGCAAAGGAAAGACGGAAATTTTAATTTACCTTCTACTATAAGTACTAATATTTTGCACAATCTAGGGGAAAATATTTATAAATTCGATAGCAAGAAGAATCCAATTGAAGAATTTGAAAGCCGATGTGCTGATACACATGAAATAAATTGTCTTTTAGCGTCAATAGAAAAAAAACATTTCAATAACAAGGTCGAATTGCAGTTACCAATTGAATTTGGAGATAGAAATTCAAAGAAGAAAACATTAGAAATAGCGAGAGACGTCCAATTCGAACAGATAGACACCAATGTGAAAATAAAAAACACTGATCTTACTTTTATTCCAGATATTCCGAAATCTCCACAAGAGGACCTATTAGAAATGTTAGGAGCTTCAGGGGAGTAATTAAATTAGAATACATTTAAACTTATTAAATTATATATATGATATAAATATATATGAATTAATATTAAACTTATCATTCACATAAATTCCAATTTTGATGGATAATTGTTTTAGGCTAGCAAAATACATTATATTCGATCGATTTTATTCAGAGGGCAGGAAAGGAGTCCGTGGGGACAGGGGTACGAGCCGGTCAAGACTCCAAGAGCCGTGCACTCCCCTGTCCCCTTTTCTCACAGATTAGTAATATATGTATCTTAAGATACCCTTTTCTTTCCCAACGATCCCGTTTGTCGGGTCAGCTGATATTTAAAAATATTTGTATTTCTAGATATACAAATATTTTATTTTGTAGGTAGTGGACAGATAGGTATTACGTATTTTAATCTATTAATAAACGCTATAATATCTAGCCGTTATCGGCAAATGTTCTCTTTTGTTGTTAAAAACACGAAATAAGAAAATAAGAACAAAATAGGTAGATACAGAAGGTTAGCCCCGATCGACCCTATTTATTCTGTGAGTACACTTCATTGGTACGTACGCGTCACAGAGTACATTTGTATAACTAGTACGCCTGTTGTCGATCATTGTACGAATCGGGCTTTTTGTACTGCCTGTTTTGTGGTCGGATGCAATGCGCCTTCCGTTTAAAATATATAAATAATGCAGACACAATTTCAAACGATGTCTAGGACCGTGGGAAGTCCCGTAGTTATTGATTATTTTTGTTCTAGTTGCAATAAGATTAAAACAATTATGACTTACTTATTTCATTATAGCTGTGCCCCACGGTTTCACCCGCGTTAATTTGAGGAAGAAACTTACTAAAATATATTCCACCAGCGCCCTCCCGCCTCATGACCGCGCCTAGCATATCATAAATACGCCTGCGTCGTTGGTCTAGTGGTCCCAAACGCGACTGTTGAGCATGTGGTCACGGGTTCGATTCCCGGGACGGGCAGTGTTATTGAGTTTTTCTGTTAGCAGCCCGGAGTTTGGAATGGCCTGGTAGATGGTAATAGGCTCGCCACCTATGGGGCTTAATAACAGCATTGGTGAAATGTGGATGTACGACTGTGTACACCTCTGCCTACCCCTTCAAGGAATACAGGCGTGATGCTATGTTATGTTATAAATGCGCGCGTCGTACTTGATAATTACTTTGTTGCGAAGTTATTTTAAAACTCTGATATCTCGTAACATATTCAATGAAATCACATGATGTAAAGGGCAATTTGGTTCAAAATTAAATACCTGTGATGAACAACGTATTTATTTGGATAAGGATTAATATCATGTTTATAAAAACACCTTCCCAAATAATGCATTATTTTAAAATCAATTTGATAACCATAAAAAAGGGTTATAGTGAGTCAATCTTAAAAGATAGATATTTGCTATCGCGGACTTTTATTAGAACTTTTAACGTGAAACAATTCTGTCATACATGATTTTTACGTAACTTTAATCGTTTACCCAGCGCACGCAACGGAAGCTCTCAAAAGGAATATTTTTTTCCCGTTTTTGCAACATTTTTCATTGATGCTCCGCTCCTATTGATCGTAGCGTGATGTTATATAGCCTATGTCACCCGGGGATAGTGCAGCTTTCTAACGGTGAAAGAATTATTCATATCGGTCCATTAGTTTCGGAGCCTATTCAATGCAAACAAACAAACAATCAAACCTTTCCTCTTTATAGTATTATTATAGAAGTATAGATTAATTTATTACGGTCATTTAAATATACATAATTTCATATTCAGGTTACTGCCTAATTCATATAGTCGCCGCAAGTGCAGGCTGCTGAGAGTGAGGTCCTAGGTTCGATTCAGTCAAGCGTCCGCATCGATAGACACTGGGCAGCTTATATACAACGAAAGTTATTTATGAATTGTGATAGAAAGGAAGATAGTCTATCAGACAAGAGAATAGGTATTTTAGTTAATTATATTACGATAAATTTGGATTATGAATACAAACCGATAATCTACACAAATTGCTGGCCGTACCTATCTTACTAATATAAACTAATCCTACTAATATTATAAATGCGAAAGTTTGTGAAATGGATGGATGTTTGTTAATCTTTCACGCAATAACTAATGTACGGATTTGGATGAAATTTGGCACACAGATAATTTATAAACTGGATTAACACATACACTTTTTATCCCACTTGGACCTAATTCTGAAGTCGGCGGTAGCGACACTAGCCAATTTTGATGTTAAAGATATCGTTAGAATCCTTATACAGTGCTATTCATAGTATATACGAAACCAGAAACTAGTTTGTTCAGAATCGGTAATCGAATCGACTGCAAGAATGTTTAAACCATAATATATTTGGACCAAATAATATAAAAAAAATCCTATAAGTTAGACACAGTAGGTAGGTATGCGGACCAGCTGATCGAGTACCTGGCGCCATGTTCGCGTGGCCGCAGTGCATCAACCCGCGCTGGCCTTGCGCAGTCCCCACGCTGACCCCGCCCCGCGCCACACCGCCTCAGTCACCCGGAAGCTCGAAGCGTACGTGTCGCTTGCGTCCGTGTTCTCATATCGTGTGGTGTGGAAATAATAAATGATGCCGTGAAGGGAGAAAAAATATTGTATATAATATTTATGACAATTTTTAAGCACGCCAAGATGGTAAGGCGGCGAGCATATTTATGTAGCAACAAAACAAGCTTTTAACTTTGTGAGTTTTCATTATACATTTTTTATATTGGTTCTATAAATGAAAATATTTGACCCGTGTCTCAGGTTTCGTATATACTAAGAATAAGCCTGTATTGTCCCGGATAACATACGCTAGGATTTAAAAACATAGTTTTAGTGGCTATGGTACACAATAAGTTGTGAAATAACAAATATAAAAATTCCCCCAAGGGACACGTGCATTTAATTTTTAAATAATTTCATCTTGTAATTAGATAATTGCCATTGAATAAAATGATGTTATGTTTATAAAAATACTTTATTACACACATCACAAGTTCCGAAAAATCCCATACCGAGCATGGGGTACAAACTAACACATCTTTTTCTTTATTCCAACAAATTTACTTCTAAAACATGACTTAGAAAATTAGATTAATAAAAAAAATGTGTTTATAGGTATTTACAATACGTCACCAAACTTAATGGTATTGAAATGCGAATACAATCATATAAAACTAAATCTAGTTCTCCGAGATCTTATTTACAAATTGTATTTACATTTCTTTTAAACTTATATATTTATTTCTACAGTAATATGAGAAATGCAATTATTTACTAATGATTTCGACATAATATTTTTCCGCGGGGATCGAGGCTAACTAACAGCCGCACAGATCGATCTATCGAGGTTAAGCTGAGATTGCCGCAGTCCGTCTGTCGATGGGTGACCATCACTTCACACCGAGACCCCTCCGTGCCCGGAGAGCACGGTTCCGGTTGTCAAATTAAGATCTATAACAGCCGTTACGGTTAGTGAGAGGCCTGAAAGTCTGACAACCAGTCATACCACGAGATATAGTGTTACCAAGTAACTGAGTTGTGGAGGTGAGATAGGCAGTCGCTCCATGTAAACTACGGGTATTAAGCTGCATCTGGTTTGACTGGAAGCAGACCCCAATGTAAAAATGAGTTGGGAAAAGGCTAGGTAGATTGATTGATTCCGACATAATATTTCAATAATGTCCAAATTTTTTGTCACTATTCTCTCACATCAAAAATACCCAATTTTAGCGCTAGTAACAAAATGTATTAATTTTATTAACCTCAATACTAATAATATAAAGCGGAACTCATAAACCATTACAACATATTAGAACAACCTACCATTTATTATTACAACAATTTTATCAACCAATAAAAAAGAAACATTTCAAGATACTTTCGTATCTAATTGAGACTAAGTTCAGTCAATTTTCCAAAATTATATTTAATTAATTTAGATTCAAACTTGTTAATAATAAACACGACAACAATAAAAGATTATACACAAGAAATGTGTTTTCTTTTCTTCCTTATAATTCCTGTTACTTTACTATCTTTAAACAACATGAATAATACTAATTCTGGAATTAGCTTGTATACTTCACATTACAACTATCGGACGAAACTTACCACTACCACACTAATACCACTAAGTATTAGTAGTATGTCGAATAATATTAAACGAGTCCCATTCTGGATTCGATAAAAGTCGTAAACCATGTCACGGCAGTGGGACCTAGTACAGAAGTTGCTTTGAGAAGGCACCGGCATGAATAGTTCTTACAAAAGGTGACTTTAATTTTAGATCTATTTCTAGACTAACGAATACAATACATCAATAAAGAAAACATTTATCCGGGAGGCGCAGGTTCGAATCCTGCTCGCGACCGTATTCTTTTCTACAAAAAAATATAACTTTAAGGATCGCTAAGCATGCATTAATGCTTTTCAAAGATTTATCTGTATCAATAAAGAAATCAAGAGCTACAAAGCTGCGACAGCTGCAAGATTGCTGTATGCCGAGTGAGTGACACCACATTTCGATAAGTACTGCGGCGCACTTTTTTTACACCCTCTCTATACTGGGGGGAACTAAGATTCAACAAGGAGGGTGAATGATGCCCGTCTTACTTAAAAAATTTCAACAAACAAGGCAATAATTATTTAACGCTTTATTCCCTAATAAACGTTTTTTTTTCTCATCACAGGCGACGCGGGTAATAGAAAAATAAAAGTGTATAATAATAACAGGTTTCATTAAATACCTTTTTTGCGGAGTCATTTACGTATTAACCGGTCTTATAAGTATTCTCCAGTGAAGTGATTAATTTAAAGTATCAGCAGTAACATTTATCCGAGCACAAATAACAATATTTCGATCACGTTATTTAGTTATTTTTTTGCTAAGACCGTAATTACCTTTTTTGCGGAGTCATTTACGTATTAACCGGTCTTATAAGTATTCTCCAGTGAAGTGATTAATTTAAAGTATCAGCAGTAACATTTATCCGAGCACAAATAACAATATTTCGATCACGTTATTTAGTTATTTTTTTGCTAAGACCGTAATTATTTTCTAGAATAGTAACGATGTATACTAGCTTTAACATCTGTTCCACTGACAAATTTTAGTATACTGGATAACAACATTAGGTTTCTCACACAAATGAGTACCTAAAGTTTTTCAACAATAGCTAAAGCTTTATTAGAACATTTGAATCAATGTACAAATAACACTGTCAACTAAACCTAAGATAGTTATAGCCAAGTTTTATTATAATGACTATGTCCATAAACCTTATCGACCAAGGCTGACTAAAAGTGCATACAAATTGGCAAAAGGACGAATGCATAAGAATCTTGTACTGTACAGACAAAGTATTTATTTTATTGAGAGTATGGCACCCATCCGCCAACTTGTACGCATTTTCACAACCATCCTTACGTCTGACGTCACCTTATTATCTATTTAACATTTTAATACACCGATACGGCGAAACAATACCTGATCAGAGTTGCCAGACCAAACAGAAGTCCCAACAGTCTTGTAAATTTTGCCAAATGGAAAATGTTGTAATTTATGCTTGTTGCATAGATAATTTATTTAGTATACTCATCTGGCACTGGTAGGCAGTGAATAAGGTCCACATTAAATCGCTGTCTTCCTTCGTCTTTTTTTTTATATAAAGTCTTTCAATATCCCAATATTTAAATGGACAACGACGAAAACAACCGGTACATATATTGGGAAAATTTCTGTGGTCTAACAGCTCTTTCTTTTTGCATCTGCTATAGGAACATGGAGTTCCTCGTCGCATTCGGCGAGAAGCTCTGTTCAGGTAACATACTGGCGTCTCCGTACACTGGTGCAGTGGGACCACTAGACGCGAAGGGGCTTCGAGACCATGTCCGCGAGCGGTTCAGGATGGGAGACGATTCTGGAGGTAATACTGTCTCGTTTGGGTCAACAGGCATCCGGATTGGTGCTTTGCGTTGCATTCTTGATTGTACTGTGGAAGATGGTATGTTTAGCATGTATGTGGAATATATAGGGATGAAATCAAGTGATTAAACTGAATTCTGCGATGAAACTGGAAAAATATCCTTAAGATACACTTGTCAAACGAAAAAAGATTTAGACTTCCCATACAATTGATATTGAGCTTTTTATTAATTGAAAATAAAAAGACATTGTTGCTGTTTAGTTCTGTTTTGAAAGTGCTGCTAAGTTAAGTATCCAGTGTTCTTTAATTTATTCGCCAACCCTAAAATGACTTGGGAGCCATTATTAAAAGCAAAATACATCCAAATTAGAAATAAAATTTTCAAAGTAGAAATACTTGTGAAAAGAATCAGATTTAAATTCGTTTGGAAATCAATTTATATTACAAAGATTTATCTTGTAACTTACTGTATAAGTACGCAGCAGCGGCCGCGGCGATAGTTATCACGGTTGACATATACGGCCTCAGCAGAGAGAACAGCGCCCCCAGCAATGTTCCACACGCCACGTCACACTCTCTCTGGACTTCTACTCGCAATTCCTGGGCGGTCAGTTTAGAGCGAACGGTCACCCAACCGTGACCGCATGTTGACGCTTCGTTTGTCACTATTACGGTCATGTCATCTGGAAAATTAAAAAAGAAATCGTTTGCCTTGTTGGAGGTCGTGGTGGCCTAGTGGTTACGGGCCCGCCTCTTGAGCCACAAGTTGTGATTTCACATCTGGCATATATCAATGTGCCTTTTTTAATGATAAATGTACTTCCTTAGTAAATCTAAGATATCACAGACATACGGTGAAGGAAAACCACATGAGGAAACCTGGTACTTAATGGTCTGAAATCGCAAACACGCAGTAAACTAGCGTAGTGATCAATGCTCTTGCCTTTTCTGTATAGAAGAGGCCCTTGCCCTGCAGTGGGGTAGTAATGGGCTGGTTATACGAGTGGTCGGAAGCGCGGCTGCTGACCGTGAGGGCTAGTGTTGCCGAACTATCGATAGTTTAACTTTAGCTAGTTGACCTTGAAAATCTGTTACACTATAGATAGTATCGATACCATCGATAGCAGAGGACGCATCAATATGATTGAAAATGTGCAATACTATCAGTACTATCCATAGACTCGATAAATACTACTATCTATAATACTGATAGTATTGATAGTACTGATAGTATCGATGGTAGTGATAGTATCGATAGTACTGATAGTATCGATAGTATTGATAGTATCGACAGTACTGATAGAATCAATAGTACTGATAGTATGGATAGTATCGATAGTATTAATAGTATCGATAGTACTAATAGTACAGATAGTTTCGTTATTTAGTTGACAATCGATAGTCGACCCGTCGCTGAGTTCCTAGATCAGGCAATGTTATTGGACTTTTAGCCGACTTCAAAAAGGAGGAGGATCTCAATTCGGTTAGTTTTTAATGTATGAACTCAGATTACTAAGTTTCTGATCCGATTACTGTGGTTCTTTTTTATTCGATTCGGTATATGCGACTTCAAACCTATCTGTAGGTAGTACATAGGAATAATAGTACTTTACTAATATTATAGGTATTAAGGTTTGGACAACAAGTATTTTGGATTAAATCTTTAGTAAGTTATTTTTTAGTTCTTTTATTTCATATTTTTTGTGGAGTTTCTGAAATCAGGTTTTTAAACGTATTTTTTCTGGTATGTTTCCAGTTGATGGTAATACTCTCACCTTCCATGGGACTAAATAACTACATCGATGAAATATGGGTGTACCACACTACTCCTCTGCCTAATCCTTCTGAGCTACAGGCGTTATGCTATATAACGCCTGTAGCTTAAAAACGTTAAGTATTTTAAAAACCTGATGACCTGTTTAAAAACGTTAAGTAGTTTAAAAACCTGATTTCAGAAACTCCACAAAAAATATGAAATAAAAGAACTAAAAAATAACTTTCGTAAGACACATTCATATTAGTTATAGTTTAACGGTTATTACTCACGCGCATACTTCGGGATTGCCCGACTAGTTTCGAACTCGAACGGAGCTCTTATTCATGAGCTGAGCCCGCGTCGATGTCGCGAGTCAAACTCGAACTAGTCGGGCAATCCCGAAGTATGCGCGTGAGTAATAACCGTTAAACTATAACTAATAAAAAATAACTACATAGTCCTATTTATCAGTGTATGTGATAAGCATAATCAAACTAGTATAATGTAGAACATTTTCTGTATTCTTTTGTTATGTAAACTCAGTAGATGAGAGAATGGTTTGGGTTAGGGGACGTGGATCGCTACTTGCACCGCTTCCTAAACCAAGAAAAAGTTGCAGTTTGGAGCCTATGAGTTTCTGACAACTAATAAGAGATCATACACAACTGCATATAGCGATGTAAAATCCGTGCCAAATTTCCTTACAGTAATAATTTAAAATAATATGAAATATAGCTTACCATTATCAACAATAGTTTCCAATTTCAGTCCCGGGGAAGGCGTCAGTCTGACTAGCTTCAATGCTTGCGGATGACCGGACACAGTGAATGTTGTTGGAGGATTCAGTAAAGACACTTTGTTGGTAGACAAGCGAATTAGAGGCAGTAGTAACACTTTGGTACAAGCTCGGTATGCCCCCCATTCGGCACAAAGTTCAACTTCCGACGCATCTGTTATTGGCGTCGCTGGGATTATTTTGCAGCCCATTTGACCTGGATCAATAAAAATAGAAATATTTAAAGGGAGATAAATCTTTCAAACATGCATTCCTATGCGGGGAAGTTTAAAGTTTTTTTTTGTAGAAAAATAAATGTTTAGGGACTGAATAGATAGCGAAACTCGAATAGCTTGCGTATGTGCATATATTTGCGGGCGATGCACAGGTAATTGCATGACTACCCTGAATATTGTGGAAGTAGCTAGATATTATATTTACTTGCATACATAAAAATAAAAAATAAAATCTTACCGTTGATAATATCCAGTACTGGCACAGCTGTGTGTGGTGCTTTAGTTCTGCAAGTGTACGGCAGTTCAATGGTGGTGCCCTCTAGCGCGTACCGCTGTTGTTCCGTGCAGAGAAGTGGGCCTGATGTAAGGCCTGTCGCTGTAAACGATAGCGGGACTAGCGCTGCTGGCCATTCGCCGGGGAGGAACTCCATCTAGTGATACAAATTTGTTACATAATACAATGTGAATTAGAAGTCCCTGGTCATAGTTTGAGGGGTGAATTTACTCATGTTTACCATCAACTTTTACTATAGAACTAAACTTCGAAAGCGCGAAAAAATATTAGCTGCTCCATACTTTCTGGACGAGTAGGTATGAACAATTTTATAGAGGATATGTTTTTTTTGTTGTGCTTGTGACGTTTCATAGTGAAAATTGTTCGTACTCATGGGTAAATTCCCCCCTTAATTAAGACTACGGCTTCTGTTTTTTACCACTACATAACCAGTCCATAACTGTGCTGGTATAGGGCAATTGCTTTTTCTCAGGGCTCTTAGATTACTTACTACATACCACGCTAGGTCACTGCGTGTTGACGATGTCAATCTATTAATTAAGTCGAACCCGCTACACTCGGCGCAAACTCTCTCGACCACAGTGGTCATGCCAAATGTGTCGCTAAGCTCGATGCTGGATTGCAGCCCAAGCCAAAGGCGAGGGCCTGATCCAGCCAATTGTATAATGACGAAAGCACACATTTCATTACACATTTAAAAGGAAAAAAATGCATAAAATATTAAACTGATTTTACCACGCCATAGTTGTAACTTTTATAAATCTGACTGACCTTGTCTAACTGAGTCTGGTGCAATGTGAACATGTTATGTGGTCTATCCAACCGCAACACGTGCGTGCCGGGCGTGTCGTGCACTAGTATTGCTAGCGATACTCCGCTGCCAGCGAACACGGCCACTCCGGCCGGAGATCTCCAACCCACGCCTTCCAGGCATACGCCCCAGCTGCCCGTTACTGGAAATACAGAATTTTTTAACTGCAATTCGGGGTGTCGTTGTTTACTGAGAGATCCCTATTTGATTGGTAAGATCGTTATAATTGCTGGTATGTTACAAGAACACCAGCAAAATTAACCAAGCATTTGGGCACTTTATCAATTCGTAAAACTTAATCCGACTAGATAAAGACAACAAAAGTTGAAAAAATCCTGCCATTTTTTTACAACACCCAAGTGGTTTTAACAGTTGGCCAAATGGAAATATGAGAAAGTTTAATAATTTTGAATGTTATTACCATTTCAAGCACTTACCAACCACTCTGTCGGCACGTAGGTCGGTCCCGGTGACCCAAACTTCATCCTTCAGCGTCACGCCGCTTACAGACCCTTGGAAGGTCATGAACGTGCCCACTATATCCAAATTAGGTATCAACAGCTCGGTTCCGAGGATACTGAAAATATTATAGAAAATTAGAGAAAGAAATAAACTTCCTGCCAATTATGTAGGGGGTTGGATCAGTAGAAAGGGGGTTACTAGGGATGATAAGAGATGTATCGAAACACAGGTAACACCAATCCCAAACTCATCATGTTTATTTATTCTAATAAAATATATCTTATTTATTTAAGTTCGGTTCCGCGCATCTCAATCAACAATACAATATAATACAATAGATGAAAGAAAAGTACGGTCAAAAAGTTATTATATTAAATGGAAAAAGAATACGGTCGCGAACAGGATTCGAACCTGCGCCTCCCGGATGAATACTCCAGGCGCTCTGACCACTAAGCCATCTCGATCTCGTGCTCACCACCGCGAATTCTTCTTCCATATTCTAACACGTCTTATGGCGACGTCATTGCAATCAATTCAGTCCCTATACTGGTGACCGAACCGACACGAATTTAATATAATAACTTTAGAGTTCGCTAAGCATGCGTTAATGCTTTTCAAAGATTTATCTTGAATTATTAAGGTAATTGCATTCATTACGGCATTGTATTAACTGCAAAGTTGGTCGTGTCGGTTCGGTCACCAGTATAGGGACTGAATTGATTGCAATGACGTCGCCATAAGACGTGTTAGAATATGGAAGAAGAATTCGCGGTGGTGAGCACGAGATCGAGATGGCTTAGTAGTCAGAGCGCCTGGAGTATTCATCCGGGAGGCGCAGGTTCGAATCCTGTTCGCGACCGTATTCTTTTTCCATTTAATATAATAACTTTAGAGTTCGCTAAGCATGCGTTAATGCTTTTCAAAGATTTATCTTGAAAAGTACGGTCGTGAACAGGATTCGATTCTACACCTCCAAGCGACCGACCACTAAGCCATCTAGACCCCGAAATCGTGAGGTTTTTCTTGGAGGCGCAGGTTCGAATCCTGCTCACGACCATACCCCCCCCCCCCCATGTATTATTTCTTATTCGCTACGCATGCGTTAATGCATTTGAAATTATTATCTAAAACAGTCATTACCTACATATTAGGGTCTGCAAATATTTTAATGATAATTTAAGTGAAGTTGATCCTTTTCACGATTCTTTGTATACCATTAAAAAACATGTTAGGTCCAAGCTGTTGAAAGCAAACTAAACCGCATTAGAAGAATAAGTTTCGCATAACATAATTGATTCACAGAATTTATATATTAGTATTGCATACCTGCCTATGTTTTGAATAGTTACGTTCGACACCACTGCTTGTAACCTTATACTGTGTTGTAATTATTTTAAGGAACCTCCAGGTCTGTTATCCTACCTAAATATTCCTTTAACATGTTTGTATACGACTGTATGAGTTCTAAATAAAAAAAAAATAAAAAAAAAATTCGAGTGATGCTGTGCTTACCTGTCACTAACTCTCGCTGGTCGGGAATGCGCAGCTAAGGGCGCGAGTGCCGACACATTAGCGTGCGGCGCCAGTAGTGCTCGCCCCACACTGTTCCTCATTACAAGTCGAACACTGGTCTCATGCGGTTCTCCCGAAGGTTCCGCCGTACAGTACGATGGTACTGCCACTTCGACGTGGATCACCTGTGGAATAGAAACATTATTATTAAAATAAAATATAAAATAAATAATTTTCGTTTCCGTTCGTTTAATTCAGGCATAAAATAGAGACAGTTTTAAAATACATTAGACATAACATTCGATTCAGTTTATAAAATTCATTAAAAATGTACCATAACATATTAGTATACATTCTATACAATAATAAATTCATAAAAATATTAAGTTTAAAATTATGATATAATTGAGCTAAGTTGGTTATTTATACTCGAGGCTGGATTGCAGCCCGAGCCGAAGGCATGACTTGTAATGCAACCAAGAGTCTTAATCAAAGCTGGTAAGCAGACAATCTGGGCACCCCTGACTCAAGTGATGAAGACAGCGCGTGGTTTTATTCGGTAATAAATAGACATGAGACTCCGTTTTTGTCTTTAGATGCAGGGCATCAATAAGCAAAAAACAATGAATTAAGAAAATTTATAAGCACGCCAGGCATTTTAAAATCTTATTAGTCTATGTTACCCGGGACAATGTAAGGATCCTAACGATACCCCATACAAAATCGGTTCAGGCATTTAGAAGTTATGGTGGAATAAAGAAACACACAAACTCTTTTTTTGGGCAGTTGTGTAAAAAACACTAACTGGAACTGTCTCTTCTGCAGTAGTCAAGTACCTATATAGCTAAATCTTATGTAAAAAAATATATTACTTATAATTACAGAACAAATCTGAAAAATACTCACAGTCTCTCTATAAATATTATTCCTGTCATCTTTATGCTGTACCACAATCACGCCATGACCCGGCCTAACCGCCGTCACTTCACCGGATGGGGTCAAAGATAGGGCTCCGTCTCCATAAGCCTTCCAAGTTCCTCTAGGTAAAGACTTCAACTTTATCACCGAGCTGACGGCTAAAGCGAGGCGGTCGCCTGAAGATAATTCCTTGGATAAACCTTCCACTGATGTTCGGATGTCTGAGATGCCGAGAATTTCTAGTGTACTGTCCCAAGACCGGGTTTCTGCTACCTGTTGGGTTGAGAACGATGATTGAAAATTATAAATATATAAACTGCCTCGTCCCACGCGCGACTGCTGATCATGAGGTCCTGGGTACGATTCCCGAATCGGGCAATGTTATTAGGTGTTTCTATTAGGAAATTCTCGATAGCGGCCCAGAGTTTGGAATTGTTCCCGATATGTGGTAATAGGCTCACCACCTATTTCATGAAATTTAATAATAGCATTGGTGAAATGTGGGTGTACACTGTACACTATGTTTACCTCTGCCTAACTTTACTCCAACCAATAGGGTGCGTTTTGACATTTTAAATTTACCCCGCATGATTCTCACTTTTCCACTTTAATATGTTACAGTTAAAACACGACTAATAAAAAAAAATTGAATAGGTGTCATTCTACAGCAATAAAGATTACGAATTAATATATTTGACCTAAATTCACATGAATCACATGCATATTCCCTACTGCAATGATTAGATGTGCCAATGTGCCATACATTGTGCCATATGCTATGTGAATGTAAAAAATCTATAATTTTATACCTCGACTACTAATATCGACGCAACGTACCAAAAATGAAAGGCGTGCTGTTACCCCGCTGGACGTAATCTTACCTGTCCCAAATTCCTCACTCTGACATCGATGGTGATGACTCCGGGCTTCAGCGGGACCACTCGCACTGATAGGCCTTCAGCTACTGATCTCTCCAGCATATCTGGAAATAGTCATTGAATGTTAGGCGTTAATTAATTAATACATTATAATATCTCATAAAAAAATGAACAGCATTTTATTGGTAAACTTACTTAACTTACTTACTTTTCAAATCAAATCAAATCAAATTTATATAACTTTTTATGTTCTTTTTTATTATTATTTTGATAAGTTTTTTTTTTATTATAATGGTAGTAGACGCCATTGTAAAAGAGGCGGGACTTCTTAAATTAGATTAATTTAATAATACCGGTTCATCACAAGGATATATCGCACTTGTTATAGGCTAGAAAATCGTAAGATAAATTTAAATTTTAGTCAGTTTTCACGTTATCATACTCCCTTTTAATTCGTATCCAATAAAAACTATCAACAATTTAATCTTATCCCACAAATTATGTTATTCTTTCATATTTTTTATATGATACAGTGAGCAAACTAGCCTACGTGTCACCTGATGGTAAATGATCAACGCCGCCCAATAACATTACGTTGGTAACATCCAGTCTCATTATTATACGTACAAATAAGTATATAGTGTATCAAAATTTAAACTTCTATATTTGACAAGTAAAAATTTAATATAACATACCATCGGCATGAGTAGTATACAGTCTAGCGGCAGCTGGGTCTCGTACAGTCCAAGTAACACGCGGCGGCGGTTGTAAGGCGGAGAGAGCTCCAGCACTCAGTCCGCCTGCTTCTATCCATATTGGACTGGGAGATCCTACTAGTAAACTTTGAGTAGCTGCCTTCACGCGGACTCCTGATATTGGTATGACCTGGAAAGTTTTTAATCATAAGCCTCTAGATAACGCAAGGCCTTTTCCGAAAAAACAGCGTCCTACAATAAATGTAGTAGGAGCAGGGACTGGACAACCCCGCTTAAGGGTTATGCCTTTTGACAGGGTAACCCGTACATAGGGTAACTCAAATCGCAGTGTTACCTTTTGTTCGAGTTACATCCTCGGAACCCAGCGAAATGGTTAACACCTTTATTATGGTAACCACGTAAAGGGGTTATCCCCTTCAATGACCTAAGCCTTTGAAGAGGTTACCTTCGCGAAAAGCTTTTATTCGTGTTACCCTGAATTACCTAATAAACTTGAGCTGCATGTAGTGGATGCTTGCCCCCAAGCGGCGGCGGCGGCGCCTCATTGCCTACTGTACCTACTGTAGTTAAACGACAGTAAACAAGCAAACTTGAACTGTAAGATCATATAGACAATCATGATAATTCCAAGCTCAGTACATGCAACAATGACGCCGCCGGGCGGTAAGATGTCACGTGCGGTCGTGGTTATGCAAATTTCAAACTAATGTCGATTATAAAGATTGCATATTACAATGTCTTGGGTTGGAAAGGCTTACCCTGTTACAATGTTACCGGGTATTCAAAGGGTAACCAGTTCGGAAGGGGTTACATTACACCTGTTCGAGGGTGTACATGACATGTATCATAGGGTTTCTTTTTGAAGCGCTTAAAAAAACCCTTTCAACGAGTATCTGGCCGGTCCCTGACTAGGAGCTAGTATCTTTCAACAAGCAACATACTTGTTTAATTGCACCCGATTTTATTTGTCGTTTTCTTAACATTTCATTTTATTTGCCAAAATGGTTAAATCACCCTTTTCTTTAAACATCTACTTTTCAAGCCATTTCTGGACTAACTGGAGTAATCACGTAAAGTCACCGAAATACAGGACGCGGGCCAAAAAAGCTAACGTAACGGTGACAAGCATGTTTTTGTACAAATAATCGAAGAATTGTTTCATATATTAATATATTTACTTTTTGACTGCCTCGTTGGTCTAGTGATCCCAAGCGCGACTGCTGAGCATGAGGTCTCGGGTTCGATTCCCGGGTTGGGAAAAGTGTTATTGAGGTTTTCTGTTAGAAAATTCTCAGTAGCAGCCCGGAGTTTGGAATTGTACCCGGTAGATGGCAATAGGCTCACCACCTATTACATGGGACTTAATAATAGCATTGGTGAAATGTAGGTGTACAACTGTGTACACCTCTGCCTACCCCTATGTTATGTTATGTTATTAATATTTTTGTACAAAGAATCTTCGATTATTTGTACATTCAACTATTAGCACGATCATCTGCAAGTACCGAGTTATGTAAAGCAGCCAGACCGTGTAATCCAGCAATTGCAACCCTTATCTAAATTCCCGTTAAAGCATCTCCGCTACTAGAATATATTTGGAGAGAAACAAATTTTATAGATAAGGGACACATAAGCATAATGAAAAATTTCAAAGGGTAAACAGTGTTACCTCAACTTCAGATTCAGCGCTCGCCATTTCAACATTCGCGAAGTCAGTCGCCATAAGTTTGATCCGTGAAGTACCCAGCGATAAGCCGTGGACTGAACCCGACGATGTGACCTGCCGACAAACCACACATGAAATACGGATACATAGTTTGATTATAATGTATCTTAAAAGGACTGAGACAAATTTATTTATACGTAAAATCCATAATTTATTTATTTATTTTATAATTTATGCACACACATTACATAATAATAAGAAAAAAAAGGGAAAAGAAAACTAAGTACAAAGGTACTGCTTATTTCTTTAGAAATTTCTTACAGCAGACCTGCGAAAGGAGAAATAATAAGTAAAAGCGGAGAACACAGTGTGTAAACAATAGGACAGGAATAATATAAACATCATGGTGCCGGTTATGTTGGCACAACATACTAAATTAAACTAAGGTAACTAAAACCTATAATACAATACTATCTAACTAAAAACGATATATATATATATAACTATAAACACACTATTTATTTAAATTTGATTGAGTAAAAGAGGCCTCAATTTAATTCATTTTAAGAAAACTTAGACCAGCGTAAACCACGTGTAGCCTTGCATAGAATTCTTGGGTTTTCAATTCGTTTTGAAGCTTATGTGGTCGAAGCAAGGTCTATATTTATTTAAAAAATATAATAAACATATAAAGTTTATCTTCAATACTCGGAGACGAAGAACCTTAGAGTATACTCAGATTGGCTTGATGTATCAAGACTCCTTTGCATTGCCATCCACTGGCTTGCGATGACGCTTATTTTCAGTTCGGGTGCCTACCATATAATCAATAATGTAGGTTAGTTATTAATTATTATTAATGACATACCTCGACATGGTTGAGTCCTGTAATAGCTCTGTAGTGTAGTGCGGCGAGGTGGGGGGGAGGTCCACCCGTGTGACGTAGTTGTAGGCGGGCGCCCGGCGGTACTCGAGCCTTAGACGGCATCACCTCCAATGGCGGGAATACTAAGACCTGTTGAAATTGTATCAAGTCAAAACAGAATCACGCCTGTTTTCCATTGGAGTAGGGAGAGACTATAGATTTCCACTTGCAACGATTCTGACACACCTCTTTCGCTTCATCTATGTTCATTAGCCTCTACATACATATACATGCTCGTCCAAACAAAAGTCAAAACATGTACCTACATAATTATTATTTTGAACACTTTGAGGGACACATGGCGAGACACAATAGAATTTTAATCTTATAACGTCTATAAACGTCGAGAGTCCCCTGAAAGTGTTAGGCCACGTAGTAACGTGTCGGATCTCTGTGTTTTTCAGTCTAGGCTAAAAGAAGCGTCCACGGCTTTATGTTTTATGCTTACGTAATATAGAGATATTGATTTTTGAATTTGATGTAGATAAACTAAACTAATATTAGAAAATTGCTATATTTTACTAAAAGTAGGCAGAAACAATGTCACCGTAGTCGAGGTCGGCTTGAATTACAGTATTCTAAAAATGAGACAGGGAAATTAAGAAATGTCTAATTTAAATTAAGATAATTTTATAATTCGAGAGGCTATAAAGAATACCGACATTTTTTTTTTCGGAATCCTCGTCATAATCTCCTTACCTCAACTTCAGGACTCCAAACGCCTCCAAACAGGGCACGAACCTTCCCTGTTCCCTCTTTCACTCCGCATAAGCTATTGTCCTTCACAGTGATGTAGCCAGTGGCCCTCCATTCAGGAGAGCGTCCTACCGATAAGTATCGATGTGAAATGCCCTTCACTAGTGCTGTAATAGGCACACATGCGCCTACACCCACCGCACGGGACGTTGACACTTCCACGCTTAACACTTCTTCAATGTGCACCTGTTATGAAAGAAGGTTTTTCTGGTTATGACAATCAAAAATCTTTATTACAGAGACACAGAGCTGTGAACATATTTATCATTGTTATTGTATTACATGAAATTGATCTTTATGCTATGTAGTAAAGATTTGAATTTCATTATAGTTAGTTGTCAGGACATCAACGTTGCTTAAGAATACTTAATGTTTTTTTTTTTAAGGAAATGGTCGATTTATGTACCGACTATATTAATACCAATAAGTTACTTTCTGTAATCTCACAGTATTAATCAATATTAAGTTTAAGGCATGTTTACAGAGTTAAAAAAGCGAAAACAACTATGATTAACAGCAAAGGCAAATCAAACTAAAATAGAGTCAGCACCAACACTTCTTTCTACTACAGCCAATCAGAGATTATTGTTAGATTGTTACAGATACATTAGCAAATTATATCTAAAAGGTTTCAGCCACAATAGATTTATTTGGAAAACGCATTAGTATAGTTCCTCAGTTGTCAACTCCATTACTAGGCATTTTGCCATCCATAACAATATTATAAATGCGAAAGTAACTCTGTTTGTTTGTTTACCTTTTTGTTTAGATTGTATCTTGGGGAAGGACATAGGCTACCTTTAGTCGCGCAGACGAAGTCGAGGGCCCTAACTAGTATCGTTATAAATGATCTGAAGTTGTTTTGCGGATACTATGGCAGCTTTAATAATAACAGCATTTACATAACTGAAAACTAAACTTTCACCTACAACCTTGAACAATCCTCACCTCAACAAGTTGCTTCTCGCCTTGCACACACAGGTCGGTGACCGCAAGGTCATATGATCCAGGTCCGGGCACAGTAGCAGTCAGGGAGCCATTCTCGACTTCTGCTGACACTCCTTTAGGTGTCTCCACAGCGTAACGACCGCTCCCACCGGTCACACTCGCTATATTGGTGACTATTTCGCTTTCCCAAGCTATGTTCACCTGAGAGACAAGATTTAATTCAGGAATTATTGGTCGCAATTATACTTATTGTATTTTGTATAGTATAGGGAGTAATCAAGCATTTGTGAATACAATCTTTCTTCTTTAGATTTCTTCTTCTTTCTTGTCCATTTCTACTTCTCAGTGGCATCTGCTATATTACAATCCCGTACTCGTCACAACCTTCACGTAAATAATGAAATTGAAATCAATAAGTTCGAATTGAGTACTAAAAGGCTTGACAGGAGAAAATGAGAATCGTCAAGTGTAGTGTTTAAACAGATGTCATTATATTCAGGTAGAGGAAACCACAGCAATATACAGCTCATGCAGGATATGTAAAATTCTAATCGATAACATTTTATTCTTACCTTGAGTGGATCGCATTTCAACGGAGCAACGACCCTCGCTTGAATAGACGCAGTGGCATCAGGTATGCTCGCTTTTAACAAACCATTCCATCCGATCGCTAGATCATCGGCTAACACTACCTGTTAACACAATAGATTTTTAGGATGGGCAGAGAAAAGTGCGAGTTCAACGTCAAAATTAATAAAGTTCTCGAACAATGGATCTCGTTGAAACAGACAAGCACGTATGGACAGCACATCCTTTGAAAGCTTTGGCCACATAATCGTAAGAGGAGAATCTGTGCTTGATTATTTGTCGAGCCAACACGGGGTTTCATCGAAAGATGGGTGAATGGGGTTTGCAGATGTGCAGTGTAGTACTTACCTGGTAATACTTGTACGGCACAGGCACAGGCACATATTCAGGATGCGGTTCCACAAACAGTCTGTCAGTAGCCTTATACTGTAAGCCGGGGTGGTGTGGTTCAACCTCCCATGACATCTTAGGACCATTCTCGTCTAGAAGTTCACGTCCTATCGCATCTAAGAGGGTCACTTTTACTGAGAGTTCTTGACCGGGGCGGAGCCAGATTGCCTGTCTATAAGGAAATAATAATTATATGTTTTATTAATAATTTTGTTCTTAGTTTTACAGGTACAAAGATCGATGTTCCCGTGCTAGTGTTAGTACACTGGCTGTATACAACATGTCACAATGTACATACTTGTGCGGCGTGGAGCAGTTGCCGGGCGTGTCGGGCGGCTCCAGGCGCACGCGCGACACGTGCGGCGCGCATCGCGCGTCCAGCGAGACTGATTCACGTTCGTCGTCCGTTTGCGATGTTAACTCTAGGCGAGATTCGCCTTTCTGTAAATACACACGTTGGTTTAAGATAAAGGTAAGTATGTGTTACTTCGTTAGGGGCTAATTCACACAGTCCGTCGGCCGTTGTGCCGGGTACCATGCAGACCATCAAACTCTTATAGGATGGTAAATGTTTCGTCGGCCACCGGAGCATTCGGCGAGACGCCGCCATACCGTCAAGACTATCATTAATCGAATATCATATATGACTCTGCAAGAGCTTGACGATATTTTTTATGCCTGTCCCGGAATCGTGCCGACTAAAACGACACGGTCCACCACTAACATTAGCCAGGACTCCGAGATCGCAGCTAAATTCGTTGCAGCCCCAGCAAGTTATGATGCGTCGAATGCATCGACAACTAATTCGGGCGACGAATTATCGAAGCCTGTCGCCCGCAGGCTATTATTAATCCACCGGAGTTCTTTGAACTGCTGAATATCATTGAGCGGCCTCCGACTTCTGGCGCATCTTCTGTGGTAGAATTGAGATGTTTGCCTTTCCCTCTCTTTCCGTCACCTACTAAGCGAGCATCACAAAAGAAGGCGACGGCTTCTCAAACGATTTACGGCCTGCCCAGCCCCTTTCAATCCGCAACTAGGAATCAAAGTTCATGGCTTACACGGTGTCCTGTTGTGGGACGCACATGCCACGCACCGACCTTAAGGCCCGTATTAATCAACCAATCTCCTATTTTGTCAGTAGGTCCTAATTGCCAATCTGTACTATCAAAACTTATTAAATTTTAAAGTTCTGTAGGTTAACCGGTGTAAGTGGTCTCCTGGTTTTTTTGGACAGGAGCATGCATAATTTATAGCAGTCACAAAACCAAAACAAATTTGATATCCTATTCCGATGAACAGAGACGTCCATGTCAAAACGGGGACAATGTCAACACGATCGACAGATTTTGCCGAATAGTCTTAAAAAATCACTCGACTCTTGCTTTGTCGCCACGCGCTTTCAGCGACACAATCGAAAAAGTCGCGTGACCAATGTGTAGTAATTCCGCGCATATCTAGATCTTATTTTCGCACAGTAAATAAATATGCATTTTAACTCAGTGATAGTAGTTTTCTATAAATTCATATAAAAAATAGTGATACATACCCTGCGACACTTGAATGTAAACAGTTGTACATCCGGGTAGCGGTGAGGAGAGGGCCCATCGCGTGTCTTCAGCTCAGCCACGCGGGTGTCGTGAGACAATGGTATTAACGCTTCACCTTCGGCTAACACCTGTAAAAGAAACGATAATATAGTGTGCGAGTATTTGACGCAGAATGAGCGTATACGGTACAAACAGTTTCTATAAGCAGGCCTCTATTGTATCTTTTATGGAAGTAAATATTATTATTATTATAACATTTATCCTTACTTTTACAGCTTAACTTACCGGTAGTGTGGCACCGGGTAACGCAGCAGCGTGTAGCGGCCACAGTAAGCTAGGCGCCGCTCGGACAGCCACACGCGTCGTGTCTCCGATACGTCCGCGGGACACGCGCACTGTGGACACGCCACGAGTACTCCATGCACATTCTAGTACGCAGCACGCACCATCTGTAACATAAAATGGCGATAAAAAAAATACAAGATTTTTGGATGGGAATATGTCAGTACGCACTTTTGAATGCCTAATTGGCATAAAAATTGTTAAATAAACAAGATTTTACCATGAAAATGTGCTTTAAAATTGAGATCTGTTATTTGGGTATTTTAAGATTACGCATTGGTTATTTTAAAATATTTTAATAGTGTCAGTTAGAACCTGCACAGTCTATGTCAACTTCGACATAAGCAAAATCATTTACTAACGATGGATATATTAGTGTTATATTATTAACAGAAAATCAGTATTCAAGAATAATGAAAGCTCTTAAAATGTAAAGTATATGTCATTTATACGTACCTATAGGTTGCATCCATTTTGCGACCGTAACATTTTGCGGCTCAGGGCCCTCCAGTAAAGTGACAGCGAACGATCCACAGTTACATCTACAAAAAAATAGACAGGTTGTAATGACTGACGTCACTTTAAGTTTGCACGATGTGAACTTGCTATTTCACATATTAATAAAATGTACAGTTAACAATGAAGTACGACGGTAAGACTTCGGTGTCACGGGGCGGGCGTTCAAACCCAGAGGCCGTCTTTATTTTCTTTTTGGATTTGTTTCAACATTCATAATTGAATGAGTAGTTCGGTAATATTTAACTGGACGGTCGTGAGGTTGAAGGACATTCCCACCTTGGCACTAGCCAGAAGCAGACGTGTGACGCTTGAAGCGAGTTTGCTGACATATACCGTCATATTGAATATTATTTTCATTGGTGCAGTAAATGTAAATCGAGTACGATTATTGTTTAAGATATAAATTATTGTGAACATCTTTCATCAGTAAAGGGGTGAGTAGATGCCTATGTTGGACTTTAAGTATTTTGGTGTGTATAGCTGATTACTCGCTAGGAGTTAATTCCGATGTTATAGTAGATGTTTAATTGTTCCAGCCTACCGTCATGCCCTTTCATTGGAGGAGGTTGTATAGTGGAGTGCTATAGCAATGGAACAAAAGCATAAAATGTTATCCGCTAACCGTATGTAGAAGTCACTTAAATATTTGCATTTGTCTCGCGATAAGGAAGAACCCCACGCCGCCGACGGCTTCTGGATTGGTAGGGTTCCGGGTTGCAACGACACTTGCGTTGAAAACAAAACCCTCCTGGCGCCCCAAGCATTAGTTTTAAGTAGTGTCATAGTATAAGTTACTACTAGGTTTATTTAGATTAAATGGTAATGGGTTTCCGATTGTTTTATTCGCATACCACCTAATGAGAACATAACATGGCGCCCAACGTTAAAACTTTATGGTGGTTTGCATAGGGTAAAACATTATTATTAATATTTAGTTATTACATTAGGGATTTCTATCAATTATCTAATATGGTTTTTAGATTATAAGTTTAGTGTGGTTATGTGGTCATAACGGTATAACTGCCATATAATCATCGTCATACGAGTTTTGCGAGTTAAATGTTAACACAATTTACAGACGGTATCTATAGTTATTATACAGTGTGTTTTTTGTTATACAGTGTGTAATTTTTCTTAAGTATTATTGAAGTGTATTTTTTTTATAAAGCTGTCATTGTGTTTTATGGAAGATTACTGAGATAATTATAAAAGGTCGAAAAAAAAAAAAAATAAAAAAAAAAAAAAAAAAAAAAAATACGATTTATTACAGACGATATTTTTGGTCAATAGACAGTGTGTTTTTTTTTTTTTTTTGGTAATTTAGGCTTGAGTATTTTTTTGTATACAGTCTGTAATTTTTTTTGTTTTTCTTTCATTATAATATGCTATTTTTTTTATAAACCGGTAGTGTGTAATTGTTGCTGTGTAATTATTCACATTGTGTTATAATGGATCCGTACTATTTATTGAAAGATGAACTTGAGTTTGAGCTTGCATGCCGGGGAATACGTGTGAAGGCGGTTGTCTCGGTATTAAGAAAATTATTAAAGGAGTTATTGGTAAGTGAACAGGCAGGAGATTATTTACATAATATTAAAACACCAACTCAATATTTAGAAACTCCAGCCGTTGAATTGGAGAAATGCTCATCCAAACTAAGCATATTAAATCAGTACATTTCGGAATTAACAGAAAAGCCGGATAAAAATTTATTTAGACGTTTAGTAACTAGATTGTATCATGTGCATAATAGACTTGAATTTATTGTTCCTATATCAGAAGGCGAAACAAAATTAAGGGTAGAATTAAAAAAAAAGGGTATTGCTCTTTTATCACAGTTAGAAGAGAGAGATGAGTTTATCGAGGAAGGTGATCTGACAGCTGAAGATAAGAATAAATTAGTAGAAACTTTAGGTGAGGTGGGCCGTAAAATTATAAAAAAAATTGAACGAAGTATTAGTTCGGATACTAAGTCGGATGAAGATACAGAACAAGCTGGAAAGGAAGAAGTAGAAAGGCAAGTTGAAAAGGCAGATCATTTCGAAGAAAATAATACAGTCCCGAAATTATTTCGCTCTTCTACTATGGACGACAGGGGGTCTAAACGTAAACTCGTTCCTATTAATAATTGGGGTATAAAATTTACAGGTAGATCTAATTTGAGTGTAAATGCCTTTATAGAACGGGTGGAAGAAATAAAAGAGGCACGTAATGCTACAAATAGGGATTTGTGGAGGTATGCCATAGATTTTTTTGAAGGGGATGCACTCGTTTGGTATAGGGCTAACAAAGATAATGTGTGGGATTGGGAAGAATTGGTTCTCCTTCTTAAACATACATTCCAGTCTCCTTATTACCAAGAAGACTTATTAGAAGAAATTAAATCTAGAACACAGGGTAAAGAAGAATCAGCTGTTATATACATATTTGTAATGCAAAATATGTTCAACAGATTACCTAATAAGCTTTCAGAAAGTGAGAAAATTACTATTATATTAAAAAATCTTCAACCGTATTACCAGAGAGCGATATGTAGAGATTCTTTCGTATCTGTAGCCGACCTGGTTAATATTTTACGAATAATAGAAAGAACCAAACGTAATTGTGACAACTTTCAGGAACCACAAAGCCATAAATTTAAGTTAGAACCAGATTTGGCTTACAGGCCTAGTGTGTGTAGCATTAAGCAAGAAATTGAAGAGGCTCCGGTAGTGGCAGAAATAAAGAAAACGCAATCTGTGGGTAGTCGTTGTTGGAATTGTAGAGTAGTAGGTCACTTATTTCGAGCTTGCACAAAGCCTAGGCAACGTATATTTTGTTTTAAGTGCGGCAATTTTGGGGTCACTCCGAAAAATTGTTCTTGTAAGGGAAACGCTGCAGGGGAAGATACAAAACCTGCCAAGTAGTGCTTCCCCTACAAAAACAAAGTAAGGAATGGCAGGACTGGCTGCGGACTATAAGGCATTATTTTGAACATAAAGAAATATGCAAAATCTTTCTTAACGGCAACGATAATCGTAGTTATATTAGCTTCAAGGTCATGGGATATGACTGTGAGGGGTTGTTAGATAGTGGAGCAAATCTTTCAGTAATAAATTTTAAATTTTCTAATATCCTTAATTCATTAGGATTACGTTCATATAAGTTGCCCGCTGCTAGATTAGCCACGGCTGATGGAACTTATCATACTATTACTGAGGCTTTTGATGTTCCTGTGTCATTTGATAACCAATTCCATATTATTGTTATGTTGGTAATGCCAGGGTTGTCACAAAGTATATTACTGGGTAAAGATTTTTTTGACAGGTTTGGGATTCAGTTGAAATTAAAGAGTGATTGTTTGGGCAATAATCAGGGCAATACTATTTTAGAAGTTAAAGTAACATCCATTGTACCCAAAGAAGACTTAAGTGTTAATCAACAAAAAGACTTGTGCAATGTAATTACAGAAATGAAGGACAGCATTGGGATAGGGTTAGGTAGAACAAACATACTAAAGCATAATATAGATACAGGAAACCATAAACCTGCATATCAAAAACAGTACAATTTTTCACCGACAGTAAGGAAGCAAATAGAGGAAGAGATTATTGAGATGTTAAAAAATGATGTTATAGAACCATCAATTAGTCCATGGTGTTCCCCGGTTCTTTTAGTTAAAAAACCAAATGGAGAAAATAGACTTTGCTTAGATAGTAGACTATTAAATAAAATAACTAAGCGAGACACGTATCCTTTGCCAAGGGTAACGACTATAATTGATAACCTACGTTGTGCTAAATATTTGAGCACATTAGATCTTAAATCTGCTTTCTGGCAAATTCCTCTAGAGGAGAACAGTAAAGAAAAGACAACATTTGCTGTGCCAGGTAGAGGGCTGTTTCAATTCAAAGTTATGCCGTTTGGTTTGGTGAATGCGTCACAAACACAACAAAGGTTAATGGATATTCTCTTCCAAGCTCATGAGGATAAGGTTTGGGCATATTTAGATGACATCATTATTTGTACGTCTTCTTTCGAGGAACATTTGGAGGTGCTAAAGAAGGTTATGGACATTTTAAAGGAAGCTAATCTTAGCGTCAATGTTGATAAGTGTAGATTTGCTAGATCCAGTTTGAAATTTTTAGGATATATTGTAGACAGAGATGGTCTGAGAACAGATCCAGACAAAGTGACGGCAATATTGAATTTTCCGAGACCTAAAAATATTACGGAGCTGAAGAGGTTTATTGGATTAGCTAGTTGGTATAGACGTTTTGTTAAAGATTTTTCTCTCATTGCAGCACCCTTGCATAATATGACTAAAGGTAAACGGAAATTAAAATTTGTATGGTCTCAAGAAGCTGAAGTCTTTTTTAAACCTTAAGACTTTGCTTACATCAGCTCCAGTTATTGCGTGTCCAAACTATAATAAACCATTCATTATTCAATGTGATGCGTCTAATGAAGGTATTGGAGCTGTTTTGTGCCAGAAAACAGATGAGTCCGATCAACCAGTGGCTTATCTGAGCCGAAAACTCAATGATTGCGAGAAACGTTATACGACTTCTGAGAAGGAACTCTTAAGTGTAGTGTATGCAATAGAAAAGTTTAGACCATACGTTGACGGCGTTCACTTTACTGTCATAACGGACCATAGAGCTTTGTTGTGGCTCCATAAAATGAAAGATCCCCATGGAAGGCTAGCAAGATGGGCGATGAAGCTACAACAATTCTCATTTGATATAGTTCATAGGCCTGGTAAACTAAATATTGTTCCAGATGTTTTATCTAGGTCAGTAAATGTAAACATATTAGAATCTAATCTCATAAAAGTTTTAGAGAAACACAAAGATGATTGGTATAACAGTAAGGTAATTCAAATTAAAAGTAACCGTCACAAGAACTCTAAGTGGGCCGTTAGTAATGGGCTGATTTTTAGAAAAGTTCTACTTAAACAATATCCTAGTATTAGTAGTAATTGGAAACTGTTTATTCCTGAAAGACTTAAACTCGAGGTGTTAAAAGAGTGTCATGACAATGTCAAATCAGGACATTTAGGTATTCGGAAGACATTGTATAGAATTAAAAAGGATTACTATTGGGGTAACATGCTTAAAGATGTAAAGGAATACGTTGCCAATTGTGAGACGTGCGCCAAGTATAAAGTATCTCAACAACTTCCCTTTGGGTTAATGGGACAGCATAGAGATGTTTCGCTGCCATGGCAGGTGATTTCTTTAGATCTTATGGGTCCGTTTCCCCGCAGTAAAACGGGAAATACCATGTTAATGGTCATTTCGTGTTGGTTCAGCAAATTTGTCTTACTCTTTCCATTGAGAACCGGAAAAGCAGATAAAATTTGTGAGATAGTAGAACGGCAAATATTGTTGTATGGAGCTCCTAAAGCAATAATTTGTGATAACGGTAAACAGTTCGAGTCTCAATTGTTTAAGACATTGGCCGCGAAGTATTTATCTAAGTTATGGTACACACCGCTTTATCATCCGCAAAGTAATCCGACTGAACGTGTGAATAGAGTGGTTGGTACTTTAATTGCTACGAACTTAACGGTGAAAAAGCACAATGAGTGGGATGTTCACTTACCAGAGATAGCTCATGCAATAAATACAGCTGTACATGAAACTACAGGTTATACACCTTCATACTTGTTCCTTGGTAGGGAAGTTTCAGCACCAGCGTTCGATATAGCGGCAGTAGATAAAGATACCTTAGATCTAAGCAAACCCTTACATTGTAGAATAGTCGATTTTTTTATTAAAAATAAAGAAAGGGAAGAGTTATTCAAGGACGTTCAAGTTAAATTACGGAAAGCACACAATATTAGTAGTAAACATTATAACAAAAAATATAGACCTATAACATTTAAAGAAGGTGAATTTGTGTGGAAAAGAACAAAATATTTATCTAACGCCAATAATAGATTTATGGCTAAGCTAGCTCCGAAATTTGAAAAGGCAAAAATTGTAGAAAAGATATCAAACAATGTATATCGATTGCAAAATATGCATGGTAAAAACTTAGGTAGATGGCATGCAAACGATTTAAAACGATAAAAAAAAAAAAAAAATACGTGTGTATTTTTTTTTGTATAGGTTGGGGACATTTGTAATGACTGACGTCACTTTAAGTTTGCACGATGTGAACTTGCTATTTCACATATTAATAAAATGTACAGTTAACAATGAAGTACGACGGTAAGACTTCGGTGTCACGGGGCGGGCGTTCAAACCCAGAGGCCGTCTTTATTTTCTTTTTGGATTTGTTTCAACATTCATAATTGAATGAGTAGTTCGGTAATATTTAACTGGACGGTCGTGAGGTTGAAGGACATTCCCACCTTGGCACTAGCCAGAAGCAGACGTGTGACGCTTGAAGCGAGTTTGCTGACATATACCGTCATATTGAATATTATTTTCATTGGTGCAGTAAATGTAAATCGAGTACGATTATTGTTTAAGATATAAATTATTGTGAACATCTTTCATCAGTAAAGGGGTGAGTAGATGCCTATGTTGGACTTTAAGTATTTTGGTGTGTATAGCTGATTACTCGCTAGGAGTTAATTCCGATGTTATAGTAGATGTTTAATTGTTCCAGCCTACCGTCATGCCCTTTCATTGGAGGAGGTTGTATAGTGGAGTGCTATAGCAATGGAACAAAAGCATAAAATGTTATCCGCTAACCGTATGTAGAAGTCACTTAAATATTTGCATTTGTCTCGCGATAAGGAAGAACCCCACGCCGCCGACGGCTTCTGGATTGGTAGGGTTCCGGGTTGCAACGACCATTGCGTTGAAAACAAAACCCTCCTGGCGCCCCAAGCATTAGTTTTAAGTAGTGTCATAGTATAAGTTACTACTAGGTTTATTTAGATTAAATGGTAATGGGTTTCCGATTGTTTTATTCGCATACCACCTAATGAGAACATAACAAGGTATTAAGAAATATCACCGACTAAAAAAAAAGTTGAAAGTTGCGTAAGTACATACTATTGTTTATCGATTTTTACATTGGCTCTCGTGTTATTTGTGGCGCATAATTTAATGGTACATCATCATTATCTGATGGTACAATTCTGCACAGAATGCGTAGTATGACAGATAATGTTGCTACTATCTGTCATGTCTATTTTTCTGTCAAACACACTTAAAAACACGATCATACTACGCAATACTACGCATGCTAGGCGAACTGAAAATTATTTTATAATAAAAGGTATGGGCAACTTGCAAGTGTTTAAAAACGGCGTTACGCTTATCATAATAATATTGTGTGCAATCATATAATTATTATTTATTATTTCATTTTGTAAACTGTCTTTTTGATCTTGTAGTCGCAAGTGCGGCCGCTGGACAATTGGGTTCCTGGGATCGATTACCTGGTCGGTCAAAGAGTTTTTCTGTTAGGAAAATACTCAATAGGCTCACTGCCTAATACATGAGACTTAAAAACAGCACTCCTCTGCCTACCCTTAGCTGATATAAGCTTGTGCTATATTATGTTGTGTCGTAATATAAAAAATCTTTATACTTACGTATGGAAGTTATAAAGTTCACCAGTATCAGGGTGTGTGGCTGTGACCGCTATGTGTAGGTAATGTGGCTTGCCGACGCGCGCGTATCCTGTACTAGACACCTGAAGCATCTCGAATGGCGCTGACCATACTCTGAAACAAATATATTGCTGAACATCACAAAATCATTGGTCTAGTGATCGCAAACTCGGCTGCTGAACGTATGGTCCTGGGCTCAATCCCTAGGTCAGGCAGTGTTGTTGTGTTTTATGCTAGGGAATTCTCAATTGGAATTGTTTGTCTGTCGCCTGTAGTTTGGAATATTGTGCCTAATAGATGGCAATAGGCTCACCATCTATTACATGAGACCTAATATAGATAAAATGTGGGGAGCTAACTGCAATACTTCTCGGCAAAACAAATTGAAAATATTGAAATGATTAATGTTTTAAACATATATCTAAAATAATATTTCAGTCTCAAAACTGCCAAAAGAATCTTCTAAATACAGCTAGGTACTCCCTGAATTTGAATTTTATAGAAAATATTACATTTCTTCAAATGTTTATGTATTGACTGGTAAGCTTATTAGTTATTTATATCGAGTTTGAGGAACTTTTACAACGGATTTAATAAGCTTTTCTGTCAAGGGCTTGATGTAGAAAGCGACCGTAACCGTCACCGTAGCTTGGACCATACTCCCGATGTGGACGGCTTTTTGTAGTTTTTATGTTATCAAATCATGTTTCTTAATTTATTTTTATTATATGGCAATTAAACATTTATGAATTGGATAAAAAATACAACAATCTTATTACCTTCCTATAGCCTTAACATGTGGGTACTTCTGTAACTGAACCCTTACGCCGACTTCGCCAGTCCCTCTTATAGTGAGTACTCCATTGGATGTTAGAGAGAGAAGTCCTGGTGCTGTCTCACTCTCGATATCTGACCATACAACGGGTTCGTCACCACCACCAATGTGTTTAAGAGTTATTTCTCTGAAAGTAAAATTATATGTTTAATTTTTTTATAATCTTGAAGGAATTATTTAGTAATATGCACAAATGCATATTGCTTATTGTTAATGCATAAGTTCTAATTTATATAAATAAAAAATAAATGTTGTTAGTTGGTAAATGTCTAACTTGAGACAGGCTGGATCGATTTTTCTAATAGTAGCTTTACAGAAAGTAAAATTTTAAAAGTTACAATGACAGGTAAATTAAAAAATTTGGAAAATCAGAAAGTTCTTTTTCTGTGGGATTTTGAACAAGACAATGTCTGTTGGATCAGGTTAAGTGGATAAAGATTGATATTATAGTTTGTATAAGAACGATTTAAGCATTAAATGATTTTATCCTTTCTGTTATACATGCATGACTTCTTTAAACCTAAGATTTATTTAAGAAGAAAAATTTAATATATTTACTGCACTGTATCTGTCCATGCCACAAAGAGTTGAGGTGGTACGACCTCTAATGGATCCACTGCGACAGCCGACACTTGTCCTTCCACCTAAAAAAACATAAAAATATCATCACTAGGTCAAAAAAAACTGGAAAATTCCAACTTTAAGTGGTTGTCAACATTTTCCTGTGTTAATACTGATTTATTGTTCTACTAGAAAGTGTACAAAGAACAGCAACCAAAATTCCGTGGTGACCCTATTTAAACTTATAAAATCCTTACTCATACATATAACTTGCCCGACCTACACAATATTATTGTAAAGAAGGAGAAAATAGTCACCTCGTGGACACCACATCAAATTGACCCACACAACATCCAATATGAATACTGCACTTAACTTTCCTAGCAATTGAGTGGTCCATAATTGGAACAGATCACTTGAAGAAGTCGTTTCTGCCGACTCAATAAACGCGTTTAAAACTAGACGCTACTGCTTTGGTTGACTACAAAATAATAAACATTTGTGTAATCTAATGATTGATATTAAAATTAAGTGAAGTCACTTTCAACACTGTTTCTGTGACAGATATAGACATATCAGCAAAATTATTTTCACTACTAAAATTAACGTGAGTAGGATTTGGATCTGCACTGCCGATGGAATACTCCAATACAATTACCTTGAGTTATAAAATTGTTTCACATACCATTTGCGACAGTATCTTCCCAGCAATAGAATGCAGCTTCGCCGTTACAGTCAAAGGTCCAGCATTAAGCGCAACCGCATCAGTCAACGTTCCATTATCCGTCGACCGCAACAGGTCAACATTTGCTTCCCCATCCACTACCAGTCGTATCAAAATCTGGTCACCAGCCATTAAAGCGTGACCCCTTTCGTCTAATACAATACAGTGTACCACAAAAGGTTCCCCTCTTATGAGTAAATTTGATGGTCGTAATGTTACTCTTATGCTATGAGCCTGGGCGACGGTTAAGGTTGCAGATGCGACTTCAGTTGCTCCTGACATGAGGTGGACGTTTGTTGTGCCTATTTCTGTTCCTCTGACTAGACTGATTGTGTCTTCTAATAGAGCTATGCCAGTTTCTGGGACCTTTAAGTAGTACATAGTGTCTGCAATGTCTTGGATTGTGAGACGGCCAGCGCGTGCTCTTACGACTCTAGGAAACAATGTAATTAGTTGTAAAAGAGAGTCATTAAATACCATGGTGCTTAAGATTTGTATTCTCTGACAACTTAATATTTATTTCTGCATATATTTACAGATTAAAATTGAATAAAATCACGAACAGTGTAACCACTTACTTATACCGCAGCGTATCTCCCGGCGCGATGCTAGCCGTAGCAGGCATCAGAACAACACTGGCAATGACATGTAGATTGAAATCTGTGCATATTATGTCATCAAGGCAAACGGTAACACGGGCCTCGCCCATCGCCTGGCCGTACAGAAGAACGGAATGGGACCGGTGACCACGGGCTTCGAGTTCAGTGACGCCGCGAGGCGCTTCATAGTCTGTATCACTCCATCTGACTAGCCTAGAACATTGGAAGAATGTTGTTTAGTTCAAAGTAATCATATAATACACCCCATTATATGATTATTTTATTGATAAAAACATTGTTATAAGCAAACCTGTCAAAGTAATGCATGTTTATAAAGCATGCATTCCCTAATGTTTTAAGATTTTTCTACCAATTAAATGGTTGGTTGGGGATTACATACAGACTAAGCATTCGTCTTTCTCAGAGGTACCACCATATTGAAAGGCTATACCACAACTTGTGACAATGAGTATGGTACAAATTATGTCTCAAATCCACTTCCCGTAGCCGTTTTGTAGGTAGGCCACTGATAATAATAGTAATAGCAATAATTGACATCGCGGTTGGCGCAGTGGTCGAGAGACCGACTGCTGCGCTGCGTGTCGCAGGTTCGATTCCTGCACGGAGCAAATATTTTTACGATCTATAGATAATTGCTCCGGGTCTGGGTGTGTGTGTGCTTGTGAGATTACATGTCTGTAAACGCACCCACAATACAGTATGAAATTCCTAGTGCGGGCCGTTTTAAAAAAAAAAAAATGCGTAGTCCTAAATTTTCAGTGTACTTAAATTGTCAGTATACTTACGTAACTAGAGGATCTTCACCAAAATTGCTGCCTAGATTCTCAATGCTCCATGTGAAACTAATTCCCTCAAGGGTTGAAAATTTATTTCCTAAAATATAACAAAATAACTTATTATATTCTATGGTTGCTTTTTGTAAAACTGGATTTTGAATTGGTTTAAAAAAGTTTGGATATTTTGATATTTGAATACATGTTTTTCTCAGATTTCCTTATTTTAGAAACTATTCTGCATAAAACCTCTTAGATACAAAATGCATTTCTGAATGTTTTGTACTTAACCCTTACACTCAGCCACACACAAATACGTACTTCATAACAATTAAAATCTATTATGTCTGCTAATTAGCGAGCCAACGGCTTAATATTCAGCATATGTAATTCTCTGAATCTATCTCATCATGTTATTGATGAACAACTTAGTGTCAGAGTTTAAAGCACCTGTAGGCTTCTGACATGGCTTTACACACCATCAAGAACAGCTGTCAAGATGTTCTCCATCGCCAATTTAAGCTAGTGATCATAAAGTTACAATATTAAATGGAAAAAGAATACGGTCGCGAACAGGATTCGAACCTGCGCCTCCCGGATAGATACATCCATTTAATATTGTAACTTTAGAGTTCGCTAAGCATGCGTTATTGCTTTTTCAAAGACATATCTTGAATTATTAAGGTAATTGCATTCTTTACGACATTGTATTAACTGCAAAGTTAGTCGTGTCGGTTCGGTCACTTATAAGTACTGAATTGATTGCAATGACGTCGCCATAAGACGTGTTAAAATATGGAAGAAGAATTCGCGGTGGTGAGCAGAGGTCGAGATGGCTTAGTTGGTCAGAGCGCCTGGAGTATCTATCCGGGAGGCGCAGGTTCGAATCCTGTTCGCGACCGTATTCTTTTTCCATTTAATATTGTAACTTTAGAGTTCGCTAAGCATGCGTTAATGCTTTTTCAAAGACATATCTTGAATTATTAAGGTAATTGCATTCTTTACGACATTGTATTAACTGCAAAGTTAGTCGTGTCGGTTCGGTCACTTATAAGTACTGAATTGATTGCAATGACGTCGCCATAAGACGTGTTAAAATATGGAAGAAGAATTCGCGGTGGTGAGCAGAGGTCGAGATGGCTTAGTTGGTCAGAGCGCCTGGAGTATCTATCCGGGAGGCGCAGGTTCGAATCCTGTTCGCGACCGTATTCTTTTTCCATTTAATATTGTAACTTTAGAGTTCGCTAAGCATGCGTTAATGCTTTTTCAAAGACATATCTTGAATTAGTGATCATAAATTTATTTATTTTATAAAAAGTACATGACTCGAAAAGTCAGTGTTGGATGCCTTGGATTCGAACTTGTAACTTTTCACTTGCCAGCCATACTACTAGGCTATCATTTGTATTATTTCTTTCTAACCTCTGTGTCCCACTGCTGAGCAATATAACTTTTTATAAATTATTTATTTATCACATCTAAAGAACAGAATTATCACGACTTGTTTTATACTGTGTACTTATTAAATATTTTTAACATACCTTGATCATCATAAGCAACTACTTCAAAGGCCTCTGGTGCTTCCTCCAAAAAGAGGTTCCATGTAGTACTCATAACTTTAAGGGACCTTATCATGTCTATGTCAACATCTCCACGAAGTATCTACATAGGAGAAAAATATATTATTTTCAATCCTACTAACAAACCTATAATGTTGTCATAATTTTAGCCAAGTGCTTACCTTATAGGGTATATGCATGTGATTCAAATTTAGGTAAAATATTTTAATTTGTAATCTTTATTGCTGTAGAATGACACCTATTCAAATCCTTTTTTAATTACATATATGTGAAACGTGACAACACTGTTTGCGATGACAATATCTCTAGTATGTTATTACTGGGTGTTTATCATGTTTATTGGTTCTTTTTGAGTTTTACATTATTATTTAAAGAAAATCCCTTCAATAAAATTTAAAGATCATTAATTAAACACTTACTTTAAAATGTTAAATGTATTTTATGATGTATAGGTACTCTGATGTCAGATAAAGCGCGCCAAGATGGCGGCATTTCAAACACCCTAAACTGATTGTAGGTTTGTTTAATAATTTGAATACTCAATAATCATAAACATATACAATCAATAAAAATATTAAAAAAATACATGCATATACCCTATTGTCATAATTGGTTAGAGAAATAGTCTACAAGGTTGAATGTGAACATTATAATATAATATAACTATGAGTATTATTTGCAATAAGAGCTATTGTGAAGTATGTGTTAATTCAAGATAACTTTTACAAAACTAAGTACCTTTGATACATAAACAAAGCTAAATGACTATCAGTACTTTAATACACTAAGGCATTGTAATATTATCTGTAAGCATATCTGATAAGGTGATTTTTCTTTGATCAGAATCAAACATTAGACAAACGAGTTTTTTTCAGTATGAGGCATATTTTCCCGCCACACGCCGTTGCTCCACTCACCTCGCCTGTATTGACTTCCTCAGCGAGGATAATGACTGAACCAGGCGGTACACATGATTTAGACACGGAAACACGCGCCGCTCGAGAACAGTGACCTATAGCATCATCGTATAGTGGTTCCAAATCAATGATGTCATCGCGGGACAAACTCCTGTAAAAAAACAAATTCCATGTAATCTAACTAAACCTCAATCTAAAGCCAAGTAAGAGTTCTAGATCTTACCATGTGTAACAACCACCCTCGATAATTTCAAAGGTGAAATTAATATACAAATCGTCAAACCAAGGCAAGAGCACCCTTGGGGTGTTTATTTTAGCTCCGTCACATGTACACCCGAATAAACATAATATTGATAAGACAACAGCTGTCTTCTTAGCCTCCATGATATTAAAAACGTAAACACATGAATACCACCTCAATATTGGCTCTATTTTGAAAATCTAACCTAATAAATATTCGGCAAATCGCGCATTTCATTCAAACTTTTGACAAATGACAGCTGTTTATTTTATCTATAGACCACTCAGTAGACTATAGAGTCTATAATAGATAGTAAATTAGTAACAATGATAGTAACATTGACCATGATTTCATGACCATAATATTTAAACTACCGAGATAAGCATTCAAAAACAATATAAAAAAATACATTATTTTTTTCACGCATGCCCACGTATTGAAAGAGTGCTAACATCTGTCGATATAATAAAATCTATGAAAAGGTTGGACATCATTAATATAGTACAGCTATAGCCTCAATCATAACCCTTAATTAAACTAATAAACATTTTAATTCACTTCTACAATAATAAAAATCCATTATTATTAATATGAGGTTTGGAACCAAGAATTTTATAAATAAAAGATTGGAACATATTTTTGTAACCTACACATAAAATTCCAAACTGGAAGTCGATAGCGCAATCGATAATTAGTCGAGCAATAAAATATCTGAATTTCATTTGCGACAAATTACAACGAACTACACTACTGAAAAAAAAACAAATGTCAAAATGTTAAATATGGCTACTATGTATTCGTCATGTTTTGTGTCGTATTTTACAATAATTTTATAAATAAATTGCAAAATGAGTTCGATTAGTAATTAGTGTGAGACAATATTAACGCTACTAATCACTAAAAAGCTGTTAAAATAGCGTTTAAGTGTCAGAAATCACCATGTCTTCGGACAAGGCTGCTGAAATAAAAGGCAACGAGATCGATAAAAGCAAACGTCGTCATAAAACTGACGACACTGTTATTGCAACAGCGGCAACAAACACCATTGAAGATACATTGCAATTCGCGAAGATGGAGAACGCGGACGAAAGCACGGGCAAGCCCACGGATCTATGTCTTCAAGGCAACACTCACTTGATTTCTAGTACAACGAGTAGTTTGGCCGATACGCCCGGTGATTCTGGTGTTTTGTGTTTAGATAGTGAGGCCTCGGAGGCCACGAGCCAAGCGCTCATGTCGCACAGTCTTATAGGGGCCGAGGAATTAGCGTGTGACAGTGTTTATGACGCACCACCGTCGTGCTCTCAAGATATGATCAAGAGCACAACCAGCAGCATCATGACTCGCAGTGATATCGACAACCAGAATATTGGTGTGCCTGACGACATTGTGCCAGAACTGTTGATTGAAGCACATAAGAAACCAAATGCCTATGAAAACTTGCCAGATTTAGTTTTAAAGGCTTTAGAAAGTGAGAAAGGTGTAGAAGAATCTCGAAAGCCTGCTTTAAGAAGTGAACCTAAGAAGTCTCTATCTGAGGATATTGTTTACAGACGGAGATGTAGGAAAAAGTCTCAAAGTGGACCAAGTTCTCAAAAGAAAAGGGTTTCATTCCATGAAGATATATTGAATAATACCAAAACAGATAACATTCATATTGAAAGAGGATTTATATCATATGGACCTGACAGTTCATACTGTGATAGATTTAGACAAAAGAATAGCATTGCAACAGATAGGTTCTCTTGGTGTGCATCAGGAGATAGAACACCTAAATATGCTGCTGATGTTGCTCAACAGACTATGTCTGATATCCTCACTTATGGTGATTCTAAAAATGACCAGAGTGGTATATTTGAATACTGTCAGAATTATAAACAAGATAACCAGGACAATAATAATGACAAAGACAACAATAATGAATCCAGGTCTACTGGCAAACTTTATGGATGTGACTCAAACAGTTCAGATTCTAATTTCAGCTGTGACTCTGAAACATCTTCCAGTGATTCATCCTCATCACATTCAAATAAAACTGAAACTTCAATGTTGCACAGAAAATGTGACAAAGCTCAGAAATCCTACTCCTGTGATGCATTTGAAAACAATGGACATGTAGCATTTATGAGGAAAACATATTTTTCTGAAGCTGATATTGATCAATCCACAGATAGAATGAAAATGCCTCTTGAAGTTTCACACAGTCCAAACACGGTTAAATCAGTTTTGAAGAAAAAACGCTACATCACTACCAGTATTGTTGAGGAAAGAAAATCACATAACAAAGTATTAAACCTGCTAGATGCTAACAATATCATAGATTCGTTGAAGAATTTCTACAAAAATTTTAACTTTAATTTTGCCCCTGAGAGAGGTTTACCTGAAAACAGCTTGGAATTGAACAATGTTGTTGAAGCTTTACCATGTGACGTAAATCAAAATAAAAAGTTATCTAAAAGTTTAGACTCAGGGTTTCAGGCTGAAGATGAAGATGACTTTGTTGAAATCAATTTAAATGGACAACCATTAGAGTCTGAGAAACCTAAAGAAATTACTACACCATCAAAAACCACAATTGCTGGAGATAGAACTCCTAATGAAGGATCTCCCAGGCACAAACTCACACTAAATATGAAAGCACAACTTGATAAGAAACCTAATAAAGGTGATTTCCCCCCTCTCAGCAAATATGTTGTAAACTGTGAGAGTACTGTGTATGAACACAAGGGAGTTTCCTACAGCTATGTTCATGATACATTCCAAACAGCTTTTGATGCACCCAAAGAGACCTTTGTCCCTATACCTGAGACAACACCAGTAAAAGAGCTAGTGACCAGCACAAGTAAAGTTGAGCTAAATAAATCTACTGATACTGACTCTTCCAGTAAGACATCAACACCTAAGAGACAATTTAATAAAAATGTCCAAGACGAGACTGAACATAAAAATGGCATTTCCAAGCATTTGTCTTCACCTAAAAAACAGAATGTAAATAGATACAGTCGAAAATCGGCATCAACGTTACAGAAATTGAATGACGAACCAGCACAAGTGAATAGTGACAACTGTTCAAACACTGATAATTCAACCCTGAAAGGTGCTGAAGACTTTAACGATGACTTTTTCGACAGTCCCGGGAACCAAAAGTTACAATCTAACAAATCGGCGTTATTGAACCGATATTTGAAGAATGTGTGTCAAAGGAAAGACCTTGAACTTAAAATAAAGAACAATAAGTTCTTTCAATTCAAGCTTAGAATGGAGAAACATTTTCCGAATATTATATTTCCAATGAAAGAGGTGTCTGATACATTCCATGTGTCGGCCGATCGGATGTCGAGGCTCATAGATAAAGAGGTGATAGAAAACAAAAGGTTGTCAGTGAGACTGCTCACGGCCGACGAGCCGTCCTACTTCGACAGCTTCGAAGATAACGTCGCCATTGAGTGCAATGAAAAGCTCAGGCTACAAATATTCTCATATCCAAACGAAACTTTAAATAGGGTAATTATGTTTGATTACAAAATCGCACGGTAATTTCGTTCGCCGTAATACGACCTTGGTTACGCGTGGCTTTGTACAAGGTACTAATTTAGCGTAAAAGTTTCCGAAAGCCATTTAAATAATAATGGTTGAAAGGTCAATTTGATTCAGTTCAAAACATAACTTTGTTCAGACATAACTTTTATATTTTTAATTGGCGTTTGTTGTAAATGTAAATATTCTTTCAGATGATGAAAGTAAAGTCACCATACAACATGGAGGATGGTTCTTGGACACCTCTGCTAGTGTTCATCACTGACTACGCCCTGTACGTCGCGAGCGTGAAGCCTGGGGGCACCGAATACGAAATGCTGTGCAGGCTACCTCATAATGAACTAGATGCTATTGTGGTAAGGGCATAATAGGCACATAGCAAACACATGAGGACTTTAAAATAGTCTTATAAAGTTAGTCCTCTTTTAAAGAGGCACACATTTAAAAGAGCTTATGTGAGGGTGTTTCTGGGTGGCAGACGCCCTTAAATACACAATATACTCCTCTCTTAATCCTTTATTTTATTTATTTGTTGCATTAAAATGCAGGTTTCTTAGAAGAGTTGAATAAATAGGGGGTGATTCGCCCTGCATGACTAGGCTTGCTTTTCACACACATCTTAAATTGGCATTGTTGCATGACATGCACTGCCCATAATTTGATATGCAAATCTCATCATTACATTGGTAGTCATAATTTGTTCTTTAGATGCAATATTTATCATGACCTTCACGACAAATGTATATTATAGACGCAATTAAAGCTGGTTCAATGATACTATAGTCTTCAATGTAACAAAAGAATGGTTCGATATTATATCAGATGTATTAGCTCATTGTCAATAATAATAATATTGACCTATGACAACAAGTTGTTTACGCATTTAAATCAATGCTCATTATTCAGATATCTACATATACATGTTTAGTCTATATTTTTTTTTATTGTTTGTTTATTAAGCTACAATACTGATTGTTTGGTGCATCGTTTCTACTATTAGACACTAAATTAACGATTACGCCGCCCGAACTTATTACCATTTTCGAATCAGGTTCTTTGAATGTGCCTGATGTGTAGCCTAAAGTACCTACCATAGAATATCTAATATATAAATTCTCATGTCACAGTGTTTGTTATCGAACTCCTCCGAAACGACTTGACCGATTTTAATGTTTTTTTTTTTGTATATTTGGTAGTGCTGAGAATAGGTCGTAGGCTTTTTATACCCCTAGGTGATAAGGGTGGCCCTAGCCAAAAAATTTATATGGCAGAACAATGTTTGGGAGGCAAAGCTAGTATTCCTATTAAAATTAACATACATAAAAATAAAACTCTATTAGGTACCAAGTAACGAATCAACGCGTATTAACAAGTACGTGTTGCGCTAAAAAGTAAATACGCCCAATGATTGCACACGCGCTGTTAATTAATATAGATGATTTTAAATCGCACCATTCTATATGATCAAATCAATATGGGTTTTATCCACGCAGGTCGGCCCAGAAGCGCAGTATATTCAAATCCTGGATATCGCTGGTAATATAGCGTGTTCAATCATCACGGGGGAGGCAACACTGGGGGCACGTTTCGCGTCCTCTCTGGAATGGAGTGCGCGGACATCGCCACTCCGCATCCAGCGTCCACCGGCCATGATACCGCTCGGATGCAGGGAGCTGGCAGCCGCGGTCGCGAGGAACAGGCATGAGAAGCGGGTATGTATCTATCCTGTTTATATATGGCATATTGTTAGTAATATAGCATGTTCCATCGTCACGAAGGTTGAATGTCGAAAACTGACTGCCGCGGTCGCGAGTAACATGCAAGTATGATCAGTGGCAGTATCTAACGCACTTAATACTTTTTGCGATTCAATTGGCTTTAGTTAGTCCCATTTGGTACCGGTATTAGCTGAGATAGTGTATAAAGTTCTCTATTTGCAACCACAATAGTCAAACAATCTTTGTGCATGACATATCATGTGACAGGGATAGAGTTAAAAATATACAAAATACATTCTGAATAAGAAATGTTTAAGAGCAATGGTACATTACACGAAAGGTATTAATATCTGCAGTGTTACCAAAGAGGGACCTACATTAATTATGCGCCCACATTATTTAGACTAATTCAAAATACAGCCTTTATTATACACGAGCTGATGCCCGCGGCTTCGCCCGCGTGGATGTCGGTTATCGCGACCAAAAGTAATCATGAAGTTTTGATCCCGTCCCTGCTTTATAATTGCCCATTTTTTTATGTATTAAAATGGATATAGTATGTTATCCTTAAGAGATAGATATTTGCCATCCCAGACTTTTCTGTAGACCTATATAAGATACACAATTCCACCATACATCATTTTTTTATATCTCAAAAGGGTTTAGGCAGCGATTTAGTTGAAAGCTCCCAGACGGCTTATATTTTTCCGACACCTCCAACAAATATCATTATATTGTAGCCAATTTATACAAAAACTTGAAAAATTATATACTAAAACCTTCCTCGAGAACCACTCTATCCATTGGTGGAAACAGCATGAAAATCGGTACAGTAGTTTTTGAGTTTATCGCGAACAGAAAGACAGACAGACGCGGTGGAGGACTTTGTTTTATAATAAGTAGTGATAGTGATAATATATTTACGTGCATCTTTTCAATACAGCTTTAAATATTTTTACCATGTTATTCCATTTTTGCCTACAATCGGAATTTCAATAAATACAATGTCATCTTATATCGACATTTGAGACCTATCAAGTCTTTTAAGGTGGTCGACCTGATAAACTATTTTTAAAAGAAACAAAGTAATGAACTTTTTTATATTTGACCTCACTCAATATGATACTATACTAACGTTATGATTAAAGCTGTATCATTAACATTTAATTGATAGTAGTACAACTTGTTTTCATTCGCGGATTATCGCCAATTAATTGTGTGTTTCCATGCCAATTACAAAGATATCAAATATCTATGAATTTAATTTCAAAACTCTACGTTTATCTTAATAAGGAATGCTGTTATACGCGCCAAAATGCGAACGTATTCTAACCTGGCGTATTTCAGTCGCATACTACTTATCCATTATATAGTATACGATATTTCTTCAATGTTGGTAACTTATGTACCACGCCATAAGAATTGCAAGTAACTTAAGGTATAGATAAAGACTTTTCAACTTATGTGGAAAGAAATGTAAGGTCGTGAACTGGATTTGAAACTGCCAGGTGCCTCCAGGATAAATAGTATAAGGACTGAATATATAGCGATAACGTCACCATAAGACGTATATTGAAATGGAAGACTTGCCAACTTTTGTGGAAAAAAGAATTCGGTATAGTGAGCAGAATGATAAATGATTTTAGTTTTTGAACCTGTTCCAGATACCACAGATCCTATTTTACGGACGCGTGTGTTCGGGAGATGCAGGTGATCGTCTCATAGAAGCGCCTGGCGCTTTCGCCCCGCCACTAGAGGGCTACCTCATGTGCAGGATGGATAGGAGCCGGCGGTTCGAGCCGTGCTACTTCTTGCTCAGGTAAAAAAATACCGCTTTCATTATATTCTGGATAGGAATATAGATTGGGTGTTTTGAACACTATGTCTATTTATTTTCGTGGATTTTAGTAAATATGATCAAATATTAATATCTGGTAAACGGGTAAAAGCAGTATTCACGAAGTCACCACGTGCAAATATCATTCTGCGACTTACGTAATTTTACCCCATTTTGGGAAGCGCCACGTACAATAAATAATAACATTTCTCATGACGAAGTAACATTGATCATACTTTTGTGTATTACAAGCTACATATATACATAAAGTCCCGCTATTTTTCCATGGGGTAGGCAGAAACTACAGAACGCCACCTGCTACGTCCTTACATACTCCTTGTGCTTTGTCCACATTCATACATCTGTTCACACATGCGTGCCAGTTGTGAGTACTACGAACCAATTGTGTGTGATACAATTAAGCTACTGGAAGACAAATATTATTTAAAGGTATAATGTCGTCATTGTCGGGTAATTTCTATCAACAGGGCAGGAGTTCTCCACTGGGGCTCTCACTCATCAGACGGAACTTCACCACTCCCACACAACATAGCCCTCCGCTCCGTACTCGGAGTGCGAAGACACCTGGACACATCCCGAAGGCCGCACTGCTTCGAGATCGCTTTAGCAGACAACAGTAGACTTCTACTGGCAGCTCCTGACGATGCCACCGCGTCATCGTGGCTGCAGAGCTTGCTGCTACATGCTGCTCAGGTGAGGACCTTGTATGATTAACTGGATCCTTCAGAAAAAATGTTGCACTTGGGTGATTGCGTTAGTAGACAATATCAGGCCTGGGTACCTACTGACTATCTCGGTTATCAACGAATTGATGGTCACTTTGTAGTTCGTTGCGTCGTAAATTAAAGCTTGTCTATGATAAACAAAAATATTAAAAACATGGGGCGATGTTTGAATAGATACACTAGTCCTCTTAAACTGTTAGCTGTAGTACTCCGAAATGACTTAAGTAGACTACTGTTGGCATTGACTGTAATACTGCAAGTGTAAAACAGCACCTTAAGAAGTGAAGTGAATCGAGTATTTAGAAACCAAGCTCGACTTACTATGACAGGCGATGTTTGTTTTCGCATATCCTAGTCGTCATTACCACCTATATTTATTAAAGAAAGGTGTAGAAATTGACGTTATTGGCAGTTATTTTAACGATAGGTAATATTGTTCAATGGTTATTCCCACTTGCATTCTTCGGGATTGCCCGACTATTTTCGACTCGAACGGAGCCCTTAGTCATGAGCTGAGCCCGCGGCGATGTCGCAAGTCAAACTCAACTGTGTGTAAAATACCATGCTTATTACTAGGTAACCCTAATATCATACAACAATATTTACTACTATAATAACTAACAAGAGAAAAAATATAATAAAAAATGTTACTAGATAAGTGACTAAAATAAAAATAACAGTTGTGGCTGATATCTGCATTATATTGTAGTTGCTTTCAAAATAGCACGGATTTGATTTTTGAATGTCATCTTGCTGAAAAACATAATGATAGAATGATAGAATGTTTTTATTGGCATAAAAATGAGGTACAATTATATTGGAGGCCCTGGCTCCTGAGCTAGGTGAGACCTGTGTTACAGGAGCCAGTGTCTTCACCCGTTTTGGAACAACACTTTATATGCAGTAAAATCTAAGTACAAAATGGTTAACTATAGGTAAAAGTAAATAGAGAAAGAGAAAAAAAAATTAATGACATGCTTGCTCTTCTGTGGTCTGAGTGGTGTGGTGAGAGTCTGAGCGTAAATATGTAAGGGTTGAGTTGTTTGTGTGTATGTGTGTGTGTGTGGGGGTGTGTGTTTGTGTTATATAATATCTACAGAACAAAACTGTTTATTATAAGTGTCGATCAAACGATGCAGTGGTGAGCGTGCACCAAAGTTGGTTTGACAAACACTGGTGGTTAGGTAATATTGTCAAATATATGTGCGTGTGTGTGTCACAACGCGTGGTAGTATATATAATGTGTTTATGATTAATTTAATATATTTCTAATGCATAATAAATAAAAATATTAGCTTTCTGCACTCCTTTTCCATATAAACTTTAATTTGGCCACACACTCCTCCGCGCGCGTAATATTCGTAAAAATTGGTACAAAGTTTTTGGTTTACGTATTAATATAATAGTTAAAAAGATAGCCACAGCTTTAATATTTTTCCTCTTACTCTGGTTGTTCACTCCTCGTTGGTCATGTCGCAGAAAGTGCGGCTTATGAGCATGAGATCCTGGATTCGATTTTCGGGTCAGGTAGTGTTCTTATGATTTTCTATTGGGAAATTCTCAGTAGCAGCTCGTAGTTAGGAATAGTACCCGGTTGATGGCATTAGACTCACCACATGTAACATGGAATTAGCCGCATTGGTGGAATGTGAGTGGCAGTGGCGTGCATTGCATATAGGCAAATATGCAATGCACGCAACTCAAAAAATTGCCTACCTATCGTACATTACCTAAATACAACCTATATCGTATGATATTTTTGAGTTGCGTGCATTGCATATAGGCAAATAGGCAGTGCCTCCCTACCGTACACTCCGTACCGCCACTGGTGAGTGGCTGTAAAATAGTAATCCTCTGCCTAACCTTCCGGGGGAGAAAAGGCATGATGCTATGTTATATCTTACCTACAGGCTCTTGAAGAAAAGGACGGCGCTAAAAAGTCGTCAGAGCGCGCGGGACCTCCGCCCGCTTGCACAGTGCTGGTGACACCGCATGAAGTCATCAGTGTACGAGATACACTTGACCTCGCCTTCGTGACAGGAGCAGCGGCTTATCTCAAGGATAGGGGGTCTGAAGCACTGCTTAAAGGTATGTAAATGATTTCTGTTAGTAGAATCAAAAATATTGGTCCTCAAAAATATTTGTTCGTGAATATTTGGCAACAGATAATTCTTTACCAAAATTATCGGTGGCGGTTACCACCAACGACAGCACATTCCCGATAAGGGTTCACGACAGGCATGCGGCCGGTCATAAAACAACAGCCAAAACTGTAGTAGCCTGCCCGTACAATTAGAGAGTACATGCAAGAATGCTGCGCCGACCCCAAATAGATTGTGATAAGGGCATAGGGATGATGATTCCAAAAATATTTTACTCATTGCTATGTTAATTATTGCGTTTCTAGAATGTTAGTTCTATATTAAACAAACGCATGAACGGTTCTCTTCCTGTTCCACTGAAGAGAAAGCTCTTGGATATGCACTTTTCCCACCTTCACTTATGGAGCACTGACGTGGTCGTTGACGAAACGTCAAACTTTCGCTCTCGGAGTTTGCCAGCGAACACTGGGTCGCAGTTTCCTAGGAGATCAACTTACAAGCCTAAAGAACTCCGTTTTGCGTTCCAAAACACAAATTAGGTACGGATATTGGCCATAAACCTGCGAAACTTAAATGGAACTGAGTGGGCCATGTCTACCGCATGCCGGTAGAGTTATGGAGAACAAACACTACACAGTGGATGTTAACAGCCAAGCCCAGACGTAGATGGCGGGGATAATAATAATGATTGTATGTAACATTTTACTTATATAAAACATTATTAATAATGATTATCTTTTATTTTAGAATACATAGAGGAGATGCGGACCGACATCGAGATTCTAGCTTGCGGATCCATCAAAAATTTGACTGCATTCAAGATACCAGACACTGATGAGAATTGGTGCTGCTTGGTGAGATATATCTATTAAAATATATAATATAGTCTGTTAGAACAATCGTTTTTGCAGAGAGTTAAAAAGGTCCCAAGTTGCCATACTGCATTTCGGGTAATTTTTATCCAGAATAGTATTCGGACATAATATCTAACAACATTTTATTTATCGTTTGTTTTCATGGATCCCTTCGTAGACCCTGTGAAATGTGAAAAAGTTTACAATAGCGCTAATGTTTAAAATTATCTTATATTCCCAGGAATGGAGCGTATGTGAGGCGCGTGAACGTGGTGCGGGGCTAGCACTAGTGTTAGCTAGTAGTACAGAACTGGAGAGGTTCATAGCCGCCGTGGAACAGGCCTTCTGTGCGCTCACTGTAAGTTTATTTGCTTAGATAATTAAATAACTATTCATTACAAAGACAATTTCTAATTGCAAAGATATTTAAGCATAATAAAAAATTCACCAATCAATACAAGCTCTTCAACTTTCTCGTAATTTTCATTTTAATAACTTCGAATAGGATATGATGAGAAATTACTTCCATGTTTATCACGGCATTTCATCAAAGATAATGAGGTTATAGCGGTGATAGCCTAGTTGTATGACCGCTGGACTGATATGTCAAAGGTCGCTAGTTTTAATGCAAGGCACGCACTACTGACTTTTCGAAGTCATGTGCGTATTATAAATTAATTATCACTTGCTTAGAATGGTGAAAAACCAGCACACCTGAGAGATATTCTCGGTGGTGTGTAAAGACATGTCAGAGACCTACAAGTGGTTTAAACTCTGACACTAGGTTGTTCATCAACCACACGATCAGAAGAAGATCTAAGATAATATAACATAGGCACAGAGTTAAAGACGAATATATCTAAAGCTAAAATATATCGACTTACTCGATGTTTTTTTTTTCAGATTTAAATAGTATTTTAATTTTACTTCCAGTGCGAGCCATTCCCTCTAAGTGTGGTGGAGGCCGCAAAGTCAGCGTGCAGCTCCGCACACACTAAGTACGAGGCAGCATGGTCGCATATGCTACCGAATCAGTAGAGTGACTGTGAAAGGCGAAGCTACATCACTAGTGGTAAGATTTAAGTACTAGATCATGTGAAAATGGAGGTAATGACGTACTAGTTATGTGTGAATGAAGAGGCGAAGTAATACTCGAATATGTAATGGAAATTTGGTGTAAGTACTTATATTGTGTGTACAATATTGTTGCGATTATTATTTGAATTGAGTTACTTAAATGAACCAGTGAAAATAATGTTAAAATGTAAATGAATATGGGAGTTTTATAGGGGAAAAATGGGTTACCGATGCATATTGTTAAATATCGCTTAAAGTTCCTAGTAAGCTTCAAATCTTACCACTGGCATGCTTCAACAGTTTTAGGCTTAAAAGGAAAGGAAGTAATAGGTTATGTGAAGTTTACGTTATAATTATAAGCGCTTTTTGCCTTGTACTACTCAATATAGAGGATAGCCTAGTGAACTTAGAATGAATTACGTAATATAAATTGTCTATCACAGTGTATCTAGCAGTTCCGTACAGTAATCAACCGCGTTTGATTTTAACAGACTATTGACAATTACAGGCTCCTGACACAAATAAATAAAACGATCTCATATGTCAATTTGTTGATAGAATTGACAAATAATGTGCGAGCCTGTATGTGGGGGAAATACATTAGACTTATGTCCCGAGCTATCGTACTGCAACTCGGGACCTAAGCCCAGTATATTTCTCTAAAAGCCTCACAATTAACTGTGTAAACACTCGCGCTGGTTCACCGTATGGAGTTTTATATAGGTTGTTGTTTAAACATATTTCGTAAGAAAATTCTCAAATACTCAGTTTTAGCTTAATAATCTTTCCTCTGTTAGACAGACAGAAAGGCGCCCTGCGAGCACAATTTAGTTAAATTGTAAAATATTATAATGAAATTATGCTTCCACGTCAAAACTTTCGCTCGTATATATATAGGTAATTTCATTGGGTTTTGAAGCAAATGGCGATTGAAATACTATAGAATGCAGTCAGATTTCTTGAACAAGTTATACTGACAATTGAAATTATGTTTTTTGAAATCACATTCCAATTAATTATCTTTCTTCGTTGGCTTACTAAAGTTCAAAGTTGAAGTAGTAGACATTCATATTTCGTCATTTGTTTCAATACTTAGATAATAATAAGTATTATTTACAGTTATTGCTTTATCTATGATTCTTATTATATATTTTAATGATAATGATATGTTATAATAACTATTCCAGTATACTGCAATCATGTAGTTACATGTTCTCACGTTTAATAGTATATAGGTCACACAATACTCTACTACGGTGTTGCTATCGTGATTATAGTAATGTTGTAAATTAATAGAAAGGAAAAATATCCAAAATCGTACTATAAAAGAGTACAATAAAGGTCAGAGTGATCAAGCGACGAGTACTTATCAGATTGCTTAAATTATTTCATGCATCATCACAACTTGATTCTCCTACACATTACATGGCTCACCAGGGTGTATCGCGAATTCATAGCATTAATATAATCACGATAAAATATTTATTATTAAATTAAATAATATAAAACATGTATCATAAATATTTAGCCCTAAATGAAATTATAATAATCATTATACATATTGTAAATCGGCCAGAGTTGATGTTAAAGCGCTGGTACTTGTATAAAAATAATATTATTTGTATTTTTTCAGTCTGGTCACATTTCCAAAATTAATGATTATATTTTTAATATATTTTGTATATATCTATTTCTTGTGTATTTGTTAAGGAGAAGCACTAAAACGTTTTAGTGTAATCTTCGAACAAAGTGCGCTCTCAGTAGTATTATAAAGGGAACAGACGTGTGGGAGAGAGCTTTGGCTAAATGACCTGTAAATTTGCGCTATTCTGAAACTTGATCTGCGAAAATATATCCTAATCGATGATCGACTACTCGATAATCGTTACAAGAGGATATCGATTTACAAGTTTACAGAATAAGAATGCTGCGTGTGACGGCTTAGTAGATTTTGTATGTGGAAAAAATTACAGTTGTTTTACAACAAACCTTTTGTAGCTTTATTATTTTTAAAGCTAATTTTAATGGTTTTATTTAAAATGTTTTGTCGTTTTGTTTCAAAAAAGGAACGTTCCCGGGGTGAGGTGCGTTGAATTTTAAGCTTTAATATTTCATTGAAAAAGTCTCAAAAGTTATTTATGTTAGAACAATTTCTTGACGGTTGTCTGCTCGTTCGTTACCAAATATAATAATTATCAATCATATATCATTTCGTATGTGTATTAGGCCGCTGTAAGGCCGTGTGATATTAATGTATATTTAGGGTAGGTATTAGCGCATCGTGAACTGTGACGTCATGATTTTTTACCTATAATAGATGTAATGCACTGAGAAATTCATTTGTTATTTATTTATTCATACGGAGGTCATTCCAGACAATAACTAAGCAATAAATTGAGACTGCAGAATAGTAATAGTGCATTCAAGTAACAGGATTTATACAACTTTGATGAGTAGACAGAACATTATGATCATTTAATTTTTATTACGTGTATCTTAGTCAGTGCAATACAACGTTTATAGATAAAATGACGCGACGTTTTGAAACTTAATAATGTACCAGCAAATTCAAGAAATTCCATAATTTTACTTTTACATAGTTAAGAGTCCGTACATGAATAATAGCTATAAATAAATATTATGTTATCTCTCTTCAGTACATCGTCACATGGATTATTTTTTTTTGTAGTAATATGTTTGTATGTATTTGTAATCGAATTTATTGGTTTATTTTATTACCTTGTACTGCTTATTTGCCTCGATATATGAAGTTTTTTCTGTATATTTGTTGTGTATGTGATTGCGCTTTTACTAAAGATTATTTTTACTTAGAAACTTGATGTAATTGATGACGTTATGCTGGGTGGATTATTTTAAACATCTACACAATGGTGCTGGCACCACAAATTAAGTTCAAAATTCGAACAATTTGAATATTATAGATACATTTTAGAAACGCAAGCGTAGTGACCTCTCAAATTATATATTTTTGTGGAAAGGAATATACGGTCGTGTATAGATATAGACTGAGATATCGATGATATCACCATAAGACTTGTAAATGTGGAAGACGAATTCAGAATAGTAAGTATTCATCTAAAAGGCGCAGGCATTTTCCACATAAATTTTTAATTTAAGAACTACGTTACTCATTCATTTGTTTTTCGTTTTCTTTGTATGGTTCTAAATACGTTTTTTTTTTAGTTGGTTACATACAGCCTTTGTTCTAGATAATACGCTTAGTATACTAACTCATTGATGATATCCTTTTTTTGTGTAAAAATAGTCTTAATCTCTATTTGCTACGTAACTGTGATTTGTGTTGTTTACCATTAAGTTTGTTGTTTATGCATAATGTTAGATCAATGTTTTTAGCTTTTAGTATTAGATAATTATTTCAATATTAATGTTATACAAGGATTTATCTATAGAATTTATTCGATGACAATTCCAGTAGAATAAATAAATAAATACACCCATACTGTCATTTCGTGAATATTGAAACATTATTTGTGTTCTGGGAAATTATTGGAATCAAAATAGATAAGTGATTTTGTAAATTTTGTTTTATATGAATAAACAGCTAACATTTTTACCAACAGCAATATAGTTCTGCATTTTACTAATTATTTATATAAATACCAAAAACAAAATTACAAAAATACTTATAATTAAAAAACCAAAAAACTAATTTCTTCAGTTTTGTTAATAACGAAATTCCCTTGTTTACAATGCGAATTGGCTATGATTATTATTATTGGTATTTTATAAAATTATTTTTATATTATAATCACGACTGTATCTTCCGTTCTTCTATCTATCTGAACGTCTAACTGTACATGGTAGTATTCACTTTAATAAAGGCTACATGGTAATATTCACTTTAATACATTTTCGGAGTCAGGTTTTTTGGAACATAGCAATGGTGTTCATTATATTTTGTCAGGCACGCACCACTGAGTTTCGAAGTAATTTGCATATTATAAATGTATTATCACTTGCTTAAAACGATGAAGGAAAACAGCGGAGAGTAAACCAGCACACCTGAGAGATGTTCTCGATAGTGTGTGAGGCAATGTCAGAGACATACGGATGGTTAGACTCTGACACTAGGTTGTTTATCATCATATTTTATAATATTTTTTTTTTATATTACTTTGTATAATATGTATAAAAGAAGTTGCATGGCACTCTTTTTTGTTAAATTTTAAAAACATAATATCCAACAGTGTGATTATGAATAGTTTGTATTTTAATCTGTGGAAATCTTCACGATTTCTGATTTCTTACCACTTTCTTGGCTCCAAGAATCTTTGCTGGAATACCAGGTCTCATTACTATATTCACCGACTGACGGCTTGAACAACTAGCAATACTAAGTTGGTTGTTATTTTTAACACTTATCATCATTTTTAAATGCGACTGCCATTGCGATATTGGCGTTTCAAATTAATAAACATCGAATGCTTATTAACAGTGAATATTATTTGTATGGTGAATTCCCTTCCGGTAGGTACACTAAGTATTAATAAGAACAATAATAATGTTAACGCTGTATTATGTAGAAGCTATTTGAACTATTGTAATGTAATTTGTATTGTTACCTCCTTTGTAATAGGCGGGTGTCTCTTCAAATGATTTTATATTAATTGCCGATCTTGCCAGTATGCACTGTCCTATTCTTTTTTATGTTAATTATTTTTTAAATTAACATATCACTTTGCCTATAAGTTAGTCAATTCTTCTACCTTTTTTTCTGAATTAATGCTTTAAAAAAAAAAAGAAAATTACCCATCCCAAATTATCGCTGGCGATAAATAAAAAATGTATGGATGGGCTTTAAGTTATTATCGTAACAAGTTATTTCTCATTGTCTACGAAGACAACGATTTTCTAATAGACTTTTGTCCGTGAGTTTAATAGTATCGGATCCTATGTAATAAACACACATTAGGACAATAACTTCGGCGAAATTTTTGGGATTTTCGTACTGATTATTTACGTGGGCAAACATCTCCGTCGTCTTTGTAAGCTGTTGCTTCAATATCTACAAATCATAACAGTGATATGAGAACATTATTACTGTTTAGATTTGGCGGTAGTATTCGTTAAATAATCTGTGATTGCCTCCCAAAATTGTTGAAGAGACACCCCGCAATATAACCATTGTAGTATATCAGCATTAATCAGTCCTAAACTCATGATTCAGTAAAAATAGGCAATTCGAATTTAATATCGCTTGACATTATTGTTCATATAAACAATGTAATAAAAATTTGCGGAAGTATGTGATGTTTTATTTTGTATTCTCTTGCGTCTTAGGACTTAAACTTTTATTTGTCTTAATTGTGTTGTGTATAGAGGATACACAACACAATTAAGACAAATAAAAGTTTGCCACCCAACAGGGCCACGATATTATTACTTTGTTCAACGGCCATCATGGCGCAGCAAGAGAGAGAGAAGAAGTATCCCCCGAAATCCCAGACATAAGAAGAAGAAGTAATTTCGACAGCGCAGTTGGCGCAGTGGTCAAGAGAGCGACTGCTGCGCTGCGTGTCGCAGGTTCGATTCCTGCACGGAGCAAATATTTGTACGATCTACGGATAATTGCTCCGGGTCTGGGTGTTAGTGTGCTTGTGAGATTATATGTCTGTAAACGCACCCACGACACAGGAAGAAATTCCTAGTGTGGAGCAACGTTTAAAAAAAAAAGTTTTTATAATCACTTAATCCACGCGCGTGAAAGCGTAAACCCAAAAATCTATTCCTGAAGGTAAGAAGCCCGAAATCAACCTACATTAAATTGAGCAGTAAGTACCTACCTAAGAATGTTATTCTCGATACCATAAAACGGGATTGAGAAGCGGTTCTAGAGATCGGAAAACCAGTTACCGTAATATTATTATCATACCGGTACCTATACAGTATAATACTAATAGGTACTTACCTACACACCTCTCTACGTCTCGGCCGATACTAATAAAGCTCTCGATAACATCAATTATCATATGGTTATGACGTAGTTTCCCTATTGATTAGAAATTGATTGCTATTGAAACACTTGATTTTGTTACCGTTTTAGAAAATCATTGAAGAAAACCGAGTCATCTTGACATCGTTTACAATATATAATAATATTTGTGAGCGAGATACAGATTCGACTCAACCAATGCCAAAATGTTTGTAGGCACAGAATAGATAATAGTTACTTATTTATACCTGAGTTTGACTTGCGACATGGCCGTGGGCTCAGCTCATGCACGCTAGAGAATCGTAGGTTCACTTGTTTACGTTCAAAAATAATTATGACATAGGTATAATATTCTTGTTTACGTTAATATAGCTGTTGTTTGCTACATAGAACTGCGTAGATAATTATACAATGCTAATAACAGTTATGGAACGGGAAACGGGTACCCTACCGACCTACATTTAGGTACTCATAGGTACGACATTCCGTAAATTGCTAATTATAGTTACATTTCTTGAACAGGAAAAGTCCAGCCCGAGAATGGCTAACTGGCCAGCCTGCATAAATCCCGGAGTGTACGTCGAAATACATATATTCAACGGACCATAACTTGCCGGGGTCGCGGTGATTGCTGCTACGAACCCGGAACCTCGGTAAAGGTTGGAGTATGATCGTGTGGTTTTTAGTCGGTAGTAGCGACTATGATGGATATACCACACTCAAAAAAAAAATGGTCACCCCCGATAGGCCAGCATAGTAAATGAGTTCATAACTCTTTCACACTGCTGGGACACAAGTGTGATATTTAATTGTCTAAATAGTGGATGTTTTTTTCTTTATTAAAGTTTTATGCTGCAACGTGTAACTTGTTTTTTGCATTGAATTCGTATCGCAATACCTATGCTATGGTTTGTAACCCACACCCTTCCCACACCTAACACTCAAAAATGCAGTCCAGAGATGTTCAATACTTGGTTATAATTAGTTAAAATCATTTGTATAGATTTTTAGGTCATAGCACTCCCAATTTTATGGACCTTTTTTATGTGTGGAACTGCACTCCCATACCGCTCTGACACGGAGAGACAGAGCGGTTATGTGGGACTCGAACCCACTAAAACTCCACAGGGTAGTGTATCTCCACAGCTGCTTGAAGATGGAACGCGAGAACGCCATCCGCGGCCCTATCAAGGCCCTGGAAGGTAGGGAGAACGGCGCATCGACATACCAGCACAACTCTGCCAGATATTTTGGGTAAACAGCTATAAGAAAATGATCCATGATTGCACATTATCTTAAATAATGTTTTCCAAGTTATCTATATCACAATATGCATAAATAACAAGTTTTATCATAAATAAACCGGCCACATTTACATACCTAGCTAGTCTTGCAAGTAAACACCGCAATACTGACGGAGTGGCTTATAGTCTCATCTTACTAGTGATTCAAACACATCGTCTGTGATTCTTTTCTCTTATCATGGAGAAACTAAAGGTAAGATTGAATTAATAATACCTAACAATAATGAATACTCTTTATTTAGGTAGGTACTGTATGAAAGACGATTATGTAGAAAAACTAATTTTGAAATGGATAAAAGGTGTAAACGTGAAACCAGTTGATTGTTCTTGTATAGGAGCCAAGTAGATCTATGGGTTAGATAGATTATTTAATGTACCATTTAAAATAAGCCATGAAAACAACAGCTAGAACTATTGTTACTAGGAATTCAACTTATATAGGTACTTACTTATTATTATGAGTGGCACCTAATTGATATTTAATTTTAATTCTGTAAATACATCAGTTGTAGACACTTTTATAAGAAAAATATTCTTTTTTAAGGTAGATGGCGTCGACATTTCCTATCTGACTAGCTCTGAGAAGTAATGCCGAAACAAACTCGGAAGTCAACATCTCTTCATCATTTTATTCAAGAGTATAACTATGTAGGGATAGGTCTGGGATGGCCTTTTGTAGAAAGAGCCATAGCTGTTTTGAGCTGACCTGTCCTAACCGACGTCACGTATGCTGCAGTCATCGTGTAGCTGAACCATAATTTAGGGAGCTCAACGACCCGTCGCAAGACGATACCAGATCGGCAGGACATTTGCGTAGGCCACAGATAAATCTCAAAAGCCGCGAGACAAATAAACTAATTTCAACTTCAAACAAATCCTAGATAGTAGGTACTCACATTCACATTGTCATGGTATTGATAGATACGCTATTTTGTTATTAATTATGACACTTGAGCGTATGGACTTCAGTTAACTAGGTATTATTTAAGACTTAAATAGCTGTGGGTACATCAGCCTACGTACCTTAATTCTACGTCCCTTGCACAGTACCTCTCTGGCTTCGGCTCGGAGTTCTCTTCGGAGGATCCCCGCAGGCCAGGCTCGCTTCCCGAGGGCCAAAATAGTCCACAGCGCTGCCCCTACGGTCTGTACGCTGAACAACTGTCGGGTACCGCCTTTACTGCACCCAGGCACGAGAACAAGCGGTCCTGGTTGTACAGGTATTCATTTTGTAAGCATGTACGAGAAAAATGTATTTCAAAGATCGCAGAATTCCATTAAAGAACCACTTCAAACTGTTGTTTACAATTACCTATGATGGAATATGTTGTTTATCGTAGGTATGGTTGACGAACCCCCTTCTGTCAGAGTTTGAACCACCTGTAGCCCTCTGATATAACTTTATACGCTATCGAGAACTACTGCCTCGTTGGTCTAGTGGTCCCAAGTGCGACTGGCTGAGGATTAGGTCCTGGGTTCGATTCGCAAGTCGGAAATTCGTAGAACCAGCCTGGAGTTTGAAATTGTATCAGACTGATAGTAATAGGCTCATCTTCTTTTAAATGGGACTTAATAACAGCATTGGTGAAATGTGGGTGTACACTGTGTATACCTCTGCCTACCCCTTCGGAGAATACAAGCGTGATGCTATAGGTATTATGTTATGAGAACACCTCTTCTTTTCGGGTTTCCTTAACTGTTTTATGCAAATGATAATTAATTTACGTCGATATTAGAACACAAATGAAATATATTTTCTCATATCGATGTTACCTAATAGGTAGATATATAATACCTATGCACATGATATAACTAGGTAAAGTCAGTGGTCCATGCCTTGGATTTGAACTCACGGCCTTTACTTGCTGGACTTACAGTCATCTCTGCTACGAGATTCAACATCATCCAACACCTCCATCCAACATCTGCAACATGTAAGCAACCAGTGCCAGTTATAGGCCAGATTCAGGTTGAAACGAAATCAAATTTTAGCGCCCTCGACATTTTCACTTCTTACGACAACCATTGCCAAAGGCGCACCCTGACCCTTGGCGCCTGGAGCGGCCGCTCCGTTCGCCCTATGGACGAGCCGGTATAAAAATAAAACATAATAACAATTTAAGTACTGGTTTTGCTACTTTCAGAATTCGGCCATCGGTAATTCACAAGCCTTTCCAAAAATTTGAGGTTGCCAAACATCTCACTAATAAGTGGGACGAACAGGATCCAGATCCGAACCAGGTAATAAAGCAAGATATGAAATAACATTATAATATTTACTTTTATCCAGCCAAAGGAGAACATATTTAGAATAATATTAAGAGTATTCTAAAGTTCCAAACATGTACGTGTTCCGCAAAAATAAAAATAACACACACTTTAAAAATAGGGTTTAATGACAGATTACCTTTTTCTTTGTAATTGTGATTTTATCCGGACGTGATGATGATGCTAAAATCTTTTATCCCTTAGTCCCGCTGGCTCCCGTTCGACATTCCCCCCGCAAGCCAGTCAGTAGACTTCGTGGCTGGTCTCCATACTGTCTGCGGAGCCGGTGATCCTCGTTCCCGCAACGGACTCGCCATACATGTCTACCTATGTAACACATCAATGGATAAAAGCGCCTTCTATAGCAGCGACGGAGATCTGCTAATTGGTAAGCAAAGCAGTCGACATGAACTTAACTTTTAGGAAGCTTAGTCCATTATTATTACTTGCTCAATAAGGTCTTGGTATCTAGGTAATTCAGCCATCACATTTAGGCAATGCATAATAGATTATTAAGATCCTTAATCTATAACTCTTTGTAAACTCGGTTTGGTAAATGAGCAATGCTTGTTGTGATCAGTCTGTGGATGGGTAACTGCTAGAAGCATTTCGATCAGGGGCCTAATTCTGCTAATTTACCAATGCTTCAGTTGAGTGTGGATAGTGTGTCGATGGAATGATTTTAGTTAATTGGTAGTCTGCTAGCTTAATAAGACCACCGGTCTAACTAAAATCATTCCATCGACACACTATCGACACTCAACTGAAGCATTGGTAAATTAGCAGAATTAGGCCCCTGAACAACTCCGTGCTTCAGAGGGCATATTAAACCTGGCGCAGGCCCGTTAGGTCCCGGCTGTTGTCAAATTGTTGCCAAGTCAGAAGCGGTACGGATGGCTTGAACAAATCTGACACCAGGTTGCCTTCTAACTACACGACCATTGATCGATCTGATATAAACTAGCTAACCGTACTTTTTCTTTTAACAGTTCCTCAGCAAGGTGTGTTGAAGATCACAACAGAGTTTGGTGTCATGACGGTTGCTCCCAACGAGATCGCTGTGATCCAGCTTGGTATGAGGTTTGCAGTAGCTGTTGAGGGACCTACTCGGTAAATAATTCAGTGTTAACTCTTTTTATTATGGATTGATAGATGTACAACCTACGTATAGGTTATCTCTTAAAATTGTGCTTTTTGTATTAGTGGAACCTATTTACTCCTTTGTTTCTTACAGGGGATACATTCTCGAAGTGTTTGATGGACACTTCAAGCTACCAGACCTGGGGCCTATAGGAGCAAATGGACTCGCCAATCCTAGAGATTTTCTCACACCAGTCGCGCGATATTTCGACGAGGAAATACCTGGTAGGCTTAAAACGTTGAACATTAACTACGATTCAAAACCGTTGGATAACTGCCATCAGTGGTGTATCCAGGATTTTTTCCAGGGCATCGTATACGACAATGATAAATGCCTAAATTTTTATTGAAACGTGAACCAAACCTACTTTATTCATTTATTTGGTCAAAGCGTCTTCAAAGCAAACGATTTTGGCAGATCTGAGTATTAGATCCTGGGTTCGATTCCTAGGTCAGGCAGTGTGATTAAGGTTTCTTGTTAGGAAATTCTAAGTAGCAGCCCGGTAGTCTAGAATTGTGCCCGGTCGACGGCAATTGGTTCACTTCTTTGTCTTCGGTAATCCCTTACAAAAGCACATACATATAGGTTCATTTTTCAGGCTTCAAGATAGTGAACAAGTACCAAGGATCCCTGTTTGTGGCTGAGCAGAACCACTCGCCGTTTGATGTGGTGGCGTGGCACGGCAACTATGTGCCGTACAAATACGACCTCAGCAAGTTTATGGTCATCAACGCAGTTCTTTATGACCATTGCGTAAGTTTATTATTGTAAGATCTATATTTAAAGTGCCTCATTGGTCTAGTTGTCGCAACGGCGACTACTGAGCGCGAACCTATTTCATCAATGCCGTTAATAAACCCTTTCACTGCGCGGCCTTCTGGTATTTTACGCTACGCCACGGCGCAGTACAAAGTGACCCATGGAATCCCTTTTGCCATTTACTGGACACAATTCCAAACTCCAATTCACATTCACACAATTCAATACTGTGAATTTCCTGACAGATAGCACGGTAGATGGCAAAAGGCTGTCCAAAACTCCACATACATCGGACGTAATAATAATAGCATTAGTGAAATGTGCCTGCATACCCCTTCGTGGAATATTAGGCGTGTTGATATGTTAAGAATTATTTTTTAATCATGATAATCAATTGCAGGATCCCTCAATATTCACAGTGCTGACGTGTCCGTCCACGAAGCCTGGTACTGCTATAGCAGACTTTGTTATTTTCCCGCCGAGGTGGTCTGTTCAGGAGAACACATTCAGGCCACCCTACTATCATAGTAAGTATACGTGCCTGACATTATACTTTAATCCTAATTTATAAGTAAACTGCCTTGTAAGGGAAGAATAAAAAATTATTGATAAATGTCATAGTACCACCAAGACCGGGCTGAGTTTGGCAGAAGAAACATAAAAGTAGAATCAATTCAATAGAGATGAGAGCTTTGAGAAGTATATGTGGAGTAACTTTGAAAGATAGTATCTATTGAATAGATTCAGGCGTTACTTTGCGGAAGTCCATTACAATGTCGACTCCCGACTCCTCCATCTACACTCACACTCGCCTCATATACTAGAGTTATCATATATCATCCATCCTTTCTACATGCCTTAGCATATCTTTCTCAATCCTCGTCTTTAGGTACGCCCTCTTTCCCTTCACAACGTTATCTTATCACGCTGTTCCTCACCCTATATCTTTCAAATGGATGCAAATCAATACAATATCTAGCTACTTCCACAATATTGAGGGAAGTCATGCATTACTTGTGCCCGCCCGCAAATATATGCACATACCTACGCAAGCGGTGAAAATTGCGATTCCCTACCACCAACTACTGGAGTAGTGGTAGTAGCAGGTAATGCATGACTACCCTCAATACTATGGTAGTAGCTAGATATTGTATTTATTTGCATCCATTTGAAAGATAGGGTGAGGAACAGCGTGATAAGATAACGTTGTGAAGGGAAAGAGGGCGTACCTAAAGACGAGGATTGAGAAAGATATGCTAAGGCATGTAGAAAGGATGGATGAAAGGCGATTGATAACTCTTGTATATGAGGCGAGTGTGAGTGTGGATGGAGGAGTCGGGAGTCGACCTCGATGAACGTACTGTAATCAAATTGCGAACGTTCTCAAAGCTAGTGAAAATCGTTAGTCTCTGCCTAACCCAATGGAAAACAGGCGTTATTTGATGTATTTGTATAATAACTTTCATGAGGCATATTCATATTATTTAATGTTCACCGGTTACTACTGACGTACATTCTTCGCTTTGCTTCGCTTCAATATTATTTTATTTAGGTATCACCAAGATGAAAACTGTTCCTGTAACGGCGGGCGGGTTAAAAATTTTGAACGTAGATAATTTGATTTGGTTTATGAATTTTGTTTTGCCAAAAAATTCGTTACTTAATTTAAAATAGTAGATGATTAAAAAAACATAATGACTGGATTATATTACTGCCAATAATTTTATTTACTTAATTTTAAAATATTTATAATTCAAATGAAAATAATAGATAAGTTATCTCTTAAATATAGACAACATAAAAATATTGTTCGCTGAGGACAGGATTCGAACCTGCGCGGGTATAACCCATTGGATTTCAAGTCCAACTCCTTAACCACTCGGACACCTCAGCTACGTACGGTTCGAGTGAATACTTTGATATAATGCTAGGAGTTATACGACTAATATTTATACAAGTGCTATTTTATTGTTACGTAGAATAGTATGTAGGTATTTTATTGTTTATTAATTTGTTACATAGTCGGCTACGTATAAGCTATGTACTACGTATGTAAGCATCTACTATTTGTATACGTACGAGTATGCGTCATTAGTATAATATATTTCTTAGGCATAAATTATTCTTATAACATGACATAGCACCACGCCTGTATTCCCCAAAGGGGTAGGCAGATTGCGGTTATTAAGTCCCATGTAATAGGTGGTGAGCCTATTGCCATCAACCGGGCATAATTCCAAGCTCCGGGCTGCTACTGAGAATTTCCTAACATAAAATTTCAATAACACTTTGCCCGACCCGGGAATTGAACCCAAAACCTCGTGCTCAGCAGTCGCGCTTGGGACCACTGGACCAACGAGGCAGTATTATTTGTATAATATCTTAATATTCTCGGCATTTCAATTCTAAAGGCCTTATTTTAAAATCTGGTAAATTTTATCAGAGGAATATATACCTAAAGATTGAAACTAATGCTCTAAATCTAGTAACGTAACTAGTTTCAGTTTTTTGCCCATCTAATTGTAGAGTTCCAAATTGCTTCATTTCCAAACTTCTTAGAACACAACATTCCATTATCACTAGCAAAAAATCAGGGGCTGATAATTTAAAATAATTTTTAACAAAAAAAAGAACCGACTTCAAAAATGCACAAAAAAGTAAAAAAATAAATAATTGCATTATTTACATACTTCAATTTACATACAAATATTAAAAAAATAATAGTATTCTGAATAAAATCAATTTATTAGGACAATAATATACAATTATTATTATTTTTGGAGTTGGTGCCAGCTAAATTTGCAAAGTATATTCAAAGGTACATTAACCATCATTTCGTTTATTCATAAAATCACATATAAATTATATTTGTAACTATATATCGATTACAAAAAAAATACATTTAAAAATATAAAATATAGCAAACCACCGGCATCGGGAACAGGGATCAAGCTACCGGTGGTTAGGGCCCCAGAGAGAGGAACCTCCTCACAATGCGTGCCGTGTCGAGGAGTACCACTTTCTGTATCAGGCCCTTGACCCAGCCGTCTAACGAGAGCCTCTTAAGGTGTTGGTCAAGGCTCTTCGCTATCAGTCCGTTGGTCGTCACGACTATCGGCACAATGATTGCCGAATCCACGTCCCACATGTCGACAACCTCGTGAGCTAAATCAATATATTTGATTTGTTTGTCTTTTTCAGCATTCACGAGGTTCTCGTCGTGAGGGACAGTTATATCCACAATCATTGCGCGGCGCTCTAATCGATCTATCACCACTATGTCAGGCTTGTTAGCAATAACAGTCCTATCAGTGATGATAGATCGATCCCAGTATAATGTGACATGACCTTTTTCGAGAACTGGGTCGGGCACATACCTATAGTACGGCACCTCCGATTCCACAAACCTGTATTTCAAAGCAAGTTGTTGGTGTATAATCTTGGCCACTAAGTTGTGTCTGTGCAAGTATTCGCCGTTAGCAAGACGAGAACAACCAGAAAAAATATGTCTGATAGACTCACCTGGACAGTGACATGCCCGACATATGTCAACTGTCCCGTCTTTTACAATATATTTCCGGTAGTTGTTAAGTCATGATAACTTCGTCCATAATTGCACAGATAAAACCTTCAGTTTCACCAAAGAGATCACCAAACCGCAGCCATGATACGGACGCTAAAAAATCTACGTCGGGGCCATGAAATGCCCGATAAAAGCGTCCGTGTAGCTCCTTGCTTTGCCATACTTCCTTGCGATCATTGGTACTGAGTACAACAGGTTTGGTCCAGTTCTCCTTAGCCAAGGAGAGTGGGGTGAGATTTTTGTCCACTGCAACTACATTCCGGTGCATCTCCGTGCTGGTGTATAGAAAGTACTCCCTGAGGCTGCACACCTCGCGATTATGTAGAGTCTTGGCGTTTAAAAAACCTCGACCCCCACACTTTCGCGGGATCGATACAGTCTCATTATGGATGACCTTGGATGATGCATAAGGTTTGCAGTTAACAGTGTCCTTACCTTCCTGGTAGGGCGTCCAGTTCAGTTTGAGACCACTTGAGTATGCCGAAGGAATACATCAGGACTGGGATAACCCAGCCGTTAAAGGCGCGCACCTTGTTGCCGCCTGATAAAAGACTATTAAGTACTTTCTTCAGGCGGCCAAAGAAGCGCTCCTGAAGCGACTGTTTCATGACAGCCACGTTGATGCCCAATCCCTCCGCCATACCCAGGTATTTGTAAGTATCGTTTGCGGATAGTGACCTTTTTTTTTATGTGGAGAAATGCCCTCGCATACCGCTCTGACACGGATCCCTCTATCCGTGTCAGAGCGGTATGCGAGGGCATTTCGCGGTTATGTGGGACTCGAACCCACTAAAACGCCACAGTGTACCTCCACAGCCGCTTGGGGGCAAACAACCGCGAACCCGCCCGCGGCTGTCCGTTGCCGGACTCCCTCACGGGGTTGGGTATTACACCCCCCCCCTCCGCTACGGCACACCAGACACATGGCATGCCGCAACCACCTTGGAGACCATGTGCAATGGGCGCCAGACGATCCCGTGTCTGGACGCCCTAGGTCCCCTGCGACGGGTCAGGTCTGTGGCCCCGCCGCCTGCCACTACGGCCGCAGAGGATAGGGAGTGCGGCGCCTCGCAATACTGGCACTCCTCCTCCCCTGCGGCCCCACCGCGTCCGCCATCCAACGGTGGCCGCCCGTCAAGGCCGCGGAAGGTAAGGAGAGCGGCGCATCGACATACCGGCACTGCTCCCGCTGCGGCCCCCATCCTTCAGCTGCGGTGCCGCCCATACGACACCGCAGCCCACCTCAGTTGCGACACCCCCCATAAGGCCCGCAACCTACGCCGGCGGCGCTCGAACATAGGCTTGAAGGCAAAGCCCAGAGAAGCGGCCCTCCTCGGGTTCCGTTAGCTTCACCGTGGGTGACCAAGCCATGGCTACTAGAGCCCCCCACCACGACAAGGTGGAACCCCTGGGGGGGTTGCGGATAGTGACCTGAGGTGTATGGAGTCCGAAAGTTGGAGTCCATCGGATTCCACCATCGCACCTCCTCTCACATGCATGACTGCACATTTATCCACACCAAATTCCATACTGATAGAGTTACTGAAGGTTTCTGTTATTTTCAGCAACTCCATCAGTTGCGATCTGTCGGGGGCAAATATTTTTAAGTCATCCATGTAGAGGAGGTGAGATAAGATTATTCAGAATACTCTAATTTTTTTAAAATATTTGTATGTAAATTGAAGTATGTAAATAATGCAATTATTCACAGACAGACAGTGGACAGTTGACATATGTCGGGCATGTCACTGTCCAGGTGAGTCTATCAGACATATTTTTTCTGGTTGTTCTCGTCTTGCTAACGGCGAATACTTGCACAGACACAACTTAGTGGCCAAGATTATACACCAACAACTTGCTTTGAAATACAGTCTTGTGGAATCGGAGGTGCCGTACTATAGGTATGTGCCCGACCCAGTTCTCGAAAAAGGTCATGTCACATTATACTGGGATCGATCTATCATCACTGATAGGACTGTTATTGCTAACAAGCCTGACATAGTGGTGATAGATCGATTAGAGCGCCGCGCAATGATTGTGGATATAACTGTCCCTCACGACGAGAACCTCGTGAATGCTGAAAAAGACAAACAAATCAAATATATTGATTTAGCTCACGAGGTTGTCGACATGTGGGACGTGGATTCGGCAATCATTGTGCCGATAGTCGTGACGACCAACGGACTGATAGCGAAGAGCCTTGACCAACACCTTAAGAGGCTCTCGATAGACGGCTGGGTCAAGGGCCTGATACAGAAAGTGGTACTCCTCGACACGGCACGCATTGTGAGGAGGTTCCTCTCTCTGGGGCCCTAACCACCGGTAGCTTGGACCCTGTTCCCGATGCCGGTGGTTTGCTATATTTTATATTTTTAAATGTATTTTTTTTGTAATCGATATATAGTTACAAATATAATTTATATGTGATTTTATGAATAAACGAAATGATGGTTAATGTACCTTTGAATATACTTTGCAAATTTAGCTGGCACCAACTCCAAAAATAATAATAATTGTATATTATTGTCCTAATAAATTGATTTTATTCAGAATACTAATTTTTTTTTAATATTTGTATGTAAATTGAAGTATGTAAATAATGCAATTATTTATTTTTTTACTTTTTTGTGCATTTTTGAAGTCGGTTCTTTTTTTTGTTAAAAATTATTTTAAATTATCAGCCCCTGATTTTTTGCTAGTGATAATGGAATGTTGTGTTCTAAGAAGTTTGGAAATGAAGCAATTTGGAACTCTACAATTAGATGGGCAAAAAACTGAAACTAGTTACGTTACTAGATTTAGAGCATTAGTTTCAATCTTTAGGTATATATTCCTCTGATAAAATTTACCAGATTTTAAAATAAGGCCTTTAGAATTGAAATGCCGAGAATATTAAGATATTATACAAATAATACTGCCTCGTTGGTCCAGTGGTCCCAAGCGCGACTGCTGAGCACGAGGTCTTGGGTTCAATTCCCGGGTCGGGCAAAGTGTTATTGAAATTTTATGTTAGGAAATTCTCAGTAGCAGCCCGGAGCTTGGAATTATGCCCGGTTGATGGCAATAGGCTCACCACCTATTACATGGGACTTAATAACCGCAATCTGCCTACCCCTTTGGGGAATACAGGCGTGGTGCTATGTCATGTTATAAGAATAATTTATGCCTAAGAAATATATTATACTAATGACGCATACTCGTACGTATACAAATAGTAGATGCTTACATACGTAGTACATAGCTTATACGTAGCCGACTATGTAACAAATTAATAAACAATAAAATACCTACATACTATTCTACGTAACAATAAAATAGCACTTGTATAAATATTAGTCGTATAACTCCTAGCATTATATCAAAGTATTCACTCGAACCGTACGTAGCTGAGGTGTCCGAGTGGTTAAGGAGTTGGACTTGAAATCCAATGGGTTATACCCGCGCAGGTTCGAATCCTGTCCTCAGCGAACAATATTTTTATGTTGTCTATATTTAAGAGATAACTTATCTATTATTTTCATTTGAATTATAAATATTTTAAAATTAAGTAAATAAAATTATTGGCAGTAATATAATCCAGTCATTATGTTTTTTTAATCATCTACTATTTTTAATTAAGTACCGATAAATAATATGAATATGCCTCATGAAAGTTATTATACAAATACATAAAATAACGCCTGTTTTCCATTGGGTTAGGCAGAGACTAACGATTTCCACTAGCTTTGAGAACGTTCGCAATTTGATTACAGTACGTTCGTCGAGGTCGACTCCCGACTCCTCCATCCACACTCACACTCGCCTCATATACTAGTGTTATCAATCGCCTTTTATCCATCCTTTCTACATGCCTTAGCATATCTTTCTCAATCCTCGTCTTTAGGTACGCCCTCTTTCTCTTTCTTCTTTCAAATCAAATCAATATATTTATTAATTATTGTTTAACGGTTATTACTCACGCACATTCTTCGGGATTGCCCGACTAGTTTCGAACTCGAACGGAGCCCTTATTTATAAGCTGAGCCCGCGGCGATGTCGCGAGTCAAACATGAATAAGGGCTCTGTTCGAGTTCGAAACTAGTTGAGCAATCCCGAAGAATGCGCGTGAGTAATGTCTCACGAAAGTTATTATACAAAAATATATTTATTGCTTAACATAGTACCTACATTTAAATTACTTTACAAGATCTTGTGTGACAAATAAAACCATGAATAAATAATAATTTATCAATGCTTCAATTGAGTGTCGATGGAATGATTATAGGCATTTGGTATTCCGCTAGTTAACATAGACCAGTGGTCTTCCAATGCTTTCCGCTGAACTACCATCCAACTGTAATTTTTGGTGAATAAATTATTTTTTAACAAATAAAGAACCGACTCCAAATATCTTTCTTACTTTTTAGTGAATCTTGCGTTCCATAACTGATTTATCGAAAGTGAATATGGGTAGACCTGCTCAACGCGCTGTCCATATGGGTAGGGGCCATTTAATTCAGACGAGCAAAGAAGGGGAGAAACGCCTATATCAAAGTAGGAAATCTAGATCTGAGGCTATTTCAAAAGAGAGTAATGAAATGCGCAAAGCAAGATGAAATTAATTTTAAAAAAAACTGGCTATCATATGTTACTCACGGGACAGTGTAAGGATTCTGACGATACCCCATATATCGAAATCAGTTCAGCTATTTAGAAGTTATGGTGGAATAGGTAAAGAAACTCACAAACATACTGTCATACATACATACTTATATTCACTCCGTTTTTTGGGCACTCGTGTAAAAAGAGATGTTTGAGAATGCGGTCTTACACTAAAAAGTATTAAATAGTAAAAAAATATGACGGATTTCCGGTGCTTATCTTCCGATTTCATCATCATCATCATCATCATCTGATGATGAAGCTGGAAAATAGATAGTTCATTAGAACTATTCTAGAGACCGTAAACACCACCGGAAAGTCACAAGAAAGCAAAATACACCATTTCGTTTACTTGGATGATTTATTATTTTTCAGTTATTTTGATTTAAATACCAAACTACCAAACCAATTTTCATAAAATTTTAATGGTACCAATCTAAAAGTAAATCCTTCGCTGTGCCCTACCAATACTTATAGTCGTGAAGTTAAATGGCTGACGTATAAAACCCCCTAATACGGAAAAAAAAATTTCGACACTTGGGAGCTACTTCAACGTCAAAGTCAAAGTCAAATAATTTATTACAATTAGACCATATAAAGGTACTTTTGAAAATCAAGAAATGCCACGTTCTAAATGTAGATTCCTATGGAGAAGAACGGGCAAGAAACTCCATGGTTACTCTTTTAAAATGTTGTGATACAATAATTAAGGTACATTTATTGATAAAAAGACATTATGTGATAACGATGCAGATATAGTTGTACACGTAGGTACAATAAAAGATAAAAATTCTAACAATTGTTACACGTCTTTATAGTTTAGAGCTGACCAGTCCCAACTTGTGGCACCCGATCACGCATATCCATCGCATCGCTCAGCTCAACCATATTTAAGGGAACAGAATGACCCAACACATACGCCACCAAATGGTGCTCACATTTAGGGCCGATTTTTCAATCCTCGGATAAAAGTATCAATAGCTACCTAAAGAATAAAGTTATTAGTCTCTTTATTCGTCTGATAAGTGGTTGTAAATTTTTCAATACATATTTAACCTATGAATAACTATCTGACCGAATAACACATCTGTGAAAACGCTAACTTCAGGGAGGTGAAACAAATATACAGAATAGACGAATGTTAGAACGGGACGGATTATTTCTTTGTTTGTCAAACAAACAAGCGTCAGCATGGTACTTTTATTTTCTGATTTTATTTTGCTTTTATTACGTTACGAGGTTGTTAGTTTTGGTGTGTGGTGTTTTTCGTGTAATTAGAATGCTGCAGATCATTAGTGACCTATCTCAAGTAAATTTGCAAAAAATAATAATAATACACAAAAGTTTTTGACAAAGCCTTTATATTATCAAGTATAATTTTTATTTTAATGAATAATAATACAAACATTCATCACACACGTTAAAGTTATCGACCCTCGGTCTTAGGATTCTTTCTTTTCATATATATTAATAATGGCTTCTTTCTCAATTGCCATGTCGTCAATACTATCTAAAATATCCATTTGAATTAAAGTACAGTATCGAAAACTAACCTCAAACTAGTAACATCAACGTCGGTTATCTAAGGAATAAGCGGTTATCTGGCCGTCAAAGAGTCAAATATATTTATTCCTCAGATAAGTGAATTATTCGACGAATAAAGCCTATTTGACCATTGTACAACTGACTTTTTTGCTATCTATCGAATAAACCTTATCTGTCTGTTTATCTGAGGATTGAAAAATCGGCCCTTAGAATAAAGAAGTTATGAGTCTAATAAAAAATGTAATGTGTGTGTTTCTCTTTTTATATATAACATTTAACAGTAACATGCATTGCGTATACGCCTGACAAAATTGAGATAGATTAGTAAGCAGATGGGCTGTACTGGTTGAGTTGTCCTATGGAGCAGGGCCAGCATGTTTCCAAGCATTTTTATCCTCAATGTAGTCTCCTAGTTTGTAATATGCTTGTTTGCATAATGTGCGCTTTACATAGATTTTAAATTTTTTCTCATTTAGTTCCTGAATATTAGGAGGAATTTTATTGTAACATTTAATACAGTATCCCATGAAAGATGAGTGTACTTTGGATAATCTAAACCGTGGTTGGGCAATTTTGATTTTATTCCTAGTTTTTACTTAAGTAGATATATTGTCTTCCCCCCCAGGGGTTCCGCCTTGTCGTGGTGGGGGGGCTCTAATAGTCGTGGCTTGGTCACCCAGGGTGAAGCTAGAGGAACCCGGGGAGGGCCGCTCCACTGGGCTTTGCCTGCAAGCCCATGTTGGAGCGGCGTAGGTTGCGGGCCTTATGGGGGTGCCGTAACTGAGGTGGGCTGCGGTGTCGTATAGGCGGCACCGCAGCTGAGAGATGGGGGCCGCGGCGGGAGAGGAGTACCGGTATGCCGATGCGCCGCTCTCCCTACCTGCCGCGGCCTTGACGGGGCCGCCACCGTTAGATGGCGGACGCGGTGGGGCCGCAGGGGAGAGGAGTACCGGTATAGCTAGGCGCCGCTCTCCCTATCCTCTGCGGCTGTAGTGGCAGGCGGCGGGGCCACAGACCTGACCCGTCGCAGGGGACCTTAGGCGTCCGGACACGGGGTCGTCTGGCGCCCATTGCACATGGTCTCCATGTTGGTTGCGGCACGCCATCCGTTTGGTGTGTCGTGAGAGAGAGTCCGGCAACGGACGGCTGCGGGTGGGTTCGCGGTTGTGTGCGAGAGCGTTCCCGCGTCCCGCCCTCAAGCAGCTGAGGAGGTATACTGTGGAGTTTTAGTGGGTTCGAGTCCCACATAACCGCTCTGTCTCCCCGTGTCAGAGCGGTATGCGAGGGCATTTCTCCACATAAAAAAAAAGATATATTGTCTTATATTAAGGGAATAGTTTATGAATAGGTACCTAAGACTTGTTATACGTATAGGAGCACAATATCACATCAAGTAGGTTACAGCCCGCGTATGGCGGAAAGTCAGTGTGTGGTTGGCCGCAAATTTTACAGTTGGGGCAACACAAAAGGAAACATTTAAACACAATATTTGTTAGGTACCTACTTACTTTTATGCATTTCAATAGAAAATATAAAACCGCAAACTCATAAAGTTATAACATAAATGTAAATTTTATGATTGATTTTTACTAGAACACATGATTCTTCGAAAGAATATAGGTACATATAGCACATGAGTAATTACGTATTTACCCCACTGAACACCATATTATATTACCTACTTATAGATGACCATTTATAAAAAGACAGAATTTATGTCAATTGGTCCAAAACAGTTTTAATATTATAAATGTTTGTCATCATACACGAGCTTTAAAGACTAAACAATTGGTAGGTAGGTACCTAAACCTATTTATTTTATTTCCTAACTTCTAAGAGTATTATTTTACACCTATCTTTAGAACAACCATTCAGAAAAATGCACACGTTTTTATTTTATTTGTTTCGACAATCTGCAATTTAAATACAATTATTAAATTATAATAATATAATTTGGCCAAAAATTCGCTTGAAAAATGGGCTAAAAACCGAAGTTCGTCCACACAGTTTCAACCACGTTTCAGTTTTCTAATGTGCCTCCCCTCACGCCCTTTACAAAAATCTCAAAAATAATAATAATATAAAAAGTGTTCGCTGAGGACAGGATTCGAACCTGCGCGGGTATAACCCATTGGATTTCAAGTCCAACTCCTTAACCACTCGGACACCTCAGCTACGTATGTTTCGAGTGAATACTTTAATATAATGCTAGGAGTTATACGACTAATATTTATACAAGTGCTATTATTTATTATGTATCATAGAATTACGTTGTGGCTTCATTATTACACATAAAACTACTACAGATGGCTTTTAAATCCAAGATGCTTGGCTGTTTGTCTGGTTGGCCCAAAAACGTGAACGCAGGCTTAGAGGCAATATCTTAGGGCCTTCCTCGGATCCTTAGAACTTGCTGGCGGTGATGGCATCGCCGACACTATAAAAACTGACCCAGATTGCGGACGTACGCATCCGAGTGGTATAGTATCTAAGTGTACCTAGTTATGATTAAGCGCAACATCTTAGTGTCCTACTGCTATCTGTTTGCATAAATGAGTTCTACTGGCCGATTTAGAATAGAAGATCGGCTTATTTAGCCACAAACGCATCTTGTATTTACACTCCTCAATGCTGCTTGAATCGCCTGATCTTCTTCTTATCGTGTGGTTGATGAACAACCTAGTGTCAGAGTTTAAACCACCCGTAGGTCTCTGACATGGCTTTACACACCATTCAGGACATCTCTCAGGTGTGCTGGTTTCCTCACGATGTTTTCCTTCACCGTTTTAAGCAATTGATAATTAATTTATAATACGCACATGACTTCGAAAAGACAGTGGTGCGTGCCTTGGATTTGAACTTGCGACCTTTGACTTGTCAGTCCAACGGTCATACCACTAGGCTATCACTGCTCTGATACAAATAAATGACGAAAACGCATTACCGCATGCGAAGCGAACTTTAAAGTTAAACATTTTTGTTTAAAGAAAAATACGGTCGTGAGCAGAATTCAATCCTACGCCTCCTAGATTAATACTCCAGGATATCCGGGATATAATATTACACAAAAAATATGTTATAAGGTTTATGATGTAGGCATAAATTCCATGTGATTTAAAATAAAGTATGAAAGTAGATTTGACTTTTTTAAGTCATTAACTAACCCTAAGTTCTTATGGCCCAGATTTGCCTTAGGTATGTCCCCGTCTCTATCTCGCACTTTTAGTTTAACAGTTGTGTGACTGTGACAGGAATAATGCTAAGCCAAAGCATTTGCTACGCAATGATTATATAAATTGGTCTAATAATATTTATAGAATCTTATTTATTTTCATAATGTATTTCATTTTAGTAAATTTATCTCCTGTGGAGACTAAAAGAAACAAATTATGTTAAAACCGCGAACTTTTAACGCGATCGTAATTAAATCTATTAATAATTATAAAAAATATACACAATCAATAAAAAATACAAACTCGCTGAGGACAGGATTCGAACCTGCGCGGGTATAACCCATTGGATTTCGAGTCCAACTCCTTAACCACTCGGACACCTCAGCTACGAACAAAGATATTCAATTAAACTACTGTTTTAGTATCAATTACACGTATTCTATTGTTTTTACAGCTGCATTACATTCTATTGTAATAGCACATGTTAATTCTATGTTCGAAAGATAAAAATATCTGCACAATACCTACTAATAGATCGCGTTTGTAAATTCCTAATAACCTAAATTAAGTAGGTATTTACGATCGAGACCTAGTAAGTTTTGAAAAAAAAATCGTATTGTTCCTACAAAGAAAATAATATCTTAAAATCATCACCAAAACCATACAAAACCGATCACTAAAAAGTATTTATTTATTTACTCCGAATCCTTACTCCGCGATTCAGATAAACAAAATGTTTATCTGAATCGCGGAGTAAGAACTTAATAAACATTTACTTTTAATTGCAAAAGTTCATGTTGCAGCTGTAAAAACAATATAAAAGGTTTAAGTACCTACATACTTACTACAACACTAGATACTTTATTTCGATATCTATTTGTGTAGCTGAGGTGTCCGAGTGGTTAAGGAGTTGGACTTGAAATCCAATGGGTTATACCCGCGCAGGTTCGAATCCTGTCCTCAGCGTATGCACTTTTTTATATTTAGTATATTTTGTGCATTGGTGTAGCAATCAATTGTGTCATAGCAAAGGGGCAATAAAATTATGTATTACGATTTATTTCAAATCATCAAAAATGTGTATTGCAATAGTTATTTTTTTTGGAAATTTTAATTGAACTATGCATTTATAATTTTCGGTGCGTCACTGGTTGTTAAATTATTTTCCTTATGAAATTTATCTCCATTTATATAATTTATAATAATTGCGTACATTTGTTCCTTTGATTCATAATTTCTATGTAAACAGGAAAGCTTGCCTTATATTATGTAGGGATTTCGTAGCACGATGCCTACTATTGCGCTTAGTTGACTTTTCATTATTTTCAAGTAAGCGGTAGCACAATGCCAACATTTTGAAACTACCATACATTAGATCGCACAATGCCTACTTTTTAATTTTTGTCGCAGTTACATAGCAGTTTGCGTACTTTATGCAAAATCAAATGTGACGATAGCATAATGTCTATTTTAGTACAGTTAAGTGTAAAATTTTATTTACTTATCCCTTAAGGTTCCTTGGTAAGTACTTAGTAGACTATGCTTTTTTTCGAAAGTTTCCGATGCATGGAGGTTTATAAAGCTATTTAAAATTTTGGGTAATAAACCTTACCTATAATTCTCTTTGATATAAAATAGTTATTAATAAGTCAGTAACCGTGACATTTAGAGAACTGCACGATAATATGATAGATTTATTGTGTGTATAGAACGAGTACATAAATCTATATAAATTACTATGGGTTTCGTAAGATTTATTAGAAATAGTAATGTTGTTTTTATCAAAAATAACAAGGTTCGTTTTTATTTATACATTCATGGGTGATTATAAGGAATGTAATGTAGCAGTCTTGAATATTTTTAACCGACTTCCAAAAAGGAGGAGGTTATCAATTCGGTTGTATTTTTTTTTTTTTTTTTTTTTTTTTTTTTAATGTTTGTTACCTCGGAACTCCGTCATTTATGAACCGATTTGGAAAATTATTTTTTTATTTGAAAGGATTTACTTTCAGATTGGTCCCATTTAAATTTTATGAAAATTGGTTTAGTAGTTTGGTATTAAAATCAAAATAACTGAAAAATAATACGTCGTCGAAGTAAACGAAATGGTGTATTTTGCTTTCTTGTGACTTTCCGGTGGTGTTTACGGTCTCTAGAATAGTTCTAATGAACTAACTATTTTCCAGCTTCATCATCAGATGATGATGATGATGATGAAACCGGAAGATAAGCATCGGAAATCCGTCATATTTTTTTTGCTATTTAATACTTTTTAGTGTAAGACCGCATTCTCAAACATCTCTTTTTACACGAGTGCTCAAAAAACGGAGTGTATTTATGTATGTAAGTATGTTTCTTTACCTATTCCACCATAACTTCTAAATACCTGAACTGATTTCGATATATGGGGTATCGTTAGACTCCTTATACTGTCCCGTGAGTAACATACGCTAGTCAGTTTTTTTTTTTTAATTAATTTCATCTTGTTTTACGCACTTTATTACTCTCTTTTGAAATAGCCTCAGATCTAGATTTCCTACTTTGATATGGATATGTCGCAGATGGATTGTAGAATAAGCTGTTTTACAAAACTGCTAGCTGATTAACAAAACAGTACTGTTATGAAAAACAGCTGAACGACGTTTAGCGGTTTTACATGATTACTGAACTATAACACGCAGAATTGAATGAACGTTTTGCGTTTATCAATGCAGCGGGTCAACGATCAGAGATTATGTAAAACAGTGTGAAATGAACTGTCAGATTGTTGATTTTAGTTCGAAATTTTGTCGCTTATGGCTCTGTATGTCCTAACAATAATAACCTAACTTTATTTTACTTGCCAAAAGCAAAAAAAATATGAAAATTTTGAATGACGTAAATACTAAACCACTATAATAGTCGACAATATATCGGGATTATGAAAGAAAGTAAATTAAATTGATCCATGAGCGAGCGAAGCGAGCTCGGGAGTTTCGTGTATCCCGACACGGACAGGTTAGGTTCGAAGAGGATGACGGGGGCCCGTGAGCGAGCGTAGCGAGCGAACAGCCCCCGTCATCCTCTTCGTGTTTAGGTTTTTTCTAACCTTACGGACACAAAAATAGGAGCCCCGCTAAGCGGGGCTCCGTCGACCCAGCCACGGAAAGTCAAATCAGAATACAGTATCGCTTTTTTACTTGAATGGTGACTATCCATTTAATATACCTATACAATAAGCAAACCTGTCCCACTGTAGATATGTCATTCTGCATTACGTCTAAAGGTGGGTAGCAGTTTTGTTAAACGTATCGCAATGGCAATCCAGCTGAACATTGTTCAGCTGTTTTATAAAACAGTACTGTTGTGTAAAGCAGCTAGAGATTTTGTTAAACAGCGGATTCTACAATCCATCTGCGACAGATATATATGGACAACGCGTTGAGTAGGTCTACCCATATTCACTTCCGATAAATCAGTTATGGAACGCAAGATTCACTAAAAAGTAAGAAATAAAATATTTTTTAACAAAAAAAAGAACCGACTCCAAAAATCTTTCTGTTAAGTAAAATTGCACTAAAAAGTTATAAAATAATTGCATTATTTACTTACTACAATTTATATAAAAATATTTTTTTAATTTTAGACGATTCTGCATAAATCAATTTATTAGGACAATAATATACAATTATTATTATTTTTGGAGTCGGTGCCAGTAAAGGATAATAAACGTGTAAGTACATTCATGAAGTAGCGTATTACGTTCGCTTTAGGCAGTTGTTGTGTTCATTTGTAAATAGGTTCAATTAGGTATAATACATTATCGTAAAAATAATTAAGGTCTTTATATATCTTTAAATATACTTTGCAAATTTTAGGAAACTTCCTTAATATTTTTAAAGTTAGTCTGGCACCGACTCCAAAAATAATAATAATTGTATATTATTGTCCTAATAAATTGATTTATGCAGAATCGTCTAAAATTAAAAAAATATTTTTATATAAATTGTAGTAAGTAAATAATGCAATTATTTTATAACTTTTTAGTGCAATTTTACTTAACAGAAAGATTTTTGGAGTCGGTTCTTTTTTTTGTTAAAAAATATTTTATATATTTACAGGGTTCCTGGTCATTGTGGCGTAACGGTCATAGTTAGTTATACACATCAAAAAAATAATAAAAATTACACCACTCTTTGGCGTTGTTCAAGTAGAAAATGTTCAGGATCTGTTACTTGGCTGGACGAGGACGAAACAGTAACTAGAGAGAGTGATCACACCTGTCGGCCGGATTACTCTGCTTTTGCTTTAGCAAAAATTAAGGCGGAATTAAAGCAAGCCGTTTGCGACGATTTGGGCCCTATCCCACAAATATATGAAAGTTTAATGATAAAGTATAAAACAAACCACGAATACGACGAGCTTTTGCCTATTTATGACGCGGTTAAAGACTCGCTATACAGAGCGAGGAAAACTTATTTAAACGTACACGCAACCGTTTTCAAATCCTTACAGGATGTCGTCATAAGTCCAAAGTTGACCAAAAATTTCCTGTTATTTGGAGATGGTTTAGCAGACAAAATTGTGGTGTTTTGCAGTACAGAGGCCCGAGAGACAATTAAAAAAGTTCGACATTTTCTAGCTGATGGTACATTCAAGAGTGCCCCTCCACAATTTAAACAGCTCTATACTATACACGGAGTAACCGGAAGTCACAATTCACCATTAATTTTTTGTTTACTACCCAATAACGAGCAGTCTACTTATGAAAGACTGTTTGCAAAAATTCAAGAATGCTTACCTAATATCCATCCACAAGTATTCCAAACGGATTTCGAGCTGGCTGCAATGAATGCAGCTCAAGTTACATTTCCGACTGCAACCATAAAGGGTTGCTTCTTTCACTATGCGCAGGCACTTCATAAAAAAGCAAAAAAGTTGCAGTTGCATGACAAGAAAACTTTAGCGCTAGCTTTTCATACCCGAAGGTTTCCTCAGCATACAATTCGAAGTTCTGTCAAATGTTCAAGGATGGGATGAGTTTATGGATTATTTTATTAAGCAATGGATGAACCCTAGTATAATTCATGCTATGAGCTGTTTTGGTAATCCTTATCGCACCATTAACTCAGTAGAGGGATGGCATTCGCGTCTAAACAAAATAATAAAAAGGAGGAAACCTAACTTGTTCCCATTTATCAGAGCCATACGTAACGAAAGTGTAAAATACGACCATGACATTCGTAGGAGAATAATCCATTTGCCAATTAACAAAAAGAATTTGAAGAAAGAAAAAATCACCAACGAACGTGTTGAAAAAATTATTTCGGATTTTATAAGTCAAGATATAGAAATGAGCGTTTGTTTAAACAGATTAAGTAAAGTTCGTTTTTATTAATTAATTTTCTTACCAATAAGTGGTATAAAATCCGAAATAATTTTTTCAACACGTTCGTTGGTGATTTTTTCTTTTTTTAAGTTACAGTTATTTTTTCTTTATATGCAGGTGGCTCTAAGTTTTATTTTTTCATTAAATTTGCTAATACCTACGCGTATTTTCAAACACGGGTGGGTGCTTTATGATTTTCAGATTTTTTATTTTTAATAACTACTTATCATAAATGATAGGAAGTAGTTGTTGCGGTTGCCGAAAATATCTCTTAAATGTGTAGTCTTAAATTGACGTTTTTTTTTTAATTCTGTTATATCGCACTATGCCTTGTATAAAATAATATAATTTTTCTTTTTGATAAAACGTTGTTTTCTAAAAATTAAACCTAGCTAGATCGATTTATTGCCCCGGAAACCTGCATACAAAATTTCAAGGAAATCGTTGGAGCCGTTTCCGAGATTCAGATTATATATATATATATATAATCTGAATCTCGGAAACAACGTACACGAGCAGTTTAAAGGTATTAGATAATAATAATTCGATTAAAGCACCGCACAATAATTGTCGATATTACTATTTCTCATGAGGAGAACGATGACTTTAAAGACAATGCGCCGAACACGTTATAACGTTTTCAACATTTACCGTGTCTTTGAGGTAAATCCGAAGATTTACCAAGTAAATAGTGGTAAATCTTAGAAATTCACGATAATCACAGAACTGTACGGACTTTTTTTTACTATTAAAAGTTGGAAAATCTTAGATTTTACTGAAATATCTTAGGATTTACCGTAGTTTTACAGTAACATATTATATATTCTATTTATTTGTGTATGGATACGTTTTTTTAAATTTTATTTACTCACTGAATTTATATATATGTATTTATGATTGTATATATTATAATTAATATATATATTAGTACACTTCAAACTACCCTCTATAAATTCTTTTTTGTTTCCATGCAATGGTTGTCTGGAAGAAATTGCTTTTGGTGATAAGACCGCCATTTGTACCGTCATTGTTTGTGTTAAATTCTGTACAAGTTTATTTTCAGCGTATAACTATCTATTACAAAACACTCATAGTCAAACACATTGTTGTGTTGACTGTACAAATTGTAGGCCAATTACATATTAAAAGCACTGACTATAAGAGAAGTAGGCATACTGCGATTAGAATACTTTATTGGATAACATATTTGTCAATATGCAATTGCAGGCATTGTGCGATCCAATGTATGGTAGTTTCAAAATGTTGGCATTGTGCTACCGCTTACTTGAAAATAATGAAAAGTCAACTAAGCGCAATAGTAGGCATCGTGCTACGAAATCGATTAGCATACTTTATTGGATAACATATTTGTCAATATGCAATTGTAGGCATTGTGCGATCCAATGTATGGTAGTTTCAAAATGTTGGCATTGTGCTACCGCTTACTTGAAAATAATGAAAAGTCAACTAAGCGCAATAGTAGGCATCGTGCTACGAAATCTATGTAGGTACATACGAGTAGGTATATCTATTGTTAATTGGCATAATCATTATTATTCCTCTAATAACAATAAAGATACCTACGGTAAGACTGGACTTATACATATTAATAATAAGTTCCGAGTCTTACCATATCCTACGAAAGTAATTAAGAACATATTTCTATAACAGTAAAAGTATTTCCACTGAAGCGAAGTGTCCCAATTCACCATGGGAATGATTTGATCTAGATCAAAGTGAGAGGGCATCACAGATGTATCAATGTGACGTGACGTCACAATATAACCTAATCAATTAGGATATTTTTACGGATGAGCATCGCACTTGATGAAAATCGAGAAGTTTTATAAATGTATCTGTAACTTAGAAGTTAAACAATATTTTGATTTACTTGTCTTTCAGGGAACTGTATGAGCGAGTTCATGGGACTTATTTTGGGTTCATATGAAGCTAAGGAGGGAGGCTTCTTACCTGGCGGAGCGTCCCTGCACTCCATGATGACCCCTCACGGCCCTGATGACAAGTGCTTTATGAGCGCTTCTTACGGAGAGCTTGTGCCGCAGAAAATTGCTGTTAACACGCAGGTAGAGATTGATCAAATCTATAGAAAATTCGTACGTATCTACACGCCCATGCCTACACGTTTGTGAGTAGCCACTAAAAACGTCACCACTTTATTGACTTTGAATGAGTAATTTTGCGTTCCTCCCCACTTTCTCAATTTACGGTACCCTCCATTTAGAGATAACTTGGTGTTGTGCATAGATTATACAGATCAGGGATGTTACGAATGTTCGCGTTCGCATTCGCATATGCGAATGATTCGCATCATTTCAAACCCTCGCATCAACACTCGCATTCGTATCAAACTATGCGAATGTTTAGCGAATGCGAGTGTATGCAGGTCGAGACAAGTGCAGCTGGCCTGATATATGAGCCCTTACGAAATCGTCTCATGGGTGATAGAGCAGCTAAATTATTGTTTTTAAAATATAATCTGCCCCTACTGAAATTCGATTATTAAATTTCTTTGTTGTTAGTTTGATTGTGTATATTATATATATACACTGTATAACCTTAAATTAATAAAAATCGATGATTAAAATCATACCTTGATATTTCTTTTATTGCCTCTTCTCAACATTCGCACTCGCATTCGCATTCGCACATTCGCCTCTCAAACACTCGAATTCGCATTCACATTCGCGAATGTCTAAAATATGACATTCGTAACATCCCTGATACAGATATATTAAGTGTTGTGGATTCGAATTGGTTAATGACGTTGGTTCAGTTGTAGTCTAACTTAAAATTAGAGAATAGCTCTTTCAGTAACAGTTACTTTAAGGTTCGATTGCACCAACATATCTGTTGGCTCATTAATTACCAGACACAATAGATTTTTATTGTTATGAAATAGGTACAATTTTGTATACCTACTACTCCGATTTCAAGAGTAACCAACGTAAGTTTATCTACATCAAAATCTAATGTTTAATAATTATACGATTAGTCGCAATTTGTGTTGTATGTTTTCTAATGTGTACTCATTATATTTTTTTTCAGGCATTTATGTTTGAGTCTTCATTAAGTTTAGCTATAACAAAATGGGGCGCCGAAACATGCCAAAAACTTGACGCAAAATACTACGAGTGCTGGCAAAACTTACCGAAACGTTTCTCTGAGAATATAAACATATAATTCTGTACTTTCAAATAACGTACCTAATTAATTACAATCTATGATAAAAATGTTTGACCACTGTTCATTATTTTTCTATTTTTATAATAAAACAACGAAGAACTTTTTTAGTTTGTTTTATAAACATATTTAAGTATAAGAAATTATTTTTATTTTATATTTCTTTACAAAAAGCGCCCTATAGCATTTCAGCCTAGAATTGGTGTATTTTTGACGAATCTTCCCTGCACATTTCATCAGAACGGTAAACTACACAGCCCAAACATGCTCAAAATCCTTCTAATTATCAGAATCATCATTGCCATACGTATCGTATAATTCTTTGGCGCCAGAAAATGTATTTTTGATCACCTTCCGTACTTTTTTATTCTGCGACGAAATCCTGCCCTTGTGAGAACGTATGCCAAAATTCAATGGAATCACTGATAGTTCACCATTTTCGGTCTCCATTGAATTAGAACTATTATTGTCTAAAGAATCCTTTACGTTTTCATATAATTCTTTGGCTTCAGAATATGTATTTTTGATTACTTTACGGATTTTTCTGCCCTGAGACGAGAATCCACCCTTGTAAGGGCCTCTGCCAAAATTCAAAGGAACCACTGGTACGGGCAGGGCACCATTTTCGGTATCCGTTGAATTAGAAATATTGTATTCTGAATTATCCGGTACGTTTTCGTATACTTTTTTGGCGTCAGAAAGTGTATTTTTTATAAGTTTACGGATTTTTCTGTTCCGGGGTGAGAACCCGCCCTTGTAAGGACCTCTGCCAAAATTCAAAGGAACCACTGGTATGGGCAGGTCACCATTTTCGGTCACAGTTGAATTAGAAATATTGTTGTCTAAATTATCCGGTACGTTTTCGTATAATTTTTTGGCGTCAGATAGTGTACTTTTGATCATCTTACGGGTTTTTTTATTCCGAGACGAGAACCCGCCCTTTTTACGACGTCTGCCAAAACTTAAAGGAATCACTGATAGGTCACCATTTTCGGTGTCCGATGAATTAGAAGTATTAATATTTTCTAAATACTCCTGTATGTTTTCTGCTGCATCTTTTAGCGCTCCTTTGAGGTCCTTTTCAAATTCTTTCTTGTCTCGGGCCTTTGGTTTATTGATATTATCGGTAGGTTGTTTTTCGTGCTTCGGATCAAGCTTTGATCCATCTCGAATAGGACGACTTTCACGTCCAAGATGAACACCAGGCAAATTATTAATAGGTTTCAGATATTTAAATATAGAATCTTCAAACTCTTTTTGCAAGTTAATATTTTGTGGCGCAGGATTTGGCCCATCACTGAATTTATAGGGTTCCAGGTCAGGTATACGATAGTTATTAAGGTTAAACTCAGGATAACTTATAGGATGGAATTCAGGCAATTCTATATTACTGATCCGTGGAGTTCTTATAGATGACCATCTCACACCGAAGCCCGCGAGTGCGGGTCCCACCACTATCGCCGTCAACACAAATATTGTTACTAAACAAAGCCGCATGTTGTAAATTACGACTTGATGGACAGGACTGACAAAGACAATTAAATGCAACTTGTTTATATATTACAGTTTCCTTGTTAATTTAGCTAAATATAGTTAATCAGTTAAAAACCTACGCAACCCGAATCCTGTTAGGAAATTCCCAGCACTTATAAAATGTAAATTGCAATGAGTGTTCTAAACACTGTTACACCTAACTGAGGTGCAGATAAGTGTCTGTCCATACGTCGGATTAGTTATTTAATTAATATTTCGGAGCTGTAATCCAAAATATAAACGGTTAATAACTAATCAGTTGATAATGAGTACCTAGTTTAAGTTTGGTAAGTATTCGAATAGGTTAAGTACAACACTTGTCTACATATTTGGATATGATTAGAGTTCAAAGAGGGTACGATAATCCTTAGAACATATTTCCTTACTGGGTGAGGCTCGCGAATTTTGGCACATGTGACGCAGTAGTGACGCAAACGTTTACGCAACAGTGACGTAAAAGTAGCGCAATATTTTTCACCACGGTCACGTACAATAGGAGTGCAAAATAATAAAGACTGGAGTATACCGAGCCTGTTTAACAAAAATCACACTCACTATATTTTTTAAATAAGTATTGTGAATATTTGTTTGAATAAATTAAACAAACAATTTTTATTTTTCAATTATTCTACGAAAATAAATAACTTACTCGATTGTTTTCCGCAATTTTGACCTTTGGCCATGCTGGCCATTAACATAATAGTTTAACATAAAATCTCTTTTTGACACTTTCTACAAAAAACATAGTTACTTTGGAGGTCGTGAAAAAGTGCCAAAATTCGCGGCCTCACCCATCTCTCATTTTTCCAAACTGATCCACCTCAATGATTAACCAATATAAACAAATGTTTGTTTTGTTGAAATCAACAACTACAAAAACAATCTCGAGCAGGTGCCTCGACTATAACAAGTTTGTAGGTAAATAATTTATTATAAAAAATACCAATTTTGAAAAAATATGTGATAGCCAGAGGACTTTAATAAATAATGAACCTCAATATATCACGATATATATTAGGAAATTAAATATTGTAGTCATTAGAGGCACTAAGCACTGTGAACCGCTGCGGTATAACGAGCTTCTAGCGTACTCTTGCAGAAGTCCACAATCCACAGGTTTCCGCATCGTAGTGGTGTCTCTGTAAGTCCTGATCATGTAACAAGTCATGCCGGGAGTTACCGCTATAGAGGGCCCTTTGGCTTTTAAAGCGTCCACCACGGTTTCACTTTTCACCGTCACTGTTGTTGCTGAAGAATTACTATTAATATTCCCAGTTCCTTTAGTCTGTGTAACTTCTACCGTAATATGCTGCTCGTTCCTTGTCGTCGATGCAGTGTTCTCCCAAATAAAGCTCGACATCAGCTTGCAGTCGATGCGGGTCTCCTCGTACTCACCTGTTCCTCTACTAATGCCCAGCTTGCACGTCTCACCAGGGACGCCACTGTACTGTCGATCGTAATCATGGGAATGGCTGTGGCTATTGCGACCCAAGTTGTACAGCGCTAGGCCCGTCAATAAGTTATCGAATCTGCTGCCAGAGTCCCGATACTCGTAAACATAGACGGGCGGGGAGCCGTGATACACAGGATGGTAGGTAGACCCGTAGCTTATCTGCTGCGGCGGACTGTAGTGATAGTGGTGATGAACTTCCGTCTTGCGATTATAATTATATTGGGGCGCATTATGTTGCTGATGGTATGTCTGTTGCACTTTAGGACTATTTGCATCACCCGATAATCCCGTCGATTGAGGGTATGAATGGGAAGTATGAGAACCGCCAGTACCGTAGCCCGAATAGCCACTTGATCTCGGATAGCTGTGCGAGCCGCCCCGGCTGCCGTGACCGTGGCCGTGGCCGCGTCCCACGACTGTCGACGATAAGAAAAGTAATAATAATAAACGAATTCTCATGTTGTCAGTGCCAGCGACTGTCCAGGACTAAATTAGGCGAGGTGGTCAGTTCCCCGTCCAAACAAACCAATCCCATTAACCATGACGCAGTGACCGGCGGGCGCGGTGTTTACAGTGACAACACGAAGCCACACCCGCGGGACACCCACTCCACCCACTGCTATTCGCAGAATATCCACAGACACGCGACACGCACGCATTAGATAACCATTTTAATTAATAGCGTTGAACTTTTAATGGTATATAAAAAACAAGTACAATCATTACGATACTTTTAATCATAATAGGTAATTAGCAGAGCTTAAAATTATTCCATTACTGCATTAACATTATAAAATACGGTCGTTCAGTCGCGTCACCAGTGTAAGAGCATCTTTCACTTTGCGCTATTACTGATATATTAAACACTAAATATGCATATTACATTGAGATACTACAATTCGATAGCTCAGCATATCATCGTTAAAGTATTCAAATGTTTACGTATTGCATATAAACTATGATAGCTAAGTTATCAAATACAACACAATTTATTAACTGGATATCTTGTGTCAGTTATTTTCTAATTATACATTAAAATGTTTTATGGAATACTTGGTTGTGAAAGAAGCCCTTTATATCATATTATTGACAGTTACAACAGAAACACATCCTTGTGACTTATTGGATAAGAAATAAATTAAAATGAAATTATCATCTCACAACTAGCAAAGTTTATATACTGAGAATTGAATGATAAACAAGGCGTTTTTAAATCACGCCAGTGTATAGCGTTTAGTGGTTTGTACGCACGTTTGTTTTCGAGTTAAATAATGGTTAAGTTGTTTATAAAAAATTCATTAAACTGAAACTGTGTTGTTGGTGAGATTCTTGTGCATACAAACCCAGCGTAATTGGACCCTTTCCATCTGGATAAGTTCAACGGCAGGAACAGTTTAAGAAAACCAAATTTAAATTTTATCTGTTGATATCTTTAATGTTACAACCCTCAAGATACTATTTATGTAATTAGTGAGAGATCAAAATGAGATCTAATCTCCGATTCATTGTTTCAGACATAAAACGAACTATACATTGAATGTCATCTCGCTACGAATGTATTGTGTAAGAAGTTATCTGAGATCTATCGGCGTTACGTCTATTTTATTTAAGACATAGAGGGTTATATAAATATGAAAATTAAATCTTACTGAATATATTAAATTCCTGTCGATGGACTTATTCAAAGCACATGATCAACCAAACTGAATATAAAATTATAAAGTACAAAACACAGATTGAAAAATAATTTTCAGATTATGCAAAAATATTCAAATTTCTCTCCAATTATTAACAAAGTCACCGCAATAAATACTTGCAGTATATTACTCTCTTAACTTCTAATATCGTACACTTTATGTACTTGATGACCATACCGATAATTTTTACATCTATTATATATGACATAAGACTCATATTACAATGTATTCAGAGCTCTTTCATTTTCTCACTTAATTACAATGGGAAGTACCAGGTTTCCGAAAGATTAGGCTTATATTTATACTAATTATTTTTCAGCGTACATAACACTTATAACATTAACCACTTAATTCTAACAACTATTTATTTAAATGTTTATCTAGATAGAGCCAACTCGAGGATTTGGATGGGAAAGAAATTATCAAATGGTCTTTAAACTCACAATAAAACTTTAAAAGTCATAATTAAGCCAAAACGACAAATAAAAATAATCCCTTAATATCTCTATAAGATAATAGTCACATTGAATTTACATTCTCAATGTTACAAACAATTTTGATAACAAACTATCACTAGCAGTTGCTTAGACACTTTAAATGCACTTAAAATTCGAATATGAAAGAGCTCAATATTAAAAGGTCCATACCATAATATTACCTGAAATTCTGAAGTAAAGAACTGACGTAATCACGTTATGACGTAGATAACACGCGTCACTTTGATAGTTCAAATCAGCACTTAAAAAACTGGATCAGGAAATAGCTCAATATTGAAAAGTCCATAATTGTATCTAGGTGTTCGGGCCGAGAGTGACATAACCACAGGAGGACGTATATTGACGTGTCACGTGTCACATGTCACGTGTCCCAGGTCAGAGCAGCATGTACTCGGGCGAGGTGGAGCGGGACCGCTAGCCGTGGTTGACGTTGACGCCCGACTCCAGCTCCGACGCCGGCGTCTCCGGCTCCTCGTCGTTATAGATGTTCTCCGCCATCTGCCATACCTGCATAAGTATGGGGTTTAGTATGTTTGGGTTTAGCTGTAAAACGACATGCTTGGCGCAGTGGGCGAGTGATCGGTTGCTCGTCTGAGTGATGTGAGTTCTGTTAGAACTAGAATCTAACTGTTAAAATTGCACTAAACTGATGCTTTGAAATAAGTGAAAGTGAGTCTTGGATACGAGACCCACACCGAGACCCTTATTTATATTTATACTATCTACATTAATACTACAAAATATCTATTTAATTACAAACAAACTGTTCCTTGGTGCTTACACTTGGCGTATCATAACTGTGCATATCTGAAGTTATACGCAAGTACGCTGAGCAGTAGTCAATTTAATTGAATAATCGGAAGAGCGCATGCGCGATCTGGCGCACGCAGTAACAGCATAGCGTTCCTGTCACTCCTTTACATTACGTTAATTCCGAGAAGTCAGTTTTCAATCAATTTAAATATTTCAACAAGATAACCTGTAACCATACCTATGTTTGACAAAATAAATATTTGATAGATTGAACACTATTCCGTAGACCATACGACTGTACCTGCGCGGCCATTTGGAAAGCCTAACTTCAGACATGCACACTTATAAATACGACAAGTGCACCAATTGAGAATGGTTTGATCAATTTGGTTAACTCTTTGTTAAAATTTTCATAATAGTCCAACTAAGGTTTCTAGGGAAAGAATAATTTAAAAGGCCGAAAATTCGAAGTGCATTTACTATGGGATTTTCGCCTAATCATTAAAACTACACCAAAGCTAACAAAATTAAACAGTAGCTATATGACATAACAAACCTGCATGATGTTGTCTTCTGAGACAGAGCAGATGACCCAGGGCTCGTTGGGGTTCCATGAGAAGTCTGATATCTTGGCTGTGTGGCCTCCGTGGATGAACAGCAGCTCAGGTGGACCATCCTCTGCATCTTCAGTTGTCTGCTCCTCCCCAATCTTTGACAAATCCCACACGTGAAGCCTGCAACAATATTTGTTACTTATCAAATTTTAGTTAGTTTCTTTGTAGCATGAATCTCTGCATAAAGTGATGACAGGCATATTTTTGTTACAGTTTACTGTCTGACACACCATTGCATACAAGGTTTGCCCTTTGATAACCTAAGATTAATTATTGTTCACTACATGAGTGTAAACAACATGAGTAGTAACTCATGAGTATTTTTCGGGATTGCCCAATTAGTTTCAAACTCAAACGCAGCCCTTATTCATGAGCTGAGCCCGCGGTGATGTTGCAAGTCAAGCTTTATGCACATGAGTAGTACCCGGTACAATAATATGTATGAATATGTCTCACGAAAATTATTATAAACAAACTATTAAAAAAAATATAACAAATGTACGACAGTAGCCGCAATATTGGGAGCAGAATCTCGAAGGTTTCAAGGCCCATTGTGAAACATTTTTCGATCTGTAACTTTGGACATTAATGGTAGTTGCATAGTGGTCTTCATGATTAAAAAAATGAGTTTAGTGTATTACCTCCTGTCGGTGCCGGAGCTAGCGAGGATGGTCTCATTGTGTGGCGACCACTGCACCTGGAAGATCTCGTCCTTGTGCGACTCGAACGAGTGCAGCTTCAGCTTTAGGTTGCGAAGGTCCCATAGGGCCACCTACAATTACCATTATTAGGTAGAATATACACACAATTTATAAAGGTCACCTTTCAGAAGCCGCAACTTCCATATTGTGACTAATCCAGTTACTTCCAAACAAAATATGTGAGTATTATTCAAATTTAGACCAGGGTGTCTATAAAGACCACTTTGTCGGAATCATAAAAGGATCCTAATATGATTCATTTCACAAGTCGTAAAATGGTCACTTTGTGGTCAAAATCATAATATGATTTGCATGCAATTCATAAACATTAATTCTTCTATTTGACAGTTTTCTATGGAGATTAGTAAAATGGCTCACAAAGAACAGAAACTTCTGAAGTTACTCAATTCAAATAATAGAAAGAGAAATGCTCAAAGTGGCCATTTTACACCCCCAGATTACAGATACTTATTTGCGAAACATCAAAGCTAGGAACATTATTGCAGGTATTAAGTAGGTATAAAAAAAATAAGAGTTTGCATGAATTAAAAATACAAACTGACATTATAAATGTGCAAGTAGTTCTGTCTGTTTTTTTATTAGGTTTTCACATCTAAACCACAGAAACAATTTGGTCAATTTTGGTATAGAGGGCCATTTATTTACCATTACATTGACCCTAAGAGAACGACATAGGCTACCTTTTGTCGAGCAGGCAAAGTCATTGGCACCAGCGAGTATTTCATAAAAGGAAATCAGTTTGGGAAACTGGAGCAATGTTTATAGTGAGGAATTCTTTTATTTATGCCTTTCCTTTAGATGTAGTCCATATATTTGATAGTTAAGAGAGCACAACATAATATAATTACTGCCTCATTGGTCTACTGGTCGCAAGACCGGCTGTTAAGAGTGAGGTCCTGTGTTCGATTCCCATGTCGAGCAGAAAGTTATTCAGTATTTCTGTTAATAAATTCTTAGTAGTAGCCTGGGGTTTGGAACTGTACTCTGTTGATTAAAATAGTCTCACTACCTATTTGAATTCACACTGTTGGCACTTCTTTCTATATTATTATCTTTGTGTTTTTGTTTTGTGCCAATAAATGTTTTTCTTTCCATGTATAAAAGTATTTCTTTGCCTAAGCCTTCAGGGATATAGGGGTGATGCTATGTTAAATATAGTTAAAATATTATTAAAAGCTATAACTGCAACAAGTTTGAACATACCGTTTTGTCAGCACTGCCTGTGGCAAGGATGAACTCTGAGTAAGGGTTGAAGCTAAGGCAGTTCACCTCGGCCGTGTGCGCGTCCACTGTGTGAGAGGGCTTCGATGTGTTGTTACATCTATAAACATATACGCATAACACAGACATTGTTTATATAAAGTTTATAACGCAAATGTGACAAATTTGTTCTCTGTAGTAATAAACAGTGGCCATATTTTATGAAACTACTTAACTAGCAAAACTATAAGTCTACAAAAATAATTAAAACAATGTATAGAAAGAGGTCAGTGCCCTATTCATGTTGTAACATCCGACCCTTATCTAAAAAACATTCATGCAGCATATATAGTATCAAGACAAGGCCGCGCCATTGCTGGTATGCTTGCGCAGCGGCCTAGGATATAATTTAAGATTAAAACTCAAAATCAAACATCTCTCCAAAAACCTTACCTAGTGTCCCAAATCATAAGTTTCTGATCATCTGCAACAGAACCAAAGAGTGATTCGTGCAGCAGATGCCACGCTACGTCTTCAACCACTGCCGTGTGTCCCGTGAACACTGACTTGGCTTCAATCACCCTTCCTTCCTTGGGAGTTGCATTTATATCCCACAGGCAGATTGTGTGGTCATCACTGGAGAATAAATTATGTGGTTAATATATAAATATAACTTTGTTTTATCTTTGTTGCAAGCCTATTCCATATCAGGTAACTGCCCTGACATTATTATGTCTCAAACTGAAATGTATTTGCTTATAAAAACATGGTTTAGTCAATTTTGTATACAACATTGCCACAACCCTAGTCACTCAGACAAAATCACATATTGGATATACAATAAATAGCCAATTTGTGAGAGGCACAAAAGGGAGAAATAAAATAGAAAGAAAGAAAAGGACTTCTGGAAGAAAACTCATTCCGAGGTAAGCTGTCAAATTTTAAGCTCTCTTAAATATTAAATATAACTTGTTAATAAAGAACAAAAATAAAGCAAGAACTCCTAATAATAAAATTCCTTCCTGGCTTTGCCATAGATGAAGGCAACATTGAGTGAAGATGGAACTGTGCTTATAAAAGACCATGAATATTTTAATAGGATTAAAAATCATTTACAACATACCTTGCTGACAGAAGATAACCATTGAGGTTGGGATTCCAGGATAGGCCATAGCCTTCTTTTTGGTGACCGCGTAATCTGTAATGGAATGATTTCATAACTCAAATTAACATTCAAGTATAGCAAGATTAATCAGTATTCTTGCAAAAGTACAAAATTATACTTAATAACAATAATATTTCTATTGTGTGTGAGCCAATTGAAATTGGAGCAATTTGACCCCCAACAAGAATTGTTCCATTTAATATTTTTCAAATTCCTCTTCTAAATACTATTATTTGAATTGCAGGACAGGTAAGCAGAAATAAATTATTAGGCCAAGACAAATAAAAATGATGTTTTGATAAGTAATTCTATTCATTAGGGCTATTGGTTTGATAACTCATGAAAATGTACTTCTGATCAATGTAATATAACATTTTATTTATTTATTTATTCATTTAGACATCATGTAATCTCATTAGAAGCACTACATGTTATGGTTCATAAGCTCTTAATGTACTTTAATATAAATAATAAAATAAATAATTGTGATAAGTAATGTATATTTATCTTGGTCATACACATTTTTACTATTCAATGCAAAGCATACCTAAGATCAGGATGGCATTCACCAGAAGGTTCAGGCTTTGATGGATGCTTAGTGTAGTCAAAGACCAGCACATCGGAAGAAGGTGTCTTGGTGGCAATGACACATGGGTTCTGGGGCATGTAACGGGCCCTGTTCACTTCACCTTCATGGTTGATCTTGATTTCAATATCAATTTTACCAGACACTGATCCAAAGCCACCAAATTCTGAAAAAAATATCATTCTGTTACCATATTGCTTCATTCAAATGAAAGTTAGGAGCATTAATCAAGAGTTAACATTACAATATATAGAATAAGTATCATCATACCTCCTTTATCATTGTCATAGTGACTAGCATCAAACTGTGCGTCTTCATTTGGTAGTTGGACGCTGGCAATCAATAGATGGTTCTGTTCGTCTGATGTGTGGGTACCCAAGATCAACCTATAAGAATTTATAAAGAAATTGTATAGCATCAACCAAAACATCCTCTACTAGAAAGTAGCAAACATAAAGTTACCAAAAGCACCTCAGTGCCAGTAGATATATAGATGAAAGTTCCCTTAACAAACAAATGTATGGTGATAGAATAAACCACTGAGCACTTCAGCTGTGTAACATTTACAAGACCAGCCTACTGGTTCAGCAATGCTAAAAGAGTCTTGGTTTCCAAAACAAGATTTCTCTCCACATGCTCCAAGAACTTGCCTCAGAACAAAAGGATTTTTAATTTCTGCTCTCATAATTTTTATTGTTGATAAATAGACAGTTAAATATAACCGGAAATCGTCGGATACAAGCAATGGAACGATAACAAGAGTATGAGTGACATGTCTTTTCCTCAGAATGATGTGTCAATCACTATACAGCCCTAAGCTGTTACTCGAAATATGAAACGGATTTTGGTACCTATGAACAGAGTAGTCCTTTCCTTCAGGCCTGGTCACGTCTGGGAGCCACTGGGCAGTTAACGAGGGCCACTCCAGAGCGTGTGTCATCACCAAATCATACAAAAACGGAGTGTTCTTTTTCCATATCTTGTACTCTTCATTAATTACTCTTTCCTCAACCGCATCATCAAAGGTTTCTAAAAACAACAGACAATATAGATTCTATACAAAGTCTTTTTTGATAACCAACAAATCACAGGCTGTCAAGCGTCAGCAAAGAACAGCAAGTCCACCAGATTATTCATTGATTCTGTATACAATTACCTCCATCTCCTTTGTCACCCATTGTTTTTAATAGAAGTATGTATTTGTTTGATTGAAAGTGACAAATTTATCAGTAAAAACCGACCGGCCCCGTAAAGGCGCCAAACAAAAGTCCTTGGCGTTCCTGGTAACAGACAACACACAAACTTCCGGTTGCCAATTATTAATGCTGTGCTCAGGTTTGCCAAATATTTCTCGTCTCTGTGTATTTTTCGTACTTTTATTCATCAATTATTTAAATCGTATTTATTTTCTTCAGAATACTTTGTAATACTCTAAAATACACTACCCTTCTTCTGACGCAGCCGACTAAAACAGTGTTTGTTAAAATATATTACATTCTGTAATAGTCTGATATATAAAAAAAAAAAATTAATTGTAATTATTATTAAAAAACTAGACTTGGGATATATCGTTATTTTTATATATTATCACCTTCATTATTATCACTGTCATTTTATCTCCATTGTTATATTAATTCCTGCAAAACTGTTGCTATAAACAATGAATATTAATTGAGTATTTCCATCTTGATACTAGTTATTATATCGTGAGTTATGATATCAAAACGGTTACGTTAATGAATAACAATATTGATAGTTTTGATTTCGAATCGCAAAATGTACTACTACTTCTACGAGCTACGGCTACATACAAGCGGGAACATGATAACAACATAAACAACGTACGTTCCTTGGGGACGTTAATATTCTTAGAGGACCAGAAGTGAGCCGACTTCTGACTAAGTATCGAACAAAATTGCTCGCCATGTTTGGCGACGAGTGGGGTAACACATAGCCACAGAAGAACTTACACTTATGCATTAATAGCTCTCATCATTATATTAATACACATAAATAAATCTAAACATATAGCATCACGCCTGTATTCCCCGAAGGGGTAGGCAGAGGTGTACATAGCTGTACCGGGCATAATTCCAAGCTCCGGGCTGCTACTGAGTATTTCCTAACGGGAATTTAACCCGAGACACATGCTCAGCAGTCGCGCTCTGGACCAACAAGGCAGTATGGGTGTTCTACAGATTGTATTTCGGTGAGTGTGCCTAAGAACTCCACGACCTCATCTCACCGGCCCCCTTCTACCATCGGACATCTAGACGCACTGCAAGTTACCATACCTACCTTGTTCTACCAATTCGCACTAAGCGTTTCGAAACGTCTTTTATAATGTGCACAGCAAGGAAATGGAACTCTCTACCTGCGTCTGTGTTTTCGAATGCATTCAACCCTAATCTCTTCAAAGTTAGAGTGAACAGGCTTCTTCTGTTAAGCTCACTCCATCTTTGACTTTGTCTCTGTCACCTCTGACCTAGACTAGAGTCAAGCAAACCCAACTCAAATAATAATAAAAAAACCATAGGGTATCGTAGGTAGTGTGAGAAGAGGAGAGACATTGAAACCATGCCAAATAATTTCGATATTGGTGAAATTAAAGTGTTACGTATTCTCGGAAAGCTAAGCAAGCAAATACAAGCAAGAGACTCTTCTCATTAAAAGAAGGCACAAGCTAACTTACTGGTAAAAAGTTAGATCAGTGCCGAGTGATATGACCGTTGGGCTGGCAAGTCAAAGGTCGTAAGTTGGAATCCAAGGTACGCACCACTGAGTTTTCGAGTCATGTATGCGTAAAACAAATTAATGATCACTTGCTTATAACAGTGAAAGCAAATATAGTAAGGAAACCAGCATACCACATTTTCGATAGTGTGTAAAATGTTGTTTGTAATTTCAGAGGCCTACGGGTAGTTTAAACTGAGTAATAACTGTTAAACTATAATTAATTTAAACTCTGACACTAGGTGGTACTTCAACCACACCATAACACAACCTATGGCTCAAGAGACGAACCCATAACCATTTAGACTCCAAGAGGCCGAGGAGTGACGGTCATATGCTATATGTGTATATATTAATAGTATGATTATATATTATTAAGTTTCACATTAATTTAACTGTCGATATCGATATCGACATGTAGTATAATCCACAATAGTGCGGTCTCTACGACTCTCCTCGCGTTTTTGTCACCATAAACATGGCGGCGTTGTCTTGCAGTCTTGCTTGCTAATCAGAAGAGTATTGGGGGCATTTGGGGGATGGGCAGAATAGACAATAGTTTGGTTTTATTTATTTAATGTAATTGTTTAAATAAAAAAGGCACAATTTATTTTATTACCTGGCAATAATTTATAAAACGTCACTTGATTAACTCTGTCAACATGGCTGATGCTCGTCGAGAAGCTCGCAGAAGGAGAATATTAGAAAATTCTCAAAATAGACTTCAGCTTATATCTGGAAAATGCGGCGACGAGTGTTCTATAGGTTGGTCTTTTATTTAGTCCCATTCAAATAACATTTATTTCAGATTGACTTAACACAATGTTTATTTTTCAGAATCTCCGGTCAGAACCATAATTCCTGATCCAATTCAAGAGATTTCATTATCCTCGAACAATAGCAGTTGTAGTAAGACTTCGCTCAACAATGGTGTGATCATATCCGAACCAGACTCATTCTCGGAATTATCACTCAATCGTGACATCGCGGCAGGCGATGGAGAGGTACCTAGTGATTCGACATCGTTCCTATCACCTTCACCAGAACCCGCGCCAACAGTATCCCTCACACAGAAAATAATTGATAACAAATACGACATACTTTTATTATCACTTTTAATTCAATTATTTTACAGTTTGTCATTGGTCACATTTGATGGTACTTACTTTTTCTTGCCAGTACTAATTTATGTCATAACAAAATTGATATGGTTTCCAGCACAAAATAATTCTAAATTTGCCAATGCATTGCAGCTTCTTCAAGTTATGTCTTCTCATAGAGTGAAGAAAATTATTTATATGACACAATGTCTTAGTGCAATTTCATGCGACATTTGTGTTTTTCTATTTACCACAATTTGCATACAATCATTTCTGATTACCTTGAAGGATGGCTTAATTACATAGTAATTACTTCATTTGCACCTACGTAAAGGGCATTACATTGACTGAGCAGTATCTAACAATAGCTGGCTAGAATAAATTGGTGTAATATTCAAAATTCAACTCTGTTAAATCTCTGTATGGTTAATCCAAAGTTGGATTTTGAAGTGTTCCATAATGTTCCATAATTTTGATTGCTTGTGCCTTTATACCTAAGTGAGGAGTTGTGACATGTGTGCGTTTTAGTCACATATTGCCATTTTTAGTTTTAAATTAGAATCAATTTTGTATATAGCAGTTGAGACAAAGTAATGTTCATGATAATATTTATTTTTGCTCAATCATATTCAACTTACGACAAACGACCACAAAATTAGTTCTCTATTGAGTTTGCATTTAAATTGTATTTATTATTTCACTAATATTTCACAGCATTATATAATGCAAGTAATGAAAATGAATAAAATGCCAAATTAGGTGACTATTTTCATGCTTTTATATAGAATACTTATTAAGTTAAAGGAATAACATCCTGTTAAATAATAATGGCCTGTGTAACCAATTTAATGGCCTGGACTTGTGAGTATATTTTAATAATATTGAAATTTAATAGTATAATATAACCAAAGTTGTTAAATTATGAAGTATACTAACCACCTAGTATGGCAGTCTGTGACTTGTAGACCCTCTTTGTAGATATTTTTGTTTCTATTTTAATATTTTTTGTTAGTACACTTTAAATCCTCTTAATTTTATTCTAACACTGCCTTAATCTGTTTAAGACTTATTATTCATGTTATATCATATATCAATTTATTAAGAAAAATTGACTAATTAAATAATGCAATTGAGTTATTATACCCAACTTGACTGTTATTAATTGAATAAATCCTGAGTGTCCCAGCCATGTTACTTTATTCCTTCATACTTAGTCTAAAAATCTGTTAATGTTTTGGTAATGGTAGGTTTTTTTTTACTACAATTTAGAATTAAGCTGGTATGATTATGTAAAAGTTAAGAAGATTAGTCATGGAATAGCTATTGTAATAGTGGGGGTTCTATCTTCTTATGAACAGCTGTGCAATAGTTTATCTATCACTAGGAATTAGGTTGAACTGGTTGATATATTTACTAAATAATTGTATAGTTGATGTACACAAAGAGCCCAACAGCTTACTAATGCTTCATATTCTGCTGTAATGTTGCCTTTGCACAGGCTGTTCATTACTAATATAGACATACAAAGTGTAATTTTACATGATGAATATCCACATGAATACAAAAAAAAATAACTTCATAAACGCCAATAGTTTCATATTCATAAATTTTTGGAAACTAAATTCAGTTTTTTATTTATTTATTTTATTTCAAAACAATTTGTATTGTAACTGTTTATTTATAAATTTAAGTCTTCCTTCTATAGTTACCAACCTCCACTAATAAATTACTTAATCTGTTTTAAAATTATCTTATACAAAATAATGTGTTAACTAATGTAGTAATTATTGTTATTTCTTGTTAGATAAAGTTCTATTTCATTGCATATTTTGATGTTTACATTGTAATATTCTGCTTCAGATACATGTGGTAATATTGCGTATCAGCTTAATTCATATTGTAAATACAGGTAAAACAACTAAATAAGTAACAAAGATTTATTGTAATTATATTTTGTAACATCTTTGAAATAAAAAATGGTTATGAACGGTAGTTTGTGTTTTTATTTCATTAATGTTTTATCCTGGTATTGAATGTAGGCTGGAATAAAATGCAGTGGATTAAAACACGTTAATTTATATTGGTTACGAAAGAAAAATTTAAATAAAAGGTTTGATATAAATATTGTAAACACTAATTGTATATACAAAGTTTTTTTGATACAAGTTCTCATGTCGACATTTTATGAATAATGAATGAAAAATTTAAATTGATATGGCTTTAAATAGTTTACATTCTGACATCACAGAAATATCTAAATGCTCCGAATTGAATTGGCAGCATTTTTGTATATCTGTGGTTTCATGGTGTTATATGCACCAGAGATTTATTGAATGATTGAATGTCTTTATTAGGCACCTTGTTATTGGTATCATACGACTTAAACAAAAAATTATTTATCAACCACAACTGAACATAATGAGTCAATGTGGTGCAGTCACCAATCCACCGATACTAAAAGAAACAAGTCTATGTAGGTCCTAATGGGTGATGATGTCAAACACTGGAATATGACCTCTAACAGTACAGAGCATGAATGCTTCTGCTTTGATGTAATGAATGATATTAAAAAAAAAAACAAACATATTAAGTCATAAACTGTATTCTAAATAAAACTAAAGACAAAAAAAATGCATGATGATGTTTAATCAAGATCTACAAAACTAAACTTAACGATTAAAAAAGTTTTTAATACTACTGAAGATATTCTTACTTTGTTGGCCACTTTGTTTCAATACAGTGTTTGTTGAAGCGTCTATTTCACCCGTACTCTGACGATCTGACTCTGAAGTAATGGAAACATTTAGAGGAACTGTGCTTTCTTTATTTATATTCAACATATCTGGACTAGGAGGGGTATGCTTATCAATACTTTGTACAATAATATTCTTATGGCTAATTTGTGGGGAAGAGTCAGCTGGTTCGTCAGAGCACCCGAGTTCCTATTGTTTTTTCGACTCACTCTTTGCCTTTTTCTCTCGTACAGGCTTGCTGCGTACAAGATCAGTGCGTCCCATTGATATCATTTTAAGTTCCCATGCCTCCAATTCTTTCCTGCAATCAAAAAAAATTATGTTGTGTAGAGCCAGTCTTTCTCCACAAAAAATATTTAAGTTTTAAATAATATCATAGTCGCCATAAGACGTGTAAAAATATGGAAGAAGAATTCGCGGTGGTGAGCAGAGGTCGAGATGGCTTAGTGGTCAGAGCGCCTGGAGTATTTATCCGGGAGGCGCAGGTTCGAATCCTGTTCGCGACCGTATTCTTTTTCCATTTAATATTGTAACTTTAGAGTTCGGTAAGCATGCGTTATAATAACTTTCGTGAGACACATTCATATTAATTATAGTTTAACGGTTATTACTCACGCGCATTCTTCGGGATTGCCCGACTAGTTTCTAACTCGAACGGAGCTCTTATTCATGAGCTGAGCCCGCGGCGATGTCGCGAGTTTGACTCGCGACCCGAAGAATGGGCGTGAGTAATAACCGTTAAACTATAATTAATAGCATAGTTGTGTGAACATTTTTGTGTATACATCAGTAAAGAAGAATGTTAAGGCTTTTGCATTGGTCATACTAATACTAAACTTACTTGTACTTAATCATGAGGTCTGAAGCCTGTTTATCAAACTTCACTTTTTCTATGTCTGTTAATTGTAGCCATTCTTTTTTAACTTGTTCTTGATATTGTTTTAAGTCTTTGCCTTTGAAGTGGTCTTTTCTAGATTTAATGAAGAGGAGATATGAGGACATTGGCTTTTTTGGTCTTCCAAGCTCTTTGTATTCCTGTTGAAAACATAATCTGTCAAGAACTCTTATCTCAGCATGACAAGAATAAAAAAAGATTAACCAGTAACTATTGTTAAAAGCTTCCATTTTAAAATTAGGTGCTACCTAACAATATATATGTTTAGAAATTCAAGTGATCTGTTCAACTCAATAATTACCAGACAATAAAGGTAATTTCAGTCAACGGTTAAATATCCGATATGAAGTTTTCATATTGATATGAAAAACCGTTTTTAGATATTGATATGGAAAGTTTTTAGATATCAACAGCAAACGCTGAACGATATACGCTTCATCTCGTTTTCACACCCACTAACGTCATCAGTTGGACAGAGAGACGGCGAATATTTAACCACGAATTAGATATGAATATGAGAACTTGAGTTAGCTATGTAAACGGATATGGATAGTTGGTTTTTCGTTTAGCTCGATATGATTTGATCGATATTGTAAAAACGGTTTTCTGTGTGTGGCATATCAATACGATATGATATAAGTGTATATCCGTTTTTAGTTACTAATGTCTACCAGACACAATACATTTTTATTGTTATGAAGTACAATTTTATAGTTCTCTGATTATATGAGAGGAACTTATATTAATGACTTACAGCTTTCAATTTTCTTTTTTCTCTAGCTACAGCCATCTCCTCTTTTACCCGTTTAATATCTTGTTTCTGTTGATCTGTGAGTGAAGATTCATATATTGCCTTGATCTTTTTATAGTCTTCCACATCCTTCTCATATTCTTTTGCCATCTGACCTTTAGTCTACAAAAAATTGTGTTTTCTTTTAATACAGGAAAGGAAAATCAATGTAGGTTTTAAACTCCTTTTTATACAATAATTGATCTTTTTATTCATAGGTACCTCTAAGTCTAATTGCTGCCAATGTTTGGACGTCCAGGAAATAGCTTCCTTGGATGAAATGCCAGGATTCTTAGCTAGGAGTGCTGGCCTCATCTGTGTCATAAATTTGAAGAATGGGGTCAGTGGCCGCTTCGGCTTCTCTAAGCCTAGCTTGTCCTCTGCAGATTTTCTCGTATAATTGCATGCTTGCACGGGATTTAACCAAGATGATCTGCGGTAAAAAAAAATATACTTATTTGTTTTTCCAAAGTTATGTACGTAATTTATGTCAACTTCTTATGGGCGAAACTCTTTAAACTAGATGCTGTGAACGTAGTATCACAAAAAAATATATAGCTAATCGAAATTATTTTAAAAATAGAAATTGAGACGCTTCTAAAATAAACAATATCACTAGCGTCATAACCTCAATCTTACCTCCCATGTAGAACATTTTTATAAGTTCCTATGAAGTAATTACTCAAACGAAAAAGCTGAGTAAAAGAGGACATAATAAATATTTTCGTTTTGGTCGATTTGTTATAAAATTCTAACAACTAAAGACTACAAAAATATGCCTGACAGGTCCAATCAACTTCAGTCAGGCAGGTTTCCAAAGAGAATATCAATATAATACTATACAGGTTTCTACTATGTAGAGAAGCCGGGAGTCGGGAGGTACGTATTTACGCGACCAGGTTTTAAAACCAGGTATTTGCTTGCAAGTACGCCTACCAAGTCGCGAAGTTTTTTGAGGTCAAAAAATAGATTTTTATGATTTATAGATTTTTTTGTACGATCTGACATAGTGGATCGATTTACTATATCGATTCTCGAACCCCAGATCGGACCCGTATCAGGTTGATGAGATCAAACCACTTGTTGGATCGAAATATCGAACACATACAGTGTATTCGACACTTATAACTCGATAAACTCCTACAATTTAAATACGTCGACCTTTTTATTGCTTATACTATATACTATAAAAAACTGTAAAGTTAATAATTATTTCGTACATTGAATATTTTCATTTTGAGACGCAACTAAGCTCCTTAATTATGTTAGGGCAGGATCAAATTCCTTTAAAAGTATTTTTACTTATTCCAAACATTCCAAAACTAGGAAGTTTTTTTGTACTTTCAACTTATTTTAGAATATTATATGAAAATAGTTGAAAGTATTTAGAGCCCATTAGGGTTATTTCACAAAGGGCTTAAATTTAAAGAATATGGTATACATTACCTAAAGAAATATTTTGCAATTTTTTGTGTATCTATTGATTAATATATAACAGCTATTTAAAATTCAAATTTCAAAGGTCGTGCCAAAAAGGCGCGATAATGACGATCGCCATTTTGTGACGTCACTACGCAACAGAACCATTGTAAACAAAGGAAATTATTTTGTAATTCATAACATTAGTGCGTAGTATACCAATACTTCGAAAATTGAACTGAAATACGAAGAAAGTGGTTGCATCTTGCTTCCCAAATATCAACACGTCACAGTTACAGAGTACTTTATAATATAGGAAATAGAGATCTCTCTCTCGTTAAATTTAGGAAACAGCGCACACAGACGCCATCTATAGTATTACGAATGCACTACTAATGCCAGGGCGTGGGGCAGCGCCAGGGCGCGCGGTACGAGGAACCGATGACGGCCGCGCTGACAACCGCGCAGCCTGAAGCGTGTGCGGGGGCGGGAAGTGACGCGGCGGCTGCCGCTCTTTTACCCATTTTGGCGCGCAATACTTCTCTACGACGATTTTCCGCGGCGGTCACGTAGTACGATCGGGCGCCGTTTGATCAATCTTTGTTTTTTATTATACTCTTTATTTATACAGTCCGCTCTTTTGCTATTGCTGTAAACGATAGGACCCCGACATGCATATACATTTGTTTAGGTATTATTAGGTATCTACTTAGGGTCCAACCAACAAAGATATAAAATACGTGATTCAACCGATTCCATTATATTCTTTCATTCATTTTTTTATTGCTCATACATCTTATGAATAATTTGGAAGAATATAATGAAATAAAATTAATGGTTTTCAAAGATTTATCTTTAATCACTTAATACATATTTTATTGCCTTTAATTTATTGCTGTCCTTATCGGTCTTCCCGCATAATATTTTATTTAAATTTTTGCCATAATGGTGAATAAAAAATCGGGATGACAAAGTAATCTTAAATCTATCAAGTTTTCTATATGGATTTGGCGATGCAGGAAGTCGAAACTAATATGTACAAATATTAATTACTTTTATAAATTGTTTTAAATTATTTAATGTAATATTTGTTTTTAATATGTCATCATAAATGTCTTGTAATTCAGATATGCATTTTATTAATGAGTAACTGGGACTGCGAAGCCAGTTCCGACGAGCATACTCCCGATATTTAATAAATTCAAGTTCACTTTTACAAATAAGTCTTCCTTACATATCTGAGATATCTGTTGCAATATAGCATTAAGCGCCATCTATTGTTTTACGAAGGTAAAAATATTAATATAACCCTACCAAATTGCAAAAGAATGATTGCCATACGACAATGGATGTTTAAATGAGCTACTTTATTTTGTCGATTTATAATTGTCCAGTTTCCTACTCATTTGTTCTAAGAATGTACACCCTGTCACAGTGACTGCAAATTGACAATCAATCGTCTGAGTAGTGAATCCACGCAGTCATTGGTGTTTCGAGTCACGTGACACATAGATTAAAAATTATGAATTTGTTTATCGAATTAAATATATTTACGAGTTATTATTATTATTTTCAAAAATACCAAAGAGTCAAATAAAATACATTCTATCATTATAGCTAAGTTTCATATTTCATTTCCATCATTGTCAAATGCCCTATTCTGTACGTGGCTGAGCGGATGGGTAATATAGGCGTTACATGGCCTCAACATGTATAAAAAATATCATTATATATGATACTATTAAATTAATTTGTTATAATTTATAGATAATAATGTATAGGGACTGAATAGATAGCAATGACTTCACCAAAAGATGTGTTAAAATGTGAAAGAAGAATTCACAGTAGTGAACAGAGGTCGAGATGGCTTAGTGATCAGAGCACCTGGATTATTTATCCCAGAGGCGCAGGTTCGAGTCCTGCTTGCGACCGTATTGTTTTTCCATTTGACATTATAACTTAGAGATCGCTTAGCATGCGTTAATGTTTTTCAAAGATTTATCTTTAATTATTAGTTTTTTTTATTATTCTGAGGTAAAGTGGAAATACTACTAAAATGTGATTTATTTTGTTTGTTCTTAAGTACTTAGATTTTAAATACTTGTTATTCTGATTATTAAATAAATCAAATTACAGTCATAATTCTATTATTTTAATACTAAATTAAATGTATTTAAATATCTCCTAAAAATATCGACATCAGATAAGTGTGCGCGTAGCTGAAATCGAAACTACAATGGTATTATAAATTTAAAAAAAAACTGCAGTCATCATTAGATTTGTGACCCCAACTCCCAAGCGCGGCTGCTAAGCCATGGCTGAGCCTGAGGCTGAGGCCCTAGGTTGGATCTCGGATAGGTTATTAGGTTTTTCTGTTAGGAAATTCTCAGTACCCACCATAACAGCCCCCGGAGTTTGCTAGAGTTGTTGTGTGCAAAAACAGCATCGATGAAATGTGGTGTGTGGTGGTGGGTGCCTGAAGTAGTATTAAAAAAAAACCGACAAGTGCGAGTCGGACTCGCCCACCGAGAGCTCCGTACTTTGTAGGTACTTAATATAAATAGTTCAGAAATCGAGTTGTCTTAATTTTTTTCTCGTACATAATCTCGATGATTGATTACGTACTTTAAATAAAGACTTTGTTTTATGATTTTTTTACACATGTATAGATATAAGACCACGGATCTTAATAAATTAATTTTAATCAAAAAATGAAAACCGCCTTCAAAAATCTACTACACTAAAAAGTTCAATAAATATCAAAATTTGCTTATAATAAAATCATTTTAAAAGAACAATATATAATAATAATCTGTTAATTTTGGAGTCGGTGCCTGTACTGGGAGAGGGTTATTGTTTTCCTCTTGTTACTCACTTATGTTCGTTGTGCTGTAGTTATGTTACCGGCCTTTGTATCTGGTTGTAAACCCCACATACATCAGGCACCGACTCCAAAATTAACAGATTATTATTAAATATTGTTCTTTTAACCCTTTGACTCACTAATTAGCAGACACAATAGATTTTAATTGTTATGACGTACATAGTTATACGTGCGTGAGCTTACATGATTGATTTTATTATAAGCAAATTTTGATATTATTTTGAACTTTTTAGTGTAGTAGATTTTTGAAGGTGGTTATCATTTTTTGTTTAAAATTAATTTATTTTAGTCTTTTTAGTTTTAAGTGTAATATATATATATATATTGTATAGGTCATATATAAGTTTGTATACTTCATAAATTAATTAATTTAGTAATTTAATAATATGGGTAGGCTTTCGAAAGCCGCTAGGACTTAATTACTGCATCGGTGAAATGTTTGTGTACAAAATTGAAAACTTCTGCCAACCCCATCGGGCAATACAGGCATGATGCTATGCATGTATTGAGTGGCATGAACTATACATGAACATGCGATTACAGCAATTGAGAGTGATTTGCTGTAATTCATTGAAGAGTTCCATTGTCTAACTTCGAAGGTCTTCATCGGATCTTTACTAAATTTAAATGGGACCACCTCTGGGGACTACTCTTTCAAACGAAGATATCGACGGACATACATAACAAAACATGGTAGCTACTGTAAAACGTTGAGGAGTTCCCTTGACTGTCCTTCGTTTTCATCATCAGACCCTTAATGACAGTCACAACCCATCTAGGTGTAAAGTTCTCATCAATACAAATTAATCAAGCCCAAACACCAGGTAATTGCTGTAAATCTTTAAAGAGTTCCCTCGACTGTCTTTCAGCTCCATCATCAGATCGACTCCACACCTTCATTAAATAGTAGTGCTTTAAAATACTTAATGAAAAAATTAACAAATGCACTTGTCGCCCCTATAATTTTCGAAGGTTTCCTCGATATCTCGGGGATCCATCATCAGATCCTGGTTTCCTTATCATGGTACCACCGTTGAGATATCTTCTTTCCAACAAAAAAATAATTATCTAAATCGGTTCATAAACGACCGAAGTTATCCCCGAACACACATAAAAAAAAAATAAAAAAAAATGCGGTCGAATTGAGAAACCTCATCCTTTTTTGAAGTCGGTTAAAAAAATTCGGACGAAGCGTTGCGTACGACATGTGAGAAGCATGCCTAGTCATCCAATTTCGCTTGTCATACACGAGCTTAACGCATACAAATACTTAAAACTCATCCACTCGGCGACAGTACGCTGCGTGTAATCTATGTGGACTGTAGACTTGAGTATATGGTTTTAATTTCAACTCGATACCTCCATGTATTCCGGAGATAAAGGGTCTTGACAGACGGACGGACCATCAGACAGACGGACAACAAAGTGATCCTATAAAGGTGCCGTTTTTTTCCTTTTGAGGTACATAACCCTAAAAACTGATGGATAATTACCACAAAACAGGACTGAAATTTTAATGCTCGCGTATTATATACCTAATATCATTTAACTTTGTAAATTATATAATAATTTAATAAGTTTAAATCTTCACGCATACGAGGCACGAGCAATGGTCTATGTGGATCACAGAGTTTTGACAACTGAATTGGAAAATATACTCTACTAGCTTCTGCCCGCGACTTCGTCTGCGTGGACCGGCTGGACCTAATCCTGATTAGGTCCAGCCGGGATAAAAAGTACCCTATGTGTTAATCCAGGTTATAAACTGTGTGCCAAATTTCATCTAAATCGGTACAGTAGTTATTGCGTGAAATAGTAACAAACATCCATACATACAAACTTTCCCGTTTTTAATACATATTAGTAATATAGGTAAGGCCTGCCTGGTTGGTCTAGTGGTCGCAAGTGCGGCTGCTGAGCGTGAGGTCCTGGGTTCGATTCCCAGGTCGGGCAAAGTGTTATTGGATTTTTCTGTTAGAAAATTCTTAGTAGCAGCCCGGAGTCAGGAAGTTGGTGGTGTGATAACCCCGTGCTTCGGAGGACACGTTAAGCCGTCGGTCCTGCGCCTGATCTCTCTCTGGTCGTGTCGGATTTCCATCCCATTGGAACATGAGAGTGAAGGAAGAAAGAGTGCACCTGTGTTTGCGCATTCACTTGTGCACTATAATATCTCCTGCGTACTTGGTTAATCTCCGTGGAGATAGGCCGCCGTGACCGAAATACGGTCGGAAGGAGTATAGGTAAGGAACTAAAGGAAGTTAGTAGGTTCCACAAGGTAAGGCACAAGGTATCAACCGTGGTATGAACCGTGGTATCAACCGTGGTATCAACCGTGGTATCAACCGTGATATCAATATAATCTTTTATTTTTTGTATATGAGTGTTTATCATTTTTCTTCTATGAAGGATAAGTTACTTAATAATACAGACATTTATTTTAATATTTTATTGTAAACCTACTCATTAGCCACTAAACTCTGAAAATATACCTACTTACTTACATAAATAAAACTTAATTAATATTTACAACAAAATATTTTCAGTCATTATTTACATTATATCATATTTTGGTAAAAAGGAGGTGGGTTATCTCGCGGTATCTTTTTTCGAACTTTACTATACTTCTTCACATGCCATAAACAGTACATAGTAGCGAGAACATTTGATAGACATAATAGTTAAAATTAAAACATGATCAATACAACCTTGAAATAATTAAACAGAAAGATGTGGTTTTCTAGCGGAAATATCAATGTGTCAACTGGGGACGTAGGCATATAAATAGTACATACCTAACTCACAGTCCTATAATGCGTAGGTATTTACAATTCGTAATAGACATTAACATTAAACTTATTTACAATTTGTAACAATAATTATGTACACAAAAAGGAATTCTTATGTAAGGCATTACTCTCCAAAGATTATTTTTATAAAAATAAAAATAGATTGTATAGGTCTACCTATACAGAAATCTTATATCTCTAACATATTCTCATTGATATAAATACAGGTAAATACTCGTATAATCAGATTTCAATAAGTTACAATCAATAAAGACAATATTAGTGTTTTTAGTACACCAAGCAGTCTACGGTACCTATGTATGTATTATGCATCATTCAAAAACTTGTGAACTTATAATTATATTTATAAATTACTAAATTATTAAGAAGCCACATTATGACCTTATCAGTTAATTATAAAACGAATGGCACTTGAATATAAGTTCATTAATTCACACATCTTACAAGTTTTAAATGCGTCAACTGAGAAACTCATTCTCAAATTGTCTTTGAACGTACTTAGAAGAAAGCGTACTGCGTAGGTATCAGGCTTGTCAAAGAATAGTTTCACCGGCCGAGTAATGGTAGTGTCTAGGCTTTCTATACGAATGTGTTTGTGGGGGTCTATAAGTTGCGTATTTGTGTGGATGTCGCGTCAGGGTGTGTGGATGTGCCGCATAACAATGCAGGGTCAGAGGAGTGGGCGGCGGCCCCGACGGACACTTCGCTAGCGGTGGCTTTCTTGGCCCAGCGATCCTTCTCCACAAAGCTTTCAGGCGCGGTGTCGCAATCCATACCGCTACCATAACACCCAGGATCTGCGTCGCAAAAATTCGAAACAAGAAGACCCAGAATGCTGGTTTTGGATGCGTTGAGGGTTCTGTAGAAGGCCCTGGCGCAGCGAGCCACTCATCTCTCCAAGCATACTCATACACCCACGTAGCGAGTATGCATGACGACGGTACTGCGTACAGTGCGGCGAACGCTCCCAATCTCAGCATACTTTGGTCCTGATGTGGCTGTGGTGGCGAGTTCAGAAGTACTGATGGGGCTGGCACGGGTGCTGGTCTTCGAAGGACAGCACGGAAGCCCGATGACAGGAACACGGAGCCAAGTAGAAGACAGATTGCTTCGGGAACTATAACCAGTGCCAGTAAAGACTTACTGGATTGGTTACCCACGAAGCATGTTCCTGTAAAGAAAAGAAAAGACAACCTTTAGTTATCGACATCGGTATCTAGTGTAGAGGTTAGCGGATACCGAATTCTATTGCTCGAGCGCTCTTTATTGAAGTGAATAACATTCCAATTTCCACTAAAGCTGCTCTCAAAGCGAACACCTACACAAACATACGGCGAGAAAAAAGGCTTGCATTAATAAGGCGGTTAAAAGGGCCGATTTAAAATTGAAATACGAGCGTGCGAGGAGGAAAGGTGTCGTATTTAACGGCTCGAATAATAGTCGAGCATTTCTTTCGTCCGCCATAATGGAAGTGGAATGAAAATAATAAAAATAAAAGCACAATACTCGTGGCATGATTGAAACTGCAATATGCCTGAGAATCGGGCAGCGTGGCACTTCGCTCGCACTTCGCATAATGGCGATAAAAATAAATGTAAGAGGATTTTAAAATATATCCACGGGCCGAGATAAACAGATATCGGACAAACGTAGGAAACCATACATCAGAGATAGATGCTCTCGCGGCTAAGTAGTGAAAGACTAATCTTGTATTCATAATTTACAAGAAATTCGCTGGGGCAAACTTTAATACTTATGGGTAGATGAGTAGGCTATAAAAAGCACCTACATTCAATTTATAAAGAAGCCGAAAATGTGACATAGCTGAACTATTCGGCACGACCATATTCAGAAATGCAAATGCGCTAAAGAAAGACCGTAAAATACAGTAAAAACTTATATAAATAAATATTTAACATTATGGTTTCCGTGTGAGATCGTAACGACACTGCTATTAGCATGATATAATAAACCTTCCAGTTTTTACCGATCATGAATTTATTAGTCTCGACATGTTGGACGGGGACTAGTGATTTATGTCCAAAAGTTTATTTAAACAGACGTAATATTTTTATTATGTCCCCATAATTCAGATTGATAAGTGATGATTTGCTCATTGTTCTTTTCAATCGATAAAACGGGTCTTGGAAACCGTAAGATTAAATCTTTTAAACTCGTGGGTAATTTGGAATAGAAATTATAAAGACATGATTTTACGGATTCTATAGTTAGGAATAGTTTTGCGGCGAATGCAGCTTCCTGAACCTTAATAAAGATTATTTTGTGGAGGACCGTGTAGTTTGAGTCTCTCCTACAGACTGGCATAACGTTCACAATGGAATACATGTGGAAACAAACATTGTATTAGATACTTACTTAACGTGTTAAAGCTTACAAGAGATGCCTAGCCCTATTCGACTATCTAGAGTACCTTTGTTAACATACCACTAAAAATCTCCATGTATGTAATCACCCCGCTTTCAGGCAGGGCAACTCTTTGTCGGCAACTCGGCATCGCATCTTTGTAACACGCAAAACCACAAAGGCTAAGACATTCTGATGCCAGTAATACCGAGCTCCCGATTACGATAATACATTTTTACCCAACGTTATCATTGCGCTGCGGTGTCTTTGTAATGTTCGCTTGTCCGTTTAAATTAATCGTCCCTAGCTTAAGTGATAAGGGGATTTTTGATAATGAGTTCGCCGCTCGCCGCTGTTGTGTTTACTGAATTTAGTGAAGCTACTGTTTCTGTATCTGGTTAATTTGGCTTTCATGTAACCGCGTGACCGATAATTTATCTGCGGAGATGCTTCCTTCAGCATAGCAACGGGATACGTATGGATCATAAACACGAGTACTTTTTACATGGAAGCCGCAAAGGATAGCGGTTTCATTGTAGAACCCTGAAACGGAGGCGGCACTTCGTACGACAAATCTTGGGATTTACTGATACTTATAATACCGTGTATCTTTCCAAAAAGGCCGACTCTCTTAGTAAGATAGGGATTTTCAGCGGTACTTTCAAGTACCTACCGTTTGTGATTATAATAAATATTTTCAATAATGCATGAGTTTTCATCCTGGCAATCTAATTTTTTCCATTCGAATGTTACACACACACACACACACACACACCTGTTTTTCAGTTAAACATATGTTTCATGCTTACCGCTCCAATATAGCAGCCTAGTCAGAAACAGCAATAAGTAGGCAAAATCTTATTTATTGTCATACAGTAATCGCCACATATCCTCTAATGGCACAATCCGAGTCATATTCTCGTTTAGCAGACCGACAACATTACAATAAGCCGGTACTTCCATACAAACCACTCAATACCATTACAGCATGAATACGTGCTCCCGCGCCCTCATACCAGATTTAATCGCTTTGAAAAATGCCGCCGATCAAACAAGAAAGGACTATTAAAACAAGAACGTTTCTTGTATTTGTGTTGTTTCGATACGGACGTGAATTTGGACTTATTGATTGATTCAAGAACAAACAATGGGCCTCGGATTGGTTTTATGCGAATACTGAGCGTAGTTACTGGCCAAGGTAAGGTTACTTTTATTACAATTATTATTCTAAGTACCAAGTTACTCGAAATGTATATGATAAATGTATTGGTGATTTGTTGTAAAAGTACTGTAATAAAATAAATTAAATCCATCTTTTCAAAATGCTTTCTAATCTACATAGTTTGGTCAATACTGGGAAAAATAGAGGTCCAATAAATAACATCTATTAACCTTTAATAGCGCAGCCTCCTTAGAAAACGTTGAACTTGTTATATGACCATATAAAGATGAGCAATCACAGATAAACATTTTCGTATCCGACGGTCTATTTGATATGGTCAAGTTATAGTAAAAGCTTAAAGTTTTGGTCAATACTGTCCTAGTCTGATATGTTGTATTTTAAGTTTAGCTAGCTTCGTAAAGTATAATAGGCTTTGCATTCTTGAGTTCTTGACATTTATCCGCCCGATAAATGTAGTACCTACACATTATTCCACCTTCTGCCACAACAAGCCAGTCTGATCATTGGACAAGTATCCACTCGCTAACTATCGAACCGGTCTCTAACTACCATACTTGGAAGACCCAGTTACTGAGAAACGAGGTGTTATAAAAACATATGATAGACTCCACTGATGACTTGTAAAAGTACTCCATAAATATATCAGAATTGTAAATCGTGAATTTTATTCTTATACTGCTACTGTAAACTTGTTTAGAGATCTTAATTAAGTGTCAACCGTTCGACATATGGAAACGTAAATTAATGTCACCTTTATGAGAATACGTGCTGACTACTAATAAGTTATAGTTGTGACTAATTGATTTGGTAATACCAAACAGAACAAGAACAACGCCTGTATAAAGTATTAATCATTAATTAGCAGATATGCCAGCTGTCAATTAAATCAACATTGTTTTGGATGTCTCAGAAAACTTAGTTGACATTCCGACAGGTTAGCAACCGGCAAGTTTATAGGGGGTTCTTAAATATAGTACTAGTATTGGGCTAATAAGAGTGACATGAAACCTATTATTTTTTCTGTGATCCAACTTATCTCTTTCTTACTAGATTAGAGAAAGTTAAAAGATGCTGTAATATTGACACAATTGTCAGGATTGTAGAGCAGGAGAATTATAAAACATGTGAACTCCATGTATGTAAGATTAATTAAAATTAGTAAGTTACTATAAAAGCATCTCCGAAACCTGGGCCTTAATGGATGGAAATAATGAAACATAACATTTTAATATGTTATATATACCTACATTGATGTTAACTACCTACTCAACAAACACTACTTCGGAATCCTCAAACTAGTTACTACTAGGAATAGAAAAGAGTCTTACCAGTAAGTTCGTCTGCATCCACATCCCTGGTGACGAGCACGGCAGCGGCGAGGGCAGCCGGCACACCCCAAGCTGCTAATTGCAGCAGCGAGGAGTGGCGGTCGCTCCGCGCACCTGCTGCCGGGGTGGGAGGACGCATCACACTGGCTCGCCACGCTCCTGCTACCACCACCCACCTGGAATAGAAGAAACAACTATGAGATGAAGTGTGTCTCAGGCGTTTTTATTGGGAGTACGGATAATTCAGCATGGACATCTGTGCCGGATTCCTACAGACTAAAAACCACACAGTCCTACTCTTACTCCTTCACTGAAGTCCCAGGTTGGCAGCTGCATTCATCGCGACAGATAACATCTATCCAGGGAGTGAATTTGAGTTTTGACAGCTTTTGTCTGAGAAAACACAGAAGACAGAGCCTAGCTAGTTAGTCCAGTAGTTATATTAATTGTGCAAATCCTGGCGACTGTAAAAACCTCGACTGCAGCCTACTCCTATAAACATATTTTTGACTTTTAACGTTAGTGCATTATCGCATCGTGCCAAAGTTGCTGTTTCACTACACAATTTGAAATCTTAAATCAAATAATTTGTGAACAGAAGATGGCTTTATGTATTTTCATGATCAATCTAACCTGTAAATAGGACAAATATTACATAAATAAAACCGGTATATATATAATGATGGATGCTCTTGGTGCCAGACTTCATACTCAACGACCTAGTCGTGTAACACGCTATTACGTCTCATACTACTTATCTAGATCCGACGAGCATACGTGTAATGAAGAGCTACTGCTACTCCAGGCAGGTTTGGAGATCAGATTTCGTATTGCATGTGCATGACGTACACTCGATTCAGTGGAGACTGGCTGATAAGGTTTTATTATGTTGGAATTGTTTTAAAATAAACGAAGATCTTCGTCGTTTTCAATAAAAAACTAATATAAAGTTTATGTTTTGTGTAAAATGTGTTTTGCTTGAATAAACAAAAACCATTCGATTATTTTTTCAAACAGTTATAATTATAGTCTGGTGACCTACGTGGCAATAATGCCAGATCGAATCTTAAATTAACTGAACATAGATGAAGAGGCCCTCTTTCTAAGTAAGGAACAAAAAAAACTTCCACAAAACGTAAAGTAAAAAGTATTTGACCGAGTACGTTAGTAAGCAAGATCAATGATGCCTTGGCAAGTAATTAAGATAATTAAACAGTCAATGGGCAAGGTACAATAAACAGCTGTAGAAGGCAGGTGCCGTCCAATAAACGAACGACTGCGATAACGGCAGAATTACTATCAAGGTATCAAGATTACATTTCTTAGTATGCCGATGACGATTCGCTTGTAAAGTATAGATCGTGTTAGATTGGTGTTTATTTATTGATAATACTGATATATCGGTCCACTGTCCTACTTTAGATTTTACTTTTACAATGTCAACAAGTTTTAATGTGCGAGGTCTAGAATCGAGATAGCAATAAATTCACTAGAAATTATCACGTAAAAACGCTTGAACAGTTTTCAGATTTTTTTACAAAGATTTTTGGTTGCCGTATGTAGTACCTTTTTTGACCTACATTGGAGAGGCCGCGGAAACTGCTTGACGGTAGTTTCCTTGGCCTACCACCCGATGACTCTTGTTAAGAAGGCATCAAAATGACTGCATTAGTACCGAGCCTAGCCAATTTTTTAAGTTCTAGAGAAACAAGACCAAATCTTGAAGGAATTAGTACTGGAGTAGTTTTAGCGGGCGTACCCCTCTGCCACACCACAATTTTTTGTTTGTGTTTAGTTTTTTTACGTATTTTTATACTGTTAATGTAATGACGAGAGCTATTTTCGCTTTAGTACAAGTTCTTTTGTGCTTGTGTGTTGCCTCACCCCCCGCCAAAAGTGGCGAGCAAATTTGTTCGATATTTAGTCAGAAGGCGTCTCCTGTCTGGTCCTCTAAGTACCAAATAGATGCATTTGCAATGCATGTAGATAGGTTGAAGTTCCTATCATAAAGGGTCATTTTATATTACATATTTACTATTATTTCTTTGATGTCAATTTACGTGCTAAAGGTACTGGAGATAAAGTATTTTTGCAAACAAGTTCTGTCCGCAAAACAATACATAAACCTGTTTATTTTATCTTAACCGTGTCCAAATTGTAAATATCACAAATTATTCACACAAAAAGGGCAATTAGAACCTGATATACCACATATCCGCTTTTTTTTGTTGTTTTCATGTTGCTATGCACACCTTTACCAAAGAAAAGTATTTCATTTTAATTTCTTACTATTATTATTAAATAGTAATACTTTATATAACTTGAGATGTTACTACAGATATAGATATGCACAGAGATATGACATTAGAGATGCTAAGGCTAACGCATGTGGTAACAATGTAACTTTACACCAGACTTGCTGTGCCGTTAATGTAAACAAAAAAAGTGGTTGTAATCAAGACGACACGACAGTGTAACTTGAAGCCACTGCGACTCTTTACCGCTATCATAAAGATCTTTTTGTTGTTTTTTCTAGTTATAAATTTTACTATCTCGCCAACCGATGAATCGTTAATTTTCCCATCCCTAATACTGCCTAATAACCTGATGTTCCTAGTTTTATTGTAGATTTGTTGCAATGCCCGGTGTTCTTGGGGCCAAGTAAACGCTCTTGTTGAACTTCGCCTCGACTAAATTATAGCCTTTGTCAACCCTTACTTAGCTCGTTAAAACATCTGACAGGTAAATCCTTCCCACTAAGGCCAAGAAAGGTGTCGCCTTGTTTTGAACCGCCACCACTCTTACTAGACCCACTCCGTCCCTAACTCTTTATGTGAGATAACCGACCTAAGAGGGAATCAAAGGGATCTTCGGGGTAATCTAAAGCTGGACAAAGATCTCCGCAGTGGCGTGTCACTGGCACTTGAACAAACAACGGGCCCTATTTGTACAGAACCGAAAGTGGTGATAGTCCAAACACCGGTGTTTGTTCGCTTGCTCGTATGTTTGATCCGGCCTCCGCCGCCTGCACATGTTAGCTAACATTTTACTAATGTTTGTACGATTTGCATTGTGATAATTAGGCTCATTTCTTTCGAGTGACTACTAACACCATAACGCAACGTTTATACTTGTAAGTTCAAAATTAAATTGTATAGTTTATTCCTGAGCGCACATGGTGGAGCTAAATTTTAATCGTTTTGAAGTAATCTAATTTGCAAATGTTATGACAGTCAATCAGTATCGCAATAAAACAAAAACCTTTTAGCATATTAGTACAAAGTGCTTGCAGTGGGATTTATGACTCAATAAAGCATTGTGGAATCTATCGAGAACACGAGACGTCAGGGCAAGAGCGAGTCGTCTGCGAGTGCGGCGCAAATGCAAAGAAATGCAAATGTTATTACATCGAGGCGCGAACGACGGACGCTTTTAAGATCATTTTTTATTTCTTTTTGTGTTTATGTGGCATCGAGTCGTGGCTCAAGTGGCCATTAAACGATAACGCTATCTCCACGACGATTGGTTTCACGCCGTAAAGAAATATATTTATTTGACAACGCCGAGATGCAATGCTATATTTATAGTGTTATGATGTTCATGAATATGTATTGTGATGAGGTAATGAGATGCCAGACTCGTAAATCGTGTGCTTAAATATGTAGCGTCAACATTATTATCATGCTGCGCTGTAGATACATAACTGTATGTTTAGGTAAGATATTAAAATTCTATTTGACACTTTATTTTCTATCTGAAAGTTCATGCTGTTATAATTATGTGCCTGTTTTATCATGGCATGGCCTATATTAAAATTAATAAATATTATATATACGAACAGTCTAGAGGAATTTAATTTTAAACTTAACAGAAATTGATTTAGCAGGATCTGCAATGAATCATATTGGGAATACGATATTTAATACTTAAGTTAATAACTTTCTGGGGTTGTTCTGGCAGGTTTACGAGGCCACACATGCGGCCATCACATTTGTATTCTTATTTCAAATGTCGGGTGTCGTAAATGTCGACATGACATATGTCTGTTGTGTCCCGATACGCCTGAGCAGACACCTTGGTTCGCGAAGTACACTTATGTCAGTCAGCTTATAAGCTTAGACATGATTGACGTAGTAAGGTTACAAAGTCAAAGGTAGGAAAGTATAATTTTTCAAAACACTTAAAAGTTAAGTAAATTTAGCCGCGTATTTTCAATACCAACATGCTTTGCGCTACTAAATTCGGCTCTTCTTTTTCAGGTATTCGTGAGTTCTGAGTGTTGACTTACGAAAGTGCCAGGGGACTTATTTTTGGAACCATTTTATTAGAAATTCATAATTACATTCCTAAAACTACATGACGTATTAAGATTAACGTTGTTTTAACGTTTTGCCTCAGTTTAACTCAAGTTTTCTTTCTGTAAATACATACATCTATAAAGATACTTACTTTACAGAAAGGTTAACAGCAAGGGTCATGCATAGAAAACTACCAGTTATATTAACCAAAAGCTATAGAAAAATAGAATCCTTAGCTACTACCCATGAATACCAACGTTTTGTACCATCAGCATCAGCTATAAAAACTTGATGTGTTATGAGAGGTGATTCGTGTATCCAAACAGACTATTTTGGATCGTCCGGAACATAATACGAGAAAGTAATTCATATGGAATCGTTTACATGTTTCTATTTGAGATAGAATAGAGGAGACGGAGCTATGGGGCATGGTATGGCGGTGCGGCGCTCGTTAACCCGCTCGTAACAATAAAACACAACACCCACAACACTATTTGGGTGAACGGACCCATTTATTGCCTTAGACGGGACGCCATTCTGCTACAATACCGTTTTCTATACATAATTTGGATAGGAACTATTAAAATACTGTTTTCCTATTTGTGTCTAAATTGCGTTCTGTAAATGGTTTCGCCCACGTTAGTTTCATATATAGTTGTTCTATAGAGATCACTTGATCATAAAAGGTAACCGATATGTTGATCGACTCTTTGATTAAATAATTGAGTCTGAAAGTGATGTCATTTTCGAAAGACTTGACTAAAATAATGAGACACCGACTTTGTATTTGAAATCACAGCTCATGTTTCTTTAGCAACATATGGACGTTAAGTCGTACATTTGACTCGATATTAAAAAAAAACAACACAGGCTGGGTGCAGAATGTGACCGTCGATGATGCATGTTGCGCCGAAGGGACTCGGTTTATTTCGGGAGCTCGTAAAATCGATTATCCGTCCGATTCGAGCGCGCTCGGCTCGACACTCGGGCGCAACACTCGTCGGCGGCGCGCGCGCACCAAACAGGATGCACTATTTCTGTTGTGCCTCTGACAGAGATATGTGTGGATATTAATGCGATTCAAAATGTATTATGAGCTTATTTATAAGGCTAACGACTAGCTGCTGCTATAAACACAATTGGTTTCCTGAAATTATGCAAGCTTTCAACGGCCTGATCTAAAATTGTATGCAGTTTATGAAACGGACATTTGTGTTACAATGCGATATTATTCTCCCGTTTAGTAGCTAGTTAAACAATGCGCAGATTGACGTCTTTAACGAAGTTAGTTATCTTTATCGTTAATTGTGCTTCCTTGTATTGAATTTTAGTTGCAGTTAACTAAGACTCTTCACAAGGTTACCCTTCAATGCCTGCCACAAGCAACAGGCGAGAACCTTTGAACTCTATACTCAACGGCCTAAAATGACGAACAAGTTCACAGCAGGTGGCTAAATATGGCCGCGAGAGTTGAACGCACCACCATCACCATAACCATCAGGCAAGTTTACTTGGACCTACCTGGGACGTAGTACTAGGTGCCTGTGAAGGAGATTAATGACCTCACGGAGATCTAATTACACTGGTCATGTTATGATGTGGAATGGATATTCGATCAAGTGTTGAGATCGCATATGATTGATGTTTTTCGAAAGGAAAATAAATGATGGAACACTTTGTACAACGTGCTGGGAATTCAAATAAGGGAATATTGCTTCAACATTTCTGTCACACAATTATGAGCTTAATTTGAACGTATTATGGTTCGTTTTTAATGCATCGTACTTAACTGGCATGTAGTTAGCTGTTGCCAAATGGAATTAAAGGTGAATTGATTCCCTTGACCATGAATGGCAAGGGTGTAATGCGTGTTATTCAAGCTAATTAGTACGATGAATTAGCTGTAGTTTTTTATATTTTTCTTGGCTTACTCACTGCAGTATCAATCTAATTACAAAACATAACGTATTTTACTGAAAAGGTCACCATTTGATTTAGACTTTCATAACAAACAAAACATGACTTCAGAATTAACTGTATGTAGAGTTAAAACCAAATAATTGCTTAATATCCATACCTATAACAGAAACTAATCCTTCACTTTCAAAGTAAGGGTTTATATTTCTCCTATAATAAATAACAGAATCTTAAATTTAGAGCTAGAAGCGAGGTCGAAGATACCTGCGTTATCGAAGCCCTACGCCAACGGTTGCTTGATCGGTTTGCAGGAGAATTAACCAGCAGGTCCCTCTTAGCAATGACTATGACGCTGTACATAAAATAATAAACGCTTTATTTATATTTCTTTAAGTTCACAACAAAATAATAAAAAACTATTACAGACTAGCTGATGCCCGCGTCTACGCCCGCGTGGATGTCGGATATCGCGACCGAAAGTAGTTATGAAATTTTGATCCCGGTCCCACTTCCCAATTACCGCTTCATAATTGCCATTTTTTTAAGTATTAAAATGGATCTAGTATGTTATGCTTAAGAGATAGACATATGCCATCTCGGATTTTTCTGTAGACCTATATAAGATACACAATTCCACCATACATCATTTTGTTATATCTCAAAGGGTTTAGGCAGCGCACGCCAGAATAGCTCGCAGATGGTAGATTTTTTCCTACTTACTTGACACTTATCGTCATATTTTGGTCAATTCACACAATATCTTTATAAATTGTAGGCTATGTGTTATTTTGATGTATAAGCTATATTATTGAAGTTTCATTAAAATCCATTCAGTAGTTTTTACGTGAAAGAGTAACAAACATCCATCCACCCATCAATCCATCCATACTTACAAACTTTCGCGTTTTTAATATTAGTAGGATATAACAAAAATATCAACACAAACAGTTATTACTTATTTCCTTCTGTAGAATTGATCTGATCTCATAAATATTGATTGATTGCTCGACAACAAACATGGCGGCGGACCAGTCGTGTGTCTTGTTAGGCAACGGCAACATGACTTGACATGTCTTTTATGGCCGTGTCGGTTAATTAAGTTTGTTTTACGATGGCAAATTGCAAGCAGTCGAGCACGCCCCACTAGCAAACGGGAGCATAATTTCTCGTTAACATAATGAGTGGTCTGGTTCTAGCATGGCCAAATTGTCTTTTCAAGTAGATGTTAGCGGATGTAAAGGTAGCAAGGGATGATTCCGCTGACGCCTATAGCAGGTGGGGATATAGGAAACTAGGTTTAAATGCATGAATGTAATATATAATAATATAACGTTTATTGTATCAAATGAGATGCAGTAGGACATAGTAGTGTAAGTAATAATTCGATTACAGTTTCTTTTTCCTTTTTGAACAATTTAGGGCAAGGCATAGCACAATCATAATCTGCTGTCTCCCAAACTAGGCGAGAACCTGTATCTTGGGAGGCAGTGTTATCATGTTATTTCAATGCTCAAAACCCGTGTAAGAACATTCACATAAATAGTAATTTTAAATTTGTAACTTACAATTCAAACAAGTAATTTCGTACAATTCTTATATCTAAATGTGAGTATAGTATATTAAATAAACTCTATCCTACAATGTGTGGCAAGTATGTATGCAAATTCTGCTATGAAACCGTAGAGCAATAACTCCTATGCAAGGTGCGGAAGTTTCACAAAGACGTTTCTTTACAACCTTAGAAAAAACAAAACCTTAAAATTTTCCCTCCCCCATCCTCCTTTAATTATTAATGTGTATTTTTCACGTTTTCATCTCGGAAATATTTTATATTCTCTTTCTATATATATACCGTCTCTCTCAACATTTAATATCGTTTTAATCATTTGGAATAACCACTATCGTCTATAGAACCAGTCAGCAAAACAAATACTGCACTGTACCACCAAGATGCTATCTGTATAACAACATACCATGACACCTGTATTCTCGAAGGGGTAGGCAGAGGAGTGCACAATTGTACACCTACATTTCACCAATGCTGTTATTAAGTCCCATGTAATACCTAGATGTTGAGCCTATTGCCATCTACCGGGCACAATACCAAACTCCGGGCTGCTACTGAGAATTTCCGGACAGAGAAACCTCAATAACTCTTCACCGAAATCGGAATCGAACCCATAACCTCATGCTCAGCAGTCGCGCTTGCGAGCACTAGACCAACGAGGCAGTACTATTTAACAACTACGTAACAAAAGCTGTCCATGGCCGTATATTCCGTGTTTCTCTCGTGACATCCCAATATTTACATAATGGCCACTGAGCACGGTTAACGAAACGGGTCCCGCGCATACAAAACACTTCTATTTACATTTTCTTTATTTTAAGAAGACCCGGTGATTGGCGACTGCACTCTACATATGGAATAGTAAGCGAGCTCGTTAAAGTATTAGATCTTTAACTTTTTATCTTTAACTTTTTACGTATACTTTTTTATTTAACTTTTTAGCGGCATTATCCTTTTGAAGTATCGGCTTAGGCGTCACACTCAACTCATTTTTAAAAGCATTGTTTTGATTTTATTTTTTTATTTGCAATGTTTGTATGTATGTTTGGCACGAATCTTGGGAGCTAAATTAGGCTCAAATTTGGTGGACATTTGCATCTTCGGTGACAATACAATAGTATGGTACTATGAAGCTGTTCTAATGATAGAGCCGGAAGACGGCCATAGGAACTGCTTAACTAAACAAGATAAAGCCATCAAGTTTGGGCTCATTTGGTTTGTCTTGGTGAGTAACTCCATAGACACTCTTTTTAAATGATGTGTTATTTTCTATTATAATTGATATAATGAGAGACTGCCTCGTTGTTCAAGTGGTACCAAGCGCGACCGCTGAGCATAAGGTCTCGAGTTCGATTCCCCGGTTGGGCAAAGTATTATTAAGTTTTTCTGTTAGGGAATTCTCAGTAGCAGCCCGGAGTTTGGAAATGTGCCCAGTTGATGGCAATAGGCTCACCACCTATTACATGGGACTTAATAACAGCATTGGTGAAATGTGGGTGTACAATTGTGTACACCTCTGCCTACCCCTTCGGGGAATACAGGCGTGATGCTATGCCGTCTGATGAAAAGTGAGGAAAATCTTTATCCTTTTTACCTAATGAACTCTGTATGAATATCAAGTCCTTTTAGCATAAAACAATAAGTAGATACAAATTATAAATATAAAAAAAAAAATAGTTATATAAAGTTTCTAACTTAATTCATTTAAATATAAGAAGTCTCTGACAGGCGAGCTAGACACACAGATGGATAGCGTTGGACATTGATATGGTTCCGTTCGAATCCTTTGGGTACGGAACTGAAACCAAACGGATCATTACTCTTTCTGACTTACGAATAAACGTATAGATTATATAAATTGTTAATTAAAATGTAAGATTACTTAACTGAATCCACTCAACTGTTCCACAATAAAAACAACTATTTCAATCATGTTTTACAGCAAAATAATTAAAGTTTGCAATCATCGAACTAAAGCGGTGCAAGCTGAACCATATTTTCTTAACAAGCCTTCAGATTATAATTACGTCGGAGATTGATAGCGGCTGTTACTAATAAGTAGACAGGGTAATATCTCAGCTGCTGAATACTTAAATAACTAATTTCCTATCATGATACATTGATGAGAAGAGAAATAATGACGTATTTATTACAAGCTGAAAGGAAAATTTCTAAGCAATTACCTATCTATGTCATCCTAAAAACAGAAGCTGCCATGAATTCTCCTCATAACGATCTGTATCTTCGAAATAGACTGTCGTAAAATCACGTGGAACATCTAAAGATCTTTTAAAGCTTACATTAGAAATACAGCTTTCAAATACCAATTAATTTTATATTCAAGATTATTTTGATACGCAATTAATTATGTTTGAATTCAAACAAATCGCCAAACGTTGACAAATAAAGTCGTTGAAAGCGGGATATCCGCTGTTAATCAAATAACAAGGAAACGGTAATAACGCAATTAAAACTAGATTAGATAAAAACAAAATTTGAAATGATTTATATACCTGTAAAACATTTCAAGCCGAATAAATTATTTGCTTACACAATTTAAATCAAATCGGTTAAAAGATCTAATAAAAAGATATTTTAAGAAACGCAAGTACCATTTATCTACGCTCAATTTATAATCTGCCTAGCCTTTTCCCAATTACATTGGGGTCAGCTTCCAGGCAAACCGGATGCAGCTTAATACCAGTATTTTACATGGATCGACTGCCTCTCTGACCTTCACAACCCAGTTACTGGGTAACACGACATCTCGTGGTATGACTGGTTGTCAGACTTTCAGGCCTCTGACTACCCGTAACGGCTGTCACAGATCTTAATTTGACAACCAGGACCGACGGCTTAACGTGCTCTCCGAGGCACAGAGGGGTCTCGGTATGAAGTGATGGTCACCCATCCACAAACCAACCGCGGTAAGCGTAGCTTAACCTCGATCGATCGATCTGTGCGGCTGTTACTTAGCCACGAGCCCCTTCACTACGCTCAATTTATTAGATTAACATTATTTACAGAACACAAAACATATCATAATAATTATCTTGCTTAATTCTCCAAATAACGTTCGAAAAGCAATTTCAATAGCAATCAAGCGTTATTTAACGAGAACACTGTCAGGTGCCTTCGTAAACTCATCGATAATAACAAGAATAGAAGATTTAAGCTTTTAACGTACAGAATTGAATGACAGACAATTCCTTCGGCCTTAGGATGACTGTGCTAGTTTTATTGTGGAATGGACGGAGATTTCAAAGAGCTTTTTAATGCCCTGCGCGTACGCATCTCGTTCGGAACTATTACGGCACAATAAAGCTGATTACACGTGGGATGTTAGGTCTCTGGTGCGCGTGCTGCTTTGATATACTATAGGTGTTCAAATAGAACTTGAATTTTGGTTGGATGAGGTCTTATTATTTCAAACTTTCTACTAATAGCCACTAGTCTTAGACAAGAATATCTATAATATAAAATTAGTTTTTAATGCTCTCGTATTTATTACCAGCAAGATGGAATCCCTAATGCACTGCTGGGGGACAGAAATATGATGCGAGCATACTCACAGTACAGACTGTAGACCTCATTCATCACTCTACTGATGTACTCAAACATCATAAATAACACGCAGAAGTGACGTTGCATCGCAGACATTTCGACAGATGCTCTTTACACACCATTTATATTTATCATTTGAATCATGTTTCTGATTTAACTATGACGAATGTCGGCACAAAGCTAAAACTACATTTTCAAAATTGTATCACGTACTAAGTTAAAATATGTTGTAAGTACGTACAAATTGGAAGCCTAAATAAGCTAGTTACAAACGCGAAACGTGAAGTTAGTCCCTAAAGTCCCTGTGTCTGCATAGTTTACGACCATCATCGTGTGCGCACCGCTTAATCCGAATAGTTTTTCGGCACGGTGATTAACTCTTTGACTGATGGATTCGTCGACACGATGTAATTTACTAAATTGTTATAATAGCTTTGGTTGTTCGTCTATAACTCGGATTGACCATGGTTTTACCATAATAAACATGTTCGTCTCATGTCAGCCTATAGGCAGAATATTTACTTGTGTTGTATTTAAAATCGTGTTACTTTATGCAGTCGTTGGCCTAAACTGTTGAATTTTAATACTTTGCGATTAAATTGTCACGCAGTTCAAACTTTGAAAGCTATTTATGAGATCGAATACAGAGTCATTCGCTTTAGTTTTGCTTGGGAGCCTTGTTGCTTTTGTTTAACACCATATCTCGGTTTTAAATAATAATTTAAACCAATCCATTGATATGAGAGAATATTATGTGTTCTCATATCGACGAACTAATCGCAACGTAACGTAACTACCACTAAGCAAGGACAAGCTTGAATACTTTTAAATCTTTATTAATATATTAAACATACTAAACCGATTATGTTTAACAGTTATATAAAACATTCAAACGTTGCACGTTAAAATAAAATAAGAAGTGTCAAGAAGACCCATTCAGTATAGAACCCAATAATAAGCCGCTGACTCGCTCATTACAAAAAGTATTTTTATATGTCAGTAAAATTTTCGAAACAAGTAAGTGAGGTAAAAAGTCGGTTATAATACTTATAAGAATCGATACAAATACGAAGTCGGTAAGGTAGGTATCGATTGAAGACTCAACGAGGCAATCGGTCGAGTCGTTTTCCACAGAAATACCACTTTTTTTTTTGTCTTATTTCTGTCCGGGACGGCCAGGAGCGTTGCCTCCGCTATAATAAACAAGTACGTTACTGTAACCATAACTTTAAGGTTTTTAGGATATTATCATACCTTTTGACAGTTATAATATCGATATTGTGTCGATATTTTGGAATTCCGTTATACACTTAGGTTATCATGTGATGGTGCAGCTCAATGTAATGTACATATTTTTTTTAGCAGTCTATGTTTTCTTTAGTGTCTTTACGTATCTTATCTTATATCATCATTACTTTGTTAAAATGTACGCTCCATAAATTATAATGATTATGCAATACAAAGTCATAAAAAGATATAACAGGCTAAGCTACCAATTAAATCCTGTCAAACTACTAAAGGAAGCTCATTAAGTAACCAACAAAAAATACCAACACTAATATAAATAATAAATATGTATGTAGGTATGTAACCATGATTAACATTTTATACAGTCAACTACGTCAGCTGACCGATTCACAGCAAAAATTGTGGTACATTAAAATTTAAAAAATAATTTAAATTGATTGCAAGTCCGGAACTCACTCGGAGATAAACGTAGGTGTTTTCTTTAGCCGATTATCCTGAGTGGCGTGACGGGATGGTGTCAGTACGCGAGCGAGATAGCACCGGGTTTGAACGAGACAGATAGATGCGCTCGATTCAGGTGTGAACGGGACACGCGCGGAACATACCTCGCGAGCCTCCGCAAGGGTTGTCAAAGTTAAGGATATTTGTTTTTGTTTTTTGAAACTCAGATTCCTTTAAATTTGAACACATGTCACTTGTTTGGGTTAAATACTTTTAGGTGACAAATTGATGTTTTTAAATGCAAAACCATAATTGGATATATTACAGCCATCCTATTTTATTAAAACATAACATGATAGAAGACATACGCAAGTAAGAGCAAGCTTTAAAATGTGATAAATAAAACTTTGTGAACTAACATTACCTCCTAACGATACGCATAAAAAAAAAACAGCAAACTGAATATCTCAAAAAAGTTTGAGAGCCTCAGTGAGGCTCGTGCTTTTCCTTCGCTTCTCGTTAAGAGCTTTTAACGAGCCGACCTTGCCGTAACGATTAGAAAGAGAGGACGACACCCACGCGCACCCAACCACACACGCCAGACAAGGACGGAACATCCGCACCGGTAACAATAAGCTTACTAACAAGACGGACGCACTCACTGAAAAATGTCGTAACCACCATAATTAAACATTGAATAATGCAACCTATTTTTATTCAGTTAAGGTGTGATTTTAAATAAACAAACATTGCCACTTATGTGACAGGTACCGTGGCAACTCATCTGACTAACGAGAATGACTCAGGCGCAGGTTTTTTGTCGTTTTTCCGATATAAACCTTTCACTCAAACAGGAGGGTTTAAATTAGATTGGTGTGGAGGCTCTCTATGGGGTTTTCTCATAAATGCCTTCTTGAAATTTATTTAAATTGGTTTTTCGTTGCGCAGAGCTAATCGTAGCTATAAAGTATGTTACAAGCGCATTTTTATGAGATGCTATCGTTTCATAATTATTAGCTAGCGGTCTGCGTTGGACATGTTATTATAGATATAACACTAATCATGTTTTTTAGTAGATTCTTATTAGATAAATACGACTTATGTAGAAAACAAGAAATATAATTTGGCTGTTAGAATGTTAAATTATGAGTAGAAACTTGACGTGTAATATTTAAGCGGAAAATTAATAATTTTACGTATGTGTGTGGTTCCTTTGCGTTCAAACGTAAGGTCCTTACAAAAGACATCAACGCATTCTTCTTCTTCCTGCCCTGGTCCCAAGCTATTTGGGGTCGGCGCAATATGTTTGTCTCTTCCATTTCCCTGTTAGCCGTCCCTATATCGTTCACCCCCTTTTCATTCATGTCATAGATCACACAAAAAAAAAATTAAATTCAATTAAGTATGAAATTAAAATTGATGATAAATAATAACCAAATAACTCATTTATATAACATCTTATATTTCACGGTACCAAATTTAAAATGCTTAAATACTTAATTAAACAAACATTGAAAACAACAAAAAATAACAGCGTCGAGTTCCCAACATTAATAAAATACCCCAATTCATCAAAAATAATCGTATTTCTAGATCACCGGTTCGGTTCAGCCATTTTTTATAGACTTTTAAATTAAAATATGGACCCAGTTCAGTTTGTTTTAAAGCCGTGACTTACAAATTCTTTTATCAGTTTATTTATCAAAGTGATTAAAGTCCGGCCATGTTTGAAACTCAGGCGCACAACGAGATGGCTGTCAAAATTTGAAAAGCGAACATTAAGTTTCACAGCAAAAGGGTAAAGGTCTTATAAAGAAAGGAATTTAAGTACATCACTATGTTGTTAGAGTAATCATTTTGATAGTGATGTGAATGCTTAGATTAAAAACAAACTTGACAGGGATGTATTAAGTGTAGAGGAATTTGAAGTCTTCAAATTCAAAGTACTTCTGTATTCTAACTCTCCTCTCGCAGGTCTGCTAAGAAGAGATTTCTAATAGACGTATTTCGTAGGTATTTATAGTTCTCTCTGTGTGGACATAAACTGTTATATATACAGTAAGTAAATAAATACACAAACAACGTCAATTTTGAATATGTTTTACTTAGGTACCAATACATACATTACATTACATAGCATCACGCCTGCATTCCCTTAGGGGAGGGCAAAGGTGTAAACAGTTGTGCACCCACATTTCACCAATGCTGTTATTAAGTCCCATATAAATAGGTAGTGAGCCTATTACCAACTACCGGGCACAATTCTAATCTCCGGGCTGCTACTGAGAATTCCCTTAAAGAAAATCCTAATAACACTTTTCCAAATCTGGTGATCAAATCCAAGACCTCATGCTCAGCAGTCGCGCTTGGGACCACTAAACCAACGAGGCAGAAGATGCATTATATGTAATTTTACTGTTCACTGTTCTAAAGTTACACTTTTTGCAAATAGAATAATTGGACCGCCAGCTCCCTGGATAGGTAGAGAAGTCGGATTATGTAGAACTACCTGTACAGTGTAACCAATTCCTAATGTTATAAAACCCTATATGATGTAAAAGAGTAACCATGGAGTTTCCTGCCCGTTCTTCTCCATAGGAACCTACACTTTGGAACGTGGCAACTAGCTTCTGACAATACAAAAGTGCCTGTAAATGGTTTATTTGAAATAAATGATATTGATTTTTGACAGGAGGTGCGCCGTATGGGTTCAACGGTCGTATTTCTTTTCTACAAAATTATAACATTCATTATGTTTTATATTTCGCTATAAAGAAACAAAACACTGCTGAAACACAGCTTCGAACGAAACGGTATCAAAAATCATTCCAATATACAAAAACATTCTTTGACCCTTTACCAAAAGACAAACCTTTTCTCCATACAGGTTTTCCAATCACCTCATTACGACCACCGTTTTCCGTCGACCAATTAGTGGGTAGTCAAAAAAACGCATCCTATCGCTCGGTAAACATTGTTGGTGTTTGTGTCGGCGCTAACACGGGCGCCCGTCGATCGTGTCCAAAGTTATTGCATCACGCCTTGTTGAGATACACCGAATGGTGGTACCGTAAAATGTTGTCGAGTATCGATAATATGGCGCTCGGTAATTTGATTGAGTTTACAGTAGGTATATAACATTTGTTTAGACTAATATTTTTTTGATAGGTAACTATATACTAGCTAAAATATATTTAATTCTGCGTTACAGTGACGTGATAGTAATAGAGGTCTATTTAATAAGAGAAGTAATAAATAAAAATAAGAGTGTATCATAGAAATTAGCTACAGAAGTATTGTATTACAAAGGGACAGGGGGCTATTAATTCACTGTCAGAGAACCCTTTGAAGATTAATCTAAGAAAATCTGTATGATTGATCAAAAATAATATGTTGCAATTTCATAAAAAAGAATCTGTGATCTTTTTGATAGATTAAGCAGAACATAAATTTATTTTCTGGTCAAAGGGAAAATACAGGCTGGCAGGCTTTGAGTCAAAAACTCATTCCCTTTGATATTGTTTTTCTTGCGTGATTTAATTGCGTATTATAAAAAAAAAACAACCAAAGGCTAAAAAAGAAACAATTTCAAAGACAAACATTACATCACTCCTTTCAATCGGCTTCCGATGCAACAGAATTTTAGCATATTCACACCAAGGGCATAGCTTACCACAAAAAGCCTCTAACTGATTGTACTACCAAATCAGATGGGAGAGCGTCAACAAGCAACATTTTACCGCCCACGGGGAGTGCGTGGATACCTCCTCAGAGTATCGGAGGGCATGATTACCTTTCGCTTTGATGTGCCGCTCCGAAGATGCAAAATAGAGTTCAAACTAGCCGCCTCCGATGATTGTTATCGTCGTATTTTATCACTTTCCATGTACAACGAACTATAATAATGATTATCGACTCGTTTTTAGTAGTTGTGTGTTTTTTTAATGTGTGTGTTAAGTATGTGTGATACCATAGATTGTTATCTGAGGTTAAGTGGGAGCATGTGGGAAAATTGCTAAGTTTATTGCTAACTTACTATGTTGAGCTTTGTAAGGTAGTAAGCAGAGGTCGAGATGGCTTGGCGGTCAGAGCGCCTGGAGTATTTATCTGGGAGGCGCGGGTTCGAATCCTGCTCGCGACCATATTCTTTTTCCACAAAAAATTATAACTTTCGAGTTCGCTATGTATGCGTTAATGCTTTTTGAAGATTTCTGTTTGTTAAGGTAATTGCATCTTATTAACTGCAAAGTTAGTCGTGTCGATTTGGTCATCTGTATAGGGACTGAATAGATAGCAATGACGTCACCAAAAGACGTATTAAAATGTGGAAGAAGAATTCGCGGTAGTGAGCTGAGGTCGAGATGGCTTGGCGATCAGAGCGCTTGGAGTATTTATCCGGGAGACGCAGGTTCGAATCCTGCTCGCGACTATACTCTTTTTCCACAAAAAATTATAAGTTAAGAATTTAGTTGCCAACCTTATATAAATACAACCTACCTACATACATATAAACATTGTATTACATCGATGGACATCGATCAATACACAGATTTTGAATAAAAGTTGTACTGCAATTGTTTTCATAGAAAACAAATGAAAGCCCACATTTGAGGATTTCGCAATTATGTAGATACACGCACGTAGAGATAGGAAATCTATAATCCATAACATAACACAAACATCCCGTTTAATATCAATACTACAACATAATTGCATAGACTAGGCATGTGGTCCGAACTAACTGGTCAGACCGTCAGACATATATGTAGGTCCAGTCTCAGGTTTATATGACCCGTTATCGAGACGAAGCATGCCACACACACACACACACTTTTCACAAACATTACAGCCAACATTAGTATACAATTATCGTAAACATAATTATACACGGTAATAAGCAGTTAGATGAGAAATGAAAAGCAAGGATTCTATGTTCAATTTTCATTCAGTAGAACTACTTATTTAAATTCCTCTCACTAATCTCTAATAAAACTTATTGAACATTGATACACACACATTTGCTTTTAAAACCCTATTTTATCAGTGGATTCATAGGACGCCGAAATCATAACACGACTTATTAGTAGAAGACATTTTTATAGTGATACCTACTTAGAATTTTTACTTCTTCTTTTTATCGTATGGTTGATGAACAACCTAGTGTGAATTTTCACTAACATGTTAACCGATTATAATGTTTTAAGGCTGATTTACGAAATCACAGCTGATTAATTGTATCAATATTTTTTGGTTCGGCCAAACTATCATCATCTCCTGCCCTTATCCTAATTTATTTGGGTTGGCGCAGCATGTATTCTTCTTCCACATTACATTTGATTTTAAAATTGCATGCTGCTAAAGTTATGCCAATTTTTTATGACCGGCCGCCTGCCTGACGTCAACTTTCATTGAGAATGCTGTTGGTGGTGGTAACCGCCACCGATACGGTCTTCTTCTATCTAGCTATGTCACACCAAATGTTATCCATGCGCTAGGTTCTGATGTTATCCTAATATCAAACTCCATTAACGGGCCACAATGTACGAGCTACAATCTATACTAATACCTAAATAGCACAATTATTCACAAACCAGATCGGACAAACTAAATAAGATAAAAAAATTATACAATTGATCGAACTCTAAAGGCTGATATTATTTAGATAAATTCCTTACGATACCTTTTACGCAGGCAGTTAGGCTCACTTGCACCAACTAACTTTAACCAACCAATATGATAGTGTGTGATTTTGACAGAATTTCCATAGGAAAGCTGTCAAATTAATCAGTTATGGTTAAAGCTATGTCGGTGCACCAATCCTAAGCTGCTACATCGTGTTTTATATTTAAGTTTGTGTAAGTGACATTAGTTACCGATAAAAATGATACTAGAGCTTCTGTTCATGAACAACAATTCACGTTAAACAATACTCAGGTGTGAGTGTATGTATTATGCTCAGTATGCGCACGTGCTTACAAAAACCCCAAAAACAATCAGTATTTGGTTAGAGGATGGTGAAATTGGTGAACTCATATTGCTTCGTCGTTCACCCTCAGATAAAATAACAGTCGTTCACCAAAGAGATTCAATCCCAAGATTGTTGTGATATTTTATAGATTATCATCAAGATATTTTATCTTAGCTATTTCTTTATGAGATCGTTAATGACTCATTAAAATAGACCATAAATTATACGAAAAATTCGTAGAATCAGATTATATAACGTAAAATGTTGAGTTAAAAAATATTACGGAATGGATATCCATTCTTCGACTTTCTTTTGAAATAAAGAAGAAGCTCGTTATACAATCAACTCTAAAACCAACCAAATACAAGATCTAGCACCTCTAAATCGTAGTGCCATGACGGAGGTACACCGAAGCGTTTAAAATTAATAAATCTGCCTCGTAAACTCCGGACCTCTCATCACAATTCGTCATGGCCATCGCCTTCAACGCTCGCTACACACAATTTCAGTTTTACACTCCATTGTAATAGAACCACTCAGTAAGTGAATTACTTTGCAGCGATGATGCACCCTCAAGCTGCTAACATCCGATACGGTATGCAGCACCCTTTCCCAAGTGATTGAGCGGGGAAATAATAATTGAGGATGAGGATTAATTTCTTCTATGTATTTTCGTAGCTCTGTGATGCCGAAAGACATTTCCTATAATACATTAGATTCAGAAGGTGGTGTGAATCATTGCGTAATAAATTGTTTGATTGGACGTGGTAGAATAGGTAATAAGATTTTTCATGCAACATGCTACCTATTTCATGCGAATATTATTTTGTTCATCCGCCAAAGCTGCCTACTGTTGTTAATACGAACGATTCACAATTAAATAAAAAATAAAAAAAAACACTATAAAGAAGAAAACGGTAAACGGATTTGTAATTCGTAATTTAAATACCATATCCCCCTAAAGGCCAATGTTGTCGTGTAAGTAAAACGTGTCGATATTTAAGTGTAAAATTAAGAATCGAGATAAAAATCATTCGATTTGGGCATCTGTAGAAATCGGTGCGCCGGGCATGCAGCCAGCTCGTTATAATAAAGTTTATGGCCCGTTTACGCCGCTTGTTTTACATACAATCGAACTTTTTCTTATAGTTGCGATGTAAATAAACTGGTTATCTTGTCGTTTGTTACAGGATGCGTGATGCTGTGTTGCTATAGAGTATAGAGGATGTATAACTACATGCTTATGAGATCGTGAAAATTTAAATTTAAATCGTTGTTTACTCAGTCTCATAAAATACGTATTTTGTGGAATATGTACTATTAGCTTGTTTGAAATGTGCCGATTTAGACGTGCAACATGCCATCAATTACATATTGTAATTTTCTTTTGTCGATGTTTTAAACAATTAAAGGAAACGAGCGAACACGAAGACAAAGAGCTCGACGACTCGCGCGTCTAGTGAGTTGGTAATATCGAGTAGGACCTCCTAAAAGTCAAAACTCTTTTTTTTTTCAAATAGACAATATTACTTGCACTTATGAAAAGTCAAAGCTAGGTGCACCTAGCCTACCTACCTAACTTTAGTAATTATAGATATCATTGCTAGGTGTATTTACAGCTACCCAGAAATTCTCAATTTTATATGGAGCAATTAAATTTAAAAAACGAATCACTATGGATAAAGCATACATGTCTACTTAACTCCTAAATTGTAATAGCGTAATTCTTAAAGTATTATTAAAAAATTTATAGCTCTGAACTTTATCTCTTTCTCTCAAATGGGACAAGTTTATTGTGTGAAGGGGACGGCGATGGTATTAAAGCGATAGATAGCGGGTGGACGCAGGTATTTTTCCGTAGATGTGCATCTGCTTAGCGGGGCATCTTGGAACAGGGACCGTGGAGTCGTCGAGTAAAAGAGGGCTAAATATTTCTGTGTTCACATTTTTTTATATTTCTGTAAACAACCAGAATCTTACAGATAAATCTTTCAAACGTATTAACATGCGTCGCGAACTCTACAGTTCTAAATCAGAATAATTTATTTTGTAATAATGTATTACGTATTACATAGTATGACGTTTCATTCATTAGGTCTATGCATTCTGTCTCATATAATGGCGAACAACTATAAATACAATCTTCAAATTAATTAAAGTAAACATTCAATCCGTTTAGCAAAATCATTAACAATACCTGCATATAATTAATAAAAAGCGTTAAAATATAATAAAAAAGGAATCTCGAAACTGTTGGCTCGTTCAATTGGTTTAAAATTGATAAGCTAAAAACGTTTTTTTTAAGCAATCAATCAATTCCTTTTTCCAGCCATATGTTTACAGCACAAGCCTCTATGACAATTGATTGACAGATTATTTTTATTTCACTATTTCGTATCCAAACAGTACGTGCCCTACACAAATATTTCAAGCTTATTTTAAGCCATACACTGATAGATTGAATCAAAATATTAGATATATAAACACAGATATGGCACACATGGCAACACCGTGGTATTTTTATTTTATCATAAACATGTCTAAACATTGCCCTGTCCATCTCCAAAACATTGGGCCGGCATTTTGGGTTGCCCGTTTAAATTACGACCGGCGGGATTTCTCCTTACGATCAATAAATCAATAAATATATACGGCTAAGCCTGTCCGTCTGGCCGACATTAATGGAAATCTGTGTTTGTTTAGGACGCGGATCCTTGGCTGGACCGTTTGTTATTAAACGGAAGCTATATCGCCTAACTTCCTGCAAGCTGCCTTGCTATTTTAGAAATTATGATTTACTTGTAACGGCAACTTGTTTAATGGCTTCCTAACTGCTGGGTATGACGTTCGAGTAGGAACGTTGCAATGACAGTTAAACTTGGTGCTCTGACGGTCAGTACCTCGGCAAGTATCTTGTTATTTTATAACTCTGAATATTATGTTTAAAAATTGATTCGAAATCTCTCTTCAGATGAGATTTGAAAAGTATATATCATATTATAGCAAATGTTTCTTTTGTATTTCTTGTAATATCGTCTCATCTAGACACCGAGAATGATTGTTCCAACTCAACATTTTCTATCCTGCGAACGACAAAACCTGTCTTACCAAATTTGCAAAGAAAGGATGTTTTCAAGCGACTTTTTATAATAACTGTTCACGGTACACACAACTACTGTTCAAAAACAGCCGGCACTAATAAATTACGCGTTTTTTTCCAGTCAGTACCGCGGCACGGTCGGCAAAAAAGTCTACCTGCTCCCCCGAACCCACACAATGGCTCCCTCGTCCATTTATTTGGGCGAAGCATCGTAACATTTCACGTTTTCGGATTCAGAAAAAACGAACAAACTTGCACACAAAGAAATCTTTGCGTTTTCTGGGAACAAACTTAACCTTGTAGCTTATAAATACTTATAAATTAAAGAGACGTCGGAGGTAGTAAAAATAAAAGGACACATTACATTTTATGATGCTCTTCGTCTAATCGGTGAACTAATATAAAACTAGGAGTAACTAACGGGAGATAAAATTAAAACGAAATGTAAATGAGTACCTACCTAGGTACTAATTAACAAGTCGGAGGTTCAATGTTGCTAGCATAAGTTTTGGTTGTTCAATAAGCCGTGAAAGCTTTTAAGATGTACAACTTGTACACGAAAACGCGCGCAGGCTCGTTTGGAAGAGCAGGCGCTAAACGGCGCACACGCATCCGATGCAGTGACCATGAATTTTGGAGACTGAACAAGTGCATCTGTGTGTATTAGATAGATCTTTCTAGAAACAACTCAACTTTCTAGCCAATGTTTAACTAATGAATGTTTTTTAAATTGAAGTTGTATTGCTTGTAGACAGACAATAACAATGATTGAAAACAAAAAACATTAAACAATATCCGTAGAGGCATACAAAAATATTAAAAGATAACAAATAAACATTATGATGTCATAGTATCAAATGCATAATAAATGATTATCCAGTAGTAAGATAACGTTGTTTCCAGGACAACGCGGCGGTCGCATGACCGGTCACCAGTTTCCGCTGACCGCGTAGAATGCGGTGTAGTGTTCGCGCTAAGAGCCTGTCTGAGTCAGGGGCCACCGGGAACAGTTCCAGTTCCGGGAGAAGTCACTGATTATACTTTGGACATACAACGCAATACCTTCGCAAATAATTCGACTATCAAATAAAAACACTCGGTCATGATAGTTTCAGCCCCGTGTAGTTTTATTGTATATGTATTTTTTGTATGTGAAACCATGCCCATCTTTTCGACTGTGTAAAGGATAGGACGATCATAGATATCTTAGGTTATCACGATCGCTACACATTACTTAAACAAATTTTAACCAGATAAATGAGATTAATCACGTTTTTCCTGGTATTTCGAAACTAATGCTGTACTATATAGCGTTAGTTTGCATCGTGCCTGCGCCAACGACTGCTATATAGGTGTTAAAAACGTGATGTTTACATGAAAAACACAAGTCAATAATTCTTACACGCGATGATTCCGATTTTTTAAGGTATATTAGCCAAGTGAGCTGTATATTACCCAGTATGATAACAACATAAACTAGTACCGATACCGCCAGAGCAACTATCGATAATAAGCTTATTACCATACCCGACTATGGGCATTAACAATTTTTAAATTCCACCAAGCTACCCAGTTTCCCTGAGGCGGACGGACAGACAGATAATCGGCCTTAATTACACGGCAATCCATCATCGAAAACCAACAAACAAGGCGGTTACAGAAATGATGGGCCACCCACTGCTCAGCTTGACCTTAGCTGAACAACCTCCGAAGTAAATACTGGCAGGGGAACATAGAACACTACGAAATTAATAAAAAGATTTATGTAATTACGGTTACGTTTTTCTCCAAATTTGATACGAGGAACAAGTCCCTTATAACAAAAGTTTTGATCATTCAATGTAAGTAGGTAAGTTTTGTTTTAAATAAAAAAAAATATTTTGAATGTCTGTCTACACCTTTTTATGTACCTACCTGGTTGATACCTAAAATATAACAGTGGTATCGTTGATATAACACTGTAGTATTTAAAACTGTGCCAGATACTCCGTATAGTCTACCAAAAAAAACACATTATAAAGCTTTCATGAATTTCTGAGATAGCCGCTGTAAAAATACTTCCAGTAACACCCACTTATAATGTGATGTAAAAATAGAAAGCGACAGTCATTCATGATCGTAGTGTAGTGACGCCGAACAATGGGCGGTGATATGATCGCGGCCAGGCGAAGCCGAGACCAGTTCTTGTATCTAAACCGTGAATCGCGGCTAACAAGCCCGCTTGGTGCACCAACTGAGATAACACAATATTCTTGTAAAATAACTTTGCTTAAGGAGACCCAACCAGCATTTCTTATGGCTTAAGGATGCAAAAGATAAAATGTTTCTACAATAATTTTGCTAATCTCGCCAGAAGTTTCGTGATATATGCAAGAAATTATGGACATTGCTGAATTAGCGTGTTTATGGCTTTCGAGAATCTTATCTCTTGAAAAACATGGTTTGTAATGCAACTATGCGGAGCTATGCCGTGCGGAGTATCAACACACATAAGTAATGTTTTAACCGTCAATAGTTTCATAACGCTATCATCTCGCTCATACAATAAACATGAGATTATCGATGCATGAGGCAACATTAACTAGATAATTAGAGTAACAGAAATGATCGTTCGAAAGAAATTGGACTACAGGTCTACGCAACAAATTTTCTTGTTACTTTTTTTCACCACCTCTCTCTGAATTCTGTGTATACTATTTGTACCCAACAAAGCGTGTTCCAATAATGAGGATAGCTCGATACGATCTTGGTTGCGCTGCGCCCGCGCTGATCAGAGAGCCAGATATGTAGAATCCGCGCTCCTCGGCTCCTTTGTAATCCGGCCAGGGTAAACAGTGCTTTGTTGCTCCGGCGACCCATCTCACCGCACGCACTTTTTTTCTAGTTCAAAATCAAACCACGGAACGATAAATGGAAGTTTGAAGCGTGTCTTTAATTTAATACACGATTTTGCATCTAATTCGGAACTATCAAAGAGCCCATAATATAATTTATAGCCGCCTATAAAAGACAAGTGACTTCTCAAAAATGTGTTTTTACAGCCGTGATTCTCGAAATGATTTTATTGCCTCCTATAAGCGGCTCTACTTATGAGCTTGTTACAATATTGCGTACCTATTAATTTTTAACTACAATCTGCAAATTACACCAATTTGTATCTTTAAAACCAAAAACAACTATCGTATCCATCTCGTCATTCCATAACGTGGTAGTGCTGGGTTGTTAAAAATGAAAATTATTCTGCCAGCGCAAACTACGGTGATTACATATCAGGCGGGCCGAAGCCCGAGGGAAGCGCGTCTCTCTCACTTATTGCCAGATGATTGAAGACCCCGCCGCCTACGACGCAGTCCTTTCTGGCACGAGAGCGAGACGGCACGATGTCCTGCCTTGAGAAGAAACAGGACGGCGACAGCTCAGCATCTGATTAGCATCCCAATTACGGCGCGGGCGCGCAGTGGGATCAAATCTTCCCCCGTAGTGTTGCACCATAATATTTTAAGTTGGAATATGTATCGAACTATCGATACGTTCCGTCAGCTCGGTGATTTTTATTTTGTTTAGCATTGGTGATTTTTCGACGGTAGAAGTTGAGAAACCAGCGATCGGGCAAAAAATGGAATTGTAATTCTATAAAATTATGTCGACTGACGGCACGAAAAATGTGGCATGTAATAATAATAATTTATAATACATTGTAGCTGAGCTTCGCTGTCAATTGTCAATATTATCTCTTTCAACAATCACAGCTGGGTTATTGATCGATAATAAATGTTATAACGAGTGACAGCCCTATTAACGAGAATGGCGGCGCGAGGCGGGGCGCTCGTGTCGAGATTACATCGGCGAAGCAAGGAAATTTTAAATAAACAAGGAATTATGAACCGACCCCTGATTATACACCTCCGTATTGACCGGACGGTAACTAGAGAAAATTACCACACCACCAATTATTTGTAAGAACTTGGCTGTTGAGCGTAATAAGCTTTATTATTTTACTAAATTGCGGAAACTGTGCCTGTGGTTTGATTATTTAGTAAACTATCGAACGCAGAAATTATCGAGATCTGACTTTCTATTCCGCAATAGACGTTAGGTACTTAATAAAGGATCGCAGTACATAATTAGAGATTGAAGATTACAACAACACAATGCACCGAATGAGCATACCCATACACCATATGAGAAAGTTGAACAGAGAAAACCTAATATCAACAAAGTTATGACTTATGAAACATCAACCGTTGGAATTCATTTATTATTGAAACCTGTATATTATATTGAAAAGCTTTTATGTTTAAAGGCATGTCCACAAATAAAGCGCTTACATGAATAGGTACTGTTAAAGTTAAGTGTATTTTAACTTGTAGAAATACACCTTTGTATAGTTACGAACTACTAAATCTAGACTGTAAAATATTACGAAATTGAATAATATGACCCATTCTGAGCTAGTTTAGATGAGAAAATTGGCATGCAGCATCTACTAAATAAGGAATAAGCTCTAACGTTCAGTGCATGTGAATAAATGATAACGGAGCGCATCCGCAAGCTCACTGCTCGCTCAGCGCATGAATACAAAACCAATTTGACGTTTCTCATTACACAGCAACCACAATATGCGCCGTAGTCGCTCGACTAACTAGTTCCGCGCTGAGCGATCTGTTATTATGTTAATAGGGCTAGTTTGGAGGCAAGAGGCTGAGCATGGAGGCTCTGCGCACGTACTGCTGCAAACAATTAAACCGGGCCCTTTTATGTGTCAATAAAACGCGATAACTGCTTGTAATTGATGCTATAACTGGCGCTGTGACTGGTTACGCACATTGTTACTGAACGGTGAACAGTCATCGACTCGCAGCGATTGTAATTATCGGCCTAGGGCGCTTTGTGATACTAGGTCATTGAGTTCGCTGGGTACTACGGACTACGAAGGGTGAATTAGTAACACATGGTGTGTTTTTAATTATCAGCCGTCCGTAACGTAATATAATATGATATGGTAGCTGTAGTGGCAACTCTTACGGTGTCCTTATTCAATCAATTAAGTATAGTGTAACATAACAAGAACCTACAATTTTAATTATTCTAAGTTCCTGGCATCCAAAAGCGGTTGTCGTTTATTTTCTCTACTTGGTTACCATAAAATTAAAGCATGCTTGAATCGATAGGACGCAAATTACCAAAGTGATTGATTACGTGAAATCGATGATATTGAACGACGAACATTATTTACAACTTCTCCAATATCTCTAGATCTTATCGTACGACATAATAATCTACGCATTTAAATACTTAGAATGGAAACAGTAGAGCTATTTCTGTTTCATTTATTATGTATCAATATTTTCACACTAAAATGTGTCCAGGATTAACATTAAACACATTCAAAGAACACCGACGTCGTATAAATCACTGGGAAATTATCATAACGAGTCAGTTTGTAACAAAATTGTGGCTTTCTAAGAAATTAATAATGTCCGCTATAAACTGAGATTTACAACTGTTACGCCTGTATGTGTCCTCCTTATATTGGGTGTGTGCGGCGGTGTGACGCCATCGATGATAAACTAATGCTTTCAGACTAGGCGTAGGTGATGATTGGTAAACCTAATTAATTGAATTTATAAAATTGGGTTCTGTATTTAATCCAACTGTATTCATTCAAGCATCGGGTTCATATATATATATAATTATGTTTCAGTCCGTTTAAATAAGAATAAAGTAGTAATAAACAGACATACCTAAAGTCGAATCTGTAAAATTTAAGCTAAAATTTGGAGAGCTACGTCATCACCATCAGCAGTACTAGGCTCAAGGTGATGACGTATGAGTTAAATAAGTAATAGATCCGTTTCGGAATAAGAAGAAACTAGTAAGCAGTCCAGTAGCTTTACAATGCTTTAAACGCACTATCGGAATGCTGAATGTTAACTGTACGAATGTCAAGGCTCATTAAATTTCTGACAGATCCATCTTGTCAAAATAACGCGGCATCAACCTCGTCGGCACGTAAATGTTCGCAAGGTAAGTAATTATAAGTTTAATAACCTAAGAATGCTGCGAATTTGCACATTAAACAGATAACTTCTTCATATTGCAACTTACTGTACCTACTGACGATCAGACTCTTTATGATGTCCATCGTGGCTTCGTCTTTGATGTAGAAGTAATAAGGTTTATTATAATAAGAATATTTATAGTTTGAAATACTTACAATAGGTTGGAAAACTTGTGTCAACTCTCTCTCTCAGGGAAGCTTTCAAAAGCTAATGCGCGTCGGCAGTAAGTAAATTATACTATTTGACCATGCTTCCTTTAGCAAAACATTGTTTCAAATCTTAAAATTCAATATTAAACTACAGTTACTTTAGGTATTTAAAGTTAACCACTTAACTGCCAATGACCAATCAGTTGAGTTCGTCAACGAACACTACACTACAGTGCGCTAACCCGCTGTATTAAATACAATTACGTATTCAAAAAGAACCCCTTAACGGAATCAAAGCCAACATGGCCAATGGTAATTGAATGTCAACTCTTCAAAATGTCAGACTCTTAATTAATACTTAAACCGTTGGCATTAAACATCTACAAATGAAGCACGCACGTAATTGGTAAACATAACAATCTTCAATATAAAAACGATGTCCATTATTCATTTTAATTTCCCCATTTGTCTATAATGTCAGGTAAAACGATGTGGAGCTACAGACATTATAGTAACTAATAAGATTAAAGTAGATCATTCAATTCGATCGATAAAGTATCTAAGTATAAACAAAGTTTTAAGCGGTAAGAATTATAGAGTAAATATTAACAACGAAAGGTCTAAAAGAACTAAGTAGTGTTTATATGGCAGGCAATTAGTAAGCTATCCAAAGAATTGGGTTTTACTTTCGTAAACGTGTTATGATTTCGAAAAATGTCTTCATTAACGCATTGGTTTCGCAAGCAAGAACAAAATGCATTTCTGGAATGGCTGGTATATGTTCCTCGCCTGGCAATTCTTTTTTAATTAGTAAATTTGAACCAAGAGTAGAGTTGCCATTAACGAACATATCAGTAACATACACAGAAGTTTTTGTAGCTGGTTGTTTTTTACAGTAGGTACCTATTACAAATATCAATGGTCTATGGATAGCTTAGCTCATAAAAAGCTAGCATCACTTAATGTTAGCGGCAAGAAATTGGATCGCCAATATTTCTCAGATACCAATCATTGGATCGCAACTGCTGTATGGGTAGTTAAACCAATATTTATGTAGAAATGCAAGACGGCGAGTTTTTACTGCAGAACCATGTCGCTTCAGATTTATAAGCTTTTTATTACTGCTGTATTGTATCTTACGTGTTACCGAATAAGATTTATATTTGTAAATCAACCGAATGTTTGGCTTGTACACTGTACAGGGCTAGTTTTTCTGTGTCCTCGTCAACAAAATGTATTTTGTTACAAGCACGCTCAGTTTTACAGCTGCGTCTTATTATTTTTTGTGGAAGACGACCATAACTCATTTCCTATGCAGTAAAAATGTCACTTTATACAAAAAAAAATATGGTCAACATATTCTTAGAACTAATTGTCTCATCATGACTGGAATGCATTGAAGTGTGATTAGGTAGCTTCCAAATTTAAATTCAATTTCAAAGTTAAATTTAGGCTAAGGTAAAGTTACATACCTACAGCCTGTATGTTATGTTCTTTAATAAGTTTCATGGCTTTCTTCTTTGAACTGTGTACGATGTACGGTGCGTTAAACTTCGGAGTACGACGCACGTACATGACCCGTGTTTCGTCGCTCCAACCGGCAACGACTTCGCCTCCTTGTGATTTATTGGTCCTCGTTTATTTTATTTCCCAATTCGTTTTAGTTTACAACGTCTATGTTCCACGATCTTTCTTTAAGGAAATAACGTTACAAACCAGTGATTTATCCTCCTGTTATGTGATGAAATTAATACCTACTTAGGTATACCTATATAATTTTCATTATTAGCTACTTTATTTAATTTATATCGTATCTAATAAGCTTTGTATCTGGATATGGTGGGGTATCCGCATTTGACACGGAATGTAGTTATTTACTTAATAAGGTTATTAATAATGCGATGAACCATATTTATCATATACTAGCGGCCCGTCCCGGCTTTAGACGGGTGGACATTTATTTTTTAAACATTTGGGATAAACGCGAAGTTTTTTGTAGTTATTGATAATTATATCCTTTAATATTCTAGAACATTTTTTTGTCCTATCATCAATAGTTTTTGCAGCGCATGCGATGAAAGACATTTTATGGCAAATTTTTTTTACACCTTGAGTTACATTATTGAAGTTTTAATAGGGATCCCTAATATTTATTACTACATAATGTAGAGTATATAATTTTTGAAATCGGGCTAATAGTTTTTGAATTTATTCGTTAGAATCATACAAATATTTCCTCTATAGAATATTAATGTAGACAAGTATTTATCTTGACATACGCTCTGTGGTCTTGTCTAATATTTTAAAATATTTCATAACGGCAGCATCTATTAGCTGATCTAGACAATGAGTAAGTTCCATTTGTTTCTAACCGTTTCAAAGCATGACTTATTACTAAGAAAACAATAAGTATTCTACCTAGTGAAGGATTTTGAACTCTGTTGACTCTATTCAAGTTTAAATAGCTTTGTGTAAGCTCCTCGGCTCCGACTACAAACAATGATAATAATTTCTGATTTTGTATTACAAAGCGAGAACTGTGAAAGAGTCTGAGCTCGTTTCTTGTTCGCCTCGACAATAGCCGAAAGTCGATCTATGTACATTTCTACCTGTTTTTTTTTTCATCACATAAACTTATTTGTTGTAAGCTCTACGTTTGCCGAAACCGATTAAAGGACATTATAACACGACAAGTGACAAAACATAATTGATTGTCGACAAAGTTAAGGTTTAGGTCGAGTTCTGACAATAAGTCAGGTACCCAACTCGGAATACATTGTTCACCCTGCACAAAGGCGTCAATGTGGTGCCAAATTGTTGCCAATTTTTTGCAGTTATTTGTTTATAAGTATTATTTGTTTTGCACAGGTAGGTTCCATAAGGTGAAACTACAGAATATCAGATGTACCTACCTACTATGTGTAACAGTGTAATATATTATCATTTTGATTTCATAGGTCTCTTTTTAATAAGCAGATATTTCTCAAATATGAGGGAGAAAGGTGAGCTGCTATGTGGTTCCCAATTTAGAATAGGTCATCTGTTCATCATGGCGACTAAGAAATAGGTATATCAAGAGGGTGAAGATAGCCCTTAAATAAAAAGCTAAGTTCATTAATGTGATTCTTAACATATACGCATTCGCCTGTGTCCCGTGATCAACAGCGTTTTCCGGATGATACCTATAACTATAACAACAAGAAATTACTTACCAAACTGATGCAGCGAGGCCGAAGTAATACAGCAGGAGGAAGACAACAGCACAATTAGGATTCGCTAATCCATCGTGTGCCAATAGCATTCGTGTGGGTGAGGTGGAGTCTTTAGCGCAGCCGGCAGCAGCCCTGCCGGCAGCGGCGCGCACGCCCCAGCCCGCGGCCGCGGCGCAGCGGCACAGCGCCACTAACACCAGCGCTCGTTCTCCGGCCCCGCCACGGTCACCGCAAGCCAGCTGAGCTCCTACAGCAGCTAGGGTACATGCGAAACTCAGCGCCGCCCATGTCGCTAGCCATACTTCTGAAGCTTTTCTCTCTCCGCCGTCCCAGAGCACTTCTGCATCGCAAAATTGAGCACAACGTGCCGATCCTCTCACCCACACCCAGTTGTTTGGCTTTATAAGTCTCCGGCACGCTCCCCTGCCTCCTGTATTGCCCATATCCAGAGGAACGGTTCCCACCGGTGGGGCACGTTCCCCGGGCCCTTCCATGCACATATGTTCGTGGTTATTCTCCGCCGGGAATAATGAACAGTCTAGTTCTGGAGGCCAAAGGAATCCAAACCCATGAAGCACAGGGTAACATCTGGCATACACACTCTCGCATAAGCCTCTGCAAGGTCCGATGGGCAGTGCTACCTTGTCGGTACACATTGGCACGTAAACCGAGCAGAGGAACAGATGTAGCTGAGAGGAACACCCGTACTGCACCAGTGGACTGAAAGTCTGCAGAGTAACGTCGGCGTCCGCTTGTAGGGTATGCCGCGCTAAGTTGGGCATTCCTGTCTGGTTATATCCAATGTTCTTACACATAGCCACTTTGATAGGTTCACATGTCCGTACAGAGGCCTCGGCGGCGACTCCGGTCACAAAGGTCACGACAAAAACAACAGCCACGATGCACTTCATGTTCGGAGAGGATATATCCGGCGCGTCACATGAAAGATCTCATTGTAATCGTGAATGTTTACGCGCGAGCGCCGCGAACGCGCAACAGCGTGCGTGCGTCCTAAGTCGCGTCTCAAGACGGTTTATGTGAGGCGACGGGCCGCGAGCCGCGGGGGGACCCACCATAACAAAAAAAGGTCCGCAGGTATGCGCTACACTGTAGCGGCGGGAAAGGGAGAGAAATGGGTGAGGAGCTCGGAAGCCACGGCCGGTCCGTGTCGCTGGCCGACTCGTAGAGCTCGATCTCCGGCCGGTGTCCGGTGTTTGGTGTCTGCCGCACGCGTGCAACTGTCCGTGCGCCCGAACCTTATCACCGTCGCACCTTATCAAAGAGGGTAGATTTCGGTTCGTGATGCGGTTTCATTATCCGGTATCGATTTTTCGATAAATATGTAAGATATGGTGCCGTTGATATGAAACCAGATTAAAATAGATACCTACTAACTAAATGTGGATTTCATTCGACATGTAATGACATTGTTTTATAACGTTTGTGCGTAAGTGCGTCAATGATGTAACGCAAAATTTGGTAGATTTAGATAAAAGTTTTTTTTGTACAGTCTGCAACTTAAGTAGGCGCATATGTAAGTCTCAGTAGTGGTTTAGTGTTCAAAGCTTTCCAATTAGGTAGTAATTTTTCATGACAAATGGACGTAGCTATGCAAAATGGATCCAATTAACAAATAGCCTTTTTTGTACTACTGTCATAAATGTTATCTACAAATCAACTTTAGTTCATCAAAAAAATACCGAAACCTCTAAGTAACTTTTGTTATAATATAATAACTGACATTGACGATACCAAATGAATTTAAAGAATCTTTTCAGCAGGTAAAATAGAACCATTTGACGTGATAACCCGGAAAATAGAGCTATGAAGTTTTAAGTTTAAAAATCTTTGTAACCTATATTGTTGTAAAATACAGATAAATCTTTCGAACATATTAACGTTTCTTATGTTCAATCAAGATGAAAACTGAATATTGTGTGTTTTCATTAAAGTTTAACTTTTGAATTGGTTGGATTCATTTTGGATATAATTACAAACACAAGCGAAGTTTACTGTGCCCGAAGCAGACCTTAGAGCATTTTGGTTGAATGCTCTAAGAAGCAGACACTAAGTTAAAATAATCACCGTGCAAAAAAAACGTCTACTTATATTGCTGACTGCATGCACCAAACACAAGTTCTGTACAATATGGGGCGAATTAATCGAGATCACTTTATATTATTTGTTGGATTTCATTTTAGTATAGGTATTGCTAAAGACTCTTCTTTCTAATAAGGGCATTCGTATATAACCCCTATATTAAGAAACTAGCTGTGCCCCGCGGTTTCCTCCGCGTACAATTATATTATAATTAGCCTAAGTTACTCCTTATATACTCTGCTACATGCCAGTATAATCTTATCAGAATCGGTCCAGCCGTTTCGAAGATTAGCCGGAACAAACAGACAGACAAAAATTAAAACAAAATACTTTTAGGCATAGGTATCGTGTAAATTACTGTATGAGCTTAAAAAAGAACTATTATTTTGACATTACAAACAGACACTTCAGTTTTATTTATTTGTATTGGAATAGAATAACTGATAAGGTGTAAAAAATTAATACGTACGAGTTACTTTTAAATTCAATGTATTTTAAAAGTATGTAAATGTAAAGTGTTTTTATTTCATCACTACAGTTCAAATACAAATACTAATAAAATTTTGAAATAAATTTATTGTACATAATTTACTACATTGTATTTAAGCATTACTGTATAAATTTTTAAAAACATAAATAGGTATAATGGTGAACATTATTAGTAGTACAAAATTGGACCAAAATGTAGATCAGTGGGGTTATAAAGCATTCGACAGACGTTTCTCTGAAGAGAAATCAAAATATTTACACTGCGATGAGGCTGCGATCTAACTGAGGACCATATGGTTAAAGTTACGACTAAAATGAAAGATAAATACTTTTACAATAATCTTATTATAATACAAGTTTTATTTTAACACATATTTCAGTTGCTAATATTGTAATCTGATAGTTTATAACATCTGGCAGGCTGGCGGCGCGTGACACCCGAGCCTTGCGTCGATACCTACTTACAAATAACAATCTTATGTACTCTTCATACTTCACAAGTCTTGTACATCATCTTTCCCTTTAGTTCTTACATCTTGACATTTTTACATTCGCTAAGCTAATGTATAATACAACATTCACAAAATTTTAACAAATACACCCTCCGTCTGATGGAATTTTACACTTAAAACGATGACAAAGCAAATTATAATAAGGAATGCTAATCAAGCAACACTAGCGCCACCCTGCAGTAACATTTTAGAGTTATTAACTAATTTCTAATATTGTACAAACGTATATTATGAAAATTATAAATGCCACGGTACGAATACAACGAATAACACAATTTAGAAAACTAAGAATCTTTTAGATTCTCAAGTATTTGGCCTCGGTTATCGACTTTCAGTTTTATGTATTTTATTTGTATAAAAAAATGATATCGTCCACGGATACAATTATTATAATTAGTCTTATTATAATATTAGCCTTTCGCCGATTAAAATTTTCTGAAACAAATAATATTTAAGAACCAATGGATAGTACTATCCTCTCATTGTCGATGAAGACCATAAAAATAAGTGTAAATAAAGAAGAAAAATAAAATAGTAACGATCCGGTTCGATATTAATTTATATAAACGAACGGAGATACCGAATAAATGAGTAAGCAAGCACAACCACTGGATAATACTATATATGCTTAGAAAACACTAGAAATATTGAGAATTTAAAAAAAACATAATTATTATTGGTACTTACAATTGACTTAAACATAGATCAGAAGTCTGAATTGTAAATATGATAATGGCATAACGTACCACCGAAGACAATTTCATTGCGTTTAGGCGTAAACATTTTCTTATTTTCCTATAAAATTCCTTTACAATTTTCTTGTTCTTAGCTGTAAGCCAAAATATGCTTGCCCTATGTCTAACTCTAATAAGTCTTCAACACGGCTAACTCTGGAAATGTACTGGAGTGACGACGTTTACAATTTAAGTATGTACAACTCATAATAAACTACATGTATACAAAATCATATATATTGTGACCAAATTATATTAAATGCTACTGACACTACGGAAATTAGTATAATGACGTTAAATACTGTGGCTCTGTAGTAAATAATATAGTTATTTTTAAAATAGCCTCTATAAATAATATGTAAATGGACCGCTTATGCTCAAAAATGTAAAAAGGCACAAAAAATATACTGCGCAACGATAGCTTTAATTAGCTAACGTTAATTATTTGATTAAATTTATGTGATCACCTGCCCCAGAGCATTACGCGTAAGCAGAATACATGTTTTGAAGGCAGGTCGAGGCCGAGCGAACAGCAACATGGGGTGATCAGCGAGGGTTGAATACAAAAAATACACCTGGACATACAAATAATTAGTCTCACCGAATATATGATAACAATATTACATGAAACGATTTACATTTTATGAGATTACATAAACCAAATAACAATAACATGACAGAGCTCCCGCGAGAAGCGTGATGCGCGAGGCGGGCGTGGGGTGTGTGTATGCGTGTGTGCGTGACTAGAGGTGCGCGGCGTGGTCGAGGCGCACGCGCAGCGCCTCGCGGTCACGCGTGACGTCAGCGAGCTCTGCACAGAGCGCGCGGCACACGCGGTGCAGCACTGCGTTCTGCTCCTGCAGCGCCTTCACGTCGGGCTCCGGCGAGGCGGCGTCCCGCTCGCGCGGCTTGCGGTACACCTCGAAGGCGCCGTGCATCTTGGGCGCGTCGTCGCGCGCGTAGCCGAAGCCGTCCGCGTCGTAGTCGCGCGGCGCGAACGCGTCCGGCGGGAAGGCGAGCGCCGGCTCGCCCTCGCTGCGCTGGTTGACGAGGCGGCGCGGCGGCTCGCCGGAGCCGGGCGAGGCGCGCGGCGGCGGCTGCGGCGGCGGTGCGGGCGCGCCCTTCAGTCGGTTGAGGTCGAGCGAGCTGGAGCGCGCGTGGTTGCGCAGCGGGCGCGGCGGTGGCGGCGGCGGCGGCTCCTTCTTGGGCGCGTACTGCAGCGACTGCGGCCCCTCGTCGGCGTGCACTGAAGCCTCGCGCGCAGGCGGCGGTGGCAGCACGCCGGCCGGCTTGACGGGCTTGCGCGGCTGCGGGCGCTGGATGGACTTGATCTCGGCGCCATTGGGCGGCGGCTCGGCGGGCGGCTGCGAGTGCAGGCGCTTGGGGCTGGCCAGCTCGAAGGCGTGCGCGAACTCGTCGCGGCGCGGGGACGTGCTGGCGCGCGTGTCGCCGTCGTGCGGCGGCAGCGTGTTGTTGTCGGGTGTCACGCGCACGGCCACCGGGTGAAAGATCTTGGGGTCGCGCTCCACGGCCGACTTGTGGAAGTCGAAATTCACGGGCTTGGGCCCTGGGCTGGACACGCTCGACGTTGGCGAGTCTACGAACTTAGTCCACTCTTTGTTGTTCACTTGGGCTTCCGCTTTCGGTGGGGTCGATGAGGGTTGTCGCTCTTCAGACTTCTTGGTCACCTTAGTGGCGTCGTAGGGGTCGATCGCTTCGGGTTTCGGTGCGAAGTTGAAGTCTGCGGAGGTACCCGAGCCGAACATGTCTGCGCCCAGGTCCACCAGGTCGGTGGTGACGGCCTGCTTGGAGAAGCGCGAGTCGACCTTGGGCACGAGGCAGGCGGGCAGCGCGTCGGGCACGGGCACGTTGTTCCGCCGCAGCACGATGAGGTGCATCGCTATGCTAAACTCCTCCAGTGTTAGCATACCGTCTTTGTTAATGTCTGACAGCTGCCATATTTTCCGGAGGTCAGGAACAGGAAGGTGTGATTTTTCGAAAAATAGCCTGGAGTGACAAAATATGACAATTAATAATTTGCAATTACTCTCACACAACATAGATAACTGACATCATGTTGGTACCACAAAATATCCACAACTAGCTGTGGCGAGCGGTTTATATAGAGATATACTAATATTATAAAGCGGAAAAAATTTTGTTTGTTTTAACGCGTTAATCTCTCGAACTTCCAGTCGGACTTCAAAAAATATTTTTGTATATGATACCTTGGTTCGTGAGGAATAGTATAGGCTATCTAACATTCGACTACACCACTCAGCTAGCCTTAAATAGTTTTGTTAAGTATGTCGGAAGAAAAACCGCTGCCTAACTGCGTTCTCCGCGTGCGCTGGCGTAATTTTTAGTATTACGTAAATATAATATTCTACAAAAATATCGGTATTTAGTACATCTAAAAAAAAGTCTGCGACAATCAGGTATTTTGTGCCAAAAATTGAATGAACGAACCTAGCAGTCTGGCCAGAGAGCATGCCGCGCTCGGGCCGCAGCTGCGCGAACTGCCCGGCGTAGTGCCGCGCCTGCGCGTCGCTGATCGCCCACACGTCGACAGCCTCGCCCTCGCCCTCCTCCTCTGACGAGTGGCGGTCTGAAGACTCCTCTTCCGTACCTGTATATGAGAATAAAGTTGAAGTTAGAAATAGTTTATTTGACCGCACGTGTTCAATGCAACAAAAAAGCCCATCCTTCATCATATTCTAGTCAGTGTAATGGTGGAACAGCTAATAGGTATACTGGACAGCCTAATGGAATTGAAGCATTTACAATGCAAGTGGTTAATACTTATCCAGTGGATAAAAGTCTTGAGTTAAAAAAAAAGGTACCATTCATTAACGATTTTAGAAATATTAAGTCGTGCACGCTAAACTTCTAGGTCTCCCACCATGGTCCAGTAATATAATGTAATTTCCTTACTATATACTTATTGTATTTCTTATCCACACATCTTATCGAAATCATAACTTACATTAAGTTCATGAGTATTTGAGCACATTTTTAAACATTTAAATTGCCCTAACTTAGGCCACCTACCTACCTACATATTTTCCCGTCTACATTACACCGTCTCAAGGCCTTTAGAATTATTTAATAAATGTGACGCTTCATTAAGCGACGAAATCATAGCACATTTGAACAGTATCACAGACCGCCAAAATACATCTAATTAGAGTCAATTGTCACGAAATAATATCTAGATTTGATGGTACGCTATACATACTTGACTTTGTTATAACTTTAGTGTCATAAACTTTTTGTATGATTCGATTTCACCTTTTATTTCTAAGAGGAATGCAATAACACTTGAGTTGCGGTTAGACATCGTCGATCGGACCGAGTTTGTTTTATACGCGACGTAAAGTAAATAACCACGAACCCACACAATAGGGAAAATATCAACTTACTTTTATACTAGTAATGTAAAAAATATATAACATTACGTCTGTATTCCCCGAAGGGTCCGGCAGAGGTGCCGATTGAAGACGGAGTAGTTCAAAAATAAAAACATTAATCTGTTGGCTCGCTAATTAGCAGACACAATAGATTTTTATTGTTATGAAGTACGTATTTGTACGTGGCTGAGCCAGAATCGCGTATAATTACTTAATAATAAACAATTTCATTTTTCTGACTGCTATGCTTACTAGTGGTGGCAAAGAACGAGATTGTGTGTCACATTTAAATTATCGAGACCAAACAAACGGAAAAGAATCGCTCATAACAACCCCCCATCGCAAATGTATCTAAAAGGTATACCACCATACATAAAAAAAAATATCAATCGATCCTTATTATCCAGTCAGAGGTAAATTCAAGTCATCTGGAAGAATTCCGGATTTTAGAATTTTGAACGCAGACTGGGAGCACGTTAAACATAGAGTGCAGTACAATTAGTATATAGTCAGAAAAAAACACAGAATTAAGAAAAGTGTATGGTCTAGAAGCTGACTTCGAGTCGTGTAACTTTATTGCTTATCTCACCTAGTAACCGGGTGTGCTCCTCGCCGGTGTTGGCGGGCCACACTCCTCGGCCGGTGGCGCTGTGCTCCCACACGGGGTGTACGCGCTCCGCCACGCTGTTGGTCGGTGTTGGGCTTTCGCTTGCTGTACTCCATGGTGACCCGGTTTTGCCTACTCTCCGCTGAAAACAAATTATACATAGTTTACTTTTAAGTGCCATAGAAAATAAAAGGCATCAGGTTTCAGTGCCAAAAAAAAATGGGCGCACTAGTGGAAATTGTTAGGTACGTTATTTCCATGATAGTAAACCCATTTAGGTATGCCTAAGCGTAAATTTTATCTTACATGGGTTTACCGTGCATTTAGCATACGTTAACATAAAGAGATTGTTATGGATATTGGGATCACTGATCCGGTAATTACATATGGCAATTTAGCACACGACATTTTGGCGATATGCCAAAAGCTCCAGATCGAAAAATAAAACAGTAAAAAAGTTCAATAACAACTTATCATACATGTAAATGACTGTAACCTGTCTAATATATTTCCCATGTCAATTTATAGTAATAATTAAAACAAATTAACACGAACTTTATCGCCCAATTAATTTGCAGACAAAAACACAAAAAAGCCCGCGTCGTAATACACACATAGACACGTCATGTACTTATAAATATGTATCAGTAAATTAACAACGCACCTGCAAGGTCAATTGCTCACTAAAACTGTACTGTTGACATGTATGGCATAATGATATGACTTGTGGAACTGGCTTGTTCATTCACTTACTAGTTTCTGATGCCCACTTACTTTCAGTATACCAATATAAATAAACAACTAAAGTATATTCCACCACAAACAACTAAATTTGAAACAAAAATGCAAGTCTGCTTTCGCGTTAAAATAATTGAGATCTAAATGGGAGACGAGTTCTATGAAGGTTTCATAACTCGTAGTTGCAGGAATGCCTATGAAAACTCAGTGTTGCAGGCTTTGGGTTTGAAATTGCAACCTTTGACTTGCTAGTCCAACAGTCATACCACTAGCCGATCACTGCTATATCATTATATTAATATGTGAGGCAAAAACTTTACTACTCCTTTTTAGGAAAATTTGGCGGACAAAGTAGTATGAAATTTGGCACAGTTAGCTAATATTTTTAAATATATGTATTAGAAATACATTAATTTATTAAAAAGAAACATTCCAAATTATGCATGCATTCCATGCACATATATGTTTGACAATAGAACCATAATAACATTCAAATTTAAAAGAATTATGGTCGAATTTCGGCCAGTGAGCGATTAAGTTACCGTTAACAGAAACTGCTGTAGATTGGATAAGGATAATTGGCATTCCATGAGAAAATATTGATAACAAAATAAAAATAATACTAACTAGAGTTTCAGGTTTAGAGCTTGACAAAAAGTAAAACACCTTTATTTCTGGTATATTAATATGAGACCTGTTTTTGGATAAATAGGTTTGGTGGTTATGCATTTTAAATGTTATACAATTATAATATCTATGGCTAAGTCAATATTCTCCAAAAAAATTATATTTTACTTCTTACTTAAGCATTCCTGTTAGGAAGTTCAAAACAATTTTGATGCATAATAGGATATTGACTGCTTGCAATTTTGCATTATATATGTCTTATGTTTTTCTTATCTCTTGGATTTAGAATACATAATACCATTTATTTAAGTTCTTAATGGATACGATATATGAATGATTTTTCAAGGATCTGATTGTGAATTGAAATATTTTTTTCTTAATAACAACTATGCAATAATTCTAAGAAACAATTAGAAATAAGTTATTCATTATTTCTGTTACAAAAATTCCATACCTGAGAAACGGCAGGTATTATTTAATTATGTATAATAAAAATGACAGATTCATAAGGAGAATAATGCAAAAGTAACATAACGTACACCTAGATCTAAACAGAGCTCAGTGAAAAAAAAAAAACAGTTTTTTGTAAACATATTTTCTGATACTTCAAAGTACGTCATATAAAAAAACATGCTAAAATAAAAAATCAATTTTTGAGTTGACTCTGTTTGGATCTAGGTGTGCGATAATACAATAGTAATAATGCAAAAGTAAAGTAATAAATAACCCAATTTTTTATATGTTATCTGTTGGCTTGCTAATTAGCAGACACAATATATTTGTATTGTTAAGAAGTACGTATTAGTACGTGGCTGAGCCAAAGGATTAAAATTATGTTTACTGATTTTTTAGTTGCAAATATTACACATAAAAAAAACTTAAAATAATATTAGCAACTAAAAGGATTTTGGTATCATTTGCACAATTATAATGAAATAAAATTTATTTTATATATGTTTAAAAGACTTGAATTAACCTTTCGGCTCAGTAACGTACAGATCTGTACGTTGTAACAATAAAAATCAATTGTGTCTGCTAATGACTGACGCAACAGCTTAAAGATGTGTTTTTATAAACTATTGTACTGTTATCAAACCTACACTCTTTACCAGCTGGATGTTAACCTGACTGATAAAAATATCACACAAAAAATATGAAAACATATTATCTTGTTGTTAACTTGACTTAATAATAATAAATCGATCACAATACTTAAACTAACAATAAACCATTCATGACTAGTAATAATATTAATATGTATTAGCAGTTATTTGAATTGTACTATTAAAGGTTGCATCAAATTTAAGCTGTTGGCTCGCTCATTAGCAGACCCTATACATTTTTATTGTTATGAAGTATGTATTTGTATGTGGGTGAGCCAAAGGGTTAAGGATTATGAATACAGATCCAAATTCAAGGTAAAACTACACATTTTTCTAGCTACTAAACTCATATTCTTTAGTGCCTGTACTTAAAAATGATATGCAACAGCAATTTACTAAAACATTTTTAAATCAACTTACCCCACGAGAACCGGATCTCTGTGACAAGGTTTCTGACTCAATTTCAGAATCTGTACTTAATCCTTCAGTTGTGTCGTGGGACAGTGCCTGGGGGACATCACTGTCTGACAAGTTGGATGACAGTCTTATAGGCTCATATGCACCAAGAGTTCCACCAAAAGTTCTTTCCCTTTTACTCAAGTGATGTTGATGTTCATGTGGAGAATTTGATAATTGTATCAGATCAGCATTCGCTTCAGAATTGAGTGCCCACGTAAACCTCGGTAGTGGCAGATCAACAGGAGTAGACAAAAGCTCAGGCTTCACTGTAATGTTACTCTGATGAGCAGCTATTAGTTTCAGTGCTGAATAAAATTGTTTTCTATTCATGTGACTCAGTGACGCACAGTTATTAGGAGCAACGCTAATATCCATGATCTGTAACATATAATTAGTGTTCTAATCACTCATTCACAAATGTGTTATCATTCGTCTAACCTATACCACTAATTACCTGTTTTAGGACGTCGTTGTGTACATTTGATGACCTAAATAATTCTGTTGCTTTTAAAATCGGTATTTTCCCATTGGACTCCTCGTCACAACATAAAAACAAATCACCGAAATATCTCATTTCGGTTTCTGTCAAATTGAGATCCTCCATTATAGTAATAAAATAACAATATTATGGACTTCTACACAGTGTCTTTAGTTTATTATTAAATAGGCAAAATAAACAACCATTATCTATTAATGTACACCATATTCATTGATAAATAGACGGATTTGAAACTTGTACATCACAAAATTTACACGAAGCAAACCAAATGTCACTGACAGACAGCTGCCTGAAGCGGCCATTATAATTTTTTTTTTTTTTTTTTTCCTTCGCCCTAATCGGGCAGGCTAAGGTCTTAGACCATACCGCCTCGTCTTCAGTGTTCTTGAATAAAAGTAAGGCCAAAGCCTCGTCTTCAGTTACTTCCTTCTTGTTTTAATCAAGTATAAAAAGTTATTGCAGTTATTGCCCCAGTAAAACGGTGGAAATTTTACTGAGTCTTCGATGGAGTTTAGGAGTGAACACAAAAAGTCATGATTTTCAATTGTATACAATTTGCCCACACTCGCACACCTTCATGAACACATAATGGTTAATTATCCACCATAATTACACATTATACTTCGGAGAAACACAAGTTTTGGAAAACAATATAAAATCGACAACGTGCACTTTACATTTTCCCGCCTAAACTCCGGCCATTATAATATTTAGAGCTCTTTTTTTTTTTTTTTTTATTTCCTTCGCCCTAATCGGGCAGGCTAAGGTCTTAGACCATACCGCCTCGTCTTCAGTGTTCTTAAATAAAAGTAAGGCCAAAGCCTCGTCTTCAGTTACTTCCTTCTTTTTTTAATCAAGTATAAAAAGTTATTGCAGTTATTGCCCCAGTAAAACGGTGGAAATTTTACTGAGTCTTCGATGGAGTTTAGGAGTGAACACAAAAAGTCATGATTTTCAATTTTATACAATTTGCCCACACTCGTACACCTTCATGAACACATAATGGTTAATTATCCACCATAATTACACATTATACTTCGGAGAAACACAAGTTTTGGAAAACAATATAAAATCGACAACGTGCACTTTACATTTTCCCGCCTAAACTCATCTTTAGAGCTCTACTTACGTTCAGAAACCGATTTTAGTGTAGTACCGAAATCGGTAATAAAATATAAATTAGTCTTATTAGGACTGAGGGTCCTTCCAGGATCAATATGTTAATTACACCACAGACATTTAAGATTTAAACCTTGTCATTCGAAATATTTATTTATGAAATTATGGCTGACCTCTGCAATGGGAACATACTTATATTAGTATGTAAAATATAAAAACGTAATTACATGTCTGTTATACCGTTTTGCCGTGCCAGACAGGGTCTTCATAATAACACCTGTTAATACTTGTGCAATGAACGTATTGAGTATTGAATTAAATAATGGTTGCCTGAAAACCGACGACCCCACTAAGACCGGTTTAGAAAGAGGAAGCGAGATGACTTTAATGCGTTCTATCCAAGCTGGTCTGAGGAACTAAAGGGAGGGAAAAGCAATTTAGAAAGATTTAAACTTTGTCGCTGACTAGCATCGCAAATATTATTTTATTTAAAGATCCAAGTTACTGTCAAAAATACCTAGTGCCGTGCTGTCTTGCGCATACCTACTGATTTTTGCATATAGCACTCTACGATCTGTCTTATAATATAACTGTGATTATAATGTTTTTCCTTGGTAGGATTCTTTAAGGACTTGAGAAAGAAATGCAAAATGTCTACTTGACATAGCTGTTGGTTGTTTGATTGACGGTTATAAGCATTGACCTGGTTATATGGCCATGTGAAATGTTTCTTTCGCGGACAATTGATACACGAGTACAAAATTTCCATGAGACCATTTCCTTTTTTTGTGGAATACAAAACCAAACATTGAAAGAAAGATGTTTTATGTATTTTAACATCATTTATTAACTTTTGTTAGTAAGAGAAACTTATGTTTACCTACAAAAAACCCTTTTACTGAACGTAGACAAAAATGTACATTTTAGTTCCTTCAAATTCTTCTCGCAGTAGGTAGGTACCTACATTATATTTTGTTTCACTTTATTCGTACAGCAAATTAGAATCTGTATTTGTTAAGATAATTGAATCTGTACGATATTGTATTAACTGCAAAGTTAAACGTGTTGGTTCAGCCACCTGTTATTTATGGGACTAAATAGATGGCAATGACTTCACCAAAAAAGGTATTATTTTATTAGATAACTATGGGGGTGATATAAAAAACATCAAAATAGTTTCGTTCCTTTTTTATTTTTGTCGAGTTCTGATTTTATTTGACATAAGTAGTTCTGCATAAAACATAAATATCATAATCATGCATACACTACATCAAAGTAGTTAAATAATTTAGATTTGACCGCTATACTTAAGCTTAAATTATAAAAGTCGATAATGTCGACAAAATCATATTCTTATAACATTCATAACAACATTTATCTCTACACTGCAATCTAACATTTAATCCTTGGTCTGGATGTACTTGATGAGATCAATGACGCGGTTGGAGTAGCCATACTCGTTATCGTACCAGCTGATGAGTTTGACGAAGTTGTCATTGAGAGAGATACCGGCAGCAGCATCAAAGATAGATGAGTGGTTGTCACCAATGAAATCGGATGACACAACTTGCTCGTCGGTGTAGTCAAGAATGCCTTTCAGGGGACCCTGAGCTGCTTCCTTGACCTTTTGTTTGATAGCATCGTAGCTGGCTGGCTTACCAAGACGGACAGTGAGGTCGACCACTGATACGTTAGCAACGGGAACACGGAAAGCCATACCAGTCAGCTTTCCGTTTAACGCTGGAATGACTTTGCCAACAGCCTTAGCCGCGCCAGTGGAGGCGGGAATGATGTTCTGTTGAGCACCACGGCCATCACGCCACAGTTTTCCAGAGGGTCCATCGACAGTCTTTTGGGTGGCGGTGGTAGCGTGCACAGTGGTCATCAGACCTTCAATAATCTCGAAGTTATCATGGATGACTTTAGCGAGAGGAGCGAGGCAGTTGGTTGTGCAGGAAGCGTTGGAGATGACCTTGTAGGATGGGTCATAGGCATCAAGGTTGACGCCAACAACGAACATGGGTGCATCAGCGCTGGGGGCTGAGATGATGACCTTCTTGGCACCACCCTCCAAGTGAGCGGACGCCTTTTCTGTGGTTGTGAATACACCAGTGGATTCTACAATGTATTCAGCGCCGGCCTTGCCCCATGGGATAGCCTTGGGGTCCCTCTCGCAGAACACGGCAATTTTGTTTCCATTGACGACAAGGTGACCATCTTTGATGTCAACGGTGCCCTTGAAACGACCGTGGGTCGAGTCGAACTTGAACAGGTAGACCATGTAGTCAAGGCCGATGAAGGGGTCGTTGATAGCAACAACCTGAGCGCCCTTCTCGACGGCAGCGCGGAGGACCAGACGTCCAATGCGGCCGAAACCGTTGATACCGATTTTAGACATGTCTGTAATAGATAAAAATAAAAACTATAAGTATACATATTACTGAAACATATAATAATCTGCGAGGGCTAGTCATACTGATAAACTTTATATGATTCAGTCGGAGCTGATAACGTTAGACATTCTATGAGTAATGGTTATAAATTTTCACTGTATTTCAAAGCTAGTTTTTAATAAATCAACAACGAAAGTTTTATGCAATTATATGTTCACAAAATAATAATACCTATTTAATTTTAGTTCACGTGTGTATGTTTATGACTATAAAAACCTTGCTAATTAAAATTAAACATATTTGATATTCATTAGAATATCTAGGTATACTTTTTTTGGATAGAAATATACGATCACGAATAGGGTTTGATTTGAACCTGTACTTCTATGTAAGTACTGCACTCATATCCATAAACAACATCATGCATTTGCAACACGATACATTACGGCTTTGACAGCATATGTATTTTATTTTTTGTTTGTCTATTTGCTAATGAAACACATTTCCTTTGCCAAAAAATAAATAGAAGATTATGAAACAAACATAACGTGCCAAAGACCAGCCGCATCTAAAAGAATCATTGAGATAAGATCAAGAATTTATACAAAAAATTTGTGATGAAATATCTTAGGTATAATCCTATCGAAAAACTATTAATACAATAAATTATTGTTAAACTAGCAAACCTATACTATCCATCATTATGGGTAATTTTTTCAAGTTCTGTGTTACATAAAACAAGGCATTTGCCGACCCCTGTGTATTCAAGGTCATAAAGAGTAACAGAGTATTCACATCATCGTTAAACGCTTGTGTAATGATGAAATCCAGTAAAAATATTAATATCTATTCAGACAAAACACTACGATCACGAAAAAGCAGCAAAATTCATTAAAACTAAGTATGAAAAAGCATACATAATATAAATACAAACTCTAGGGTCTAAAATAACTCAAAATCATGGTTTATTGGAGCAATTAAGGATTTGTCTTGTAAATGACATGTAGATTCTAATAAGATAGTAACTCTAGTGTATTGCTTGGCGTCTGGCATAGCTGTTTACTTGCACGTAGGTCAGTTACCGGAGTATAAATAGCTAATTCCGGAAACCCGTAATATAATCGTAGGACCGGTTTTCATTTTGTTGCACACTCATACATTTCTATACAAATAATCAGAAATGAGATCTCCTTTCAATTAATGATGTAGGACGGCGATATACCGGCCGGTATGGTGTGGAGGTCACGTAGAGGTCACTCACAAAAGCGGTAAAATAATACTAAATGCAAAACTCATACTACTAAACTATGTAACAGACCAACATACCTATTTGAGAAATCGTAAAGATAAGAGACAAATAATTGTGAGATTACATGTTTGTATTGCCTGCGTAATCTCTCATCACTACGTGGTATGACCAAAATATATGCAGTAATTATGCAATATTCCTATTTTATTATAGTAAGCCCGATGAAACAATGGAAATTGAATTAAATTTACATGTAATTAAATGAGAACACTTACCGGAATAAATTTATGTAGAAACAAGTAATTAAATAACTCCACGTATGTTCTCCACGAGATGGAGTTTTAAAATGTCAGCTGAAGGACAAGGCAGGCAGGACGGGCGTTGTATTAATAGACAACTTACAGAAGATCAATGAATCATAGATTAAGGAAATAAAGACAGGCCAAAGCACTGGTTATAAAAACTTAATACAATATAGCGTCAAGCTTGTATTCCTCGAGTGGATAGGCAGAAGTGTAAGGTGTTTGTTTAAAAGGTGAAAAAAACTTATGGTAAATGTAGTATGGTAGACCAAAGGACACCGAATTTCAGGCTCCAAAGGTATAAAAGGTGTTTTTTACTACAGGGAACTTAGATATTCAACCATTGATTATTTTTCATTTTGGGTTTTTATATACCTACTGAAAGTACTAAAACAAAACAGTCTTTAAAATTACGCACAAAAACCTCAAGGATGAGCTTCAAAGATATAAATTAAATCAAAACGTAAAACTATCGATACTAAAACAATCGTGGCACAGTTACAGGCTGTTATAAATAAAATTTAAAATTGAATACTTCGGATATAAGATGGAGACCGTAGGTGTTCGTGAGTATCAATAACTCGACTTTGTGAGAAGCGCTTATTCACATCCATCTGTAATGAAGTTTGCTGCACCCTCTCGACAGGGAATGAGTGTCTGTCTGTCGTCTTATCCTCGTGTGCATATGCAGAACAATATAACAATATATCCTCATTTTGACAAAAGTTATGAACGTTTTTTTTATGAGATATGGGGCTACCGAGCAGACGGATTGTCTGATGGTAGGCAATTACCACCGCCCATGGACACCCGCAACCCCAGAGGAGTCGCAAGTGCGTTGCCGGCCTTTTAAAGGGGTTGGGACCCTCACTCACTCGGCGAAACACAACGCAAGCGCTGTTTCACGCCGGTTTTCTGTTAGGCCATGGTATCACTCCGATCGAGGCAGCCCATTCATGCCGAAGCATGGCTCCCCACGGTAAAAAAAAATTTGAGGTGTCCCTGCGATGTATCTCACAAGTTGAAGGTTAATTACACTGAATCTATTATTTCGACAATTATTGTTGTAACTATTTCTTACTATATGCTACTTTCAATCGGTTTGGTCGCTAATTAACAGAAACAATACATTTTTATTGTTAGAAGTACGTATTTATACGTGGCTGAGCCAAAGGGAGAAAAGACATTTACTAGATTCGTCTGGAAAATAATTTTTCATCCATCATCATCATTATCCCCCTGCTTTTATACCATTTAATTTGAGGTCGGCGCAGCATGTATTCTTCTTCCATACATACTCTCTACTTGTATTGGAATGCTGCCAAAGTTTTGGCTATGTTTTATAACCGGCCGCCTGCCTGAGGTCAACTCTCATTGGGTATGCTGTTGTTGGTGGTAAACGCCACCAATACGGTCTCCTTCTATCTAGCTATGTTAAAAATATTATCCTATAATTTTTCATCCTACATATAATACGCTAATATTTAGAATACTTTAACTTGACTGATGAATTGCGTAACATTTCTATGTTAAACTATAAAAAAAAAGAAATATTTTTGCCTAGTTGACCGTCTTATTCAATACTTAATCTACAATCACTTCTATATAACTCGTGATAGTCTATGACCTCTAGTGTTTCCATATCACTTTACCGGTAACTTAAGAAAAACCGATTTTACGATTATTTTCTTATTCAATTAACAATGGTGTTGTATAGTGATTAAGTGCCTCAAGATATTATTATAGGTAATCATTATAATTTTTTTGTCCCTTAGTTCAATTCTTTGGACGCTTCACAAAATATTCATGTAAATATCATTGTTAAAGTTATGTCTAAAAGATATTAAATAAAACTCTGTGGTCCTAACCATGTGTCCTAAGACGTCACAGATACTACATCTCATTGAAGCGGGTAATTCAAAATGTCAATTCGTATCGACAAATAAATATTCAAAATATATTCAAAATCTATTAAATGATTCAGTCCAAGCACATCGGGAATGGTTATAAAAGTGGGAATCAATGGTTTCGGCCGAATAGGCAGAGTTATATTCAGAACTTGTCTTCAAAATCCCGAAATCCAGGTAAACATCTATAAAACCATATTTTCACTTCCTATGGAAAGATATATTTATGTTACCTAGCTATTTTTCTGATGGAAGTACAAATGATTTGCTGTTTGAGTAGGTAACTTTAAGCTTTTTGTAGTGCCTAAGGTAGCTTAACTAAAGTGGTTTGGAATGAAGAAAATTAATAAGATTTTATACCCCAATTTGGGGGATGTACCTATTTATTTGTCCAGTTGTGGACTCTGTTAGGCTGAGATCTGATTGATTTAATTATTTTAAATCTTTCTGTTACTAATAAAGAAAAACACATAACGTAAAGAACACCGAGACAAGCATGTGATGTAATTGGATCTTTTATCTTTTATAGACCATAAATTGGTACTCTGCCGGTGACCCTCAAACGACTTTCCTTGGTTCTATAATGTAATTGCTTACTATACTTCTTACAGTTATCTGCGATTAATGACCCGGCGATCGACATCGAGTATATCTGCTATTTGATAAAGTTTGACTCCACCCATGGCAAATTCAAGGGGACCGTCACACACACAGAGAACGAAATTAAAATCGATGGTAACGACTAACGTTTTCATTATTACTGTTATGTAAGTAGTTTTTATAATCATATTAACTTGTGCCGACAACCTTGTCTGTGCGACAAAAGGTAACCTATGTTGGTACTTCTCCAAAGTCAACCACGGTTTTATTGTCTTTACTTGATAATAACTACATATGTATATACCTACAGGTAACGTAAGGTGCAATTTAGATCTTAAGCCGAACATGGTAGAACATGGAACCCGCTTCCTCAAGTTCTCAATTATATAGGGGACGTCTGGTAATAATTATGTTAGTCATCTTGTGAAACAGCTAGTGCCTAAGCCAGGCATCATGAGCGACGTCACCAACAGCCACAAGTTTAGGTACGTCAAGGGCTGCGATTTTCTGCTAGACTCTCCCATTTAATCGTGTCCTTGTATCTTAAGATTGGACGAAAATGCCTAAATAATTTTTCGTAGATGTTATAAGGTCAGTCATCTAAACGCTAAAGCAGAGTAGCTTGGTATCCTCGGAAGCTTTGACTTTCTACTTTACTCCAAACGCTGTCTACTTTCACGATTAAGACTTATTAGGTACTTTGTAGGGTTTAAAAAGCATCTGCAAGGTTCTATATACATAAAGACTTTGTTAGTTTATGTAAGTATTGCTCACAATTATAAATTATATCGATGGCCGTCATTGACGTATTGCGTAAATCGTTGTTGTTATTTTTTCTTATCATTTGTTATTGGTGGATAAGAAAACGCCTACTTTTTAACCTATGACTGGCATTCAAATCAGATAGGGGAAGATCGTATGAAGTAGGTATTCGAATAATAAATTGTTATTTATTAATATGAGGCCTTTGCCTTGTAGTGGGACGTAGCGTTTTACTGTAGGGCATCGGATAAAAATTAAAAAAATTATGATTAATCACTTAGATATTTACGTCAGTAGAACATAATTAAGATAGGTACTCTGCAATATGCAATGCGCTACCTACTGCAATTTGCAGAGTAGGTACCTCTTATTATCTTATTTCTAGGCTGTCTTGTAATCAAACGTATCTATTTCAATTTATTTATTATTGCATTGAATTATTATGAGTAAGTAATAGTTTAGGTAATTTCAGCTTATATGTAGAGAAATTAAACCTTACCACACCTTTATTCAATTGAAAGTAATTGAATGTCTTTGGCTGTACCCAAATAGGTCACTTGTACTGTTGTATTACATAATGATGCACATTTAAAATTATATCTTTTCTACGAGACTACGTAAAGAACAAAGGGATGATTTAGAAAAAAGGATACCTACTCTATATTCGTAAGACCTGTAGACTTTAAGGTTGGGTAGTTCTAAGTCTGTGTAGACATTAATCAAGAGTTAGATCTACTAATCTGAGACACTTAACCATTCGTTTGTCCATGTAGATCGACAAATAAAAGTATTTCGCGAGAAACTCCCACCGAGTGTACCATGGCAGGCAGCCGGCGTGCAGTACGTCATCGAAGCCTCTGGAATGTTTACATGTCTTGATAAAGCGTCGGTACGTTGTATGCTTATAAATCCCTATATAATGAAGAAAAGAGAAGTATTTTGATCAACAGAACATTGTGAGGCTGAGGCCTCCATAATTAAGGGCTCTTCGAAATAACCTGGAACATTAAATGGTCTTTTTACTCTTTGGGCACTTGCATACGAGCGTTACGTTGTCGATGCCGCCGAGCTGACAGCCATCGACATTCGACTGCAGTTCAGTGTCGTTGACCCTTACGTAGAACTAAGTTGCATGTCTTTGACGATTTAATTGGAATAATGTGACTGAGCTGTAAGCCTACCAACCGGTGACTAAGCGGTAGCCTATGTACCTAGGTCCTTCTCGAAGGTCCAATCTATCCCTATACCATAGTTCATCAAAATTGTGTCAGCGGTATAGGGAGACAGCGTAATAAGCAAACGGACAAAGTTACTTTATGTAGGTTTTACATTCTTGCGTAAATATCATGATGACTAAATATACCTAATAACTTTTCAGAGAATGGTTAAAACAACAGGAAACATGATGGAAATGTGTGGTGGTTAATACTCAATTATTTCCGCAAAAATTTTTTTCCCAAACCTATTTAGCCACACTAAGCTGGAACGATCTCCTTTGAAATAAAGATTTAATTGCTGTTTCTTCGTCTCATGCATCATGTCTGCGAGATTTTGCCTCCCTGTATAAACCCCTCTCCCCCCACACACACAGGCAATTTAAAGTCTGTTCTCAGCTTTGGAAACTGCTGTTTATAGGAAAACAAAAATCTTATATTTACTGTTGAATATAAATCCATTTAAGTCTTATAGTGGATTATACTTACCAATGAAAGCTGAAAAACCGTGCCGGTTCCTGATTAACACGTGCTTTGGATTCATGTAACTGTTAAACTACTGTCAAAACACTAGTGCAAGATAGAGACGGCAATATAGCTTAATGTTTATTCTTGGTCTGAGTTTAAAATTTGTCTTCTATTAATCCAGGGTCACCTCGCAAGCGATGGTGTGAAGCGCGTGATAGTAACTGCTCCGAGCGTCGACGTGCCCATGATTATACTGGGCGTGAATGACAATAAACTGCATGCAGGTAATCTGTACTGTCTGCCTCATTGGTGGGAATTGGTCGCAAACGCGCCTTCTAGATCCTGGCGTCAATTACCGAGGCAGAACATTTCAATAGCAGCAAGCAGCCCGGACTTTTGAATTTTGTCTTGTAAATTGCAATAGGCTCAGCAGACAGTACACCTCTGTCTGCTCTTTCGGAGAATACAAGCGTGATGCTATGTAGGTAAGTATTTAGGTAATCCATACTCATTTGTTTGGTCATTAGCGATACTAGGTAATGTTTAATGAATTCATTTGCATACAATTGAGGCGGTCAAACCGTATACATTTAGCAATAATTCGAATTTGAATTGGGAAAATAGAAATGGATTATAATAGTAATTGGTAATGAATATAGTGATTTGTTTTTTTTTAAGATGCCCCGGTGAAGCTGGTTTAATTAATTAATTTAATCATTTAACTAATTTAAACTGACGTATTTATTTAAGATAACATAACCAGCCCATAACTTTACTACTGCATGGCAACGGCCTCTTCTCATACAGAGAAGGCACGTGTATTTATCACTATGCTAGCTCAGTGTGGGTCGACGAGTTCAGACCATCAGATCCAGGTCTCCTCACGATGCTTTCCTTCACCGTACGTCTGTGATGTCTTATATTAACTAAGAAGACAGTAGGTACAAGTGTGCTCGGTTGCCCCTATCCCATAAAAAAATGACATTGAAAAAGCCACTTTGGTTAACACTTGGCCACTATAATATTAAAGTCGACCATGAAATAACTTTATGATCTTTGACAAGGACTTCCAATGAAATAGACTGTACATCTTATTGTTATGATTAAAGCTCGGATAAGATATCTCATCAAAAACATAGATGTGAAAAAAGGGGCTAAGTTCGGTACTAACAAACGTCGCCAAGTGTTGACGGTGTTCACGATGTTGCCGGCAAAAGAGATGAGATATGAATAGGTGCCAAATACAATTTCACTATCTCAAAAAATCGATATATATATATATAGCTAAATTACTTTTATAACTTTGCAAATATTATGTCAAAAGAAATGATTAGTAAGTCACCTTCCTAAGAATTTTAAATAATAACTATGAAAATATTTAGATAAAAGTTATAAAATTTATATAATTGTTTCCATAGCTAGTTAGCATTTGAGAAAATGCGATTGATCAAATTACAAGTATGTAGGCCTATTAGTTTCTTAGTTATGCGGGGTGGTGAAAAGTAGCATGAAATGGTTTGTGTAAAGATACACACTGGCCGTGCGTCGCCCGTTTCTTTCCGAACTTGGCGGACACACTGCCGTGTGTCTCGATACATATGCTGAAAATAAATAGGTATTACAATTTCTAGATCCAAATATCATGCTATATGATAACTTCCAAATATCATGCTATATGATAACCTTCTTCAAAAGGCCATTGCAGATCCGGGTCTTAGTTCGTATAAATATCAGTTTTTAATAAAATTTTGGCTTTAGTTTTATACCATTTGTATTTTTATATCAGCCATAACATATAAAGCCTCGCGCAATGCATTATATCAAAATTTATAAAAACCAGTGGCAGGCGACCGGATTACAGGGTCGAGGGTTCATTGACCGCATTGTATCAAAATATTGGAGCAGTGAACGACAGATATGAGGCTCTGCTATCGGTCGGCCTCGGTACGGGCACGATTGAGGTCTTACACAGATTGCCTGCGATAGCATAACATAAACATAACATGCATAACACGCCTATACTCCCAAATGCAGGTTAGCAGAGGAGTACATTTCACCAATATCTTACATGGCTAAGAGGTGGCGAGTCTATTGAGAATTACAGATAAATCTTACAAACTTATAAACGTATGTGTAGCGAACAGTGGTTAGAAAAATAGGGCTTTTTGCAGGATTCGAATCTGCGCCTTCCGGATATATACTCCAGGCGGCTTAGCGGTCGCTAAGCCATCTCGACCTCTGCTCACTACTCCGAATTCTTTTTCCACATTTTAATACGTCCACTGATGACGTCATCGCTATATATTGAGTCCCTATACAAGTGCTGGGAGTACCTATCCGCGAGGCGCAGGTTCGAATCCAGCTCACGACCGTATTTATCTTTCCACAAAAATTTGGGGAATATAAATATTCTGCATTCCAAAATAACTTTATTTGTAGAGCAAAAAGTCCTATCATGCGCATCCAGTACGCTGTACTGCCTGGCGCCAATTGTGAAGGTTCTGGAGGACAGCTTCGGAGTGACGGAGGGGTTCATCACCAGTATACACGCCATGACGCCCTCACTGAAGCCTTTGGACGGGCTCTGTTTGAGGGGAAAGGTAATAACTTTGTAGAGGTACACAAGGCTTCTGAAGTAAGCACTTGTTTCGTGATCCTTTCGTCAATATTATTAGTCTAAGCATTTATTTCAATTCGACTAAAGGCACTTTTGAATTATCAAGATCACTCAAAATTCGAATGAGACACAACAGAAGTTTATTGTTATTTTTGCGACGTATATAGACGTCGTGTCTCCATAATTGAATGCCTTGCTATTAATTAAGATTTTGCTTAAACACTGCCTTTCGCTTTTGTGTCCCCAATGTCGGACTTTTCGTATTACATGTCGGTCGGGTTCGCGGCCTATGTGACATCAGTTTTGATTTTATATACCTGCTTAAGTGTTAAAACCACGTAACTCAAAACAGTCCACTTAAAATGTGAGAAAAAGGTTCACTTAACTTTGCGCTGAACGTTGCTTACGCATTGTTTTTGTTTTAGAAATAAGGCATCCTCAGTAGCTTAAACTATCGGTTGTGATTGATCAAATACGTATTTCGATTCCCTTTCGAATGACGTGCCCAAACGACAACGCATTCTCCACATCTCGGATTGTGATCACTTATTTTCATTCACCAGCACTGGCGTGACCACAGGAGTATTCACCAGAATATAATCCCTGCGAGTACTGGCGCCTGCAAAGCCCTGGCCAAGATCATTCCGCAAGTGAAAGACAAGATGTCTGGACTGGCGTTTAGAGTCCCCATTGTGAATGTCTCTGTGCTCGACTTGACTATAAGGTAAACTATTACAAACTATTCTGACTTTGTTTTAGGTATGAGTTATATTTGCTTGTTTATTTGATTGAAAAAGAAAGGAGACTGGTGATAATTATTCTATGTATAATACCCAACATAATTATCACCCTGAACTGGGTGATTCCGGATTGGTATATATATTTAGATATTATTGTTAAAATACCAAAAATCGTCTCTCTGGTAAAATTTTGTAAAAAGGTGAGTAACACAAAAGTCGAATATACTTAATGTTTGTTTTGACTTTTTAAAACAGACTCGACAAGAATACAAGTTTACAAGAAATTATCAAAAACGTGGAAAAAGCAAGTAAATCAACTCTTAAAAATATAATAAAAATATCAAACGATGAAGCAGTGTCATCAGACTTTATCGGAGATAGTCATTCGTGTATTCTTGATGCAGACTCCAGCTTGCAGCTTAAACCCAACTTTTTTAAAATTATATGTTGGTATGAAAATGAGTATTCATATGCTTGCAGAGTTCTAGATTCAATATTTTTCTCTGAAAAGCAATTTAGTAGACCGGAAAGATTAGTGCATATACTTCCGTGTAAAATGACCTACGTCCGAGCAAAGCTTATGAAGAAGCAGGACGAGGTACAACAGACAGATCGGAACATTAAAGAGATGTCAATAGAATGTAACTATAATACGGAGGTCCCGAAGATATTATGTAGCACATCCCAGGAGACAGGATTTAAAAGAAAGCCACTTACTCGGCCGTTGATTTTAAGGAAACCACTGTCTTCACATAGCTCTGGAACCACTTCTGCTACAGCACCTACGGTCAATCGTGATACTAAGAAGAGGAACGAGCTATTCAAAATATGGAATGACAACAATGAAACCCAAAAAAATGCTGCAAGACAGAACAGAAGTTCATTCTTTCATAGTTGCATAGCATTTGCACCAAATAAAACTGAGAAAACCGATTGTATGAAAGCCCAAGAACGTTTAGAAAATGTCAAGAGAGAATTTACTAAGATGGTAAATATTACCGAAGACTTACTTAAAAAGTCTTATAGTAATAAAATACAACTGGATACCTCGGCCAACAGCTCCAAAGAAGGAGTGAAGGTCGGTGCTAATGGAGTGGTAAAAGATTCCTTTGAAAAATCCAGCACTATCATTAACGGAAAATATAATGTACCAACAAGCAATCCAATATATAAAGTTTGTGGTGATTTTAAAGATAGTAGAGTAGCATTAAGTCCCGCTAATGACTGCAGCAAGGAAGAAGTGAGATGTTGCAGCTCTATTGAGAGAAATGAAAATAATTCCGATTATAATATTACAGGAGAAGGTAAAAATAATCTTGGTATTAAAACAACATGCTTGAAAACTACCAAAGAAGAAGCAATCATGACCACACCGAACACGACCACGAGCTCTACTCAAAATAACATAGCTCACAATAACTTGGCAGCATGGGTAAAGGAATCATCAAAGAAAAATATTAAATCTTCAAATGCCAACATAAATTTCCAGGAGAAAGTAGCTAAAACAATCAATAATTTTATTGATGGTTTATCTAACACTATACAAGTTCAATGCATTTTGAATGAACAAAAAGCGATTAATCCAAAGCTCCCTGATACTATCAAAATAAAATCTGACTCTATGACTGTTAAGGAAGTCGAACTTGCAGTCATAGAGGGTAGTAGAGAACCAGATGTGCTCAGTGAGAAACTAACATGTGATACTCAGACATCAAAACCGAAAATGAAAGAACCCGAACCAGTTGAGAAATTAAACCTAAAAGAATTTAATAAATATTTACACAATAAGGATTATAATATGCATGTCATTGACGAAGAACTAAAAAAGCGTAATATCGTATTGGTTAACAATCCTAAAGAAATTATTGGTGATACGAATTCCAAAACATGTAATATTGATAGCGAGCCGGTTGTACAAATTGAAGAACGTCGCAAGAATATGAATAAACAAATTTTAGAAACCTTGAACAAATTGGTTCCTGAATCAATGATACGGGACGAGAACTTGGGATGTGGCAGTTCCGGTGAAACAGTGACTACTGTTAGCAATGGGGATGTAAAAAGAAATAAACCTGACCTTTACGACAAGTTAGATAGTGCAAGCGCTACAGACTCAAACAATTCATTCGAAATAAACGAGAGGAAATCTCAAGTAATTCATATCACCGATCTAAGTAACTCTTTGGAAGATTTGGCACGTTTGGACAAAATTTGCAGAATCATAGAGATCTCTGACGAATTGTCAGACAAATTGTTTTCATCATTAGACCAATCGGAACTTAGTAACGTGCAGCAGAAAAAATGGTCGTTCAAAGATTTATGTGAAAGGATACAGCTAGACGATTTCTGTAACAAAGTATTTGGTAAAACAAGTGTATGATTAAATAAGCAAAAATTGTGATTTGTATAAATTTAAACAAAGTATGTTCTTACGAAATAAATCTAACTTTATTGAGGCACTTCAACAATATGTTTTAATTCTAATGGCAACAGATCATCGTAAATCAATATACGTAATTAGTTATATACGAATTATTGCAGAAAGTATAAAAATATGATTACAATTATCACAGAATAATCTTGTATTTTATACATGTAAAAAAACTTCAGGTACATTCGTAAAGAAAATGACACAACCGCCTGGATGGGCTCACAATAAAACTAACAAAGCCTATATCCAAAATAGAATTAAATATTTAATTCTTACCCGTAATTATGATGTACTATTTCTGTATGTTGTAATAACTTCATATTGAGATCTATGATGGTTCGTGGAAATATAGCGTTGTCCATATCGACGAAATCGGCGATAACGACGTTAACAGGTGCGCGGGCGCCGACCGCAAGACGTGTTGCCGGCGGGCCGGGCGTAAACTCTGCTAGTTTTGGCAACACTTCGTTTATGACCGGCTTGGCGCATTTATCGCGTAAACTTGATATCCACCTGAAAAATTGTTTAAATGATTATTGCAATGGTATCTTCATTTTGTAGTAGGAAATCAAATTAAATCCATTGACATAAATAAAGAAATGGTGACCTTAGCTCAGCTTAATGGATCCCAATTTATTGATCTACCGGATCTTTATTGGACCACGACGTCTTTTACCGTTTGGGAATAAAAGAAACGAAAATTTATAATAAAACAACTTGGATCTTTATTGGACCACGACGTCTTTTACCGTTTGGGAATAAAAGAAACGAAAATTTATAATAAAACAACTTTTAACCGGATTAATCGCGTGTACTATTGGTTTTTTGTTTTTCCTGACGTTTCGAACACTTTGCAGCGTTCGTGGTCGCAGGAGGACTGCTGCAGTGTTCGAAACGTCAGGAAAAACAAAAAACCAATAATACACGCGATTAATCCGGTTAAAAGTTGTTTTATTATAATGTGTAGTGATCGCGCAAACCTAAGATATTACTAAACGAAAATTTCTTCAGACATTACCATGGCGTTGAGATATGGATACTAATGGTGCTAATAATGCTTGTGCCAAAGCAATTCAATTGGTTGAAACCAATTGGCCATAATTTCTAATGTCAATCTAATACTTTCTGATTGGCTGTAGTGGGAACAAGTATAGATGCCTGTATTATCTTTGAGTTTCCTTCCTCATTCGAACAACACAGGCTGTCGTTCATGTAACCTAGTATCATCGGTAAGTATTCCTCACCGGAGCACAATGAATGAGGGTGTAGGTGTGAGCACGGCTTGATGCACGAACCCAGTGCTGGGGTGTCTCCGCACGTTGTTAAGGAATGATAGTAGGCCTCCGATGGAGTCCTGCTGGGGCCACGGCGACGGCATCATCTGCGGCTGCCAGAACTCGCCTGTCGTGTTCACCGTCTCGTTGCGGTATACTACTATTACCTGGAAACATTAACTTTCCATTATATTTCATTTATTCTGGACGTTTTGAACAAGGTGATCGTAGTCACGAGCAGACGACAACGAAAGTGTCAAAAATAAAATAAAAGTATCAAAGTAATGTTTTAAAGCGCGATTAAATCCGAAATTTCTCAAATTTCTCAAACGCTATTCAATTTAAGTCACACATACCTACCATTTTGTGTCATTTAAGCGATGTTAAGATGGAGCGACAGTATAGCACAAGTTTCAAGATTTTTTTTAAGTTAAGTAGTTAAGAGCTTTTAGCTGATACTGAAGAAGATAAGTGAATAATATGAAGCTGTGTGTGGATGATAGTAACACACTAGCCCATTTAGAGTAAGTGGATCACAGTATTCAAATGATTTAATATAACGAAGGAGCAATTTATTATCGATTTTGGATTAGTAAAAGATAGCCTTGACATGCCTCAAAATAATGTGTCTAATTAGCTTAATTAATAGGTCGCAATGTTGTTTTGGCCTGGTCCCAGAGGAATCCTTATTACCTATATGTGTTAGTCGGAAAAATTAAACACATTTGTCGTAATTTGCTTATTATTATTCTATATCGCACGAATGGCAACACAAATTATGGCTGAATAGAAAGTAGTACAATTAATTAATAATATTATAAACTGCAGCGGTATGTAGGTATAATATATCTAATGAATTTTATGGTAATCTAAATATCTAATTCACCCCTTCGCAGCGTAAGTTAAGTGGTCTACTAATGCGCTGCGATTTTTACTGGTTGCTATGATTCTACGCCGCCGTAAAGGTACCCATGAATATTATGTAGATTGTTTTTAGAGTTACGATTGAATGGAGGGGGGGGGGGGGATCAATCGATCCATGCGCCCAACACCCTATATTATGTTAAATAGCTATTATCTACACTAATATTATAAAGCGGAAGAGTTTTTTGTTTGTTTGTTTAAACGCACTAATCACTGGATCGACCAGTCAGATTTGAAAAAATCTTTTTTATATTTTAGTTAAATTCATGAGGAATACTATAGGCTATCTAACATTAGGCTACACCTCTCAGCTAGCCTTACATATAGTTTTATGTAAAGCAAGTCGGAAGAAAAAGCACTGCCGAACAGCTGTGTCCGCATGCACTAACGTAATGGTTAGGTATACGTAAATATAATGTTGTACAGAATTATCGGCCTTAAGTACATCTAAAAAGAAGTCTGCGGTACCATGTGCCTATCTCTTATACATAAGCGACAATAAAGTATTTTGTGCCAAAAAATGATCGAAAATTAACAAGTGATTTTTGGTCATTATTATCAGGATGACAATTTTATGAAGATAAACTTTGCCCTTTATAGCATGTTATTTGGACGTATAGGTCGTTTAGGAGATAATGGAAAATGAAAATAATTCAACACTTGCGTGAACGAGCCGGGCCGTGTGTCGTATAACCCCCGCTCGACGAGAACCGAGCATTGCCCAGGAGCGATGAACTGTGAATTCTTTTCGATTTGTTGGTTGTACTAAGTAGGTAATTAAAATATAATTATACGCGGGTGAAACCGCTAGTCGGTGAATACAGAAGTCTAAGTGTAAAATAATATCTGGGTTCTTCTCAGAGCTAGTCAGATACGAAACGCCGACGCTATCACGTTTAAAAAAAATTTTTGACTTGTAAAATTGAATAGACGTATTTACAGAAATAAATATGATTTATCATATCGTAACATACCTGCATTTTAAGTCTACTGAGTGAGTTGAGCGAGATAGCCTGCAAGTCAATCCGGCGCGGCACAAGTCGTGGCTCGTACAGATTGATCAGGTACTTCCCCAGTCTGAGGTGGTCTTCCCGAGAGAATCCGTAGAAATGCTGGCAGTCTAGGATGACCACCTGGAGAGTTTAGGAAGACGATTTATCAGAATTTATAAAGTTTAAGTAATAATTCGTGGCTTTTTATCAAAGGTTTATAGTTTCACAATTTTTAAATCATTTGCACCTAGTTTTTTTTTTAAGAAGGATTATCCCAGTTATAGTCTAGTACGCATTTTTTATGGCAACAAAAATACGGTCCTGTCGTCACCAAAAGACGTATTAAAATGTGGAACAAAGAAGAGTTCGGACTAGTTAGCAGAGGTCGAGATGGCTTAGTTGGTCAGAGCGCCTGGAGTATTTATGCGGGAGCTCAGGTTCGAATCCAGCTCACGATCGTATTTTTCTTTCCACAACATTTTCTAACTTTAGGGATCACTATGCGTTAATGCGTTTAACGCAAGCACAGTGATACTTATACTACGTGTGGTTTAAACTCTGACACTAGGTTGTTCATCGACCACTCGATAAGACGAAGAATGTTTTTAAAAGATCTGAAGGCTATCTGTAAAATCTAGTTGTTTCAAAACTGCACACAAATTTTGGAGAGCAAAGCATCCCTATTATTTGTGAAAGCACTATAACTTTTATTCAAGTCAAAGAGAATAAAGTTATTATATTAAATGGAACAAGAATACGGTCGCGAACAGGATTCGAACCTGCGCCTCCCGGATGAATACTCCAGGCGCTCTGACCACTAAGCCATCTCGACCTTTGCTCACCACCGCGAATTCTTCTTCCATATTTTAACGTCTTATGGCGACGTCATTGCTATCAATTCAGTCCCTATACAGGTGACCATTTAATATAATAACTTTAGAGTTCGCTAAGCATATGTTAATGCTTTTCAAACATTTATCTTGAATGAAAGAGAATATTATTGTTGATTTTATTATTTTTAGAGTTTAAAATTTTAGGATGCAGATGCTTTAGATGCTTTAAGACAACAAAAGTAGGTAATACACATGGCCTGACATTATTTTAATGGTACGGTTTTATACACAGGCTTAATCTTACCAGTATAGGTAATATTAACAATTCTAAACTAGTAATTAAGTTGATACCTCTTCAGGATGTGTGTCAACAAATTCCTTGACTTGACCCAAAGCCCTTGATATCTCATCACCATATAATCCATGTGTGAAATAGAAGTTCTCGTCATCAGTCTTGGTAGCCAGTCTTAAGTCAAAATATCTAAAACGAAAAAGATTTTACTACAACTATTATTCTGAAAATGTAAGATTCGTTTTAAGAATACATTTTGTAAGTAGTATTTTTCGTGCAATTTTCTATATTAGAATTTGGGAAGGATTGTGTGTTAATGTGAAAGATAATTTATTATGATGCAGTAGAGGTGCTAAATGGTGCTAATTGTTACTTCAAAGATACCTAATGCCAATGAGAAGTTGGTGCCAAGTGTCACTGGCCTGCGTTATGGTCCATCGTAAAATCGTACCTCGGAAAAATGGGTACAGTCGACCAACTATTGGTTCAGCATCTGGGGCTACTTTACTAGACCGTGTTATACCATACGTCATGGAGTCATGGCTTCCTGAAATATGTGTAGAAATTACATTATAATTTTGATTCTTAGCAAGAATTAAGAATTTTGTCAGTCAAATAAAATGATACTCAATATGAAGTTTTTAAGTAGATATTAGATATGTACATAATTTTTCTCTTTCTCTTTTAGTAGTAATATAAGTAGCGTAGTCAATATAATTTAGGTTTTGTTTTTGTAAATATTTTTAATTATTATGTACATATCTAATATCTATTTGACATTGTTAATATATAATTTCTCTTTGAATATTATGGAGTGTGATACCGTTGATTTTGTAGCATATAATATAAGTGTTTTGGTAAAAATAGTTTTTAAAAATAATGAATAAACAATTATTATTAAAGCTAAAAGGTCAGTAGGCAAAAGTTTTCAATATGAATGTTACTGAATAGTCCAATCAATAAGCAGCACTTTTAAGAAAGCAAAAAATGTCTGTAAAGGGTTACAGTATAATTTAACATAGCATCACGCCTTTATTCCCCGAAGGGGTAGGCAGAGTTGTATATAGTTGTACGCCCAAATTTCACCCATGCTGTTGTTAAGTCCCATGTAATAGGTAGTGAGCCTATTGTCATCTACCGGGCACAACTCTAATCTCCAGGCTACTACTGAGAATGTTTTTATTTATATATATATAAATATAAATATAATATAATATATAATGTTTATATTAACTTTTCACTGACAATAAATTTTTATTATGATATATAAAAATTGTTCATCTATAATTTTTTTTCCATATTTAGCAGAGCATTCACTTACATAATTTTCGTTAGTGGTGGACATTTGGACAAAACCCCATTCATATTTGCCAATTGCCTTTTCATGTTTTGTTTATTAATTAATTCAGTATATTAATTATTTCATGGCGCTTAGCATTCATTTACGTAAGTTTTAATTCGATCAGGTTACAGAACACTTAACGAATAGGTGATATATCGAGGTCAAGATGCAATTCTAAGAAAATAATAATTAAAAGTTTCAAATATTTTTAATTACCTGGAATAGCAAGATATATCAAAGGTATATTTTTTATTGGGGCAGGTAGGTCGCTCATCCAGTTCTCCAAACGAATCTTCTGTGCTGAAGTATCTTCACTCATTATTGCAGCTGGAAATCAAAAACACAGATATATTAATAATCAAATCAAATATATAATAACATATTGTTAAAGTTATAACTATGAAGTACTAACGAAATTAAATTTGTAATTGAAACAGTTTTACTTTGAAACAAAAGATTATGAACTTACCTTGAATAGAACCTAAGCAATTGATTGTAATTTTAAATTATCAAGGAATCACGTCATTCTAGCAAAGTACATACATAATACGATTATGATTAGTGTAGACCCTTTGTAACAATTTCTGTAAAGCCAAAAGTTTGCATATAGTTGAAATTTTCAGTCATGAAATTGTGAATTAAACTGAATTGGATAAACATGCATTTTTGATAATCACTATTAAACGTTGCATTATTAATGACGGAGAGATGAAACAATATGTTGAATCATCCTTCCTCTCAAAATAAGTAGAATAATATGTCAAAATCAAATGACATCACATGAATGACAATGACATTATTGACTGACAGCAGATTTTGAGGCTTACGTTTCGTTTATACTCAACAAATTTCCAACGATTGAACCGTACGATTTGTTTTGTTTCTTAGTATCATGAGATTTACATTGAGATAATTTGAGAAGTTAAATTAAAAAAAAAAAAAAAAAAATGGTACTAGACTTGAATCAGTAATTTTAAACTAATATGTACATGATGGGCATAAATGTCTACGTATGCTGATTAGATCACGTTCAAGTTGACTCTATACAGAATCCAAACCTATAAATATATAAATATAAATATATAATAAATAATAAATAAATAAATATATTCCAAATGTTGTCCAGAAGACGAAATAAATTAAAATAAATATTTTATTATAGATTTGTAAGATAAATTTTATTTTCACCTCTAATTCTTCCACCTACAAAATATTTACCATGTAGGTATTCAAAATTTACCGACACGATTTAGTAATCAGAATTTTTCATTCAATCTAAATATATCTATATCTAAAATATTATAGTCTTATCGAAGTTAATAGCTTTCATACTAAGTATATTCATACAACTGAAGGTGCGTTGGCTAAATAATTCGTCTTTCCTTCAGCTTTGCTTCACAGCTATGAATACGCTCAAAGCCAAAAATATAGCCGAATCCAATAGAGACCTAGATAGGTACTCTAAGATCACTGCACTAGATTGATAGTAGATACCTACTAGGTATTAAATTTCATTACAACCAAGTTGAATAAATATTTAACCAGCCTTTAAGATTTAAAAAGTTACTACTGTACCAACCTAATTAAGATAAGTAGGTAGGTAATGTAAGTTTGCACGGATCGAAACCCTCTTATTATCCTCAAGGAACCTAAAAATAATCATATAAATAATTGCACATGTGTGTACATACCTAGTAAAAATAAACAAATTCCAAGTTTCATCTTAGCAATCACAACCAAAAGCGTTCGTCAATTTATTCGCCAAATTCGCCGGTAAACTTCAAAATATTACCCAAAAAAGAGTAGCACTGAACAATAACACAATCGTTACAAATAATAAAAATAAGCACGTGTTTCACTTCGCACAAGCAAATCTACTCGGCCCCGAGATTAAACTAAAATGAACTTATCATGCACTTCAATGAGAACAGAATACAGATGTTAATAAATGCAAAAGTAGGTATTATTGTTGTTAATATACCGGTGCACAGATTGCTTTGTGTACCTACTTTAAACTAGATGACCACTAGTCTGATTAGGTGAAAGGAGTCTTTTTTTCTTTATGGTGCTCCAATTGTGGCACTGACCTTGATTTCTTGGGTTAACCCATAGAATGCTATTTAGAGAACGACACGGAAGCTCGGAAGGAACAATAATATAGTAAGGTGTTTTTAAACAAACCTTTTGCAAGAAATTATCTATTTAGTTTTGGTAGATTTTCTATAATAAGAGTGCTGATACATTTATGAGCGCCAACACTAACATGGCATAGCTTAGCGTAGTTTACGTCCTTATGGAGGAATAATAAATTCAAAGAAAACTGGTTCACTCGACTGGCATAAACGGGATGTATTTAAAAACCTGTTAGGTATAATTTTGTCACATGTAAATGGCCTTATTTTAAAGATAATTCTCAAAGCACTGGTTACTAGTAGTTATATCTATTTTGTAAGACGACAAATGACGGCAAGCAATACATTTTTGGTTTCTCAAAAATTGTATCAAAAGGAATGAAGACAGGTAGATACAGTTCTGAAGCATTATAACTCCGTTCACGTTTTGCTGAAATGATTTACTATAAGTACAGTAGGCAGTATATTAATGAGAGTTGGTTAACTTATTTATATTGTTTATAAATAAAAAAGATATACGTTTCCTTTCAAAATAAATAAAAGTCCCTGAAGCGATACTTAATGCTGTAGGTCATTTGTAGCGCTGCCAAAGATCATCGATCACTGGTTATGCTGTAGTCATAGAGCGAGGTTGAATTGCATAATACTAACTGAAAATGTTAAAATAAATACAAATGGTTTAGCAATTAATTTAATTATTTGATGGTTTCAAAAGAAATTGCCGTTTAGGAAGCGGAGATGGCGTTATTGTTTAGAGGTCTTGTTGTGTTCAAGAACGCGAGACCTTTCCGACAAGTTGTAGTTATCCGCAACGACGTGTTGGACACCATACGTCTGGGGACCATCAAGTGATTAATTACTTAGGTAAGTATCTAATTAACTGCCTAGCTAAGAATCAACAGCGCTTATGCAAAGAATAGAACTTTGCGACTCAATAAATAAAGATACTGTACTTCTCTACTTACTTTTAGGTTCTGCGACTTCGGCTTAATTTCTTTTTTAAATCCATGGTCACGGGCATTCTCCTCAATCGCTATTCGCTGTCTGCAACACTTCTTAATGTTGGATGATAGATACAAAATTATTATAATCTTTACTTTCGTACCTTCGTGATAGGTACCATGGGTAATGGAGTTTTCCCAACATCGGTTAAGGTGATGGGTATGATTTCGATTAGGTAATCCATTTTTCATTTATTTGTAGTTCAGGAACTACAAGAACATTAATTTCTATAGATTAGTAAGAGCTTGGGATGTCGTAATAGTACTCCGAAAACCTTATATTTATCTATTTAAAAGTATAAAGTTTTTATAAGTTATAAGTATAAATAGATAAATATAAGGTTTTCGGAGTACTATTACCACATCCCAAGCTCTTACTAATCTATAGAAATTAATGTTTTTGTAGTTCCTGAACTACAAATAAATGAAAAATGGATTACCTAATCGAACAGGTCTAAATGAAATCTCAGTAAGGCGAGCTCACTGATTGCGATCAGAAATAATAACAGTGATTACGCAAGACAACTGTCAGTCACCTGTATAGGTACTGAATACATATCGATGACGTCACCAAAATACGTATTAAAGTGTGGAAGAAGAATTCGGGATAGTGACCAAAGGTCGAGATAGCTTAGTGGAGTGGTGCAAGTTCGAATTCTGCTCACGATAGTATTTTTCCCCCACAAACATTAATAACTTTAGAGTTCACTACGCATGCTTTATGTGTTTGAAAGCTTTATCTGTAAAAGACATAAAACTTCATAACGATAATTTAGGTACATATATAATTATACTATCTTTGTTTGGAAGATATTTTGACAAGACTGCTATAAAAAAATATAGGCACAATAAATCCAGCAAAAACAACCTATCACAACCTGCATGTCGGTGTACAATATCGGTTTCCTATCTTCGCAAATCAGTTCGTGTTAGTAGGTAAACCTGCATCGATCGCTTTCGTGTTAAGGTCACTTTAGTGCGAAATGCAATCGGCAAACTCAAGGACATAATGATTACTTTGATGATGCATTGCATATTGTATTTATTATTTATTGTTTAATGCATCCGTAAATAAACAACAATGAATATTGGCGATTTACAGCGATTTATTGACCTTCCTTCTATTAAACATGATTAATTCTTATTCTTCTTCGTGTGGTTGATGAACAACCTAGTGTCAGAGTTATAACCGCCCGTAGACGCCACACCATCGAGAACATCTCACAGATGTACTGGTTTCCACACGATGTCTTCCTTCACCGTTTTAAGCAAGTGATACTTAATTAATTTCTAATACGCATATCACTCGAATAGTCAGTGTTGCGTGCCTTGGATTTGAACTTGAGACCTTTGACTTGCCAGTCCGACGGTCATACCACTAGGCTATCACTGCGGCTATGCTTACTGGTATTATGCGAGTCTTTAAGTCTTTACTAATCTTTATTAGGTAAGCCTTTAGTGTATTTTTACGAGGTCTTAAACTCTCGACACTCGAGGTACACACGACATTTCTCCTAGCCACTTACAAACATCCAAGCAAACAAACTTTCACATTTATATTATTACTAGCTGAGCCTCGCGGTTTCACCCGCGTATTATTGTATTATAATTAGCCTAAGTTACTCCCTATACCTATAGTCTTATCAGTAAAATCTTATCAGAATTGGTCCAGCCGTTTCGAACATTAGCCGGAACAAATACTATCGTTTATCTATGTGTTTGGATATCTTTTGATTTTATTCCGATATTTTAATAGTTATTCTGCTATTCCGGGTGGAAACGAATCGAACAAATCAGAGATCATTAAAATTGGTCCAGCCGTTCTTGAGTTACAAATGGTGTAACTAACCCGACTTTGTTTTATTTATATAGATTAGTAGGATTATATCATAGCGATTACATCCTAAAAAAAAAATATGGCCGTGAGCAGGATTCGAACCTTTCGCTCTGGGAGGCGCACGTTCGAATCCTACTCACGACCGTATTTTTCTTTACATAATTATAACTATAGAGTTCTAAAATTTATTATATTAAACGGAAAAGAATACGGTCGCGAACAGGATTCGAACCTGCGCCTCCCGGATAAATACTCCAGGCGCTCTGACCACTAAGCCATCTCGACCTCTGCTCACCACCGCGAATTCTTCTTTCATATTTTAACACGTCTTACGGCGACGTCATTGCTATCAATTGCCACTGCTCTCGACCACTGTGTCAACCGCGCCGTCGTCGTAGTTCCTACTAATATATAAATGAGAAAGTTTGTATGTTTATAATCCAATCACAGCAACTGCGGAACGGATTTCGACGGAATTTGGTATAGGGATAGATGGACTTGGAGAAGGACATAGGCCACCTTTTGTCTGGGACACCAGTTAGTACCTAATCATAACAACCATTATAATAGTGGTCCCCCAAGTGCGAGTGCAGAGCATTAGGTCATTCTTTGGTCGGAAAAGGTGCCATTAGGTTTAGGCTTTCCTTTCCTTGGAAATCAGTACCAGTGCTGGGGTTTGAAATTGGGTCCGATTGATAGCGATAGGCTACCCGTCTACACGGGGCATAGCGGCGGCATTAATGAAATGTGGGTGTACTATTGTGTACACATCTGCCTTACCCTTTGGGGAATTTTGCCGTGATGCTATGTTATTAAAACATACCCCATCGCAGACCAAGGGTCTGTTTATAAGCAACAACAAATGGGAACTGTGGGTCAAGAGAAGGGTTCGTAACCATTCGGTCACCAAAACTTGATTATAAGTACCTACTATCAAAAAAAAATGAGATGAAAATTGACTGCCTCGTTAAACTAGTGGTTACAAGCGCGGCTGATGAGGGTTCGATGGTCGGGCAAAGTGTCGTTGAGTTTTTCCGTTTAGGAAATTCTCAATAGCATTTCGGAATTAGAAATTGTGCCGGGTTATGAGTTCTCCATCTATTCAGCATTGTTAACCTCTGCTAAACCCTGATTAAATGGTATCTTAAAAACCACTAATAAGCTATCTTTTGACGTCATTACTCTGAGCGGTCATTCACTTTGCAAACCAAATCATTAATGTACAAACGATTAATGTAAGTGCACAAGAAAAAACTAGCGTTGATCCAGTCGTTAGGTTTTTCTTGAGTACCCACAGAAACTGTATCTTAATGTATCATTTTGATTAAGTTTTTTGTTTATGTTGTGGATAAAATTACCAGACGAAATGAGAGTCATCGTGGTTGCTCATCAGAAGAGGTAAGTTAAAGTTGATTAGTTTTGATTGCACGAGTAATTTGTTGACTGGCTAATTAGCAGACACAATAGATTTTTATTGTTATGAAATATAATTGTATACTTCGACTTACTCATTCGAAGAGTTGTAAAGACTTAACATAAAAATAGTTCCTCATCATCTCATAGATCGGCTTATTGCGTAAGTATACAACTATTTATATTATATTGTCACCATCGCCACGACATTCATATTTGGCAACATATGCTCCTGACTGAATAATGAGCGAAACATAGAAAAAAACACGAATCGTCTTTTTGTCGGATATAATTTAAAAAATAAAATAAACTAGTTTCGCAGACAGATTGTAAAGTACGAATTAAAAATTGTGCCCCTCTGAAGTTAGGTTTTCCGCGTGTCGCGCATGTGCACTACTGTTTTGACCGTAATTTAGACTACCGATTAGATTTTCGTAGACGACTTCAGAGCGGCACACTTATTTAATTCGTACTGTATAATTCAACTAATGTATAAATACGTACTAGCAATTGTTTTGCTATCTTGATATTATAATGATGTTACTTTCCTGTCATAAGAATGTTTACTTTTCCTACTGTTTATATCATTTCGTACCTACTTATTATTAACAGTTGCGTTTACTAAGATTGTGGGAAAAGCGATAACGTCTGATGTCATTCAAATATTTTCCATCGGGGGTTTCTATAAATAACTAATCTTACGATAAATATTATTTAACAAAGGCTAGGAAATCCTTTGTTATGGAATAAAACTATAATATTGGTACTAAAACTACATAAGTGAACATGACATATTTTTTTCTCATTTATTAGTAGATACTTTATTCAAGATATGTCTTTGAAAAAGCATTAACGCATGCTTAGCGAACTCTAAAGTTACAATATTAAATGGAAATTTATTAAGAGGTCGAGATGGTTTAGTGTTCAGAGCGCCTGGAGTATCAATCCGGGAGGCTCAGGTTCGAATCCTGTTCGCGACCGTATTCTTTTTCCATTTAATAATGTAACTTTAGATACTTTATTGTTTCAAATATAGTTACAGACAATTAATTTGACATAGCACTAGCCTCCACACTATAGGAGTCCATGTGTCGTGGAACATCGATAGAATAAAAATGGTTGAAGATGATTAATAAATTCATGTCCCAAAGTACCCAAACACGCTAATAACGCATGCGAGGCCGTAACCCGAAATCTTTTTTTCACGTATACTGCAAGTGTTCAAATTATATTAAATATACCAACCGAATTGAAAACCTCCTTTTTGAAGTTGGTTAAAAATTAGTTTACTTATTTTCTGGGATTTCGGAGAGGGGGAGGGGGCTTTGAACCCTAAACCCCCGCTGGCTATGGCCGTGAACACATGATATTTTTTATTTACATCAAGATGGTTCGACTTCCGGTCAAGGCAAAATACTTTCTAAAAAAAGTTTCCTAAGAACTTTCCCTATCTCTTATCCTTTAAAGAGTTTAAAGTTTCAGATTTGTCCATGACTACGACCTACCTTTTCCAAAACTACCTTTTCCCAATTACTTTGGGGTCGGCTTCTAGTCAAACCGGATGCAGCTTAATACCAGTATTTTACATGGAGCGACTGCCTTTCTGACCTCCACAACCCAGTTAATGGGTAACACGACATCTCGTGGTATGACTGGTTATCAGACTTTCAGGCTAGGGCATGCAACCCGGTTAACCGGAAACCGAAAAAATCGAATAACCGACAGAATTTGAAAATCGGTTTTTTCTAGTTATAAAGCCGGGTTTTTCGGTGTTTTCGGTTTTTCTCTACGATTTTACTTTATTCTAACTAAAACATGCTCCTTTAATTATAAATACTATAATAAAAATAAATATAATTATAATATACACACATCAACACGGTCTAGGGATATTTCATACTCAATTAAATAACTCGAAAAGTACTGGCCGCATTGGAATCTTTTATACACCGATTTGTTTGTAATTTATCTCAGACTAATTCCAAATTCAAATTTTTGAAAATTCTTTTGTTTCGGTGGCATAAAAATGTCTTGATGTGTAGGAGAGGGAATTTTCATTTGTGCGAAATTTAGAAAACAATACGAATTACATTTAGTTACAGTTTTTTTTCATTTTTAAACGAAAGATAAAGTTAAAATTGAGGTATTGTAGCCATGCAACGCCAACATTTGACGAGGGCGGAGATGTTACGAGCTGTGGGAATGCTGGAAGCTGGGTCTGTTCAGCGTAATGTTGCTGAGGCCATAGGGACCCACCAAAATGTAATTTCAAGATTGTGGACACGCTATCGTGCCACAGCTGAAGTAGCGGAGAGGCACCGGGGGCCAAGTCGCATCACTACCCCCAGACAAGACCGATTTTTGCAAATTACTGCGCGAGCTCAACCAAATGCAGCGGCGACTCAATTGGTCCAAAGGCTGCGAGTGGAACACCAAGTGCTTGTGAGTGACCAAACTGTAAGAAGTCGACTGCATGAAAGCAATCTACGCTCTCGTAGACCACTCCGGGTCCCACCTTTACGGAGAGGCAATCGTGGACGACGATTAGAATGGGTTCGGAACCACGTGGACTGGGGCCGTGAACAATGGTTCAATGTGCTGTTCACGGATGAATCCAGGTTCGGTTTCCATCCAGATTCACGAAGGACGCGTGTTTGGCGAGTTCCTGGACGATGGAACCGTCTTCAGAACCCTCAGGAAGTTCACCCATACCAAGGAGGAACAATTATGGTTTGGGCAGGAATTCGTCTTGGAGGACGGACGGATCTCGTTTGGGTGCGGGGCAATATGACGGCAGAACGATACGTCCAACAGGTGCTGGGGCCCGTAATCTTGCCCCACAGAATACAAATGGGGCAAGATTTCCTGCTCATGCACGACAATGCCCGGGCACACACGGCGAGAACGGTAGCAGCTTGGTTACATACACACAATGTTAGGGCCTTAGACTGGCCTGCTCAATCGCCAGATCTAAATCCCATTGAGCATGCGTGGGATATGCTGCAAAGAAGAGCTCTGAAGGAAGTTCCTGAAAATCTGGCTACAGACGATCAACTTTTTGCGCACCTCAGAAGGATATGGGACAATATTCCGCAGCAAGACATTGACAACCTTGTTCTGAGCATGCCGAATCGTTGCCGATGTGTTATGAACATCATGGGCGCTTTCTCAGACTACTAACTTCAAGTTTATAAACACAAATTAAATGATTTTTCTATTTTACTCATAAATTAAAAGTTAATTCATATACGGTTTCCGTCTATGCTTCATTTTTTTTTCATAAAATCCTGAAATTTTAATCGAAGTACCTTAACCATTACTAGAGAATGGTAGAATATTAAATAACGTATCTTTTAAATATATACATGTCATATAAATAATTAACATATTGATAGTAATTCGCTTTTTTAAAAATATCCCTAGACCGTGTTGATGTGTTTATTATATATAATTTTCATGTGATATTTATAGTAAATACTGTATCTAAGGAAAGTATTATGGAACGCACTTCTGAAGCCATAGGCACGTATAATGGAACGCACATCTTGAGTTGACGTGAACGCGGCCGCCATTTTCTTTGGTTAGTCTCTGTCAAGTAACGCAGTGAATCACGCGCGTACGTTACGCGCTTAACTTCGCATTTACTTCTTTTTTTTTAAACTTACCTATTTTATTTGGTTAAACAGCGAATTTTATATTAAGTAGGTAAGTTTGTTTATATATATGTTTGCCATTAAATTATAATTCTACGCCTTATATTCAAAGAAAGGAAATAATAACGGCAAAGTTGTTATTGTTGCTTGGTGAAAGATGGTTTAAATTGAAAGATAAGAGAGGCAGGTAGTGAATTACATATTTTTCTCAGAATGGCATTATGTTACCCAGTAGTTTTATACCTAACCTAGGGTAGGTTAGGTATAAAACTACTGGGTAACTACTGGGCTTTACTTTTAAATATATTTGGCCAAGAATGAGGGTTATGCTTTTTGAGTGTATTTTATGTGTGTTTATATTTATAGTAAGACTGCCTCATTGATCCCGCGGCATAAAGCGCACGCGATCGTGAAGTCCCTGGTTAGAATCCCAGATTGAGCAGTGTTATTGGGTTTTTTCACTAGGAAATTCTCAGTAGCATCATGGAAACTGGAAATATGCTCGGTAAACGGTAATAGGCTTCCCCTCTATTACGTGTGACCGAAAAACATTTGTAGCGAAACGTGGCTGTAGTAATTCACCTCTGCCTACCCCTACGGGGATAGAGGCGTGTGATATTATATGTATGTAAAATACATAAATACATAATCATTCCGCCTCACGCTTGTATCCCCGAAGGGGTAGGCACTAGCCACTAGGTGTATTACTACAACTACATTTCACCAGCTGTTTTAGATCCCATCAAGTGCCATGTAACAGAGGGCGAGCCTATTGCCGCCTATTGGGCACATTTCCTGACTCCGTACTCCGTGTATGTAAACTAGAACATGAAAGAAAATAAAAAATATCTACTATTTTCAGCATTTTTATTTACCTACAAAAGTCAACCCGAAAAACCCGAAAAAACCGGTTTAGCCGGATATTTTAAAAATAAAAACCGAATAACTCGGTTCTCCAAAACCATCCGGTTTTTGCATGCCCTATTTCAGGCCTCTGACTACCCGTAACGGCTGTCATAGATCTTAATTTGACAACCGGGACCGACGGCTTAAAGTGTTCTCCGAGGCACTATCCCATTCAGTTACTTACTTTAACAACTTAGGTATATTGATTAATACGTCAGTATTAGTCGATAACTACTTTGAAAATAGGCGATAATGTGCATTTGATAACAATTTGCAATGTGAAAATTAATTTTTCTTCACCTTGCTAATAAATATTGTTTACAGTCTATCTTAACATAATATACGTAACCATAACTGTCCCATTTCAGGGCAAATGCCTCTTCTCACGGCACGAGCATTGTTGTCATCTCACGATGTTTTCGTTTACCTATGAAAGTGTGTGTGTGTTTTTGTGTGTAATGTTTTGATGAACTAATTAAGAAAGTATTCGGAACATTACTAATTTAGCAAAATATGATGTACTAAGTAATTATCTAATTTTAAGACCTGTAACGACTAGGGCATGCAAAAACCGGATGGTTTTGGAGAACCGAGTTATTCGGTTTTTATTTTTAAAATATCCGGCTAAACCGGTTTTTTCGGGTTTTTCGGGTTGACTTTTGTAGGTAAATAAAAATGCTGAAAATAGTAGATATTTTTCATTTTCTTTCATGTTCTAGTTTACATACACGGAGTACGGAGTCAGGAAATGTGCCCAATAGGCGGCAATAGGCTCGCCCTCTGTTACATGGCACTTGATGGGATCTAAAACAGCTGGTGAAATGTAGTTGTAGTAATACACCTAGTGGCTAGTGCCTACCCCTTCGGGGATACAAGCGTGAGGCGGAATGATTATGTATTTATGTATTTTACATACATATAATATCACACGCCTCTATCCCCGTAGGGGTAGGCAGAGGTGAATTACTACAGCCACGTTTCGCTACAAATGTTTTTCGGTCACACGTAATAGAGGGGAAGCCTATTACCGTTTACCGAGCATATTTCCAGTTTCCATGATGCTACTGAGAATTTCCTAGTGAAAAAACCCAATAACACTGCTCAATCTGGGATTCTAACCAGGGACTTCACGATCGCGTGCGCTTTATGCCGCGGGATCAATGAGGCAGTCTTACTATAAATATAAACACACATAAAATACACTCAAAAAGCATAACCCTCATTCTTGGCCAAATATATTTAAAAGTAAAGCCCAGTAGTTACCCAGTAGTTTTATACCTAACCTACCCTAGGTTAGGTATAAAACTACTGGGTAACATAATGCCATTCTGAGAAAAATATGTAATTCACTACCTGCCTCTCTTATCTTTCAATTTAAACCATCTTTCACCAAGCAACAATAACAACTTTGCCGTTATTATTTCCTTTCTTTGAATATAAGGCGTAGAATTATAATTTAATGGCAAACATATATATAAACAAACTTACCTACTTAATATAAAATTCGCTGTTTAACCAAATAAAATAGGTAAGTTTAAAAAAAAAGAAGTAAATGCGAAGTTAAGCGCGTAACGTACGCGCGTGATTCACTGCGTTACTTGACAGAGACTAACCAAAGAAAATGGCGGCCGCGTTCACGTCAACTCAAGATGTGCGTTCCATTATACGTGCCTATGGCTTCAGAAGTGCGTTCCATAATACTTTCCTTAGATACAGTATTTACTATAAATATCACATGAAAATTATATATAATAAACACATCAACACGGTCTAGGGATATTTTTAAAAAAGCGAATTACTATCAATATGTTAATTATTTATATGACATGTATATATTTAAAAGATACGTTATTTAATATTCTACCATTCTCTAGTAATGGTTAAGGTACTTCGATTAAAATTTCAGGATTTTATGAAAAAAAAATGAAGCATAGACGGAAACCGTATATGAATTAACTTTTAATTTATGAGTAAAATAGAAAAATCATTTAATTTGTGTTTATAAACTTGAAGTTAGTAGTCTGAGAAAGCGCCCATGATGTTCATAACACATCGGCAACGATTCGGCATGCTCAGAACAAGGTTGTCAATGTCTTGCTGCGGAATATTGTCCCATATCCTTCTGAGGTGCGCAAAAAGTTGATCGTCTGTAGCCAGATTTTCAGGAACTTCCTTCAGAGCTCTTCTTTGCAGCATATCCCACGCATGCTCAATGGGATTTAGATCTGGCGATTGAGCAGGCCAGTCTAAGGCCCTAACATTGTGTGTATGTAACCAAGCTGCTACCGTTCTCGCCGTGTGTGCCCGGGCATTGTCGTGCATGAGCAGGAAATCTTGCCCCATTTGTATTCTGTGGGGCAAGATTACGGGCCCCAGCACCTGTTGGACGTATCGTTCTGCCGTCATATTGCCCCGCACCCAAACGAGATCCGTCCGTCCTCCAAGACGAATTCCTGCCCAAACCATAATTGTTCCTCCTTGGTATGGGTGAACTTCCTGAGGGTTCTGAAGACGGTTCCATCGTCCAGGAACTCGCCAAACACGCGTCCTTCGTGAATCTGGATGGAAACCGAACCTGGATTCATCCGTGAACAGCACATTGAACCATTGTTCACGGCCCCAGTCCACGTGGTTCCGAACCCATTCTAATCGTCGTCCACGATTGCCTCTCCGTAAAGGTGGGACCCGGAGTGGTCTACGAGAGCGTAGATTGCTTTCATGCAGTCGACTTCTTACAGTTTGGTCACTCACAAGCACTTGGTGTTCCACTCGCAGCCTTTGGACCAATTGAGTCGCCGCTGCATTTGGTTGAGCTCGCGCAGTAATTTGCAAAAATCGGTCTTGTCTGGGGGTAGTGATGCGACTTGGCCCCCGGTGCCTCTCCGCTACTTCAGCTGTGGCACGATAGCGTGTCCACAATCTTGAAATTACATTTTGGTGGGTCCCTATGGCCTCAGCAACATTACGCTGAACAGACCCAGCTTCCAGCATTCCCACAGCTCGTAACATCTCCGCCCTCGTCAAATGTTGGCGTTGCATGGCTACAATACCTCAATTTTAACTTTATCTTTCGTTTAAAAATGAAAAAAACTGTAACTAAATGTAATTCGTATTGTTTTCTAAATTTCGCACAAATGAAAATTCCCTCTCCTACACATCAAGACATTTTTATGCCACCGAAACAAAAGAATTTTCAAAAATTTGAATTTGGAATTAGTCTGAGATAAATTACAAACAAATCGGTGTATAAAAGATTCCAATGCGGCCAGTACTTTTCGAGTTATTTAATTGAGTATGAAATATCCCTAGACCGTGTTGATGTGTGTATATTATAATTATATTTATTTTTATTATAGTATTTATAATTAAAGGAGCATGTTTTAGTTAGAATAAAGTAAAATCGTAGAGAAAAACCGAAAACACCGAAAAACCCGGCTTTATAACTAGAAAAAACCGATTTTCAAATTCTGTCGGTTATTCGATTTTTTCGGTTTCCGGTTAACCGGGTTGCATGCCCTAGTAACGACCATATTCAGACAAATAAAGATATTGTATTGTATTAAAAAAGTCACATTGGTAGATTTGCGCTCACAATGGCTCACGACGAAGTGGGCCGTAAGCACTCGGCTACCAGTAGTACCACGGAAAATATTTATAAATTTTTTTTAGTAAAACCTATTTTAATCATTTATTTTATATAAACCGTGCCTATGAACCTATGACTTTTTTATGGAATAGGGGGCAAACGAGCAGACGGATCGCCTGATAGGAAGCGATTACCGCCGCTCATGGACATCCGCAACCCCAGAGGAGTCGCAAGTGCGTCGCCGGCCTTTTAAAGGGTTTGGGCCTCCAGTACCCTCACTCACTCAGCAAGCAAACACAACGCAAGCATTGTTTCACGCCGGTTTTCTGTCAGGCCGTGGGTGGTATCACTCCGGTCGAGCCGACCCATTCGTGCCCAAGCATGACTCTCCCACGGTTAGAAAACCGACTTGACATTTCATAAGTGCCAGTAAATTGGCCTATTTGAAACAAAAATTTTTGAATTTTGAGTATGAATTAATGATGAGATTAATATTTACTGATACAAATATTATATATGGTTTTTATTACATAATTCCCTCATTATCGTCACAAGCTTTCATGTAAAAGCTCGTGGTTGATACGCATGTTATCAGTTCATAAAATATTGAAGTACTTAAGTAGTATGTCTGTATCCATTTCTTGAAACTGGTTTAGACGGGAAGCCCTTGGGCTTAGATTGTAGTTTTATAATATCTCAAAAGCCTTTAGAGCGCATAAACCTTTTGAAATTCGGCCATTTATAAATGTTTAATCCCACATAGCTATAATTCTTTTTAAAAGCTTTTATTTTGTACTCAACCTGCTTTGTTCTTTTTTGTACTGTGTTTAAATCTAGTCATTGTGGAGGGAGGCTGCATATTGTGGAGGCTACATAAGTATTGTCTAACATTACTTACTTATTTCTAGACCGTATAAACACCGTTCCACGTTCTGTACATAATAACAAGAGTAGACCTAGGATTGAACCCTGTGGGTCACCTTCGCTAATTGAAATACACTGAGTAATATTATTTGAAATATGAGTTTGTGTTTTTAAATTTCTTCATATTTTTTCACACAATGTTACAACAGAAAATAATTATACCGTAAAAATAAAATAACAAGTAACAATTGATTGCATGTCCGTTGTCATGGCACTTAACAGGAATTGAAAAAGCTATGAATGACTACCACAAAATGTTTCTTTTGTAGGTTATTATGATTTTATATTAAGGTAGGTTATTTATTTAATATAAATAAAAACGGGACCCCAGATATTCAACTATATATCTACTAGTCATTATTTATTCTTCCGGAAACATCGAGTTACTACTAACTTTAATCTATTAAATAGGTTTCGATACCTTACCTTACTTAATCATCATAATTAATTAAATTGGGTCAGTCATTTCGTTAAATTTCGAGATAACTCTACTGATGATAAAATGTCGTTCGACAGCTGCCTGATTGATTCTAAGGTCCGCTGGCTCTGTTGATAAAAGAATTGCTAAGTATCCAATATTTTTTCTAGCTGAACAGTTTCTAGAAAGGTTAGCTAGAATAGTACAATAGTGTGGTTTAGTGTAAATGGCCATTTCCAGTGACTCTGTTCGGCGTGTAATGAGTTAATTGACTGACTTAAGTGTATGGACTGGCTGTTTGATTGTATGCAATAATTGTGCACTGCTCATGTCTGAATTTTTAGTCTGCTCTGTGACTAATCCTTAGGTGTTAATGGTATACCTGGCATACCCAACTATTTATGAATAAGAGCACTGTACAACCAGAATAGTACAGCATGCCAATCCACTCCCACCACCCGCCGCCGCAACCGAACGTACCCGAACGAGAATCGATGCCACACGAAGCCTGTTCGCTTGCGGTCCCTTCCACATTTAATCTTGCCTCGCTTTCGCCACGCTGCGACCTAACGCCAGTCAACAGTCCACGTTATCACACTGTGCGGTTGTAAACATATCTATAGTGATTCAACATTTGATGAAACCATCAATATTTACTTGTTCCCAAACGTTACAATGACAAAAATAAGATCCGGTGTGAAATAGAGACGGGACGTGGCAACAAAACCGTCGTTTTATTCTGGAACGCTGGACTAAAGATACGAAACTGTATAATTACTGTGTTATATTTCCTGTGCGATGTTGGGGGAGAGTTTTGGTTAAAAAGTTAACATTAGACGTTTTCTGGGACTTATTGCGAATGTGTATTGAAACGTTCATCGCTATTCACGGGCGCACTGCTATGCGCCACGATTTGGTGCATTTTATACGACACACATCATCAGATCACTATTGCGAAGGAAGAATTTAGTTACCGAAGCAGGTAAGAAAGACTATTCTGTATTTATATAAGATGCTAATGCCAATTAATGAGCCACGGTTATTCTAGAACTTGTCGGTGTGTGCAATGTTGTTAGATTGACATAGCACATTGACAAAACATATGTCGGTTTCATAAGTGTGTTTGTAACGCAGGTAGTAGTTAATTAGTCACAGAACCCACCTATGTTTATAAGTGCACTTGAAAGTACATAATAAAGGACAGTAGTACATACAGTTTCCCAAAAAACAAATACATGAAAGTGCAAAAATTGGCATAATTAAATGATATCCATAATTGGCTAGAAGCTGCGATAATTAAATTATAAATAAAGACAATGGCTGTTTGATGACGCTGGCGCTGGTCAGACTGCGTTAACGAGATGGACTAAGTATGTAGATATAAACAAACAACCGAGCGGTTATAATCCGAGACACAAACAAAGGGGTATTAATATTCTTAACTCGTCAACCTTGTCAGTTCATGCTCTGCTTCACTTCTGAAGAAACACTGCAATGTAAGCAGAAACTTAAAATAAAGGACTTGTACACAAATAAATGTACAACACACTAGTGTTGCTTCCTACTCCAAACATACAGGTTCAGGTTTTATTGAAAGCAGGTGTACGAATGCAATAAACCATATACTGTGTTATGGAAACAATGAAAAGAGCTATAAATGTCTAAACAATCGATAAAACATCAACCTACATAACTTTGTAATAATTTCGCCAAACCACACAATTGGCGTCTGCATAAAACCGAAAACAAGTATTGTGCTTATCTGCTGAGGCAAACACAAAAGAAGACTTCATGTAACAGTAAGGGACGGGTTAAATATACTGGCTGCTGTCCAAAACAGCCTACCTTCCAATACTTATTTTTATCAATTTTAAAAAGTACTTGAGCTTTAACATTTTGACTTTGCTTTATGCTTTAAATTTTCGGGGGTAATAGATGAAGTAGAAAATAGCAGCAGCGGCCTTTGTTTGTGTCCAAACAAGAGCAAAACTTTCGCATTTACGACATTTACTTAACAGTAATATCAGAGTTAATTAAGATTTTATACTAATTAACATCTTTATGTTAGCAACCATTGTATACAATTACCAATTGAAGAAGAAAGCTTGTTAGTCCCTCATCAAAGAGTACTCCATCAACCTACTGGATTTCTTGTGCTATGATGTGTATGATAAGAAGACTAGACCTTAAATTTCTCAGAGTAAATAAACAAAGAAAGCCCTATACCTGTTGGTTTGTAAACATTGAAGACGATTTCAAAAGTTATCAGCAATGCGGTTGTATCCAGTTTTAAGGCCTTCCGTTTAATGAATGGCAGATGGAAAACTCAGCTCTGGGTGTTGCCTTGGCGTATTTTATTTTCAGGTTTCGATTTCTATAGTGCATTAAGTACGTCTTCAGCGAAAGAAAATCAAAGTTTTTTTTTTAACTGGCGGGGTGTTCCTCTTTCACGCTAAAACTACCGAACCGATTAAGCTGTTGCGTCAGTCATTAGCAGAAGGTGAAATTTGACTTATAATATGACATGATACTTTTTATCCCGGCTCGACCCAATTCGCAAGTCCACGCAGACGAAGTCGTGGGTAGAAGCTTGTATGTATATAAAACTAGTAAATATGTATAAATACTTAATGTAACTGATTCAATGACGGTGTGTAAAATCATCTGGAGGCTAAAAAATAAGTAACTAATGTAGTAGTAGTAATGAAGGCTTAATACAAACAGAAATAACTGGCAAACCCGTCTATGATTACAGCGCAACGTCCGCGCGCATATTGCTTAGTGTTGCGTTGCCTTGATATAATTCCCTATCAAAACCTACTTCAGCCACTCTATTATCTCTACCACTGCTTATATTCTAGCGGGTCAAGGCAACTCTGTCTTGAAATACCATGATCAATTGGAGAAAATATGTAGTATTTATCTGTTTAGTATAAAAAAATATCTTTATGTCTCACTGTCCGGCAACCCCCCGCTGTCCGACGACAAGGTTGCACAGATAAGCTAAAATAGGACTATATTATCTGCAGTCACGAGGCAGACCAGAAGAATGAGGTCGGCATGGGCTCGACAAAGTAATAAAATTGAGCAATAGACAAGAAATAGCTCTGGCATAATGGCACATTTTGCTCTTGAGTTACTTTCAGGTCAGTATTACAAATTTGATCTCCTCCAGGCGAAGTGGAACGTGGTAGGTTAGATCGTTAAACGTTGAGGAACTGTTAAACAACAGCGAGAGAAAATATTTAGGATAAATATAACGAGGAGGATTTCAATCAAGTGTCATAGAGCCAACAGACCTAAGTACCTAAATAGAAAATATGAATGATTTGCACCTGGGTATTTACAACAATATGATCAATCATTTGAAACATGACCTATGCACAATAAGGATAAAGTCATAATAGGTACAGTCGAAAATGTTGAAGTTAATACAATTTGCCAACAAAGTCCCTTGAACGGCTTGCGCTTCTTGCTATCATGTGCCTCATGCCCAATTCTGTGTTTAGACGTTTCATGTAAGCGATTTTGTACATTTTCGTTTGTACCTAATATATTAAAGCTGACATTTGTCAACTTAAAATACTACTACTACATCAACCGCAATGACCACAAAATTTTAAATGTAAATTCTGCTGCGCAAACACATTTTCTAATGACGTAGCCCCATTGAAGTTTTACCTGAATCAATACACAAGCAAAAGTACACATTTCAAGTAAATAGATTCTCATATGACATTACTGTTATTTATTAGCTCATGTAGCAGTATTGTATTTCATCTGTAAGGCTCATGTAACAATATCGGATGTGAATAAGCATGTTTGTCTTTCCGTAACAGAAATTTCTTTCAGAAGCGTTCGATACACAAAGCTACTCTATAAGTTAAATTTTTCGTGGATTATTATAATTACGTAATAGACTAGTGGATGTGATTTAACATCACATCCACTAGTCTATTACGTAATTATAATAAATTGGTTGATGAATGTGATTAGGATTTTAGAGAGTAAGAAGATTCCGTAGAGGCAGAAGAATATGTGCTTAAAGAAATATTTTCGACATTGAATACCGATAATCACAAAAAAAAACGGATGTTAGCCTATCGTTTAAATATTCTTATTCGACTTGGTATTAACAATTCATGATCCTCTGCCACTGACGTAAGCAGTGAAACGAGTTGAGTCGAAGATAGGCCATGCATAATGTATCGAACACAAACTACGAACAGCATTATTATGGACATATAAGATATATATGTATGAAAAGATTACAATAGAAAATTGAAATTTGATGATGATGATTTGATGATGATTGGCGTACGTGCTTTTTTCAACCTTACATTATTCAAGTTCCAGGCAATTACATCTCATTTTGGGCAGAATTTTTATACTTGTCCCACATTAGATTCGAACATATTTCTATAGTTAATCTGATAAATTCAAATTATTAGTATTTTAAAAAGTAGCCCGGTTAGTGGAGTGTGATATTAGGATAACATCAGAACCTGGCGCATGGATAACATTTGGTGTGACATAGCTAGATAGAAGGAGATCGTATCGGTGGCAGTTACCACCAACAACAGCATTCCCAAAGAGGGTTGACGTCAGGCAGGCGGCCGGTCATAAAACATAGCCAAAACTTCAGCAGCATGCCAGAGGTATGCTGTGCCGACCCCAAATAAATTGGGATAAGGGCAGGAGGATGATGAGTATTTTAATAAGTCAACAATTTACAACTAAGTACTTCCAATTGGAGTAAAAGTCCAAGTTCAAGTAAAACGTGCCGTACAATTAATAAGATATTTTCTTGATAATTATAATTAAGTGTAAGGAATCGATTTAGATGCGGATGTCATATGTGGAAAATATTGACAACGAAAGTACTGTAAACATAAGATACAAAGATAATGATTGTATAAATTATGGAAATGTTATACATAAGTAAACGAAAAGGGCTCTAAATTATCATTATCTCAATTTTAATTAATGTTCACCGGTTACTACTCACGTGCATTTTTCGGGATTGCCCGACTAGTTTCGAACTCGAACGGAGCCCTTAGTCATGAGCTGAACCCGCGGCGATTTTGACCAAGGATTGGTAAGTTAATCTTATCAAAAGCAGAAAAGAGAAAATGACGTCTTACATTTAGATATAAAACTTTCTACCTTCTAATGTATCTCTACCTCGAAACGATTTATTTTAGTTATTTAAGATAGCATCACCAATCATTTTAAGAATCAATACAATCAGCCCTTCGCCTTTTCTGCTACGTACAACTGAGTTAGAATTGTAAACTTCTTCAAGTTTCCTCAGCCTTATGAACATGTCTTACTCGATTCAAATCTTTGGCAGAGACCAATTTTGGCTCATTAATTATGTAGGTATGGGCACATATCAACATGAAACATTTTAAGTACGTGCGGTAGGTAATTTATAATATCAATTCGCACTGACGCGTTATGCATCTATAATAGATTCCGCTCTTTATTTAAAAATTGATTTTACGCTCTTTATTTAACACTAACAATTATAAATAGATTATTCAAAGAATTCTTGATGCAAACAAAAAGTTTCCATTTGAGATCGATATTTGTTGAAGTAAATAAATACAAGCAATGCTTAGTTTTTTAACTTTACCCTTTTTTGTTCCAGATCGCTATTGATGGCGTTACTCAGCATCCAGGGCGATTGGTATTTATATTTTTGGTTAATATACTGCAAAATCTATTCAGCTATTATATGGTTGTTCAGCAATCACTGTCGCGGCACTGATAAGGTTCGCTCAGTGATAACGAGTGGAGTTAGCGGACAGTCGCCAGGAGGCCTTCACAGAGTGCGCACGCGACGTCGAAGAGCGCCACAGCAGCACCGCGTCAAACACATCGTTGCTTTAGCAAGGAGACCATCGTTAAGGAGAATCGTAATGGCACCAGGAGCTAGCACCGCCCACACCATGATGGAGGACAAAGAGAAAGCACTCCACGGGGCTTTGGCAACTGGTGAGTGCATTGTTTTCAATCTTGCATTTTCGGATACGTGTACATTTACAACCGCTTTGTGAAGTTTCTTTTGTTTTGTGCTCACGTTTATTCTGGCATATTCATGTAACATAACTAGGTGGTCGGTCAACTTAGTATGCGTTATGTTCAGTCACGATTTTGTTTAGATTTCTATACAAAGGGACACGCCTCTGCAGCTCCGGTGAGAGTTTACGAACTGGGTGTAGTGTTATTGACATACTTAAGACAAATTTTCTTGATGTTTAACTGAAATATGTATTTTCCAGTTATTTTGCATCGCTATTGTTTAAGTTCTGCTTTATCGGAAACCGTAAATATAACGACCAATAAAAACGAATTGTAACTTTGTCTGGTTCAATTATATTTGCATTGTGGCTTTCATTATTGATGTCGCCTGCAAATATGCATACAAATAACTACTTGGTTATCAGATTGGCCAGAAATAAACTTATGCATGTATAAAAATAGAAGTTTTATAGCTTTGTGCAGTATGAATGAATTGTATTCTGTCGGTTACCATTCTCTAAGATTGCTTCCTACTTAGTTCTTGTTGTTGGTAAGGTCGATAACAAGACCGAGTAACAAAAAATCTACTGTTATAACTATTCAAAGTCTAATTTCATTACACGTGCCAAACAAAAATAAATGAAATTGATGGTCATTGAAATGAGGCCTCCAAGTTTAAAATAAGTATATCCAAAAAGAATCAAAAGGTGCTAATTTAGTTAGCTTCTTCCGCCCTCTTTAATAAGTTACTTTAAATAGCGCCCATGAAGCGCCAATTAAATTCTTCATGCATGAAATTAAGTTGTAGGTATCATAACTTCTTGGAACAATTTTCAAAATATAAAATGTGTTTTTCTTTTATTTCTATAAAACGATGCGATTTTACCTAAAAATTTAAATTCACGGCATAAAGGCTTCGATATGTAGATAACTGAAAACAATGCCTTGAATTATGCGTTATTTACATAATTAAAGTATTTTTAATATCCATTGTATAAATATGAAGATCATAACGAATTCTGCAAATTAAGATTTGCAATTACAGCCATTGTTACACTATGTTTTACCTCATTAGCTGCCAATACAAAATCTTATCAAAATCATTGTTACATCTTGGAATAAAGTGAATGTCCCTTCATGACTTCATGGCAATTCCCCGTAGAACTGCTGCAGATATTGATGGCAAGACGCCAGTAACATACGGTCTGGTCTGACTACGTTTTCAAAGAAACCATTGGCTGGCTATATTTATCTTTCACGCTTAGTCTGCGTGATGAGGCTTAAGTCATATAGGTATTAGATTTTTGTCATCATTGCTATCTATATATCTGTTTATCTGATATGATGCAGTGGACATTTTCAATCGATAGTTCCATTACAACACTCCACGATAGCGGACTTAATCTGTAGGTATCTTTATTATCTAACATTTTTATTTTCTGCAAACTCATTAAATTCACATTTGACACCATAATGAAAGTCTACAAAATTATTTTCAATTCTCATAATTATAATTATTTTTATTCACAACTTTAACTGTCAAATAGCATTCAGACTTCGAATCTAGTTATGAGATCACTGTAAATGTCTTCAATAAATATCATTATTGATCCATTCACGACTAGAATTCATCCATTCTTCTGAAAGACCCATTGTTGACAGCGAGTAATATAACTATTCATTGCTTTTAGTGTGTTGCAAAGTGTTACTATTCTAGTATTAAAACGATGTCAGTAGCAAAGTAGGCTGACCCCGTTGGCTCAAACACAAATCCATCAACTAAATGTCTAATGAATCGTCAAAACATGGATCGCACAAATATTTTTCTATACTTCTAAATTTTCTTAGATTTCCTCTAGCTTCTAAGAAATGTCACGTATGGTTGTTGGTTGTAAAATGTAAATTAAATGTTTATGACGTTGGGCTGTGCGTGCAGTGACAACGGTCAATTGCTTCGGGCAGTCTTAGTTCCGTTGCCAGATGAGTATAAAAAAGAACTCATTGAACTTTGAACGTATGTATTGAAATACGAATGTCACGAAGTATTAGATGCAATCTGCTTTGCAAACGCTCGATAACTTGTTACGCAATAAATCTATTTGATAATGCTCTTTTCTTGATACCTATCTTGGTGATCTGATAACTAAAATGAATAATTAAGTCATTATTACAAGATCAATCATACAAAAAAAGTATTATTAAATTTCGTGATCGTTTTGTTCACCTATTTCACAAAAGTCATTGATAAGATAAAATTGTCGATCCCGGGAAAAACTTAGACAATTTGGTTATACGGTCTAAGCAGTAAAAGTGTAGTGGACCGGGAAGAGGAGTAGAAGTTCGACATGGGCTTATTGGATTCTCCTCAAATGAAAAAATGAGTGAAATTATATCACCGTTACAACAGTCTGTTCACTAGAATAATAAAATTATGACTGTCCCGGAAGCAATAATCGCATTTATTGATCTATAATCTAATTAGTCTAAGGAATTCCCTACTCATTCTCAATGATTTGTGTGTAATACAAAGTTCATCATATCACATATCTTAACACGTGTAGGCAAAATGAGGAGTAGTTAAAGAATTCATAATGATCATATGGACAGTGGATGACAAGATATATAAACATTATTACATGACTTGGGTCTCCGACCTTTGGATAATGGCCTTAAAACCAATAGGTATCTGGCGGGTACGAGAAATAATATCATAATAAAATTTTCAAGATAATAATATGTAGACATTGTAAATTAGAGCGTTTTTTTTTGTTTCGGAATCATTTGACGTCAAGATTGGAAACATAAATATCATTTGAACGCGTCAGCATAAAAAAAAGACAGCTAATCGCGCCATGTGTGACGTCAGAGCCACGCCTCCGATTAAGACCGTTGCCGTTGGAATCAAACAACAAATGAATTTGAAGTAATGGCAATACATTCAATAACAAGTTTATGTGTTTTGTTATGTGAATGATCTAAGAAATTATAGTTTATGGACAATGGACAACTAGATCAATGAAAATCAATATAGTAACCGATATAGAATAAATGTCGTTCTTTTTTTGTATTAGTGTCGAATTATAAGGGTATATGTTTATAGAAAAGATAAACAAACCTTACTGACACGTGCTTTGGTTTAGCATCATCCTTGTCACTATCCACAACTGTCAAACTACAAGTGCAAGACAAAAGCGAGAGCCGAAGCACATGTTAATTAAAGTACTGTTTGAATGAAATGAAATTGAATGATAACAATTTATGCTTTAAGAAAAGGCAAGTTAGTGATGTGAATCGTAATTAATAGATATAAGTACATTTCGTTTTCGTGTGATGTTATAATGAATCAAACAAAAGAAGACAAGCAATGCTTTTTCATAAAAAGAATACTAAATAGTTTAAAAACAATATAATAACTTACAAGAAATATTAGATAAGTAAGAGATTACGTATGTTTTTCATTGTTATCTGCCCCCCGCAAAATCAGTGGGTGTTGCTAATGTTGCCATGTTCACTATCAAATTGGCCCCCAACAATATTTACAAATCGTAGTACAAAGACTTTAGTGAAATCATTATGTATATAATATAACTTAACAAAGATAAACTTGTTTTTCATTCGAACACATAATATTTTTATCTTTACATATGGACTTATGGAGGCAGAAGGCGCCGCATAAATTAAATTTGCTATTTTATTATGCAGACGGCATAATAAATATTGCTTCATAAGAATAAAATCAACTGTCCTTCCTACCAGTTATTTCTTTGTTTAAAGCATATTATTTTTTTATACTCGTAAGCAATTAAAGCAATGGTCATCGGTTTGAAAACAACTAGGTATGTCTATTACCTATTATATTTTTAATATCAATATGAGTAGTGATTGCTCAATTTATATCGATGTTTTGAGGACATGTTGATTAACAAAGTGTACGTAGTGTTTCATAACGTACAAATCCACTCAATGGTGGGCGTGTACCGATGTGCTCTGGGTAGTAACATTAGGTACTAGTAACAGATAATGCTGTTGACATGACGACATAATATACATATGATACGATACACGGGACGATCTTTTTCATTTGGTTGATATCTATTATTTTAGTCAGTCAGGTTAATAAAACATTTCTTTCAATGAATCATACATTATATTAGCTCTATTAACTGTTTTGAATAACACACTACGTATAAATATTCGTATGTTTTCAGGTGTTTCTACACAACTTGTATAACTAGGCAGTTATTTCTTTAAATATAACAACAGATTATTAATATTATCTACTTTTTATGTTTTCTTTTTACTTTGTATACTTAGTTACTTTTAAATTGTGCGGACTATTATAAGGACCAGTTTTTATTTCAATACTTGTTCAATACGTGCTTTTTATTTTACTCCATTTATGTCATATTAGTCATTATCAACGAATATAAGTCATTGAAAAGTACATACGACACCAATATTTTCAGAAATATCAAAAGTCTGCAGAAGTATCAGATACTGAAATATTCGATGTATAAAAACTTAAAACTTGTGTAGATCAAGATTAATGAGAAATCTGACAGCCGTCTTACTCACGTTGTTATTTCCATCTAATCTTATCGGATGGAAAGAGGGGTCGCTCTAGGCAGCTACGTCATTTGACCCGATGACTGTAGATCTAAAAGATCTTATTGCTTCACGCACGCATCGCATGTCATGCACGTCACCCATTCAACATGGTACACTTTATATCATCTACCATTATTAAGACATCAACTTCACACAATCGTGAAACACAAACTGATAATTATCTATTCTCAAAGCATCAAAACATTCATAGAAATATTCTCGTTTAAATTAACTAGAGAAGCCTATCATTCGCTGGAAAGAAGCCATTATAATTTCTAATGACATTATTTTTTTCGTTCGCCTCGTATTTCTGTTGAAATACTCAAAAAAACGAGAAATTAGGAAGTAGTCTTTGTATTATTTTGTTACAATTCTATTTTTGATGGAATTATACTTTACTTTTTAGATATTTTGAAAACTGTTAGGTTTGTACTTACAACACACGCAGGTTGCATGGTTGAATTTAAATAACTTGAAATTTTTTATTATTGTTCCTCGCTTTTTCAAATTATTATTCGCTCTTGTCAGACTATCTACCAGTAGTACCTGAATTTACTTGTAACGATTTTTGTGCATTTTGTTTTGGAATTTCCAATAAGATATTGTTTTTGTCGGCACATTCCCGACACAATCATCGACTTATATTCTTACCTGCTCAAGGATCAAGACTTTTAATTTTATAATTAATTCTAGAAATTTGTCGTGAAAGACTACTAGAATCTTTGTATATTATATACTATTGGGTGTTAAAATAGATACTAAAGACACAACTTTCAAACATATATCGTGCTATCTGTCGCAATAGTTACATATTTATCTTTGGAGCACTCGTTCCCGTTTTATAACGTGCATGCGATGAACAACGTGACTCTATCTAGGAAAACTACGCTCAGTAAACGTGTTACCTTTGACTTTTATAGGTACAATTCCTTTTACACCTTTATTAGTAAGACACGGGCTTTTTTGCATTGTTTTAACTGTCAATTATAATTACTAACAGGTTTTTGATGTTCACAATATCGAAGTTTTATTATTGACCAAATAAAATAGCCACAAAGAGATAATAGACATTATTAATACCAAAATGATTATTTTTTTTTGCATTTTTGGTTGATAATTTTTGGCATAATGGCGGTTTTAATAAGTCTATGGCTCTTTGTGGTCGTATTGTCGCAATCGTAACTCGAGATCGCGCCAAAAATAATTACGAATCAAATTTAATGCGAGTTATTAATATTATATTAGTTTTATTTTATGACATTTTGTTTGTAACAAAGACAATTGAGTGGTCAGTTCCCACGCTTCGTCATATGTATAGGCCAATGGTAATGTCAGTTAATATACAATCTAGTATAAAAACCGCAATTTTATTAATTTAGATTCATGCGACGTCAATTTCATACAGTCAGGTAATATACGCCATAAAAGTTCCATACAAGTTAATTAATTTAATGATGCCTTGTTTGAATTTTAGTAAACAATAAGTAGGTACATATAGATACTCGTAATAAAACGTCCAATTAATTTGCATATCTGTTCAGTATCTAAAAATGATGAGACCGAAAACTTAAAGAGAAAAGATTTCTCTACATAAATTATATACAAATAAGTGAACAACAAATACAAAACAAATGGGCACAAATATTTTATTGTTTGAAGCACTAAAGTTGTGCGAAGTAATGAACTTGTAAAATAATAATGGTAGCTGCTCAGACATTCCTTATCCACCTTAAAAACAAAAGCAATTAATTTATGCATATTGTCTTTGAGCCAAATTAAGCTCTCAAGGATCGTTTGGTCTCAGTCGAAGACCTTTTGTACGCAGATGAGGTAAAGCAACTGAAAATATTTATAAAAATAACAAATCTGCACATAAAAGGCTAAAAAAGCATCGGTTTTGTTCTTAAATACTGTGTCTTGACGTTATGAATGTTTGGAATTTTTGCCAAGCGTTTCTCAGTCGACTTAAATGAATTTTTAAAACAAGCGTTTTATTATTTCTTTTGGTTTTGCACTAAAGTGTTCATATCCAAAATCTAAAACAATAAGAGCAGTATTAACAGACCGATTGTATATAAAAATCGTAAATACATTGACAGCGCAACATGTTCTATGTTAGAAACTGTTGTGGGTATTTAAGAAGTACTTTATCGATGTGAGACACACCTCCATCGTTAATCTAAATTTAACGTCAGTGTACGTATTGGTGAGGTCGATTCGTTCGTCGGCGGTCCAAAGTCCATGCTTTCGGGCGTTGCGCGGACGCGAGCAACGCTGTTGAGTACCGCATGCCACGACGTAGGTACTCTGGCGTTTGGGGCCTTGATGACTGTTGTGAAACGAAAGTTTCTGTAATTCAAACTTCTGACATTATTATTTCAATTTAAAATATAATCTGCGAGGAATTATCCTCACAAATGAAAGAGTGCACATATTACAGGTATAAAATTTTGTAGAACTTTCAACAAAAAGGAGACAAAATTATAGTTCGTAATGCATGGAAAATCCATTTCCTGATATCAACTATTCTTGTAGCAAAAGATCACGAATAAGACTCGAAGAAAGGCAAAATCGATTTCACCTATAATATTTTGTTATCATGAAGAATCTATAGCAAAATAAAAACCTAAAAAGTAAGCTTGTCATTTGCAAATGCAACATAATCACAACCATTAGATACCATTAACATTAATTACATGACAGCGGATAAATAGTGGAGACATACGATAAAAAACCACTTCAATATAGACTTGTCGATTTCGGTAGGTATGATGTCATTGTTTGTCAAAGACAAAGGCAACGTTGGAAGGCGTGGCGGCCGTCCGACCATTTTATTGGTCCTTTTGTGCCATATCACTAGCCATAAATGCCACTTGTATAAACCGCTTCGGTCGGTGTAACGACACGGCTTGGTCCTTTAGACATGATGGGTATCGCTGTATGCCGCTATATTTCCAAGTTAGTTTTACTGACTGTATGGTCTTTATACCGTAATCTTGGCTTATCTTTAATAGGAAGATTCGTTGTATCTCTGTATCGCTGCTGAATTTAATGAAACTCATAGGTGGACCTTGATCTAGTCAGTGCTTGATATATTAACTATTTTAAGCTTTATCAATATGTGTCATCTATTAACTGATGTGATACTGAGAATTTGTGCAAATATTTACTATCCTTGTATTCATTATTATTGATATTCCATTTTAATTTTATCATATCCCACTTAACATGATTGATTCTCATACTGAAGAAAATAGACTTAAGAAAACTTGCATTTGTTTATAATTGGTATAGGATTGCTTGAATAAACTATTATTATCACTGTGACCCGGACTCTCAACTAAGGTTAATGTTACCGATTAATATTTAGCTGACGAACGTCTGTGGCAATACAATTAATATTCTAGACAAATCTAACTTTAAAATGTAGGTTGTAACGTATTGGAAATTTAATAGAACACGCCCACGAACGCTTGTTAACTAACGTTAATGACTGCAATAATGTTTGACTTTTCAACGAAGTCACTAGATCTGACATTATTATGTTTCATGTCTATTTCAGAATAATGTGAATGAACATTTATTCTTAAATCACTTAAACATAAGTACTTACTGTGTAATTTGTTACTATAGGGAGCTCCCAATATTTCTGAAATAAATTAATTCAACTTATAATTGTTTGTTATTGTTTTAGCTACGATGCGCTCACGCCGCATCAGCCAGTTTGCTCCACTGCTCATTGCGCTGGTGGGTCTACCAGCGCGTGGCAAGAGCCAGCTCGCGCACAGGCTCTCCAGGCATCTGAATTGGAATGGAGAGAGCACGAAAGGTAACTAATCTGTTTGAAGTAGGTAGTTCATGTTTATAGTGTAGCTGTTCTTCTTCGTTTATACTTCAAAATAAGACAGAGGATTATTACATAGTTCAAAACAACCTAATATTCTTAATTACGGAATTTGTGACTGGAGTTTTGGTCCTTTGTCCAAAACATACAATTAAACTCAAAATTCTTATTTTGTTTTTAGAATGTTCTACATACATAAACACTATTCCCAATTGGATGATATTTTAATTAATATCTACGTAGGTCCTGTCACATGGTGTATATAATTTATCAGTTAACGGTTGTTGGAACTCTTTGTACACTGGCAAATTGCTTAGGCTTTAATTATGATCTATTTGTTGTCTAGTAATTTACAGTCTATTAATAAAGTTGTATTGTAATGTTATTGTATACGCTTTGACGTCATTTCAATTGACTTCTCACATATGTCGACGTAACTTTAGATCTCGAGATTAACAACGTTGTTGGAGACTTATAACTTGTTTTTTTTTTTATCTCCTTTTCTATCAAAGTGTCTCGTAGATTAGGATGTATATAAGATATAGGAAGTTAATTAGCCTTGTGGTGGTCTATTTTGGTCTTGGTATTAACTACAAGCTGGTTGAACCGCATCGGCTTTGCAACTCAACCAGATTATAAAAAATAACTTTCGACGCCATGGAAGTTATTAAAGATATCAACAAATCTACTCAAAAAATGCTCGTAAATTGCGTTTTTCTATAAGCACTCATACGTGAAAACTCGAATAAAATTTGTTCAGTAGTTACGGGAAAAAACATCCCGAGACAGATTAATAAACACGCGCAGCGGGGAACTTCATTTTAAACTAGGTGTAGATATTATTAGAGATTTTAAGATTAAAATAAAGTTCAATCTTATGCTACTAGGTAAAACTTGATTGATAGCGTATGACAAACTTTTTACGATGTACGAGAAGTTTCTGTGATATGTCACTATAACTAATTCTTCCTGGTGATAAAAATCATAAACATATACGTCTGGGTTTGTTAAAACCAAGACGGTGACTTACCAAAAAAGGATCGCCGAATATTTTTATTGGTTATACCTTTATGATAAGATAGATTTCGATACTTACTAAGGGATTCATAAATTAATTAAAAGGGTTCCGCCGAATGACAAAGCTATCTCAAAAGTATAATGAAGAAACGAATCACAGTAATTTATTCACTAAATTAAAACATATGTGTTGTTATTGTTGATTATTTTTGAAATTGTAAGTATATCGACTTAGTACCTACCTATAAATCCTAATAAACTATTTTACTGCCATATTTGAATATCGTGCCATTCACGAAGTGTATATAAAAGAATATTTACACACCAGTTAGAGAATGTACAATAAATAAAATAAGCATATATCGTGTCTTTAGGTACATATTATTCCAGCCCTGACCTAGATTGCAATGTGAGTCTCGTCTCGGAACACATGCCTCGGCCTAGCGAGTAAGAATATCTTTAAACTGTAATGAATTACTGATTTGATACTATAACGGCTTCATCAAGATAAAATTGACCCTAATTGAGGTACCATGAGAATCCCAGTCAAGGAATTACATGACACAGCTTGTTTCCCCATCTTGCTTTTAAATATTGTTTCTATTATCTACCTATTGCATAATATGTGACAAACGTAACCATATTATGCAATGTAGGTATATTATCACGGTCAAAATATTATTATTTATTTGAAATGGTATAGCAATATCAATGTAAATAGTAACTAATCACCTAAAATCTAATAACCTAAAATTGTGGCTCGTAGATATTGTTGGAACATAAAAACTATCATTAATGCCTATTTAATTATTCAGTGTCCATTAAAAGATTATTTTAAACAATGCATTATGCCATGCACGAAATTAAAAAGTTCTTTCGTGACAATAATGTTCTTGAACATATGCAAACTTATTTCTAAACATAGCTTTACCTGTGTAGGCACGTTAGAAAACTTGTTATGCAAGCGTTACATCATTCGCACCTGGTAGTTTCCTTGGCTTGTCAAACAAAGCAGTTATTGTAATAGAACTGAATGGTAAATCTAAGGTAAATAAAATGAGGGTAACTATAATATTATAAACAATAGAGAAACTTATTGAAAACATATCCAAGGCACGGGCACGTGGCTCTTTCCGCAAAGGAATGTAGACATGAGGACCAATAATTTGTCATTTCTTTAATATAAATAAACTTTGTTTAGCTACTGTAACTATAGATAAATTACCGGTTAAATTCGTCTATGGGTGTGGAGACCACAGGTTTATTAGGGTCAGGACCATTTACATTCAGGCGTTTTCATGCTTCGGAAGAAAGTCGTAGTTTTTGTTAAAATACAGAGGACTGCGAGCGGCTTGAATAACTTTAGAGCTAGAGTTTCAGAAGTAATGTTTGTCACTATGGTCCTTTGATCATTACGATTTCTACCAATGTCTCATAACTCCTTTCGCTTCCAGTGTTCGACTGCAGTGAGTACCGTCGCCGCCATATGGCGTTATACGGCAGCCATGATATTTTCCGCGCAGACAACGCGCAGGGCTCTGCTATCCGTCGCCAGAGTGCCCGCGAAGCTGTGCAGGATGCCGTACTTTGGCTCAAAGATGGAAACAGTGTCGCTGTGAGTACACTTTTATATATCTGTTTACTAGCTCCCTGCGTCTTTTATATGTATGATTAGGTATGAAGTATTTTTGAAGTAGTGATTAGGTACTTGCACGATCGAGGTTCGTGAGCTGATGTCGATTTTTCCTTTTACAAACAATATTCATGACTTAAGACTAAGACTTTTGACTTAGAGGTTAAGTGATTCGTGGACCTTTCAGCTATCGTCAATGAATACTTTTTCAGTTAGGTATTACCAACAATAATTCAGTTACCGTACCTACCTAAGAAAAAGAAAATAAATAATTTCCTGTAAGCGTGAGTTTTTAAATATCAATAAAACGGTTTCATATCACGAACAGTTTGCGTACATTAATCTAGCGTAAAACACGGAACCACAACATCAAACAAAAACATTTACGTAATCCGCGATCGAACCCGGAAACCTGCTAAGTGCCAAGGACGCAGATGGTCTGATAAATCTAAGTTATATAGAATCGTCATATTAGTTATTTGAACATGTAGTACATGTACTACAGATATACTATTGGACATGTCCACTAGTATATCTGTTTCCCGTTAGGGTGCATATACTGAATTTCATTGTGAAGATCCTGATACACCTTTATCGCCTCAACAGCGTTTATTTAACTCCTCGTCCAGTCTTGTCGTTTTGGGGTCCTTATAAATGATGTGTGCCGTTTTCAATTTTTTAAACCGACGAATCGAATACATGGTTTAAATTATGATTGTGTAAATCTTGCTTAAGTACCATTTTTACGATTGATTGGACGAATGATTGTGTTTTGAACGTAATTGTAGGAAATAATAGGTACGGCACGTGAACGTGTATGGCCAATCACGTCAATATTTTGCCTTAATTTAGTTGAAAACGTTTAAATGAGTGTTATATATTCGTTAATTACCTGCTGATTAAATAAAGACATCTAATTTGATGTTAAAGGTTATAAGGTTGGCACTATTGGACATTTAATTGTGTTAAACTATATTGCTAAATGTACTCGTATATTATGTACATATTGTCGTGTAATATATAATAGGAGAGCTTATCGGTGGCGGTTACCACCAACAACAGCATTCCCAAAGAGGGTTGACGTCAGGCAGGCGGCAGGTCATAAAACATAGCCAAAACTTTAGCAGCATGCCAGATGCTGCGCCGACCCCAAATAAATTGGGTTAAGGACATAGGGACGATGATGATGATTGTCGTGTAATAGATGAAATATAAATAAATTGTTCACAACAGGTATAACAAATGTTTATTATAGAAACTATGATTCAGTAAGATTTAGCTTATCCATTCTTATTTTTAGGAAGCCAGCGATTTATCACTCTTATAAATACTCGATAAGATACGATGACACTTTGAATAAGGAAGATTACTAAAAATACATATTTAATTATAGATTCTCGACATATTATTAAGTCTCCACAAATTTTCTATTGATTGCTTACAAATGTTTTTAATTTGATATTAATAACATTATTAACGCTTATAAATCTTTCGAAATAATCAAAGAATACTTGGGCAGGTACTCATAAATCATTGAGTAATGAATTGTTTATTACTTTAGAGATAAATACAAACCATAGACATAAAGTTCATCCGGATAGCAAGTATTTACGATACACAGTAGTCGAAACTTGCACATAAAATCTACAACAGCATTTAATTATTTTTAATCATAGTTGTTCTCTTCCAGATATTCGACGGCACGAACATCACGAGGGAGCAACGTCGGGAGCTCAGCGAGTACTGCCTCTCTGACATGCGCTTCAGGATCCTATTCATAGAGTGCGTCTGTGAGGACCAAGAACACCTCGAAAGAAACATCATCGAAATCCTCCACTACTCCGCTGACTACAAGTCCATGAGTGAGGAAGAGGCTGTCGATGATCTTAGGAAGAAATTGGAGCACTACATGCGGCAGTATGAGCCTATTGATGCAGAGCTGGAGACAATCAGCTTCGTCCGCGTAGAGAATATGGGCGAGACAGTAACAGCACACAGGGTGGCTGGGCAAAAGGAGTCGGGCATTTTGGGATACTTGTCGGGAATGAGAGGCCTGCCGCAGACATTGTACTTTACTAGGGTAAGCGTGCTTATTATTTACTATTTCTAACTACCTTCAAACTCAAGCTTGTTCAGCTCGAGCTCCTTTGATGACGCGAAAAAGTGACGAGTCAAACAGTTTTTACATAATATTACCCGATCCAATGCGATTTCTGCGGGTGTAGGACTTCGGTAACCTTATTTGATCCTAGCATGCGCTTGTTTATGAGATTTGTTTACGTAACAACATCTACTTTATGTTAATTCTCAGTAGATGATCGTTTTATCGCTGATTCATATACTTACTTACGTGTAAAATAGTGATAGATCATGACTTCTAGATAGTAGTCTTAGACAAACATGTTTTCCTGTGTCCATGTTTATTTTGAGCGTCAAAGTGGCGCGAGGTTGCCATTTTCGAGGCACGTGGAGTCGGTCAATAAACAACCTTACAAGTCCAAGCTCTGTTTACAATAACATGGAAATGGCGGATGCAGTAGGACATAAATATGAAGTTTTATGTAAAATCATGGAATTTTATGTATATTAGCGACGTGTTAAATCCCCAAATTGATGTTGTTGTGCTAGCAGCTGCAGATTCTGCTGGACGATAGAGATATCCGTTGTTTGCCCCAAATGATCACCGTATTATATAAATTATATTACGAACATATTATCACACAGAATCCGCCATTGTTGATGGGATTCATAGTATAACGCCTGTGTCGCACACGGCGTCACGTTACATAATACAAGGTCTAGCATTAATAATATCGCATTTAATCCCTAATCTGTGCCAAGTGCGTCAGCTATGCTGGCCTATTAGGTACCATTACACGCTTTTCAATTCATGGTTTTCCTGATATTATTAATAAACACAACCATAAAAGGTCCGAACGACAATTTGGATTTTTTTGTCAATTAGCCCCTAAAATAAAAGACTTAATGTTAACACGGAAATATGCAGTCAAGTTCCTCAAAAAATAAAACTCTGCATATTTATGTAAACAATTAAAAGAACCGCAATCCGGAATTTTTAGTGCAACGACAAAGCATGTCGACACAAGCCATTGTGTTTGTGCTGAAATTCGGCGCATCATCGGCTCGTGTTTTTCGAAGTATGTTCTGTGCTAAAAATAAACTACTAATTATAAATAACACCTTATTCAAATAATTAATTTCTTACCCTTTATTCTCACAGCACGGTGAGAGCGAATACAATGTTCTGGGCCGCATCGGAGGCGACGCATCTCTCTCTCCCCGCGGTATTCTCTACGCAGGCGCACTGGCCGGCCACATCAATGCTCTCAGCTGTCGTGACCACATGACTGTGTGGACCTCCGAGAGGTGGCGTACCAAGCAGACAGCAGCTGACATTAGGGCGCCTAAGAGAGTCGTCAGGGCGTTGAATGAATTGGATGCTGTAAGTACTTTTATCTATTCAATAGGCATGATGACAGATTTTGAAATCCCCTTTTATAATGTAGGAACACGTCTACTATATCCGAAAAACACATTATTTCAGCAATAAATTAAGTTTCAACGCAAATGATTGCATTTTATTTAACTAATATGATTTAACCGCGAAACGCTGCTGGGTGTCATGGCGCCGTTTTGACGTCATGCCTCAGCATATTTGACATAAGTTGAAACCATAATGTACGGTGATAATTGACGTTTGACTGAAGCGTTATTGACGTTATTCGCTGTTATTGACGTTTCAGTAAAATGGCCGATAGCAGCATTTTAAACTTTTATTTTATTGTAAATCTTATTAATTAAGATTAATAAGATTTACAATAAAATAAAAGTTTTTAATAAAACTAGGTAATTTTTTAGAATCCTTTTTACCTATATTTACCTATAAAATCATTTATTCGTTGGTTCTTCAATACTGTCATCATGCCTATTCTTTTAAACCAGCAGCTTTGTGTAACGTGTAACTGAAAAGTACGACAGACGGACAAGAAAGATCCAAATGCGAAATATCCTTCCAAAAAAGACGTTACCTTTAGTGCATTATAAGTTTGATTGCATAGTTTTTGTGGCTGTTTCGTGCAGTGACTTGTCATTTCTTTTTCAATACCGAATAATCTTTTTTACTATAAAATAAATCTAAAAATAATAATTTTGTTGTCATCAAATAACGAGCCAGTTATTTTGGAACGTTAACTGGCCCTGGCACTTTTTGCTGACACATCAAATATTCAAAGATAATATCTAAATGCCTTCGTAACATTAGTTATTAAAAGATAATCGGTTATTAAATGAATATTAGTGTTTACTTCAGTAGTAAACACATTATTATAGTATTATAAATAGTACAAAGGAGCCAAATCTATTCAAAGTTATCTGCGTTGAAATAAACATGATCGACGCGATAATAACTTAATTACGATAGATAATTCGGAAAAACAAATAATTTATTTTATTTAGGTAGTTCGGATAACTATCATTATTAGGTACCTACTTAAAACCTTTTAAATAGGTATATAAAGAAAACGATTATAAAGCTACCAGCTAATATACCTTGGTCCTTGTACACATTTTTTATAAGCCACGGGTCAATAACATAAAGTAACATGCCAAAAATACTCGCTCACAAATATCATATTTATTAATACATTGCTGGGTAGGTACAATCCTGAGTATTTATAATTAAATATTTTTTGGGTAACTAAGCTTTTGAATATTTAGATCTAAAAACTGTTTACCCGATACTGGTTTACCTACAGTACCTAATTCAGTGCTAACTTTAAACTTTCGCGATCAGGGCTGGCCACCCAGACTCAGATTTAAAGGTCCTATATTTTTATTTCAGTTCTTATTCAAATATTTTTTATTTCAATTATGAAAAGTCAAATCTAGGTGTACGGTTACAAGGCGTTGACGTCTCGTACGCAACCATTCAATATGATATAATATCTACCTTTTTAATTTCAAATCCAATAAATGGGTATTCTTTTTCAACATCACAGTGATTGATAACGGCTCCGAAAAGGTTTGAATATGTCACTCCAAAACTCGGCTTCTTGCCTAATTAATTAACCGTTATCATCCAGATTTGATCCAGAGATTAGGTACCATTTTATCTTTTCTAACTTATTCAACATAAGACGTAAATAAGATGTTAATCTTATTTGTTATCGATTGGGATTTCACGTGGTCAATTGAGTATTTATCATTTATAAAATCATTTTTGTTTACCACGCAACACTTAAAAAGTAGGTACCTACTCTAAAGGTAAATTAACAATGCTGACAGCATACAGGGTTTCCCGAAAATCAACGTCAACTTACAACGGATTTTGAAAATAATTATTCTTCCAGCAAAACGTTTAAATCGTGGCGTATTATTTTAAGCAAATTTTTTATATGTACAAAATAAATATATATATAATTTCGTTTATGTTGTCCATTATTTATAGTACATTTAACGTTTTGACAAAAACGCATCTGCCATAAAACTTGACATAATTTTAACGATCGACCTTACGATCAAAATTGGATAGTTGACAACATTACGGCGACGACCTATTACAGAATCCACAAACAAATTATTAAAGTCACACACTTGGCTACAGCCGTAGCTGATTTACTGCGTACGTCCGCTTGACCTATACATATCCAATGACGTCATTAGATAGGCAAATAATTATCGTATTGGAAAAGTACTATCACATAAATCGGAATTTTCAAATAGCGAATTCTATTTGTTGAGTTTGTCACCTGATGTCACCAATTGTGAGTCAAAGATAATAAAATCGCAACTTTGACAATGAACTGATATAAATAGGCTTACGGGTTGTTCATTCATTTTAAACGCAATCTGAATTATTTGTGATTGTTACATGTAATTGATGATTTAAAATCAAAGAGTTGTAAGAATTGCTCCGGCGATGTAATGTTTGAATATTAATAGACTCGGGTCATAGACATCGGACATATCTAACAGACTACCCACGCTTTTTATTCAATTTGTCGTAATACTAGGAGACTACATCTTTATTATAGAATGTTTTTAATACAAAATTATAGGTACCTACCTACTGTTCAAAATAAAACGCAATTAGTGCCAAATTAATAATCAGAATGATTAATTATAGGTACTCACCATAACTTGCTCACGTGTATTTCAACGAGATAGTAATAAATTATATCTAGACATTAAAAGGAGTTGAATTCAAATGTGAAATTATCATGCCTTCTATGAACTGAAAAACAATCTTGTTTCTTCAGTTTTTTGCCATACGCATATATGTCATACGTATAAATCCGGGTAGTCATGCAAAAAACCACACATACACCGACGAGTGTCTGAGAGACTAATTATCATCATCATTTTCCTGCCCTTGGTGCAGGTGCAGTACCTCTGCTGTCATCTCGATAGTGACGACCTTTCTAGTCATAAAATCTTTTACATAGTCCATCCATATTTTCCTCAGTCTTACTCTACCCATATAGCCATCCACATTCATAACCAAAATTGTCATGTAAATAACATGACAAACGATTTCCACACAACTTCTCGGTCACTGGCACCTCTTTCAGACTTCCTCTTAGAAACTCCTTTTTAATTTTATTCATCCACATCATTCCACCCACCCATATTAAAGTTCGAATATAAAATAATTTCCTTTTTAATTTCGACAGGGCATCTGCGAGGGTTTGACATACGAGGAGATGCAGGAGCGCTTCCCTCAGGAGTTCGCGTGGCGCGACCAAGACAAGCTGCGCTACCGGTATCCGTGGGGCGAGTCCTACATCGACATCATGACGCGACTCCGACCAGTCCTGTCGGCCCTGGAGGACGAGCATAACGTTGTGGTGGTGGGACACCAGGCCGTACTCAGATGCATGCTAGGATACTTCTTGGATGCTAAGCTTGGTAAGAGTCTATAAAATACGTAACGTTCTCGATAGCTTGTACTTTGTAGAGTCGAAAACATCAGCTTCTCGGTCACGTTGGTTTCACTTAAGTATAGATAAGAGATTGACCTATTTACAGAGATGGTTGAAGCGTTTAATCTGTATATTAATAATACTAAATTAATAGAACAAATTTACCAAAATCAGTAACCGTGTATACGTTCTTAATTTTGTCCTTTATTTTAGTCATTGACAAAAAAGATAAGATGGATGATATAATGATTGTTGTCTAGTCTATGATTGTATATATTTGGATTTCTTTATACAAGTTTCCTTGAACAGCTTGAAACTCTAAGCATTGTAGTATCCCATGTCCTAATCTTCCATCTGCCTACTTCCAGATGAGCTGCCGTACATGAACGTGCCACTCCACACCATCGTCAAGCTGACGTCATACGGCTACAAGTACAAGGTGGAGATGATCAAGCTCCCCGTTGAATGCGTAGACACACACCGCATGCAGCCCAAGGTAAGCGTTCGATACTTGACGATTACTATTTATTAATAAACTCATTACTGATTTAAAAAGTTGGTCTGGACCATCCTGCTTAAAATCACCACAAAATACAGAACAAACCTGTAATACAGAATATTTGATGAAACACCATTTCTGAGCAAACAAAATTTCATTCAAATACAACTGCTATAATAAAACAACTTTTAACCGGATTAATCGCGTGTATTATTGGTTTTTTGTTTTTCCTGACGTTTCGAACACTTTGCAGCGTTCGTGGTCGCAGGAGGACTAAGGTGTCAGGTGTCTCAACAGTTTATTTAAAATTATTTCAGTCTACCGTACATATAATTGATATTTTCATAAAAAATTGTGTTCGAAACGTCAGGAAAAACAAAAAACCAATAATACACGCGATTAATCCGGTTAAAAGTTGTTTTATTATAATGTGTAGTGATCGCGCAAACCTAAGACATTACTATACAACTGCTATTTTATGAAAGCATGAAATAACTTGGGTCTTTTTTACCCATAAGTCCTCTAGCTATTTGGATGCAAACGGCCAGGAAGTGCCTACCCGGACAACTATGTCTTTAGTATTATTGACGTCATTATCGTTCTAGATTTCGCACGTGGCATCAGTTTAGCTACGGATAGTTAGACTGTTATTTTATTTCCATTGCCAAACAATTTCAAAATGACCTGGGACAGTAGACATCTGGTTACGTACGTAACTTTACAACCGCATATCAGAGAAGGTTTAAATTCCTGACAAGTTCGACATGCCGAAAATTATGTTGACATAATTGCCAAATTGTTATGATAGAGTATATTACGGCTTCTAATATAAATTGATTATCATAAGAGCTAAGCAAGATGTGACGGGCAATGATAAGAGTGTAGTCTGCACTGCCACCAAGTGGATTGACATATGACCTTGTACAATTCAAACTCCACTTTTGTTATAAGTCGGTATAGCTCATATGTATCTAAAATCATGTTGGTGCATTTGCTAGTATTCCTCCAACTCAACTAGTTTATCTTAGTCTCTGTACACCAGTTCCTTCACGTGCTAGGTAAATCAGGTTGCCACTGCTAATAATTTCTGTTCTGTTATGGCCTTCGCATCTATTTACAAATGATTTAAACAGTGTCTGTGGTGTGTGAAAGATACAAATCCTACGTAACATTTCAACTTAAAAATAAAGGCGGTCATAGACATCGGCTCTATTATTAACTTGCGTAACAAAAAGGATATTTACCTTTATATTTTTAAAACGCATTAACGCATACGTACATTAGTTCTAATGTAGGTATAATAGGTACCTAATAATATCTGTTAGAAGCATCAATTATTTATTTGAGATCAATCCATTACTCCAGATTAATTTCGTTTACAAACGAGGTTGTAGGATGAAATACAAGCCGCTGCTGTCTCATGTTGTAAAAAGTATCATATAGGTGGTTTTATCGTCTTTGATACATACCTATATAGTTTCTATGTCGTGTTAGGATTGCATCTAGAGAATTTAGAATAAAAAAGACACGAAATTAGAAGTTGGCAAGCACCAAGAGCACATGTGTGCAGTACACGTGAGAGATCGTATATATTACAAACATTTCCAGTTCTTACATGCATATATACATATATTATAACTATATTTATATAATGATGTACCTACTGCCTACACCATTATAATTACCTTGAACTTTGTATAAAGTCCAAAAGGTAATCTTTTTGTTGAAATACTTTGTTTGATTTTTTGTGAGCTCACTGCACTGCCTTAAAAAGTTGTTATCATCATAATCTGGCACACAGTCCATATCTTTATAAATACTTGAGATAAAAAAATATCTAATTTACTTAAGTTTTAATTAGATCAATATGCCTTGTTCTTTTTTATAATTTAAATAAATTTTTTGTACATCCTATCTGACTACCTCTGCTGCGAAGAAAAGCCGAAACAAACTCAGAGGTTACAGTCTCTTTTAAAGTCCAGACATCAGCATATAAGGCTATGTGACCGTATCAGGTAGGGCGTCTGGAGTGGCCTTTTGAAGAAAGAGCCGTAGCAGTTTCAAGTTGACCTGTCCTTACTGACGGCACGTATGCATCGTGTAGCTCGACCATAATTAAGGGAACTCAACGACCACGATACCAGATCGGCAGGACATTGGCGTAAGCCAGCTAAAATACTCAAAACCACCAGACAGTTACGAATCATGATATAAAACTACTTATCCTATACGATGCTCACATTTTCATTGAATTAAAGACATGTAGAGTCGGTGTACCTATTAAAGATTATTTTGTCAAAGCGGAGGTTACAGTAATCGAACTTGTTGATATGTTTATCACCACTTTTTCTCAGAAAATACTAACTATGCCTACTATCTGTTTAATTACCAACAGATGTTCCTCTTATCTTAAATAAACTTTATGCTAATTATGTCATACAAAAATGCTATAATGTAATCTTGCCATTGTTACAGAACTGCTCGATTAACAGGACGACAGATGACGCCCTTGTCACAGTTCCATCTCACTACGACACGCTCCCATCAAACCTCTGGCAGGCTCCGACGGAGGCGCAACTTTAGGCTTCACGCCTGGGCTAGCGAGTTTCGCTGCCCAACTTACCGTAGCAGCATTACCTGGGCAAATAGCCCCCGGACCCAAGGTCTAGCAGTCCACGGATGTGAAAAACCATGGACTAGGAGAGTACGCCACGCCAAGTGTTTCGGGAGTCATCTAGCGATCTCTATAAAGAAAGACTGGTGTGAGTGACCCTTCACCAATGTTTGAATGTGTGCACGCCGTACAATAGCCAATTATAATTTTAAGCATAGATTAATTAATTTCTCTTATTATTATTTTAAGCCAGTGTTGCCAGACACGTTAATAGATCTGTTTAAGCTCAATTGAATTCGTACAAATATAAATTTAGAAAAGTGATGAAGCACGCTGTGTGAATCTTCCATCTTATTAAGACTGAACGTGGAATTATACAAAAACATATTTTTCTTTAGATTCATAATAATTTTGTGTTCTTGTTTAAAAGTAGGTATGAACTAGCTCCCTATTATTATAAATATAACTCCTTTATTCATAAACGTGACGCTTACGCCCCATGGATGCTTCGATATACTTATTTTATTTCTGTATAATATTCTTATGATAAAATGAGACAAAAGTTTTGTTTAATTATGCGTTTATGGATAAAAGGGTAAGAAAAGTAAGTAGCACGTAAAAGTATCTATCCAAGTTAATAAATATACTAATGTTTTAAGTTGTACTGTAATGTTATTTTGTGAATTTAACTTTAGTTACTCGTAAGCCGGGATTTCTTTCGCAATCTTACGATAAATAAAGGTTTTGTGCTATCTTGCTTACTTAAGTTCTACTTTTACGGTGAAAGTAATTAAGTACCTACTTTTAGTTCAATCTTTAAAACTCGGAAGTACTTAGAGGGATAGATTTGTTGTAATTACTTATAGGTAATGTCTACGTAAGCCCGACGGGCAAATCCTTAGGATATTGTTAGTATTATGGAGTCAATTAGGATAGACTGACCCAGTTTAATTTGTAAGTCTCATTAGCAAAATTATGACACGTGAAATTGAAATAATTTCAACTGTCTTGCATGTATTTTTATAATAAATATAATGATAATACAAGATTGTTTCATTGATAAGCACAGGTCTATGACCGGTTTAAGCCAAAGGTTCAGTATGGTTTCCAAAGGTATTTTAAAAAGAAGCATATTAGCCAAATACTTGAGGACCAAACTAATACTTAATAAAAAATAATAAAAGATGTTTAACGAAGTAGACACAATAGTTAAACAATTGACATGGCACCACATTCCACATGTGGTACATGGGACTGTAAACCGCTTAATTGAATATATTTTGGTGTGTATGTAAACAAATAGGCAGCTATCTACCTACGTTGATGTGTAGGACCTACAAACCTTGGCAAGCCCTTAGATCAACTGTACCGAAACCCTCCTAATTAATCTTCCTCATTACTGGCCATAAAAAGCTTTGGTAATGATGTTTTTAACTGACTACTAGCCTCTGCTATTACTCCGACTATTGATAATGATGAACTAGTGTCTTGAACAGCGACAACAATAAAATATGGGACGCTGGAGCTACGTGGTTCTATATCCGAGTAGATAAAAATGCAAAAGTTATTAACCGACTCAGACATCTCTTAGTACATACCACAAAAACGGCAAACGGAAGGTGAATTGTGTCTTATACCTTCCATTTGCGATTGAGCGTAGCTAAAATTTTGCCCAGGTTGGTGCAATGGCGCCAGGATTTTTTCCAGGGGATACTTATAACATTGGCGTAGGATTGACTGAATATCTACCATCCACTATTCGATTCAACCTAGCTTTTTACAATTCAGTTGGGGCGGATTCCGGTCTAACCGGATGTAGCTTACTGGGTAATGCGAGCCACCGCCCATCTGGGATCCACAATCCTGTTAAATAACATTGATTATAATGGGTAACGTTATTCATTTTTTACCGACTTCCAAAAAGGAGGAGGTTATCGAGTCGGTTGTTTTTTTTTATGTTTGTTACCTCCGAAACCGTAATTTATGAACCGATTTGGAAAATTATTTTTTATTTGAAAGGATATACTTTCAGATTAGTTCCATTAAAATTTTATGAAAATTGTTTTGGTATTCAGGATATGTCTTTGAAAAAGCATTAACGCATGCTTAGCGAACTCTAAAGTTACAATATTAAATGGAAAAAGAATACGGTCGCGAACAGGATTCGAACCTGCGCCTCCCGGATAGATACTCCAGGCGCTCTGACCACTAAGCCATCTCGACCTCTGGTCAGAGGTCTGGTCAGAGGGTTTATTGTTTTGGTAGTTTGGTATTTATATCAAAATAACTGAAAAATAATATGTCGTCCAAGTAAACGAAATGGTGTATTTTGCTTTCTTGTGACTTTCCAGTGGTGTTTACGGTCTCTAGAATAGTTCTAATGAACTGCCTATTTTCCAGCTTCATCATCAGATGATGATGATGAAACCGGAAGATAAGCACCGGTTTTTTTTTTGCTATTTAATACTTTTTAGTGTATACCCGCATTCTCAAACGTCTCTTTTTACACGACTGCCCAAAAAAAGGAGTGTATCCAAGTATGTTTCTGAGTTTCTTTACCTATTCCACCATAACTTCTAAATACCTGAACTGATATCGATCTATGGGATATCGTTAGAATCCTTACATTGTCCTGTGAGTAACATAGGGAAGTCAGGTTTTTTTTTTTTAATTAATTTCTTCTTGTTTTACGCAGTTCACTACTCTCTTTTGAAATAGCCTCAGATCTAGATTTCCTACTTTGATATAGGCGTTTCTCCCCTTCTTTGCTCGTCTCAATTAAATGGCCCTGTCTCATATGGACAGCGCGTTGAGTAGGTCTACCCATATTCACTTCCGATAAATCAGTTATGGAACGCAAGGTTCACTAAAAAGTAAGTAATAAAATATTTTTTAACAAAAATAAGAACCGACTCCAAAAATCTTTCTGATACGTAAAAATGCACTAAAAAGTAAAAAATTAATTGCATTATTTACTTACTTCAATTTACATACTAATATTTTTTTTAAAATAGGATTCTGAATAAAAACAATTTATTGGGACAATAATATACAATTATAATTTTTTTTGGAGTCGGTGCCAGCAAAGGTTAACAAACGTGTAAGTAAATTCATCAAGTAGTGTATTACTTAACTAAGCTGTCGCTTTAGGCAGTTGTTATGTTCATTTGTAAATAGGTTCAATTAGGTATTGTTATATTATCGTAATAATATTCCTATAAATATACTTTGCAAACATTTTAAATATTATTAAAGTTTAGCTGGCACCGACTCCAAAAATAATAATAATTGTATATTATTGTCCTAATAAATTGATTTTAACCAGAATCTTCTAAATTTAAAAAAAATATTTTTATGTAAACTGAACTAAGTAAATAATGTTTTTTTTTTACTTTTTAGTGTTCTTTTTTTTTTGTTAAAATATATTTTATTCATAGTATAGTTCATTGCTTTATAGTAAGCCCGCCCACTGCACTCACGAGGAAAATTAAACTCATCTGGTTAACCCTTTAGTATATAAAAAAGTTACCCCTTAAATCATTGTCCTATAAACGTCTCATAGCTAAAACGTGTCTCTAACGTCCCATTGGCGTTGAAGTATTAAGTATAATTTACGAATCGTTTAAAGAACGTAACTTTTTAGTCTATTCATGGCCGTACAAATAGACAAATATGTATTGACTGTTTATGACTGTTATTTGCTATTCGCGGTCCGGTGATCTTCAATGTCTTTACGTACATATACTGCATTATTATGTACAAGTGCCGTGATGGTCCAGTGGCTACAGGCCCGCCTCTTCAGCCACCAATCTACCAGTGTAGCTTTTTCAATGTCATCAAGTACTTTCTTAGTTATTTTTTATATTGATAAAACCATTTATTTTAGAAAGATGGAGATATGCCTATGGAGTTTCTTGCCCGTTCTTCTCTATAAGATTAACGCCTTGGAACCGTGCACCTAGCTTTGAATTTTCTTAAGTGCCTGTAATATGTTCTATTTGAAATTAAAATATTTGAATTACATAGGCATACGGTGAAGGGAAACATGGTAAGGGAACCTATGGTCTGAAATAGCAAACCCACAGTGAGCTAGTGTGGTGATTAATGCTCGTGCCAAAAGAGGTTCTTGTCTTTCAGAGGGTTAGTACCAGGCTGGTTTTATTTTAATTTATATATATTATACTAGCTGTGCCCCGCGGTTTCACCCGCGTATAATAATAATTATATTATAATTAGCATAAGTTACTCCTTATATAGTCAGCTGCCTGCCAGTAAATCTTAATAATCTTATCAGAATCGGTCCAGCCGTTTCGAAGATAAGCCGGAACAAAAACAGATTTTTAGACATAAGCATGTTGCAAATAACTGTATGAGCTTAAAAGAAAACTATTACGTATTTTGACATTGCAAACAGACACTTAAATTTTATTTATTTGATTTGCTGATGACAAAACGTACACAATACACACAAAAATACAAAGGCACTGCTTATTTTCCGCAACAAATCTGCAAAAGGAAAATTTAACACAAGACATGCTGTCTTTTCCCAAAATGTCACCAACACCACCGTGTACCGACCCTGCTTGGAGTTCGGACTCGGCTTCGGCCCAGAATATAAATTCGTACCCGGCTTCGGCCTTTTTACTACCATCACATATCAGTTACCGTGATAGAATCGATCATGCGTAAGGATACTTCTTTTCTTTCTGACGGCGCAGTCGGTGCATGTTCGAAAGATCGGCTAGTGCACCGCATTTCGAGTGTTCAATTCCCGAACACAACAAATATTTGTATCATCTAGAAGGTCTCGGTGAGTGATTTTAGTGGCTACACAAGGTATGGGGCAATGTTTTGTCTGCGTATATAGGTGAATTTTTGAAGTGGACGTGGTTGGCCATATCTGAAACTAAGTACCTATAAGGAAAGCAAAAAGTTCCCAACTTTGATGATTACTAAAACTGTAACATTGGTTTTAGAAAAATCTGTTTTCTTAGTCTAGAATCGAAACACGTAGAATTTGAAAAAAATAAACGTTCTGTATTATATGTACACCATCGGGTGTTGCTAAGGGGATCAAATTCTGGGAAGTAATGAGGTACAACAAACTAAAGGGGCTAAATACTTCAGGCGCTCTGACCGCTAAGCCACCTCGACCGCTGTTCACTACCGCGAATTCTTATTCCACATTTTAATACGTCTTTTTACGGTCGTGAGCAGGATTTATCCTTTATCCGGGAGGCGCAGGTTCGAATACTGATCACAACCGTTTTATTTTTTTTAAATCGGTCCCTAGACTCCTTTGAGTATTTTTTTATATTTATTCCATTTGGCCAAGGATTTGGTCATCCACGCCTAATTGAAAAATTCAACCTGTATATTATTAGGTAATTAAAACAGCAAATTTTGTGTACTCTGGACTCAGATTCAAATCTCACAAACAACTGTATTATTATCTGTTGCGAGATCTCCGCTATTCCCGGGTTGGGCGGATCCGGAGTTCAACATTATGCGCGGTAGAGGAGCGGAAAATATTCCTACCTACCTACGTACGAAAACTTTATTAAGATACCTATATATAAATAACCCACTTCCCCTGTACTTTTTCATATCAACATTTCGATCACATTTCGATTTGAAAAAGTTACATTCGAAAGTGCTATGTTGAAATATACAAGTAAACCAGTCTGGTCGAGTCATGACTTCTGAACGACTGAAGGTTACAATCGTGTATGTAGATCAATATCTATTGGGCAATCTAACGCCACAATTACTGCTTAGCCTGTAGGTAAAGCTAGTTCATAGATATTAGTCTCACATTATCGTTAAATGTCATTACAGTTTCTTATTAGGTACAGTCAGCGTCAAAAAGATGTGAATGAACTTTTCGCAAATATAAATATGAAAATTCTGACAGCTTACAAAATATTTAAAACTGATAGCTAAGATGTTTTAACCACTGTGGATGCTTTCAACAACTTGAACACATTGTCTGCTAACATAAAATTTGAATTTATGTTCTTCACATCATTTTGACTACTTTGAAAGCTCAGATCTATTTGACGCTGACTGTACACTTATTTTAGAAGTGGGTACAAGTCACAATTTTTGCATCAGTTGTAATAATATATTTTAGGTTTCCACGACCATCTGTTACCTGGGACATCCTGCGACCTCGAACGCTGCAGTGTTCGAAACGTCGGCAAAAACTTATGCAATAGGTAATACACGCGATATAATCCTATTAAAAGATGTTTTATAATTATTTTGTAGGTATCAGCTAAGCTACTCATACTACTTATAATGTTTTAAGATTTTTTGACTAAGGAATTTTTTTTCGAGAGTTGTTATTTTCTTGTCCTCAAAACTGTTGGTACTACTATGAAAGGTGAATCACCATATCACTCTTGTCTCGCAAACCCAGCAGGCGGCAAACCACTTATGGAAGTATGCCAGGAGATGAAGAAGTCTTAGGGTTCACCATAATCGAAACTGTCTAGGAGGAAAGAGACAAGGCCTTTCTGTAAATAATTTGAGTTGCACTCGTATAAATATAAAAACCAACTATTCAAAGTTGTTATTCTATGAAAAGGTAGAAAATACTAATGTGCGAACTGTGTAGATAAAAACTTAAAAGATATATAAAAAGTTGTTAAACAATAATTTTATATTGAACCTTGAAACTTCGGAGAAATAGCCAAATGACCGAATCATCAGAAACTACATTGTAATAATAACAACTTTTTATGTCAAAACCAGTTATTTTACGGCTGTTAAGTAATATAAATAATTTATAATACGCTTAACTTAAAAGACGCGAGTGTTAAATTAACTATTAATTTTACCTACATGTTTATGTATGATAACGTCCAACCAGAAATAATCATGCCATGATGATCATAAATGAAAAACGTGACCATCTATGAGTTACACAATTTCAAAAATGGGGCTCGAGACGATGGAACTTGGTTAGTAGGAGTCAGAGTAGAATTTTGCGAGGATAAAATCAAACCTCCTCCAGACGATGCGACCAATTCTGCAAAAAGTGTAGCTGCTAACCATATTAGAGAGACACGAAGGTGGAAACCTAAGTTGAAGTTAGCAATGTGGCATGAATTAGTAACATTAGTTAATCAATACATAGTAACTGCAATTAATGATTATGATATTGATAAAGAAGAAAAAATCTAAATCACCATGACGGCTGCAAATACTACAGCACTCAAAAACTTCATAATAAAGGATAGCGTTCATACTTTAGTCACTGTTTAAGAGACTGAATAGGCGACGATGACATCACCATCAGCCGTTAAGAACATGGTCGAAGATGACATTATGGAAGAGGAATTCGGAATAGTGAGGAAAGGTCGGGATACATCAAGATATGTCTTTGAAAAAGCATTAACGCATGCTTAGCGAACTCTAAAGTTACAATATTAAATGGAAAAAGAATACGGTCGCGAACAGGATTCGAACCTGCGCCTCCCGGATAGATACTCCAGGCGCTCTGACCAACTAAGCCATCTCGACCTCTGCTCACCACCGCGAATTCTTCTTCCATATTTTAACACGTCTTATGGCGACGTCATTGCAATCAATTCAGTACTTACAAGTGACTGAACCGACACGACTAACTTTGCAGTTAATACAATGTCGTAAAGAATGCAATTACCTTAATAATTCAAGATATGTCTTTGAAAAAGCATTAACGCATGCTTAGCGAACTCTAAAGTTACAATATTAAATGGAAAAAGAATACGGTCGCGAACAGGATTCGAACCTGCGCCTCCCGGATAGATACTCCAGGCGCTCTGACCAACTAAGCCATCTCGACCTCTGCTCACCACCGCGAATTCTTCTTCCATATTTTAACACGTCTTATGGCGACGTCATTGCAATCAATTCAGTACTTACAAGTGACTGAACCGACACGACTAACTTTGATGGCTTAGTTGGTCAGAGCGCCTGGAGTATATATCCGGGAGGCGCAAGGTCGGGATAACTTAGTTAGCAGAGCACCTGGAGTGTTAAACGCGCAGCTTATTAAAGCAAATCTTGTTCACGACCGTATTTATCTTTCTACAAAAAAAAATCTGACTTTAGAGTTCACAATAAAATGCACGTCACTAACTATGCAATTTTACTTAGAGCATTCAATCAATCAATTTTACAAAAGATAGATTATTGACATTGAGACATAGTTACATCGAAAACTTGACTAATTCTACCTAAAGGTATTTTAGTTAGAGTACAGTGTCAAAGAAATACCTATATTCCTAGCTACGGCCGTACCTGTAACATTACTGAAAATGCTTTTAGCAGATAACCGGTATCATAAATGATTGATAGTTTTCTATTTCCACGGCCCATTCATGTTCGAGCCGATAGTGATCACTTCCATTGATCGTTGCACTCGGAAACAAGAGAGAGGTTTTACAATACGACCGTGACTTACTTCATTGACATATGGTGTTCACCGCGTTCACGACATGACGACCCCACGGCGAAAAATATACGCGGCGCATTGTCATACTAATGTTTTAGCTGCGCACACGCCCGCGAAACACTGTGTTGTATTTTTATTTTAAACGTTTCGTGGTTCGAATTTTAAATTCAGTGTTAAGATTATGTGGTTTAATTGAGTGTTATACAAGGATTTTTAAAGTAAGTGATTTTTCCTTTTATTTACTAATTGTAACCCTTTTTGTGAAGGTAGGTAGAACTCTGTTGATTTCGTTTTGATTACGGCAGTGATAAGATTCTTCGTTTATAAAAATTATGTTACTTTCAATTGATTAATGTTGTTGTTATCCTTAACACAGTGTAATTGATAGTTTGTCCAATGCAAAACCTTAAGCATACGATAGAATAAAATATTATTTATTTATTTAAAATAAGTACACTAACAGCATAATAACAACACATATTATATAAATATTTTGTATAGTTATAGGAGCTGACGTATCTATAGGCCATTTACATCCGCCTTTAAACAAAGTATTATAAAAAGCAGCATCTTATCTTATAACTTAAATCCTAGATAAATAAACAAATTAACTGAATCATCTATGTATTCTTTGCTTTATTACTTTAAAATATATTCAACCATCTATAAATATTTCCCATTGATTCCTGCTGAGAACAGATCGAACATTGTTTCTGCCTTAAACGATCCTACTTAGACGCGACTGAGGAATTTTTGTAGAATGAACTAGCATCCTCTTCAATAACAATATAATACAGGCAGCAGATATAAAGTACATGTGACATTGGTCAGCTATCTTATAGGTTTCTAGCGGACGTAAGCGGAGCAGCTGTTTGTGATACCCTGTAGGGTTGACTACCTGGGTCAGGCAGTGTTGCTGGAGGTTGATGATATATCTTATTATGATGCTGTAATATATGGCAGTGGTCTGTGAGGGTGGCTTTCCACTAAAGCTGTGCAGTGTGAGAAGACGCAGCGAGGCTGTGACACGGTGCGACCCAATTTTGTTATTGGTATTGTTGTACCGGGCTGGTTTCCGCAACTCCCCACTAAGTGATTGTTTTGCGTCCCAGGTGGGAATAGATTTTGTCAAATTAAGATCTATGACAGCCGTTACGGCTAGCCAGAGGCCTCAAAGTCGGACAGCCAGTCATACTACGAGATATCGTGTTACCCAATAACTACGTTGTGGAGGTCAGATAGGCAAAATACCAGTATATTATTAAGCTGCATCCGGTTTGACTTCAAGCTGACTCCAATGTTATTAGGAAAAGGCTAGGCAGATTGATTTTGGGTGGGAGTGGATAATTCGATCCACCCTTACTCCTCAAGAAAGGCCAGCAGGATTTAATCTTGCTGGCAACCTCTAGGAGAGTTTCCACCATTCAGCACCACATGCGCCGCCGTCTCGTCCTTCTTCATGCAGGGGGCAACCCAAACAAAGCTGCAGGAGTAAACCAAACAACACGAGTATGTGGATAGCGCTGTTGTAAAATTTAGGCGAAGATAAAAGATAAAGATAGGCCCTAAGCATTACTTAGCACGTGCTTTGGCTGTGTTCTCGTCTCTATCTAGCACTTGTGGTTTGCCAGTGGTGTGACAGTGACAAGAATAATGCTGATTAATGTTTATTTATCTTGGCCTTACTCTTTTTACTAAAGCTGTGAGAAAGAAGCGGTATGCTAAGGGTTGCATTCACCTCCCTTGCTCACAGTTCACAAACCTGGCTCTAATAAGCCTTTTCCACCAGAGCTGCTAGGAAAATGAACCAATCCTATTGGTGGTTTCTGCCCTCGGTAACTTTTCTGCTTTCTTGCGTAGCTCTGGCCAGGGAGCATGTATTTTATCAACATTGGCTCTGGCGAAATGCCACCTTGAGGCCCTTAAAGACCAGTAAATTTTAACCTAAAGCAATTTTTAGATATAATGTAGTTATATGGGACCACAATACCTGTTTCCTTGGTTGCATAAGTCATCACATCATGTATGTAATATTTATGTAAATAACATGAACTTATTAGTCTTATACAAGTATTGACTCATTAACGAGTGCCGAAGTAATTACACCTGCCATCTCCTTTGTTAGAATAGCTGTGATTCATCATTGCTATAATAATTCGCCTTCCTTCGTCGTAGATCTAAAGTCTTGTCTTGAAGCCGTGTTCATAAAAACCCAAATAACTTATCAATTCATAACATAAATCATTTTTGATGTACACCAATAATACAAAATCTGACATTCTTAAAACGCTTCATAATTTATTGTAACTGTCCCTGTCTTTTATAAATATAAAAATAACGACATACTTCAAATAAATTTTATGAATGTAAAATAATAGATATGAATATCTTATTTATCATCACGCCTGTTATCCCCTAAGACAAGAGTCACGATGTCGACGACGACACCTCGGCGGCATCCATCAACCAGCCTTTTCCTTCGACAACGTGACTTTTGCCTTTGCCGTGACGGTAAATAAGTTAGCTTGAACGTTGTCGACAACGTGCCGTTGGTATGTAAGAGCCCTAATAGTAATAGTGTACCAAAGGGACCGCAGCTGTCATATTATATAAAAAAAAACGGACCCTCAATGAGACTAATTGGTTATCCTTGCTCTAAGGGTTAGGTATAGGTGTATTGTTGTACACCCACATTTTACCGATGCAGTACCATGTAATAGGTGATGAATCTATTACCATCAACCGGAAACCAATCTAAACTCCATGCTGCTACTGAGAATTTCATAACAGAAAAAATCAATATCACTGCTCGACCTAGGAATCGAACCCAAGACCACACGCTCCGCATAGCACGAGCTCGAGGAGTGCCCTGCGTAAACTTCGAAGCGGAGGATCCTAGTCGCTGAGAATGGGCAGGACCTATCTCTACCGGCAGTAGTGAGGGCTATGCTAGCAGGAAAAGAACTGATGGGAAATGGCCTCGTTTTGTGAGACCGTGGTGGACCAGAAGGAGGCTGCCGGGCGTGGTCGTGAGAAGGCCGACCTCACTCGAAGAAAGAGGCAACCTCCCGACTAACAGCCGAAACCCCGCCTGCATAGTGATGCCGCCTGCTTCAGGTGTGAAGCTGGCGGGCCTTTGGGGTCACGCGTGCGCAGATAGGGGACTCTGTCTACCCATAAAGTGATCCTAGAGAAAACGGGGGCACAGTGGTTAGTTGCTGCCATGTACAGCGAGAGATATGTGCCTTAATAAGCGTTGCACGGCGGGAGTTCTGGAGTTGATCACTTATGAAATGTCAGAATTTGTTAGACGATCAATCGTTACGTACAGTTTTATTTTTGTCAAATTTTTCGTTAGTCTTCTTTATGCATGTAATCTGTTTATCTGGCTGTACACGCATCACAAAACAAAACAACTGCAGCGTGAACATGTTAAATTAGACATAAGCTATTGATAAAAGGATTAGATTTAATACATTTAAATCGATGTCATAGACAAAGATGCGTGCAAAAAAAAAATTTGAGGCAGTTTATGGGATTCATTCTGGTCTCCATGTGACATATAGCTAAACTGAACAATCCACATGAACACTGGTCACAAAAGAACAAGGTATATAAATAGCCATAGAAGGAAGTCGCGTCGGTATGAATTCGCAAAATAATACGATACTTAAATGTGCTTAATTATACCTACGATGATTTTATCTCTAAAAACCACGTAATCATATATAAAAGTAAAAAATCATACAAAATACTTTTCGTTAATTGTGAAAACAATGTTTCTAGAGAGTACATGTTACATAGTAATAGACACTTATGGTATAGTAGTAATATATATAGTAAGGGTACATAGATATCAAGGTACATAGTACCTAAGTATTTACTGCAAAAACTTGGCTGTTTATTAAATCAAAATGTTTTTGCAAAATTATGTCAACATAGTTAAGGCGTAGGTGCCCTAACTTTGTTGTATGGGAAGAAAAGGCAAATAAGAATCAAATTACAAGGGGATACGAACCTCACTTGGCCAGCTTACCTCTTTACGTATGTGGAGGCCATTTTGAAAACGCTGTGAAACTTCTTCAATATGCTCAGGAAAAATCCCTCGTGTAACACTACTTAGCCAAGGTCCAGTTCTTTTTTTATACGCGTTGCCCATACTAAGAATTTCTTCCTGTATCGTGGGTGCGCTTACAAAAACCCAGCCCCGGAGCAATTTTTCTGTAGAACATACAAATATTTGCTCCGTGCAGGAATCAAACCTGTGACACGCGGCGCAGCAGCCCAGCGCCGTCAAGAAGTTTATGAAAAAAGAATACGGTCGCGAAAAGGATTTGAACCTGCGCCTCCCGGATAAATACTCCAGGCGCTCTGACCACTAAGCCATCTCGCCATCTCTCGTGGTCAGAGCGCCTGTTCGAATCCTGTTCGCGACCGTATTCTTTTTCCATTTAATATTTTAACATTAGAGTTCGCTAAGCATGCGTTAATAATGCTTTTCAAAGATTTATCTTGAAGTTTTTGAAAGATTGCATTTGTATCTCGTTTTTATTCTCTTCTTTTTTGAATAGTCATAACTGTCAATTATCCTATAAGATACAACGACAGACCTCGATGCTCTTAGCGGTGGACCAAGTATGAATGTTGTCGTTGATTTATAGTTATGTCAATAACAACGACCTACTCAATCTCTGTACTCAATCGCACAAACACAAATAATGTGTTGCCGCAATTCAACTGGTTTCATATGGCAAAATTTTGTAATATCTTAGGTTTGTGCGATCACTACACATTATAATAAAACAACTTTTAACCGGATTAATCGCGTGTATTATTGTTTTTTTTTTCCCGACGTTTCGAACACTTTGCAGCGTTCGTGGTCGCAGGAGGACTAAGGTGTCAGGTGTCTCAACAGTTTATGTAGACTATCCCTGAGAAGAAATACCGAAACAAACTCAGAGGTCACAGTCGTTTTAGAAAAATTGTATCTCTAAATTTAAAACGACTGTGACCTCTGAGTTTGTTTCGGTATTTCTTCTCAGGGATAGTCTTAGGAAATACCGTCGCGATTTAGTTTAAATATGTATCAGAGACAATAATAATTTTATGAATTTATCAATTATATGTACGGTAGACTGAAATAATTTTAAATAAACTGTTGAGACACCTGACACCTTAGTCCTCCTGCGACCACGAACGCTGCAAAGTGTTCGAAACGTCAGGAAAAACAAAAAAACCAATAATACACGCGATTAATCCGGTTAAAAGTTATTTTATTATAATGGCAAATTTTTTATATTTATAAGAATTTGTATGAGTAGTTTAACACGTGTCCGCGAGTCTCTCACTAGTTTACCTACTCGTAACAAAAGAGTGACAATAATGATTAAAAAAAACGGACATGTGCGAGTCTGAGTCTAGCGGATGGTTCAGTCTCATTAATATAACTATGTTCATAAACTATGAAATCACCGAACAGTGCTCTAACGTAAAGGAAAGTCGGATTGAAGCACAAACTTAACTTTGCAGTTGAAAAAATTATCGAGACATTGATACAATCATGTAACATCATCAGCTTGTATACCTACTTTTGTATTTTAATAACCACAATTAACAATTAACCTTGCTTCTTCCAAATTCTAATATTTCTAGGTCATCGGTAAGTACCCAATAGGTTTTCATTTGTTACTATTTCTAAGGAGATAGTAAAAAATAATAGCCACGAATGGGGCTCGAACTCGCGACCTTTGACAGTCCGTGTCAGGTTTTGATGCGAGTGTCAAAATATGCGGCATAAACGGCCGTAGTTTTTTATTGCGTTAGCCTGCTCCAACGGACCATAGACCTAAGTATTTGACATAATTTCAATACATGATTTAAGATATAAAGCATTAAACGCCATAAAGTAAATTAATGTTTGCCTAAGGATATGCCATTGAGGCAAAACCAAACCTATTATGTTCATAGTGGAAAAATTACACGCACTATGCAGTAATAACCCATACCATACCATGCTCATAATCGTTTACGACCAAAACTATTATCGATTACTGACACGTATTTGATTATCGATAATTACAAGAACAGCTATGATATGGCGAACTCACACGACTGTAAGCTCGTAATTCGTACGTAATTTTATCGACACGATCACGTTCGCCTTGGCCAAGGAACAGGATCCCAATATATTCGCTAGCTAGATTTGTTTTGCGACTTCGCCTCGTGACTTCGTTGATACGAGACTTACATTATAGGTTTCGGCCTTGTAGCTTCACACACTTCTCTTCAAACCTCGAGGCAATAGTGGACATCAGCGTAGCTAATGCTTACGGGGCCCTGTATTAAAATTTATATTCGGGCCTTTTTATAACATTTTACGTATTATTGGGCCCTTATAGTTCGGGGGCCCCATATCATTGATACGGCTGATAGCATTAGGTAGCTACGCCCCTGGTGGACATTCAGTAAGTACATATGGAATCAATATAATAAGGGCTTGTTAGGGTTCCACTATCCATGGAAAAGTACGAGTATCGTAAGATACATATTACATTAGATACTAATCTGTGGTGCAGGGCTACTTAGACCTTTTTACAAGATAATGAGATTAGATATACAAGCGCCTCCAAGCCAAGTTGGATGTCTTTGTTGGTCATTTGAGTACCTACTCCTACACAATATGTAGTTGCAATGTTTCGACGATACACATGTTATTGCAACATAAAAATGTAAACCGAATTGAAAACATACAAAATCAAAGAATTAGAATTGTTAAATGACCTTCAACAACGTTGAAATCTGTAACTCTCAAGAAAACTGAAACTATATCGTTTGTTGTACAGATATATATACATGTTTTTGATAGCTACATGTTTTCTATTTAGAAGAGCTGAGTAAGCTATTCGGAGGATTCCAACAATAAAATAGAGTAATATGTAGATATTTATTTTATTTATTTATTTATTTTTATTTTTATTTACACACATTTAGACATAACAATAGGTATATAATAGAAATGGCGAGTACAAAGGCCAGCTTATATCTAGCAGAAATCTCTTCCAGCAGACCTGCGAGAGGAACGATTGCAGTTTAAGTGATGTGGACAGGGTGTAGACGAATATATACTTAGATGTAAATATATACATAAGAATAAACAAGTACATAAACATACATAAATAAACACAAAAACAACTACATAAACTTACATACAAATATACAATACATACATACATGCATACTAGAATGACTACATCGATGAGAGGTAATCTTCCTTCACTTGTATCATAAACGGTGAGATAGTTTTACAATCTCTGATGTCAGGTGGAAGAGAGTTCCACAACCTAACCGCATGAACAGACAGGGAGTAAGAGTAAAAGTCAGTTTTGTGGGAAGGGAATTTAAGGAGGGTTCGAATTTGCGACCTGCAGGGTTCGTCTAATGAACGTGTATGAGAAACGTCCCCGCAAGTAGGAAGGTGCAGTTGGATCATGTAGGATTTTATAAAGGAGACACAATATCCGAGTGTTCTTACGGAAACGGATCGGGAGCCACTTGAGCATTTTACGGAAATCAGAGACATGGTCATATTTTCTAAGACTAAAGACGTGGCGTCGAGATAGCAGGCATCAGCGTAGTCTATAATGGGTTAAATTAATGTTTGGGCAGGAGAGATTTTCGTTTTAAAAGGTAAAACCCCTGGAGTCACCTTAGCGAATAGTAAGTGAAGTAAACTTTTTTGCTAACCTCAGCAACCTGAGCATTCCATGACAAATTACAGTCAAAAATAACTCCAAGATTTTTGGTAGTGTCAGCATAATCAATCCGTATACCATTTAGACTAAGAGGCGCTAAGGACATTAAATTAAACCTGGAACGCATCCCCCTGCTGCCTATAACCAAAGCCTGAGATTTTATTGGGTTGTTGAGTATACTATAGGATCTAGCCCAGTGATTGATGCGATCCAGGTCAATATTCATGGCAGCAACAGCATCCTCCACATCAGATGCATCGAAATGACGATACAGCTGCAGGTCGTCTGCATAGAGATGAAACTTACTGGATATAACTGAAGTGACAGAATTTATAAAAATTGAGAAAAGAAGAGGAGAGAGAACGCCACCCTGAGGCACCCCCGCAGTGAGATCGCACCAGTCTGAGAAATTCTCATCAAGCCGCACACACTGCGAGCGGCCCGAAGGTAAGATTGGAACCAGGAAGTAACACTGGAAGAGATATTGATGGAGGAAAGAATCCCAAGAAGGATATCAAAGTCTACAGAGTTCAAAGCGCTACTAAAATCTAATAGAACTAAGAGAGTCAGAGATTTGTTTTCCATAGCCCAGCGAATATCATCAGTGACTTTTAAAAGAGCAGTAACGGTTCTATGTCCAGGCCGAAACCCTGACTGAAACGGACTGAGGACACAATTACTAGCCAGATAAGAAGATAGCTGTTGGTGGACAATGTGCTCGAAGACTTTAGAAAGAAAAGGAAGTATTGAAATAGGGCGAAAATGAGAAGGAAGTGTAGGATTAGATACTTTAGGCAATGGAATAATATGAGCCACCTTCCAGGACTCGGGAAAGGTACCCGAGACTAGGGAGTAATTAAATATGTGGGTCAGTACCGGAAGTAATGTGGAAGGGATAGGAAGTAATGTGGAAAGGATAGGATACCTACAGTACAAAAATTGGAAAACCTTCATGAATGGAATGTTACCAAACTACAATAGCAAAACACTGACATGGTATCAAATCATCCATATTTGATTATGTATGGAACCATTCAGGTGTAACGCATTGTAAAAACCGAATATGAGTGATGAACTTTAATAAAATTGTTTTTTGAATAACTTTAGTGCTTTAGTTTGTAGACTGTTCTACTGGGGCAGTATCTAACCTCGTTTCCTTACAATTAAATAAGATGGCTGGTCTTGGCAACTTTAGGGATCAGTACACAAAGGATGTCAACGGGATTCTATTACTACCTAAGTCAGAAGCAGTGGCGCCGGCTTTTTGCAAGTTTCATGTGCTCTGTATGATTTGACGACTCGTTGAAAATAACTGGTGAAGTGCGTGAAGTAAAATGCACACCAACTGATAAAAAATATTTAAGTACATAATAGTGAAAAACGCTTCTAAATTCATCCAGTAGAACTAATATTTTATTCGTCCAGAAGAAAAGACACGATGAAAGATTTTTCGCATCATCACAATTAAAGCCCTCACATAAGATTGTGGTCACTACCATCCGAAAATCGCCTACGTGAGAGTCGGACTACGAACTCTGTCACGATTTATTCAATGCATTACTGTGATTAAAGAAGACGTTTTTATATTTATGACGCCATGGCCAAAAATTTTACAAATAAATTTACAAAAAAGCCGCGGGGCAAACACAAGTAAATCACGAAAACTACAAAAATATATGCATTTGAAACATTGTGCAAACAGCACATCAGAAATTCACAATATCACATCTACACTCAAAACTGAACCGAAGATAAAATAAATAAATTTAAATAAAAATATCTTTACTCATACAATTTTTTTTTACAAAGGTGTATGATTAAATTAGAGTGTTATATATAAAAAGGTTGAGCACATAGCTAGACCCTGACTCCTAAACTAGGTAATCCTGTGACTTAGGAGTCAGTGAAGATTGAAGGGACAGATCAAATTATAAGTATACATTTATATCAAATTAAGAGTACCTATACGTTTTGGAAATGGAATCACGGTCGAACTATTACGAGCAGGCGGTGAACATTCTTGTCTTTTTTAATATACGACGTCCGCACTCCAGAATCATGGAAGAACGCCATAGTCACCGCAAAAAGGTGACATTACATTACGCGGTGAACATTCTTGTCTTTTATAATATACGACGTCCGCACTCCAGAATCATGGAAGAACGCCATAGTCACCATTATCCGCAAAAAGGTGACATTTCGATAATAATAACTACCGCCCCATACTTAGATGTACTATTTGCATTGCCTTATAATGCAATGTAAATGCAAGCACATTCACTTGTTTGCCATTTGTCTAGCCAGAATAATCATTCCTTTTTCTAAATATGACGTAGTATTGCTAATGTGAACACACCTTATACCGAATGTAGGTACTCAATAGCATTGTATAAGATAGTGACGTGTCAAACAAATAGAGAAAGTTGACGTCATTGTTAAAGACTAAGTATAAAAGCCAGAAGATAGTCGATAGTAGTAAGAATTTAAGAACTTGATATTATGTAGTGTAAGATCGGTTAATTTATATTACGTACGACCTGTGCTAACTCGCGAAATCACTTCGTAAAAGGTTGTAATCAAAACTTTACTCTTTGACACTACACTGCAGCTCTTTACTGCCATTTACTGTAATTCTTGTGTGAATACTGTCATAATATTTAATATCGAGATATTATACTCAATACTCAATTCATTTATTGCACTCCACAAGTTAAATAGATGTTACAATATAATATACAGAAACATGTGTGGGCCTTGTCGGCACGGCAAATGTAGGAGAGAGGAGGAAGTGTGTAACCCTTTTTTAACTTTTTACTATTACATAAACCTTTATATTACATAATGATGTATGTTATTATTATAAGATAATAACGAAAAAAATAACTATAACTAACGAAACCCTTTATCCGCTGGCAAGGTGTGTAAGTTTGACCCAGTGCACGTTAATAGGACATTTAGTGAAGTTCTCTATTGCTATACACAGAAATAAGAATGAAGGCTATACACTTTGTCCAAGCCATCACGTAAGGTAATAATAATTCTGGCCACCCTTATTTCACAGACTAGTGATCAGAATAAATTTAACTTACTTTTTATTTGTATGAAAATTACTTAACCATTCCATAACTGTCTCACTGTAAGGCACGGGACTCTTCTCATACAGAGAGGGTACGAGCATTGATCACCATGCTCTCGAGTAACTCGCCGTGATTTAGCGATCTATCTCGTCACCGTGTGTCTGTGATGCCATCTTTTGGCCACCAGCTCGCCTGATGGTAAGCGACGGTGTGTCCTACGATGGAACACGTAGATCCAGAAGAAATCTATTCACTCTAAGTAGAGTGGATAGATTTGGGGTGAACAATAGTTGGGGAGTTGGTGAAACTGCCCAGACCCGTCTCCCACACCGGTTGCACCGGACTACATCCCGAAACACGACTAGGTCTCTTCACGGCATGGCTTCGTCCGGTGGGTGGTAACCAGCCGCGGCCGAAGCCTCCCACCAGAGTTGTGTTGCCTGTTTTGCACCACCCAGGGGCCACGTGTTGGGATTCCATTTTAAGGGTGCACTCCTAGGGACGCGGGCGCAACTCGGCCCCCTTTATTTTTAACAAAGAAAGTACTACAGTCATTAAAAAAGTAAGACTGGGACATGCCAGGTTTTAACCCACAACCTGTGGCTCAACAAACGGACCCGTAACCACTCAGCCAGTACATAATTATGAACATTGAACATTATTAAAATAGTACTTTAAGTACAATTTTTTATTGAGGTTACAATAGTTTACTACATACTCGTATCTATGCAAATATTACACATTAAGTTGTTTTTACGATTTTTTATAAACCTGTTGAAGGTAGCAAGATGACGCAAATTTTTCAAATAGGTACTTAAGTGATGATTGAATCCAAGGTAGTGTACCTAAATTATTGAATATCGCCGTTTATGTACCTACCTAAAATTAGGAATGATATAAAGATGACATATGAATGCAGCTGTGATTTCAGGATCCCGGTAAAGTTTAGTGAAAGTCTGTACTTTTGTTCTCATACAAAAAAAGCTAGATTTTCCAAAAAAAATAAACTTGCTAAAGTATGTGTCGCAGCTGCATTGTATAATCAGCTGTTTTACTAAACTGCTAGCTGATTTACAAAACAGTACTGTTATGTAAAACAGCTGAACGATGTTTAGCGGTTTTTTATAATTGCTGGACTATAACACGCAAAATTTTATAAACGTTTTGCGTTTATCAATGCAGCGGGGCAACGATCAGAAGTTATGTTGAACAGCGTGAAATGAAACGTCAGATTGTGAATTTAATTCAAAATTTTGTCGCTCATGACTCTGTGTGTCTTATGATTAAGAACAATAATATAATTTTAATATGTAGTTTACTGCCTCCTTGGTCTAGTGGTCCCAAGCGCGACTGCTGAGCACGGGGTCTCGGGTTCGATTCCTGGGTCGGGCAAAGGTTTATTGAGTTTTCTATTAAGAATTTCTCAGTAGCAGCCCGGAGTTTGGAATTATGCCCGTTAGATGGCAATAGGCTCACCATCTACTATATGGGACTTTATAACAGCATTGGTGATGTGGTGTTGGTCTACAATTGTGTATACCTCTGCCTACACCTTCGGGGAATACAGGCGTGACGCTATCTATCTGCCTAGCCTTTTCCCAATTACATTGGGGTCGGCTTCCAGTCAAACCGGATGCAGCTTAATACTAGTATTTTACATGGAGCGATTGCCTATCTGATCTCCACAACCCAGTAACTGGGTAACGATATCTCGTGGTATGACTGGTTATCAGACTTTCAGGCCTCTGTTTACCCGTAACGGTGGTCATAGATCTTAATTTGACAACCGGGATCGACGGCTTAACGTGCTCTCCGAGGCACGGAGGGGTCTCGGTATGAAATGATGGTCACCCATCTACAGACCGACCGCGGCAAGCGCAGCTTAACCTCGATCGATCGATCTGTGCGACTGTTACTTAGGCACGAGCCCCTATATATAGCGGGATGCTATGTAATGTTTAAATAATATTTTTTAAGTCAGTAGCAAAATTGAAATAATTACAAATACTATAAAATTAATTAAATTGACGCATGAGTGAGCGTCGAGCTCGGGAGTTCCGCCCTACCCCCGATACGGAGAGGTCCGGCGCGAATAGGAAGATGGGGGGGCTAGTGAGCGAGCGCAGCGAGCGAACTACCCCCGTCATCCCCTTCGTGTTTAGGTTTTTTCTGATCTCCGACAGATACTCGACCCAGCCACGGAAAGGCAATACAGAATATTTTCTTTTACTTGACAGATTTATTTAAATTGTATAGGTATATTACAATAAATAGACAATCACCAATGTCTATTAACTATACAATAAATAAATCTGTCCGACTGTAGATATGTCATTCTACATTACGTGTAAACGTGGGTAGCAGTTTTGATAAACGTAGAGCAATGGCTGTTTTATAAAACGGATATGTTTTGTAATACAGCTAGCAGTTTTGTAAAACAGCGGATTCTACAATCCATTTGCGACATATATTTCTATTATAGTAACCTACTTCATCATTATTGTTTAGGTTGAAAGTTATGATTTTTATATTGAAAATACTACTGAGATTGAAAGAAAATAACGGCTATAATAAAATATCCCAAAGAAATGCAACACAATACTTATAATGTAACTATGTCTTTTTTATCTTGGAAAGTTTATTAGTATCCAAAAATACTATCGTGAATCTATCCTGATCAATTTTATTTTTATTTATTTTCAGGATGAACGAGCAAGATCTAGCTGTGGCGCGCGCGCTAGCGGCGGAGAGCAAAGAAAATTCGCCAGGTGGATCTCCTGGACCCCTCAGAAAAACTGTACTTACCAACCTCGCCGATAAACTTAATACATTCAGGTACAAAAATATTTTTACATACGAGGTATGCACGAATGCGTTATTTTTTTAGTTGAATAACTATAAAATATAAATTAGTGACGACTCGACGCCCACCTATATCGAAAAAAATCCATCTATTTAAATTACGGCAATCCAATTTTTTTAAATACAACAACATTTGCTGTCATGTCATATGTCATTGTCAAGTGTCAACGTAATTTTCACGGGCGTAAACTTTCTAACCTAAAACATATTTTTGTATGAATATAGGTAAATAAACTTTTGACCTGTTAATTTAACAATAATGACGCTTTATAAACTTTCATATGAAACTAGAATCAAGTGTGAATATATAAAATGAATAATATTGTGGAGAAGATTGAGAACGAGTGCGTTTTGAAAATGGATAGTAAACTCTTAACTAAAACAAAGCCTCGTCCAACTACCAGCGTAGAAACCGCTGATGAAGAAGACAGGTGTGTACTATTGTACGTAAGCAAACATTTCAGCTATTTTCGTAGTATTTCTTCACCATCCCCTGCCCTTATCCCAATTTAATTGGGGTCGGCGCAGCATGTATTCTTCTTCCACTTTCTAATTGTTTTTGACTTTGCATGCTGCTAAAGTTTTGGCTATGTTTTATGACCGGCCGCCTGCCTGACGTCAACCCTCATTAGGAATACTTTTGTTTGTGGTAACCGCCACAGATACAGTCTCCTATCTATGTTACACCAAATGTTAACCACATCGTAGTATTTGTCATATGATAATTACATAAATTTGAGACGATTACTATGTTGTGCCACTGCAATGTGATAGTAGAATTTGAAAGCCAGTTTCGCAATGTTCCATGTAGGATTTTTGATGAACTGTGTTGGTGCAATTGTGCGGTGTAGCACAGTGTTACCCATTTCTTATTTAGAGTTTTGGTTAGGTACCTATTGATTATTAGCCTATCTTGATTTTACAATAGAGCTGAACTTTAGTCATTAATAAAACATAATATTTGTGCATGTATTTATATGAATAGCTCAGAATGCATGAGGCTGTATTTTTCTAAATAACATATGGCACAACTTTTTAAAAGTTATATTATTAAAATTCTACCCCCTAAACACTATTTGATACCAGAAAATGCATTGCATATTTGACCATACAGTTGCTTTACCACCCTAATGCTGAATTTCATTGCACATCATATGATAAGGACTATTTTCACTTACAAAATATCAGTCTGATACGGTCAATCTTATTGACATTTTAATTAAATATGGTTAAGTTATTTCGTGGTCAACTATACAATGTGCTTCCAACCATGTTAATAAATTGTATATTTTGAATTAAGTTTTTTGTTATTTCTGCTTTCATATTATTATGCATTATAATATTATTTTTTTGTATAATGACTGCCGTGAGATGTATTCATATCAGTTATTGTTCACCGGTTACTACTCTCGTGCATTTTTAGGGATCGCCCGAGAGCTTCGAATTCAAACGGAGCCCGTAGTCATAGTTGTTGGAAGTACTCGTGCATTTCCACCACTGGTTGTGTCTGAGATGTTTTTACTATTTATGTCGATAAATACTGCTAAATGTCACACAGCACACTCCAGGCATAATTCATTTTTATATAACGTAGACTTCAGAGCTGGTTTCCAAGTAGGAGGCAACCTCCAACTAATGTCTCTGTTGAAGTTCGGGCGAAGGCTTATTTCGATTGCTTCACGTACTTTTTGCGGCATGTATTTCTCTCTCGCTATTACGCATGCTTTATCGAAACGTATGAAATGAGTCGCGCCCGTGCTCCAAGCGTGTTCTGTAACTGCTGACTAGTTGGTGTCCATACTCTTTATACTACGTATGTGTTCATTCATCCTGGTTGTGATATTGCGACGAGTTTCTCCAATGTACCTGAAGCCACAGTCGCACGGTATTATGTAAACGCCGGGGATGACTAGTGGATCTTTGTCTTTCGGTGACCATAGCAGTTGTCGTAGCTGGTGGGCGGTTGACCATTTTTTTACTATATCTACGTCGGAGCATATGGCCTATCTTGTCTGTGACTCATCGATCGAACGGTAAAAATGCTGGACAACGTTCCGCACCCGCTGGTCGTCCACGGCCCCTAGCCACCGTATTGAAACTACGGATACCTCGACGCCACTGATACCCGTTGTGCTCCAGTAACTCTTGTAGATGACATAGTTCTGCGTCCACATACTGAGGATCGCACAAACTGTACGCCCGGTCTATCAGTGTTCTATTACTTCGTAGGTAACGGTCAGTATGTGTCGGTTTCTTGAAGACAGTGTGGGACAAATGACCACAAGTCTCACAGATGACGAGAACATCCAAGAATGGCAGAACCCAATTATATTCTTCTTCTACCGTGACCGCTATCTTAGTGTGTATCCCGTTTAGGTATCTCGTAAATTCCTCCAGCGTGTCCCCTTCGGCAATAGCGAAATTATCATCTATGACTCATGACTAAGGGCTCCGTTCGAATTCGAAACTAGTCGGACAATCCCGAAAAATGCACGTGAGTACAGTAACCGGTGGTCAATAATTTACGTGTTATAATTTATACATAAATGATAAAGTCATGCCTGTAGAGTCTAGATAAGGAATCTAGAATCTTGCCCCGATTGGAAATCGGAAAACTAAAGTCTAAAATCTTAACTAAATGGGAACCGCCATGTCTGCGTGATTGTTACCGTTTTATAATTTTTCTTTACTGATCAAACCGATTTTAAAATTATTTAAAGATGAGAATTATATTTGACGAAAAAGTGAAAAGACAATGGGATTTTTTATGCTGATAAGTTCCATTATTAAACTTTTCCTTAAAAAGGAGCCCTTGTCGTTTTCTAATCATAGCAACATTAAGTCTCGTCGTGAGGAGACTTAACTGGCAAATATATCCACATTTGGGCTTATTAACGTGGTTACAAAAGGTAGAATAATAAATCTTCATCTTCATGAACAAATACAATTGTCATTTTCGGAAGTTTCAGTTTGCCTGAATCATTCAGAACAATCTTTATTCCCAAATGTCAATGGATAGTTAATATGTGTATAAGTGGCCTTATGGTTAATCAGTATGTTTGCTAAGTTTTCCACCGTTACGAACATTGAACACGAGGATGGTGCAAAAAGAACTTCAAACTGTTCAGACTAATTAAAAAAAAACATATAATAACTTAAAGCAACTCGAAGAGTCCGTATTTTAACTTCCTTCGACAGATAATTATAGCAAAAATATGAAGATAATAATCTAGTATTATCAGTCCGCCATTAATGAGTTCATCAAAGGTATGGTCTGTAATTTTTTGCATTTTCTATTTAAAATGAAGTTTCATTGACGTATATCCGCTTTCTAAGTCTTCATTTACGTGATTTATGGTGCAGGAGATGCATCGTCACCCGAGTCGAAAAGCAAAAGTTAATCACAGAATGTCCTTAATTATTTTGTGTAGGTCAATAAACTATTTTCTACCTCTAAAATGTAAACAAGGCTTATGGTCATCAAGGGCCACTCGAAATCCACTTCTGGAAATGACCTCTGTCAGTAAGTTAAATAGATAAAGTGTTACGTAAGCGGGTTTAGAAACTTACATTGCACAACCACTGTTATTCCGCTGCATAATAAAATCATACATTCCTTGTAGATCGCAGACCTGATGGCTTACCAAGTAACCACGAAACAGATTCTTATCACCAACATGCCATGGAGTCCAATGTCCCCCGTAAAGCCCACGCGAGTCCTATGACACAGTTTCGTTCAAATGTACCGACTACTTTAACTTTTGGAGTCTGACTCACACCACACGGCTGACCTGCCAGGAATGTAACAGTTTTAGGACAATGACTCTTGACCTACACTGAAATTAGATTCATACGGTGCACGGCAGGAATATAATATAGATTTATGGTGTTAATACTCTGTATTAACGAGTTTTATGAATGTGAGATGTATTGGCGTGGTTAGCTGTTTGTCGTAGTAATTTAAACCCAACAGTACCGATATCGTTGTTGTTCCGAGAAAATTATTGTTTGCGGATTCTAGGAAAATTTACTTAAATGGGCATTCCTTTCCGATATATTTGAAGTAGTAGTAATAAGAACATGAATAAAATGGCGTGATAAGTAATGTACAGGTCGCGCGCGAAGTAATTAATTGAACTTGGTTGTGTATCCAAAGATATTCAAATTAGCATAATTCACGATTACGGATGGCTGACATGCGATTCCGATGAAGTTTGATAGAATTCAACAGGTACGATTTTCGTTAGATACAGCTGTTTTACTTAAAATATATAAAACTTTTGTTGCTCTATCTACTATTGTTAAATATTCGTGTTCGCAGTGTTTATGCATCAAAAACCGTCGGGTCAATCATTAATCCAAACGTTTACACCCATCACAATGATTTTTGTTTTTGTATTTCAAAGCTGTCTCAAGGTAACGTTAGCAGTGTTAACACTATCACCTAGGTAATTATAATCATAATATAATAGCTTTTACCTCCAGCATATCTTTTTGGAAAAATAAGATAATCGATACTCAATTTTAATTTCTATTTTTCAAAGAAGCATTGAAAAAATAATAGACAAGAACGGGGCTTGTACCCGCGACCTTTGACGTTCCGTGTCATCATTATACCAACTGAGTTACCTTGTCGTGTTCAAACCTATTGAATTTTCAATCCTCTTTATATACGTCTTAAGGAGACGCCTGGCGATATTTATGTAGTAATCATTTACAGATTTATTAAACTCAGCGTTACCACTTTACAGTTGTAAATCGCAGAACAACATCCCAATCCTTTATAAATCATATATAATTATATTTTTTAATACATGTTGAGGCCATGTAATGCCTATATTAATTTCTATTTTTCAAAGAAACATTGAAAAAATAATAGACACGACAACAATAACTGTAAAGTGGTAACGCTGAGTTTAGTAAATCCGTAAATGATTACTAGATAAATATCGCCAGGCGTCTCCTTAAGACGTATACAAAGAGGATTGAAAATTCAATAGGTTTGAACACGACAAGGTAGCTCAGTTGGTAGAGTGATGACACGGAACGTCAAAAGTCGCGGGTTCAAGCCCCGTTCTTGTCTATTATTTTATCAATGTTTCTTTGAAAATAGAAATTAATATATGCATTACATGGCCTCAACATGTATTAAAAAAATATAATTATATATGATACTCAATTTTGTTATCCACTTAAGCTAAGATAAAGTTTACTAAGATTATGGGTAGTTAACATGGCAAAATTACTGGCTTGGTTTAGCGCATGATGTTGTATTTTAATTACTGTCATTTCATGCAGCAATTCAGGTTAATACTGCATAAGAATGAGGGAAACCACTGTATTTGCTGAATCTTATATCTTTCTTTTCTACTTCAAAAGTGCCTCTGAAACTCTTTACAGAAAATCTTAATTATTATTTGTTATTTTATTAACGTATGCGTTTCATTAACGCATGCGTGGCGAACTCTAAAATATTTTTTTTGGAATGAAATTCTACTGTTTCCATTATTCTTTCTTACCAATACTATACATAAATTCGGATGAAAAAAATGATTTTTAGAAGAAAATAAAAACCGCCGTCAATAAACTACTTATAGACAAACTTGCGATTGAATTGCTATAATTCATTGAAGAACAACTTCACCAATATATGGGACCACCTCTAGAGAAGACTCTTTCAAACAAAAAAATAATAATATAAATGCCAGACATAAAAAAAGAATACAGATGAATTGAGAACCTCCATGAAAATATGAATCTGTTAAAATTATACAGAAAAGAAAGTGCTGTATTATGATTGAACACATCCAAAGAATCACATCCTATTTCTATATGAACTTTTTAATTTGCACAATGAAGATCCGTTCAATTAATCATTTCGGTATGTGCGTGCCTAGCAGTTGTTAATCAGAAACACTTTCATTAAATATTTAGCGCATCGCTAGAAACAGTCAATAATCTTGTTTAACTGTAAAAGAAGTACATTTTACAAAAAAAAAATACACACGAAAAAGTAATAAATTAATTCAAAATAAGTTAGCACTCTGCATAATTATCCATATTTTGTGGAATCAATGACGTAGAAAGAGAAATATGACAAAGAAATTATTAACATAATGTATCGCAATCGAATGTATAATAAGGTGGTGATCGGGTTATCGAACATAATAAAAACGTGTTTGGCTACTGGGTCGCATGTAATCACACGATGAAGTGCAGAAGACTTACTTGTCACAACTCATATATACCCAGTATTTTTAACAAGAAGGTACAAGAAGATCTAGGCAACTGACAATGCAATCGTAAATGGAACAGTCGCAAGTAGCCTGTTTTTTATTTTGACATCAGCGGTGCAAGTATTTCTTCCCCTTACCATTTATAAAAGATTTCTCCCATGGCAAGACACGTCCCAGTGGAAACCGGATGGTTCTCCAACCGCATATTTGATGTCAGACGTCACTCTAAAAAAAACCCAAAACGATTTTGGGGTAACTGTTTCTTGATATTAAAGTTAGTCTAATATTGTTCATTCATTGGGCATTGGGCTTTTTATGGTTAACCACTTGATGCGCGCACCGTAGACCTGATCACTGTGACAGGGCTTGTCCCTTCATACATCTTCTTACGATACTATATGTAGCCGGGTCTACATATACCGCTTCTGTTCAAAATGTACCTAATTACCTCATAGTCATATGGTGTGGTAGCAGTTCAGCATACTATCAGGTGGGCATCTCTCTTTCTTTCTGACCTTAAATTCCAGATGGCAGTACAGCCAACCATGTACAGACATGAAAATGTCTTGCACATCCTTAAATAGATCTTAATAACTACAATACATGTAGAATTGTAATATACACGAAATAGCGAATAAGGAAATGTTTTGGGTTTATTCTCCGCTGTTATTGCTAATTTTGGCTCCCCTTACTTGAGATCTTGTATGAATTCATTATTGAAGTGAGAATAATATTTTGTCGCATGGACCTAATTCTCGTGTTTCGACACTATCTTTTGACTTTTTTGTGTAGTAAGCAGAGACCCGAACCACTTAGGTGCATGTTTGCAGCCGTCTTATTCATATCGAATAAAGATTGAAGGATTATCACCTTGTTTAAATTATTTCAAGCCTGTAATAACAAAATCAGTGATCAGTCGCCCTAGTAGCGGTCGGCACAATCTCTCTGATAACGGCGACAGCGTCCAGACACCTTTTGTTTGCAATTGTTGAGCATTCGGCGGCATCGTGGTCGTGGCGGGAGGGTTACCCGCTCGCGGCAGTCGCGCACTCAGTCGGCCGCACCACGCCGCCACGGCTCCCGCGTTCTTACGTATTTACTCGCGGCTCGCGAACGTACGATACGCTTCGCGCTAACGACCACGAAGCATTTCCGTTTATTACAATAATTCATAATTACCAACCCTCGGATAGCCTTGCAATATTCCACCATTCAATCCAACAAACTTCACGTTTACTTAGTTTTGCAACACGATTTCGCGCGCTGATTCCTTAGAAGGTTGCATCAAAATATCCGTAGATTATAATATCTTTTTGGGAATTAACTCCTAAATCGCAAGAAATTTTAAAACGCTCTCCTACACTTGTGCCTAGTTTGATGGATCCGTCATCTTAAATTGCGGTTGCAAAAGTGTAGTCTCCAAGGTTGCTCGTGAGAAAACTTTTGAACAGTATTTGATATTTAGTGATGTGTTAAAACTAACGTGAAACAATGTTGTCGATGGATTCATTGTGGTGTGGCTCGGAAAGTGAATTGTCGACGTTAAGAGTATGCAAAAGCGTGGCTGACAGACCAGAGTACCGGCTGACGAGGCGTAAGCCGTCCAAGAGTCTGATCCCGCAAGCCCTGCTGCATGCCCCGGAGTCGCAGCCCAGGACACACCGCCGACGAAGGTCTGGTACTTGGCCGTAAGTGTATACCGAACACTGGCATACCTACCCTGGTAATTTTTATATGATAAGTTTAGCCACAAAGACCTTATCAACTCTGGGAAAACATAATTTATCAGTGTTTTTGATATCATGTAACATGCGATATACTTACATTTATGAAGATATTAACAATTACTTTGATTGCATTTGTAACTTATTATGTTGTTAACGACAAATATTCCAAATGACTGCAGAAACTCGAAGCAAGTAAACGACCTAATTAGCTCAGGTGTCGTGTCCGACGTATTAGACTGTTCACTGTGTGGTTGAAATTGCAATGCTCCACAATTTTGTGCCTCAACAATGTGCATAGTGCTCATTACTATGGTTTTATTATTCGCAATGTTTTGGATAATATTTACAAAAATGTTAGAATTTGTAGATTGTATTTCGGTGGAATAGGATTTTGCCATAATTTCGTTATTCCAATTCCAATCATAATTTCCAGGCACACTGTATCAAACATTAGATAATATGTAAATGTATTGTTATGTACTTAAAAGTAATTGGATACATAAATAAAGATGGTGGGAGAGGACCCAAATCACTGCTTTTTCGCTCTCTGTCTTGCCCATAATTTCGAGGCAATTATAATAGGACTTATGGAATGCCGTTACATTCTAGACTGTGGACCAGTGCGATTGGAGCAACGTTCCAGATATACCTGTTTAACATGTCTTTCAAATAACATGTGCAAGTGTGTATGTCACACAAGCTAATATTACACTCGTATTGATCAATATTTGCTTCGATTTAACGACCTTTCTCTTTTATGAGAACTATATCAAACTAATTCAAGTTTCCATAGACAACAGCAGTCTCAGTAAGTAGTAGTTCTATGGTTTCACTCGGTACCTTATGTCTTTACATCCGTTCCGACCCAGATAGCAATTGATGCGTTGCGGCTTCAACCTTCGGTAACTTGGTCAATATATTCTGAATAGTGTTTCGAACTATTATTTGCAAATTTTATGGAAAATATTATATGCTTGAGAAATTTCATTTTTGTGATGATAGTGCTTGCACTGCGACCTAGTTTTCATTATTCAAATATTGAGGTTAACATTTAAGTTTATTTCGTTCAATCTGAAAATGTTCTACGCATTGAAAATACCTAATTTCTTTTGGAACTGCTCAGCAAACCCGAATACTTTGCCAAGTAGCTTGCCACTCGAACAGCAAAAGGGAAGGTTGCAAACAATAGCCATGAGTAATGGCAGCGCTAAAGAAAGGCGATACACATTTACATATCCAATACAAATCTTAATTTTTTTTACACGATGACACACTGCATTTGTGCATACTGACGCAGTGACGTCATTGTGCTCCAAGAAGGATACAAATATGAAGCTAATGCTAATTGTAGGCAAAATTATATAGTTTGCGCCGGTCGAGGTTATCGTTTGTAGAAAGTCGATCCTGTTTCAAACAGGCTTTCCCGCTCGGTATAGGGAAATACTTCATTATTAACACGTTCGTTAGCAACGATCATGGAATTACAATTTCTATAATGTTTATAAATGGTTATGTCATTAACCAGTCAAAGAATGTTAATGATTTCGCAAATTAAGTCGGTGGACTCGGGTTGTTGAATCAAGTGTTCATTTACATAATTAAGATATACTGTCCGCTTCATTGCTTTTGTATTTTCTTTGAATCCAATTGCTGTTACAACTTTCGCTGCATACTTACGTGACAATTGGAAATAGTATTTATTATATTGCTGCTTCTTCTTTTAGAAAAGCTAACTTCTTAGATTTATTTCTGAGGTATTTAATTATTTCTTAAATAATTACTTATGGTCTTTGGATGTAAATCACTATAAAGAAATCTTACGCGCTCACACATTATACTGGCGTCAGTAGGTTGAGCAATGTTTCCTTTCCTGTAATAAGCAAAGTTTCATATCCGTAGCCGTGCAACGATCGCGTAATCGCACTAAATTCAATCCACTCTGCTTTAGTTATACTTGAAGTGACTTTCTAACATATTCTGTAGATTTGTTTGTACTCGTAAAAATATTACCTCATCCTTCGAGTATAGTGGTACTTGTGCATATGATTATAGATAAAATGGCCCCTAATAACGTTTTAAATGAAATATTAAAAGCCATTTTATAGAAATCAAACATTAAATTTGATACACAGATATTGGACGTTAAATAGCATAAATAATGTAATAGCCAGAAATCGCGTACATGATCTTAGAATTAGCTGATGAGATGTCTCAGAATAAGTTACTTATAAAGAATAGAGCATCACTATAGTATTGAATAGTTTGGAAGGACCGATGAAATATAAATATCCTGTAAGATTTTAATAATATTTATATAATTCATAATATTAAATTATATTCGGCTAGCATTAATAATACAAACTAAGACTAATCATACACCCTTACTATAATTGGTACTACATCTATAATGTACTGCCCTGAAAGTAAAAAACCATTATCATATCATTTAGCAACATCTCCTTTAATTGAATCAAAGTTGTTTTCTGGTACATAATCGAAATCAGCATCTTTAGCATCATGAGTTGACATTGATGACAAGTCGTCTGATCGTCACTTAACAAGTCTTTAAGTAACTACTAAACTAGTACCGTCATCTAATCACGTATACTTACAGTTACGTCAAGCTGTTTCTTGTTACCCTCTTTGGTTATCTGACTTGCAGGATCATGTATCTTCAAAGTGAGAGAGACTTGCATATTATAATTATTGATGACCTTTGTAAGAACAGAAGAGTACATTGACTGGAGAAATACTATTCATCACTTATTATAATGTAATTTGTCACACAGTTCTGTCATTGTAAAATTATAGGCCATCTGTGTGACGTTAATGGTGTCTGTCATTTCTATGATCTAAGGTACACAGTGTATTTGCAAATAAGTCGCAATTACTGCATGTGTTTGCTACTAGTTATTCAATGATAGACACAACCTGCACTCCTATTAGGGATCTTGGGGCCACCCTAGCCTAATTATATAGTATACTCTAGGTACATATCTAATAGTACTTGGAGATTCGATGATTCGTGTAAGTACATATAAATTCATAAATGAGTGTATGAAGATTCGCAAGATAAATGTTATCTTAGAAAATAAACGTTGTAATATAGTAGGTATAATTTACTCTATGTTAGCTTTCGTATCTATTGTTCAGTACATGAGTCTGTTGCTATCTTCAATACTTAATGCCTTGTATGCTAAGTATAAACGATTTCGAAACGTACCTTTATGTTGCGTAACTGGCTTAGGCATCATTACAAGGTGTTTCGAATTACAAGCGGGTCCCACAATAACATGAACCACTTTAAAAAAATCCTAACATACGACGTAACAGCCCGTAAATGTAGAATATTTAAACCTTCACTATAGATTCCCGCAAAAAGAATACATTAAGGGTGACAACTACAATCACTTTATTTGATAGGCCAAGTTCATGTTAATGCCCACTTACTCCACACTGTCCCAAAAACGCCTGACCCGTTAGAAATGAGGTGGCCTATATTGAGCCGGCGAATGTAACACAGCTAGTTGCAGATAAACGCACTGCAGTAAATAATGACATGCAATTTATTTAAAAGTTCTACAACAGTTTAATTGCATCTCATGACGTTATGCGTGGGTTATAAGATTCTCTGCACCTTTAATTATACATAATTGTTACCTCAGCACAGGTCATCATAATACTATAAATTTTGCAAATACAAGCATAATTTCTGATCCACATACAGGTAAGAAACATGTGCAATTTCAACTAACATTTTCCTAAAAGTAATACTTCTTTATTCTTTGCAATACTAAAAGAAGATGAACAATGCTGTACTTCGTGTTAATGTTTGTTTAGCTTATGTTCATCTTTCCTAAATTTAAATTGCACTTGTGTAGTCACTTAGAAGACGATTGCTTTGTGAGGTTCATTATGCTTTATCAAGTGTTTAAAAAGTAGAGAGAGTACTGCATTTCGAATATCATTCGACAGGTGCATCGATTAAAATTAGACCAGCTCAGAAAAAATGTTAAAATAATTAAGAGTGAAATGTCTGAATTCTTTAACTGGAACTTCGGTTATAAACAGTATGAAATCCAATTGTTTCATAATTTATAACCGCAGTTCCATCGTTAACGAAGACGACATAATAAAGTAAAATTCCCCCAAACTTTTGTCCTTTGCCCCTTGCGAGACTCTATCTTAGGATGAGGCATTCTTCTATAGTACTTACATATCATATGGCGAAAAAAAAAAATAGGCTTTATGCTATGACAATATTATCTTCATCGAAACTCAAAAAAAAATTATCTACTATTAAAATAGGAATAAAATCCCCTCTGTAAAATTTTATAACAAGCTCGGTTTTGCTGATGATTGTAAAACGCGTACTTAAAATCCAAGCCAAGATTTGTTTGCCATTCAAATATTTTTTTAACTATTGTCTGGAGTATTGAGAGATGAAACTTTAAATGACAGTTCTTTAATATTTTATGAATAATGTATGGCATGTAAACGTTGCAGTTAATAAGTACACATGAAAAGACAAGAGGGATATTCACAAAAAACAGCTCTTTTTGAAACACTACCTAAATTAATGAGTTTCCGGTGGCTTGAATCAAAGAGATAAAAGCAGGCATATTAGTTCAATTAAATAAAAAGAGATTTAAGCACAATTATGAACAAGGAAGTCAGTTCGGTATCATCTATACGGACCTAACGTAACGTACTCACCGTCTGTTACCCAATGTTCTGATTTCGTCGTCTCGCACCTAATCGTTGCAATTAAGGCCAGTCCTGATCGATATCGATTTAATTTTCATGTCGAACTGTTCCAAATTCGCACTGACGATAGGTTATCTAATTACCTTTCCTCAGTTTTCTTGAAAATTCTTTGACGTAGATAAGGTGATATGGAAGATAAGAAAAAAATATTGTGAAATTCTTATTACATTTCTGCCCGCGTGAAATATTATGTAACTACATACTAAATAAAATATTATTTCGTACTCGTAATTTTTGTAGTAAACGTAGTAAAGACGGATTACCTATATATTATGTCATTGCTTCTTAGTTCCTTATCGAATTATTTTTCTTAAACAATATATTCAATGATATAATTATTTTTCAAATAACCATTTTTTTATGATAACATAATATAACATAGCATCACGCCTGTATTCCCCGAAGGGGTAGGCAGAGGTGTACACAATTGTACATCCACATTTCACCAATGCTGTTATTAAGTCCCATGTAATAGGTGGTGAGTCTATTGCCATCAACCGGGCACAATCCCAAACTCCGGGCTGCTACTAAGAATTGCCTAACAGAAAAACTCAATAACACTTTGCCCGAACCGGGAATCGAACCCGGGACCTGCAGCTGCGCCTCAGTAGTTTCGCTTGGGACCACTAGACCAACGAGGCAGTCTTTTTTTATTATACTTGTCTGAATACCCATGATACACAGAGCGTGGTCACCTAAATGGCTATTTGGGTGTATTAGCAAACTCTTTGTTTAAGTCTACAAGTTTTTACTTTCACAAAAAATACAATTAACTTGTATATTTTTTGTAAGACTGGCCTTTCTCATGCATTCACTCGCATTGTTATTTTTAGTAATTACAGCTAGATATCCTGCTTTCAAAAATCTTAAGTTTATACATTATTAAAGTATTTTCTTTAACGTAGTAATCACCTCAAGATTCTGTTTCGTGAGTATTAATAGCACTAAACAAGTAATGACCTTTAAAATATCACTGTTTTGAAAGATTGCGGACCGTACTTCGTATAAAAAGGTCATGTAAAAGACAAATAAAACTACTTAAGCTTATTGGTAAGCATTTTGATGTAAACAAGATGTTTTTTTAAACTTATTGATACAAAGATCCGGTTGAGTGCCAAGAGACTGGTTTCTCGTAAAAACAAGGAAGGTACTCTGGAAATAAAACTCAGAACTTTCCTGTGCTTATTGCTTCTGGAGATTGATCAGTTAGCTGAGGGCCAAAACAAAGAAATGAACAACTGAAATTGGCCTTCAAATGGAAAATATTTAGCAAGTAATGTAGCTAGACTTTATTTCTATATACATTAGTATGGAGATCTTTCTCGTGTATAGAAGGCATTGTACTCAGCAATTTATTCACGTCCGTCCCATTTATGGTACGTATCAATTTACTGTCATGTATAGACGCAAGTAGATCGTTTTATTGTTGAGACAAAAGGATACCTGTCAGGTTTATGGCACGTATGCTGTAATCATGCAGCGTGGTTTTCCCGATGCACCACGGAGCATCAATTGTTAGCTCGGTAATTATTCACTGAATCTACTAACGTTGTGTTGTGTTATTTCATAACCTAGTAAATTATCTGGGTTCCTTGATACTTGCTGACATATGCCAATATTGCCTCATCCTTAAATCGATGTTTAAAATAGCTGCATTGCTATTTTAATGACCGGTGACCGTGCTCGATTCGATTAAACTATCGGTTGTCTTAAGTGACGGTGTGTTGTGCCATAGACATAAAAAAAAGTTCTGTGCAATCTTTGCATCACTCCGTGTACTCTACTTGTGTAGCTTGCATTTTAACACGGTTTTATTAGCTTTACCTGTAAGTATGTAAAAAAAATATTGGAAGTTAAATTTGACCCACTTCCCAGTTTCCGATTGAACTGAAATTTTGCATACCCGTTTAGTTTGATGTGGGTGTGTAACGTCAAATGACGTCATTCTAAATCCAATATGGCGGACTCCCAAAGATAGCGGACTAGTTATTTATTTTGCACTACCATGATATGGGTATCAAATGAAAGGGTTTGTTGAGAAGAATACGAAAAATAAAATGACGTCACGATAAAAAAAGACTAGTTTATTTTTTATTTTTAGTTATTTAATATTTTACTGGAAATTAATCGGCAATTAAGTTAATGTAATTGATTAGTATTGAAATTAATCCAAGTATGAGTATTCTTAATTTTATATTTTGCAAGCATGTAACATAAATCCACGGACTTAAAAAAGCCGTGCAATTCAGTAGAGCATCCTCCTTCAGTTTAAAAATTATATTAGACAGCAAATATGTGGAACCTGCCATAAGAAAAGTTTTGAGTAGAAATGTGGATTGCTACATTAATAGACGAAGATCAAAAAACTATAGGGAGGATATAAATGAAATATACGGAATAAAGAGCGCAAAAACCAAATAAAATTGGGATTAGAGTAAGAGGATAATGATGATGCCGATATGTTATGCAATACAACCTAATCAGCCTACTTTGTTTTTCTAGGTTTAAGATTTATCCTAGAAATAAAAAAAGATTAATTTCTAAGTTTAAGATTAACACAGGTCTGTGTTTTCAGTACAGGGATTAATCTTGATTTATCTTTCTTAAACATATTCTTGATTTATGTTTCTTTTATAATTCGCTTTTAGAATATCAACTTAGTACTTACGTTAGTACCGAGAAATTACGTAATACATGATGTGATACCATTTTGATCGCCTTTGTCCACTAAGGTTTTGTTTACATGTCCGTTGCCATAGTAAAATCATGGAATATTACTTTTACACCAATCTTTTATTTCCGAATCTTTGAATTAATATCAATTAAAACATTTGAAAAAACAATGTTGCATTTCATTGGTGAAGATGTGTAAACTGATGTATGTGTTATGTTTAACAAACAAGACGATAGGGTCCGTGGCCTTAATAATAAAGGGTAATTTAAGGTCTCATAAAAAAAACTGATAACGTAGAATATGATAATGATAACCTACACTTTCAAAGTTTTATTGTTATAAACAACAACAAAACTGGAACGACATATTTGTTTTATGTTTTATTATACCTACTATATAACGGATACAGTTTTTTATAAGACTAAGGAGGAAGGGTCCTTGTTATAAGGTGGTATCCATCTACATCTAAGGTACCGCCTCCAATTATTCTGATTCCTCAGGGAAAAGTCCGACGCACATGCATATTTATAATTCCTCATTATAATCACTTCCTCCTGAATTGATCATTGTTTTATAAGACGTGCCAATCCGATGACGTCGATCATGTCACCGCAAATCGAAAGTGAAAGTCGGTACTGCACCCAGCATCGTATCATAGGACCGATTCCGGTTTTTACGCTTGTTTAAGAATTAGTTTTGATTGATGTAATGTCACAGATTTTCAACCGATATTGATTAATTCGTTCACATTGCGGTACATTTTTGATTCTAATCGCGATGGCTACCAGCCAGACGTAGTGTTAGACGACTAGTAAGCAGAGCCGAAACTACGAGGGTATCTAAATTGCACTGCCAATCTAGCTGCCAGCCTTAAAGACTGTGCATGATGTTTTTTTTTTCTCTTTTACCCAAAGATAACTTTGTAATGTTTATCTAAACAAAAATATATATAGATTGGTGCCTTTATCTTCATAGCACCCATATGATGACCTCATGTGCTTGTGACCAAGTCGAGATAGGAGATAAAAGACACGTGGGTCGCGCGCTACGACCTCGTCCAGACTGATCGATGCGTTGAAGAATATTAAATGTATTATTTTGATGATACACCGACGTGATACTGACTTAATCATGCTTTGATTTTGCACGCTCCTTACTCTTTGCCCCCACGTTGAGATACCGTGTCGTGGGTTACTTGTCTCACGTCAATTAAGTATCTGCACAAACGTAAATTATCTAGAATTCTAGACTATGTAGAAACATCTGAAAGTAATACAATTTCAAAAGTATATTATAGTCTAGGGTCTTTTGAGTTAAGCGCTTTTTTTTATCTAGTAATTTTATGTTATAAGATATTTATTTCTCACTATAATATACTTATTGAGAAACTTGCCTATGAGACAATTGCCTGCCTAAAGGAGAGGCCCCCAAACCGACATTGACCGCGAAAAGTGGAAGTACAGAACGGAGGCTTTTGCCGTGCAGTGGGACATTACAGACTCATAATAATAATTTTGCCTAGAACCAATTCTAAGCAATTATTATCGGGAGCACTCGGAGTACCGATCCAAGTTCAAACACGACTATGAGCACCTCTGGGTAGGCAAATAAATTGATAATTTAAAAAATATATTAGGATTGTCAATTTCGTTTATATTATAGGAATTAAGACTGTTTTATGTCGCGGTTCACTAATGGAATCAAAATATGTATTCTTCTCAAATGTTTTTCGTTATGGTCGGTAAATGACCCAATTATTGAAGTAATTTTACTTACGTAGCCTAAACACGACGATAAAATTCAATTTAGTATGTATGGGCATAAATCCAAAGGTATCGATATAAATCCAAAAAGTTTTGAAAATTAACTATACTACGTTTTGGCTGAACTCCGGATCTCGAATTTTCTTCGTAGAATTAAAATTGTATTATGGTTTAGGAAAGTTGAAGACCGTGTTCTAGAAATCCTAATCTTTTTCGTATTTTCTTAGTCAAGGTCTTGCTAATCTAATTGTGTTCTTATGCACGCTTATCAGCTCTTATTTTCTGTCCGCAGCGCTTGGAAAATTATTATGATGCTTTTGGTAATTGTTTTAATCTGTAAAAAGGTCTTAACTACTTAGTAAAGGCAAGGCTTGGGATCTTTAATTAAATTAATTATTATTGTCCTAAGTCTATACAAGTGCACCAAAACGTTCCTTAATTCCAAAAAGATTTGAGAAGTCTGCACGGGAACTTTGGTTTATTGAAAGGCTGTTAGAATATCAAAACATGACCCAAACATTACCCAAAAAGATGTCTTTCCAAAATTCGAAATTACTGACAACTCCCGCGGTCTGTTTTCTCTTTTGTCGTAACCTTAACACGTTGGGCACCCCTCTCTCTTGATAATCATTCAGGCATTTCGATGACGAAACTAGTCGTAACGTCGCGCGATGCTCTAAGTCGGTCAATGTTGCCATGTTGACACCTAACACGAGTATACCTGTTCACAACAGCCTTGGCCGTAACGTTATTGGTCAGGAAAATTATTTCCATAACCCAGATATATCATACATGTCGCCTTCGTGTATTCGAGTCATAAAGTTTGAAGGACCGCTGTGACGTCAAATTATACTGGGCGGCCATGTTTTTCTTTTAAGGGGCGGTTCTAATAGGGGCGGCTATAAGCCACTCTATTTCCAAAGACCGCATGTAGACGGCACGCGAATATCCAGCGTACTGTGTACACAATAACACCACCCACGCTGAATATACGACGCAAATAAGTTCCTAATTAGGAAGTTTGTAGTCACAATTGTTAATTTGTGATGGCTCATTCATTCCTAAACTAAATGCTTAATATTTTCTAAACAGTTTTTTTATTATTTAATAGAGGCTTTATACCATCTCTTTATGAGAAGTCACGTTTGTATTTAAATTCGTTTTTTGCTATTATTATGTGATCTCATTATGATTTATGTATTTATTTATTCTTACGTAATGTTTTCGTATTATATGGGCAGGAAACTGGTCACTATAATTAAGTGCCTTTTGAAACATACAATTAACTATGTACATACTTATTGGGCACACAAAATCTTTCACCCAAAGATCCGTTCGTCCGTTGGTATATCGGTCAATGTCTGTCCGACACAGATTAACAAAGCTGATTCATTAATTCACTCTCCGACCAACAATATGCTAAATACCAATATATATAAAACGTAAATATTTTGATCATGTAAAGTTGATGTTTTAGATTCATTCTTTTTTATCAATTCCTACAATTCCGTTTTAGCGAACGTGACTTTAAAATAGGCACTTACAGAAAAATACTAGTCAAACGAGTGTCAAACTACTAATTATCATCATCAGCAATGGTTAATTAAGTAGTTCTTATACCTACATAAGAAAGGATCAATAAGTGCGGATAAAATTATTAATGGTATTAATTTGGTGATATATATGCTGGACATTAAAAACATTCATCGCAACGAGCTAGAACTCCAACAACGCAGACCGACAAAATGTATTTATTTTTTACGATTATCTATTGAAAAAAACAATATTTTTATTGAAATTGATAACACCGATACAGATTACAAAAAAATAAAATCACATCACGCACTATAATAGATTCGATTCGATATCTGATCCAGTAAATAATCAACATTTACAGTAGCTAGAAGCTACATAGAACAGTCGGAGTTTGCAACGCGAATGAAGTCGGGAAGACAGACGCTTCCGACTGATAAGATCAATTTTACGGGTACGGTTCGTGAACCGACGCTCACGATAATCGCGTGAACACGCCAAGGTCAGAACTGTCACTTCGGACGAGCACAGCCTGCGCGTGGACTCCTGCGCAACGCCAGTCGCAATCCGCGCACGCGCCTCTTCGCGCCCCACCACCGTTCAACTTTGGAATTTAACATTCAAGTTACAACAATGTCAACCTCCATTGGAATGATTTAATTCACACTCAAACCTTCGGATATTTCCATATCTCCAAATGTTTTTATTGAAACACAGTCAACAATGTGAAGAAGAAATATTAAATTGAAAATTGTGAAGTGTTTTGTATTGAAAATGTTACGGCGCCAATTCTCACATGAGTCTGGCAAAACGGAACTTGTTAGAGCGAGGGAAGAATATTTCGATCGAAGGTATGTCCCAAGGTCCAATTGCACATTACACAGTTAATTTAATTGATAATAAAGGATGAGCATAGTATTATACCTCAAAATTCTTAGTAATTATAACTATGCAATGGCAAAAATCTCAATTTTGCAATTATTGCGGTCATTGTTAATAACTTTAAAACAATTGTTGAAGAAAAAAACATCATGATATTAAAAAGAAACTGTCCATATCAAAACCAGAAATAGGTAAATAAAAACAAATTAAACTTATCACTGTATGATTGTCATTGTTATCAGCATTTGTTGATTATTTTGATTAAATATCTTATCTCTTGATAAATTCTGAGTTTATCTATTTGGTTTTGAATTGTCATCGTTTCACATCAGCAATATATTTTTAGCTTCCTCTGCCTACTCAGCTCGTTTTAAAGAACAAAAGGTAAAGTTATTATATTAAATGGAAAAAGAATATGGTCGTGAGCAGGATTCGAACCTGCTATTCCCAAATAAATACTCCAGGCGCTCTGACCACTAAGCCACATCGACGATCGGGGTCGACCAACTTGAGAGTTCGCTAAGTATGCGTTAATGATTTCAAAGATTTATCTTTATTTATAAAGGTTCTTTAATATTCTATATTTCACAAGGAAACTTGTCAATCAGAGCGCCAATAATGATCAGAAATCTGATAAGTGTGCAACATTAATTATCACCACCAAGATATTAGTTATCTATCATGTTTTTAAGCAATCTTTTGCCACTACCTCGAATACCCTTGGATTGCTGAAACACTTTAGCCAAAGAGTTTACCTAAACCAAACACTAAGTACTTATTTCGAGAATTGATAAATGGTGTACGAGTATTTTATAGAAGGACTTAAATGAAAATTCCCTGTAATACTTCGTTGCAATAAAGTATTGAGTATTGAGTAAGAAGAACTTCTGTCCAGGAAGACAATCCAGTGAACTACACTTTTGGAAGTCATTGCGTAGGACTTAAATAATGTGATGTAAATAAACATCTACGAACATTATAACCATATTTTATTCTGTACGTAAAGATGACCGAGATGACTACAAATTCAACAAAGTGGATTGAGTCTAAACATTATTTAAAAAAACTTGTTGGCACTTAGTTAATCAGGAAGTTACAAATTCCTATGTCACGATACATAATAGGTATTCATCACAAGTCACACTGCACACGTGAATATACGAATATAATATAGCATCACGACTGTATTCCCCGAAGGGGTAGGCAGAGGTGTACACAATTGTACACCCACATTTCACCAATGCTGTTATTAAGTCCCATGTAATAGGTGGTGAGCCTACTGCCATCTACTGGGCACAATTTCGAACTCCAAACTCAAATTTCCGAACAGAAAACCCAATAACACTTTGCACGACCTTGAAATAGACCTAACCTCATGCTTATAATAAATGCATGACTAAAAACTCATAGTCACCTACTTATAATCACATATATTAAGAAAAATCTGTAAATCAACTACTGCCCACGCTTCCCAAAGTTAGTGGGGTGAACAGACCATGGTTATATATTGTCCCACAATTATGATCCTGTTGTTTCATTTAATAACCTCTACGTGATCGTTATTGTCATTTCATATTGTTTCACCTGACTTATTATAATCCTATTTTTTCATTACCATCTACATTCTACGTGAAAAATCCACCAATAATTACCATGTAGCTTTCGGTACACAACAGGACCCAACCTTCGCATTTAAAAACAGCCTAATGCACGTTATGAAGTCCTTGTGAGTTAACCATAACTTGGTAATGAGGTCTTATATGCTTAATTCAGCTTCATAGCATTCCAGTGGTGAGAATCAATTGCGAACTGAAGGACGAGTTCTCTCCATCTCGTTTTCCCCAAATTTCTTGTAAGTAAGTAGGCAATCCTCATTTCCGACTTACTTCTCATGCTTGCTAAAATGTCCTGCTGATGGTGGCGTTGTACATGGGGTCGTCGAGTTCCCTACAAAACGGTTGAGTTAAACGAGGCTGATGTGGGCGTCATGCTCGTGAACGGGTGCTGCCTGTCGGGACTGGTCAGCTCCTAAACAGCCTTGAAAATCAATTTAAAAAGCTATATAAGTTATTGTTTCTAGCGCTTTCCTTTCTTATTTTGCTCATTAACCTGCATTATACTCACATCACCTTATTTATTGTTATACCAATTTATTTTTTAAAGAGTGTCTATGAAGTTTCTTGCCGGCTCGTCTCCATAAGATCAACGCCTTGGAACCGAGCACCTAGTTTTGACTTTTCATAAGTGCCTGTAATATGGTTTATTTGAAATAAAAAAAAAAAGAATTTGACTTACGTACCACTTAACATCAGGTGAGTCGTCTACTGAAAGCGTCTAAATACAATTAATTCAAGTGAAAGTGAAACAACAATCTTGGCGCATATTAGTGAATACTGACTGCTACAACAATGAGTACGAATGCCTGTCACAATCCTCGCCTATCTTGAATTATAAACAACAAAGCATCATGCTTGTATCTCCGGAAGGGTTAGACAGAGAAGTATTGTCGTACACCATATTTCATCGATGCAGTTATTAAGTCCTATGTTGTTGAGCCATCGATCAGGTACAATCGAGACTTCCGATGACAGTGAGAATTTCCTAGCAGAAAAACTTAATAACATTGCCCGTTCTGGGAATCAAACCCAAAACATCACGCTTGACCTCTAGATTAACGAGGTACTAGGTAGTATTATTGTTGGATTAACTGCAGAGTTTTCCTGCCTATTATATCAAATTAATGTTTCGATGACACGCCAAAGAATAACAACCGTGTATGTAACTATTCGTTTTTGTATCAGTTTTTGTTCGTACAACAAACCTCTTCGTGCTGACTGTCGGGTTTTGCTCATTAACAATGTCAATAAGGTTAATACTAAAGTTCTTGTGCATAATGTTAATACATTATAGTAATTTAAACTTCATACAGTGTGTTGTAAAAGCTGTTTTTAAGAACGCATGGCGGATTCATGGCAATGATGTGTGGACTTATTTACGTTACTTTAAGTTCATGTCTTTAAATGACTCAATAGACTATTAGACAATTCGATAAAATAAACTAATTGCGTACACTCACACTATACGAAAATTATCGATTGAAACCGCATTTTTTTATGTTTGTGCTGTACCTTTTGGAAACTGTTAATGGTTAATACTTTAGCCCTTAATCGGACGATTTTTTTTTATTTAGGTGAAGTTTGAGTAGAAGTGACTGGCTTGCTGCTGTTCCCCCTTGTTATTGGTCCTTTTGTCCGCGCGAATATAATATCGATTCATAGTTTGAAATAATAAAATATGAGGTAAATAAATGGATTTATTTTGTATTAAAAGAACAAAACATTTCAAACTTTTTATGACATGTTTACGTTTTTTATCTTTGACATGAAATAACGATAAAATCAAAGCAAAAGATACTGATATTATGGAAAACCCGACAACTGCGCGTTTTGCGATCAACATAATGTTTATATTTCCACTTCGGAAAAACCAGTAAGCACTAAGCACGCTCTCAATTTTTTTACTCCTAATGTAATTGAGTCTGATGTCTCGAAAATATGAACATAAGGATATGTGTGGTGTACACATACAAATAAAGGTTTGTCACTTTTGTTAGCATTAGTCTGAAAGATCTAAAACAAAATTATGTCATTGACGTTTCGTTATCGACATTTTATTAGCAACATTTAACAACACTTAACAGGAAATCTGGCACACAATGTATTAATGACAACGTCGATAGCAAAAAAATTACTGTAAATCATATTTTACTAAACTAACATATATTTTGACTACATGACTTGCATTGCGTTTTACATGTACTCCTTAAAATACCATCCATTGCGGATTAACATACGCATTTAGGGGCAGACAGCTGACGTTAACAATTTTAAAATAAACCAACCCGCACATAAACTATCGCAAAAATAACATGACATGATCTTTTTATTTCTTTTGTATAAGTAAAAAAAACAAAACAAGTTTAAATACGAGAGCATAACAAATGCGAGCTGCCTGTATGTGAATAAAATAAATTAACATAAGTATATCGTAGCACCATCGTGCTTTGAGTATGTTCGTGTAGTGGTAGCACTGTGCTGTATTTAGTTCGTTATTTTGACTCTGTTGTGACATACGTTCGGCTCTTCAATGGAGGCTTTATAGTAATCGTTCAGGTATTTAAGCAGTTCCTTTATTTATTTGTGCTAATCTATAAGAGTATTTTATATAAAAATTCTAAAATCTTTTTCAATATATTTGATTTTATCTTCGATAAGCTAAGGCTCTATTTAAATATTTTTTTTACTGTTTATTTATTTTCATATAAGCTTAGATCTTTCCAGCAAAAACACCAATATTACGGATTAAAAAACAATTCATTTAAAAATCGTGTCATTTGTGCTATTCGCTGATTACACAAATATGCGAAAACACTTCCTTTATGTAATATTAGTTCTCGGATACAGATAGAACCATACTGAATGTCAGGCAGTTAAAGGACAATGCCAGATTTACATGATTAAAGATTATAATATAAAGCTAAATATTTTTGCTAAAATAAAATACTAATATGGACCTGTTAGTTTTTATGGTAAGCCTAAAGTGAATTAATGGTAGTATTAGATCTTGTAACGACTGCTTCGTTGGTCTAGTGGTCGCAAACGCGGCTGTTGAGCGTGAGGTCCTGTTCGGTTCGATTCCCTTTTTGTTAGGAAATTCTCAGTAGCAGTCTGGAGTTAGGAAGTTGGTGGTGATACCCCCGTGCTTCGGAGAGCACGTAAAGCCGTCGGTCACGCGCCTGATCTCTCTCCGGTCGAGTCGGATTGCCGTCCCATCGGACTATGAGAGTGAAGGCAGAGGGAATGCACCTTACCTTATACATGCGCATACACTTGTGCACTATAATATCGACTGCGTGCTTGGCTAATCTTCTCGGAGATATGCCGCCGTGACCGAAATACGGTCTGGAGGAGTATTATTAGATCTTGTAATAGTAGCCTCAAAAGTCTGATTCTGCCTGTGATAAAAGAGAAACCTGCCTTACGCGCTAGCTTTGTTTGATAATTGAGTTCAAAATCTCAAAATGTTCGTAGGCTAACTGGTTTTGCCATTATTCTAATTAAACAAAGTATGTTCTTAAAAAAAACTAATAATAACACTGTTAACGGATCGCTTGACTATCTTATTATCAAAATACGTAATACACAGTCAGTGATTCTCAAAGTCACGTTGTACAATACATTTCATTTCTACCAGCTATAATAAAACGTATCAGATCGAGTACTATGGATTTCCATTAGTTGTTTTAATCTGATCATAAAATCTGTAAATATAGAATATGTAAAATGAGTTTATTCCATGTCTATTTAGATGTATGGTAAATATATATCTTCGCTTTTATATAATATTTCCGGAGATGATTTATAAAAATGTTTATAATTATCAAATACACTGACGCAGGCTGTGTTTATCCGCATAGCATAGGTGTCAAAAACACACGCATTACATAAATGAAATTGATTTATTGTAAGTAAAGCAAATGTGTTGATTTGTTGAATATTCAGATATTATATTCTATTGTTCACGTGTTTCACTATTGGTAATGCAAAGCAAGCTGTCATGTTTGCTAAAAATAATTAAATATTCTATCACGTTTATTTCTCGTGTGATTTTTATGACGTATCGCCAACACTATAGTGTTTACTTTTTTATGTTAATCGAAAAAAAAAACTGCCATAATGCAATCACAAATTTAAAAGGAATTATCTCTTATACTACGGTAAACTTATATTCTGAAAATATTTAGTATAAATTAGTGTGTGCTCGCATACGTAAAATATCTTGTTGTGTTTTTGACCAACTTTAGGAGGAAGTTCTCAATTCGGCTGTATGTGTATGTTTGTTACGCGATTATTCCGACCATTATGAATCGTTTTTGGTGATTCTTGTTTTGTTTGATAGGTCATACTTCAGATGTGGTACCATATAAAATTTATCGAAATGATAAAAAAAAAACAAAATGAAAAAAAATATATATATAAAGATGACGCTTTGGTTCGTGGTTCCCTTCAGCAAAAGTTTGACGAATATGTTACTCTGTTGTCTTGCTAATTACCAGACAATAGATTTTATTGTTATGAAGTATAATTTTGTACTTCTCCCATTCGAAGAGGTAACCGCTCCACAGACTGAGTGTGCTAAGAGTTGCTTGACCTCCCCGGTCGTTTACCGATCAGGGTTTGCGCCGGCTATGAGCCCGTCATTATTTTAATTATTAATTCCAAACATCCAGGTCTTTAAATTGATTATGTAAAGTCCATTCTTGATATACATTTGAGTGTAGACAGTAGCATTAATTAACATATTTTATTAGTCGGTCACCAGTTTACTAATAGACTGTTTTCTTTCACAGAAGGACAAGATCCCTGAACGCACCGTCGCCTATACAGCAATTTGGACCATGCGGAAGGATAATGAAAAACTCAGCAATGGTTATGTGAGTACTGTGCCTTAAAAACTATTTAAGGACCACCCTTTGTTTCTAAACAGACCTATTGGTTGATATGGTCCCTAAGCGACAAAGCCCTTCAAATAAGTTTAAAACAAGCCTGCCATGTGCGCTGTATTTTTTTTTTATTTCACATCTTTTTGTGACCATAGCCACTACATTACAATTTTTTTACCTTAGCCTAATCTAGCCTATGTTACGCCATACATCTAAATCGATTCAGGCGTTTAGAAGGTATGGTTAAATAAATAAACTCACAAATATACAAACATGACTGCATTTTTTGGGCAGTCGTCTAAAAACATATATGTATTGTTAAAATTTTGAAATAGATAGATAGATAAAGCGTTTATTTAATGCAATACAGGACACAAATAATAAGAACAAATAGTTTCTAAACAGACCTACTGGAAGTTGATCATGTTGTTTTAAAAACGAAACTATGTTTATTTTGTAAGTGCTTAGTGCCTATAAACAAAGATTTACGTAGCCTTTTCCCGCCTTCGTTAGGATCAGCTAATCGGCTTCCAGTCTAACCGGATGGAACCTTTATCCAGAAATAGTTTCCCATTATAATTCGTAAAGCGCAGTGATTTACTCTAAGCTCCCAAACCCATGTCATGAAGCTATTTCTGTAATATATTTTTTTTGTGATAACGTAAAGGCCTCGGCACTTACTTCTGACCTTAGTTTTTAATGTTACCTTCACGAAAAATTACGTTATTATTTTTAACTTTATATTTTATTCATTACGATTCCAGCTAATTAGCCAAGGTCCATGATTTATTATAATAAATTAATGAAGTCACTGATTCCCGCAAAAAATTTAAAGTTAAACAATTTTCTACGTAGAAGTTTTAAAGCGTAGTTGTATAGGTGTTTATATAAATTCCAAATTATTAGGTAAGTCTTAAGTTTCTTCCTTCACCAAAAAGCATTAATGTCGTTGGTTAACTGGGACAGGATTTTTTCTAGGCTAATTCGTTCTACTGCTTGCAAAGGCTTTTCTACCCTCTTTCCAAGCTGCTCTATCTGTAGCTTTATGTTAGTTATGGTTTCTCGAGGCAGGATTATGAAAGACACATCGGCGTTATTAGTATCTTTAAGTGTGTCGTAAAGAGCAACGGGTGACGGATGTAACATTTGTATTTAGCCAGTTAGAAGGTAGACTTAGCTATGAGATCCGAAATCTTGTGGTAAAGCAGCTGATCCATAATTTTCCCACCTCGACGCTTTTTAAATAGTTTCTACTTAATTTGCAGGCAGATCCAGGACCCGGCGTCGCAGCGGCTGACGTGGTACAAGCCGCCGCTGACGGTGCTGGTCATCAAGAAAGTACACGATGCTGGCATTTTGGCGCCCTTCGTGCAGCTCGTGCACTGGCTTGTTCATGTAAGTCTCATTTACTTAACCTGGACTGATTAAATAAAGAGATATCCAGGGTATTGGAAAATTTCTGAGCAAGTGGTTAAACTGACAAAAGACTCCGTCTTACCGTGATATTGTCTAAGAGGTTATGTTACCCAGTATCCGGGTTGTCGAGGTCAGATAGGCAGTCGTTTCATGTAAAATATTGTTGTGCTGCATCCGGTTTGATTAGAAGAAGCTTACTCCAACTTGTTACGAAAACACTTTTACACCGCAGGGAGAGCCATGCTTCGGCACGAATGGGCCGGCTCGACCGGATTGATACCATGGCCTCACAGAAAACCGGCGTGAAACAACGCTTGCGTTGTGTTTCGCCGAGTGAGTGAGGGTACCGGAGGCCCAAACCCTTTAAAAGGCCGGCAACGCACTTGCGATTCCTCTGGGGTTGCGGGTGTCCATGGGCGGCGGTAATCGCTTACCATCAGGCGAGCCGTCCGCTCGGTTGCCCAATATTCCAAAAAAAAAAAAAATGGCTAGGTGTACTGATGCAGGAATTGTTGATAGTATTTTTATGCAGTTTATGAGTACATAACTCATGGCTAAAACATAATATATAATGTAGAACAACACTCTATGAAGTGATTTAATTTTCCATTCGCTAATGTCAAAAACAGTACAACTTTGTGCAACTATGCAAATCGACAATTTATTTATCTACTTACTGTGCCCTATGCTCCGCGGTCTCACCCGCGTATAATTATAATATAAATTTAATTACTCCTTATATAGTACCTACCAGTAAAATCTTATCAAAAACGGTGCAGCCGTTTCGAAGATTAGCCGCAACATACAGACAGACAGACAAAAAATTTAAAAACAGATTTTTAGGCATATGTATCTTGTAAATAAAAATAAGCTTAAAAACAATTATTTTGACATTACAAACATACACTTCGATTTTATTTATTTGTATTGATATACAAATTCCAGAAGTACCTACAATACATGATAGATGACCGTAAACACTTTTCAGTAAAACGCATTTCCAAAGGCCGCATGAATCCAGCGTGATGAACTGATGACACAAATAGGGCACGTGCTACCTTACGTTGGCATAACAGAAACTGTAAATTAATTGCAGAGATAAGACGTGCACTGGTTCATTGATTAATTCAATATGTGTAATGTATTTGTTACTAAGTATCGATGGGAGTAAAGTTCATGGATAAACCTAATTATGATTTGAAGCATAGAGTCTTCTATCTAGAAGGCATGGCTAGCCAGGGAAGTTTGGGGTTCGGCCTAAACTTTAACAAACAATCAACCGAAATTGATGATCTTTTTACTGTGACTGCCCAAAAAAAGTTGTGTTATTTTTTTTGGGTTCATGTATTTAAGTATGTATGGATGTTTCGGAGTTTCTTTATTCCACCATAACTTCTTAATGCCTAAACCGATTTAGGTGTATTGGGGTATCGTTAGAATCCTTACTTTGTCCCGGATAACATAGACTTGTAAGATTTATAAAATTGCACGCGTGTTTTTTAATTAACGTCAATGATTTCAAAAGAAAGGATACGCCCATCTAAACATTTTACAGAAAACTTCTTCATACAAGCAAAAGTAGCGCCATCTGTCATAACTCATACGAACTACGTGACGCCGCGTTTCATAGGTGGAAGACTAAACCTTGTACGTGCGTATATAATTTTTTTTATCACATTTTATTATTGGTCAATATTTTTATACACACATCAATCACGAACTGAACTGAGTTTTTACCCGACTGCGCTAGAAGGAGGGTTATATGTTTTTCGGGTGTATGTATGTATATTTCTTTGGCATGCTCTGTAGCATAAACGGGTTGATGGATGTTAGCTTTAGAAGTGTCGTTAGATTATATTAGTTTTTTAAACTATAATTTATGGCGATAATAATACATGTCACAAAAAAAACACATGTAAAACAAATTAATATCAATCAGCATTATTTGAAATTGTAAAAAATATTTTTATAATAATTAAGTATTATCATATTAAGTACTTACTAAAATTACTTACACTAAGTTCTTATGACAAAAATAAAACAAATAAAAAATGACGTTCGTTCAACGTTACTTCGCGCGCGCTGCCGGCCACACAATGGCCGCCATTACGGACTTCGGTAGTAAATTAAATAAACCTTTAAAATGTGTTAATTTAATAATTTGATTGGAACAGAAGAAATCTAGGGTTATTTACCGATGATACGATATCCCATGTTCCATTTTAATCTTCGTATCGTCATTTTTGCAGCCTTTTACCATGCAACTAGGCATATTTATGACAAACAAATACTCGTTCTCTCCTGCGCGCGGTCCACGGTCGACTGAGTTGCGTTGGCCCTAAAACTGTAATTTTAGGGCCAACGCGTTGGTGCCATTTAGTTTAGCGGTCGGCCGGGTCCTTACGCTAGTAATATATATGTCAATGATTAACGTCATCTTGCTCCACACGTGAAAAAAGAATATATATTTAACCTTATAGGTTTCTGTGATACAATCCTCGATCTTAGTGTAGAAACCATTGCTCTAAAGATTTTTCTCTTTCGGGTAAACAGGAACCAGTTACCTTATTTACATAAATTTATATTAATCAACAACAACCAGAACGACAGTGTAGTTCAGATTTAAAGAATTCCATTAAAGTGCCGTTTTGACGTTTGAATCTTTACAATGGTCTGCTGAATTTAACAAATAAGTTTAATTTGCTTAAGGAATCGTAAGAGCTCAATTCATAAATGTCAGAATACATTACCTTGTTTTCGACAGCGTTTACAAAAAAAAAGAGTTCCTCGCTAAAAAAAACTAACATGTGAAGAGACGATGTTTTTTGCTCACGACTTAGTCAGTAATAGTCTCTAGAAATAGACATATTATTAAAAAACACAATGGGAGTTCCCATAATTTATAAACAAAATAATGACAACGTGTTTAATATAGACACGTGCTTATTTATTGTACTAATTAAGTATGTGAAGACTGCGTTTCGCACGGTCTATTTTAAAATAGAATCCACAACTACGATTTATGACTACGCGTTTTTGTAATAACTTTCGTGAGACACATTCATATTAATTATTACTCACGGTTTTTACTCACGTGCATTTCGAAATTGCTCGACTAAACTGTTGACTCGCGACATCGCCCCGGGCTCACCTCATGACCAAGGGCTCCGTTCGAGTTCGAAACTAGTTTACGCATTTGTAAAAGGTGCTTTATTAACAGCACCTTTTACGAATGCGTATATATACTATTCGAAATCACATTCAGATCATTTTAATCGATATCAAGGGGTGGTGGTGGCCATATTCAAACTCTGGTAGCAGTCTGTAGGTGAGTGATTGCTTTTTCATGCTGCACGTCTCCGTGCTACGGCGGGCACTAAGAACCGTCGGGCGTCGGTCTCGGTGGTTGGTACTGAACAGCTTTTAAGTTAAGGCAGGGGGCTTACGCGCTGTTTGAACAGCATGAAGACACAAGGTTAGGTCCCAACCACACGATAATAGAAGCCATCAAGGTGACACTGTCTTCTAAATACTGTCTGTACAAAAATAATCAGTCGGTCATAGCATAAGAAGGTACACAGTTGTACACAAGCATCGTACCAATACTGTTATTAAGTCCCATGTAATAGGTGGTAAGCCTATTGCCATCTACCGAGCAAAATTCCAAACTCCGGGCTGCTACTGAGAATCCTAACAGAAAAGCTCAATAACAGTTTGCCCGACCAGGGACTCGAACCCGAGACCTTATGTTCAGCAGTCGCGCTCACGACCATTAAACTAACGTGGCAGTCCCAGCATGTAGTAGTAAATTAATCAAAAGATTGACCTATTACCGTAGTGTCGTTGCCACTTAATCAATTTACCAATCTTCCTGGTCTCTTTGACTAACTAACTCAATTTTGGCGTTTCCTTTGGATTGGTTCCGTTTCTGATCTTGACCGTTGAACTATATCCAGTTGTTTAAAATAACGCATGTATTTCGAGTTAAGTACGGTCAACTATGTCGGTGGTAACGCTTGAACTATGAAAACTATCCGTACTGCTACCACATAGTCTCGAATTAGCTATCACCGACATTAGAGGTAGCAAGTGGTTCATCCAGCATAATAAATACTTTATGAAAGGCGAATCACCTCCGCCCTAATTATAATTTACACGCACCAAAAGTTGTTCCAGTGTTGAGTCAGATTCGCCATGTGCAAGCGCAGATCGATCCAAGTGATTACGTATATATATATATACTTAATTTATTTTCCACCTCGTATTGATTGCTATTTGTAAAGAAATTTTAGCAGAATCTTTTGTTAATTTACATAAAGTATTACAGTTAATCCAGCATATACTTAGTGTAGTCTGGGATTAAGCTCCTTCATTATTCTCATGTGTATCACGACCTTTAAAAATAATAAGGCATTCAAACATCTGAAACTTTCTTCTTGACGTTTTATCTCGGTTTATGGATATATACCGAGATAAAACGTCAAGAAGAAAGTTTCAGATGTCCGTCACGCCATTTTCCCCAATGCAAAAAGCGGAACTGATCGCAGTGCCGACACGTCGCTGACACTAGATTCAATTATGGATTTTCTTTTACGTGCCCAGATCATCGATCAATGTATATTAGAAGAAACACAAGCATCTTAGTTGCTTCTTCTTCAAGACTTGTCCGTCCAAAACTCTGTGCTTGTCCTCCTATGGCGTACTTCAAACTGTCAAACTCTAACATATTTATTTTAAATGGGCCATGACGAGCTTGTGAACCATCAAAGCTGGATGCACAACCCCGTCATTTAAGTAATACACTCGCGTCATAGGAAAGCCCTAATCTGAAGGTGTTGTAAAAATGATGTTAACAAAAAAATTAAGCATAAAGGAAAGTTTTGTTTTCTTAGTTTTGATGTGTTTGTTTCAGTATGCTATTGCATCGATTTTATTTATTCATTTGTACTTGAAACTGAACATGAAATAATGAAAGGGACGTAAATTACTAGTTCACGGTGTACATAATGGTTCAAATTGAGTCATAAAAGCGGTGGCCTGGTGCCGCGGCGTTTATTGATCGAACTCCATACAATGTTAATGAGATCTGGCCATTGTTGTCGTGCTACGGGGCTATCGTTTTATAGCAATCGTCGGTTTGAATGTCATATAGGACAGGTTTAAAAAAGAGTATTAACGTAACGTTGGAAATGTATATTATAGGAAAGTTGCAATGTAAGGTGTATAAAAGCCACGAAATAAAAGTAATGGGCAAATTTTTTTAATCGTCACATATTTTTTTCCAGTGGAAAGCAAATAAATATTTTTATTTTTATAAAAAATATCTGACTATTGAAACCCAAACCTAATGAAACCAAGAAGAATAATAATTATTCGAATACCTTTGTTGTTTCTATAATAAATCAATTAGGGAAAACTCTAAGGTGCTAAAAATAACACTAATATATACAGTAGAATAGGTAAACCGTCTCTATTACTGTCAGATTAAAAACATTATACCTTGTTAGTATGGACACGAGAATATGTCCAAGTGAATTATGCATCCGACGGATTTTGTGGAATTTGGTCGTCCGCCAACATTGTACAACGCTCATTTTCATTCAATTATAACTCACTGAAACATATAGAGAATTTTAATGTAACACTAATAGACGGACCATAATTTTCCGTAGATTTGGATGAACAGGTAAACAAATATTTCATGAGTTAATGATAGACTGCAAAAAGCATCGCACAAGAAATCACAGTAGCAGTATCCTTGATTTCCTTTTAAAATCTAAGATACAAGATTTTGTGATCACCAATTTATTATTATCGGTGAACGATTTTTTTTGTGTGGGCTTTCAATAAGAATACCGATTGTTCACATAGTTTTCTTAATAATCTCATGAATCAATCAATCAAGCAGGTAGCATAGTCCACTGCCGGATATACGCCTCTTCCAAACTGGGCCACAACATCTGGGTCCTCGCCTTACGCATCCAGTACGTCCCCGCCGTTTCTTCAGGTAGTCGGTTCATTATACCACTCGACCAACTGCCTCGTTGGTCTAGTGGTCTCAAGCGCGACTGCTGAGCAGGAGGTCTCGGGTTCGATTCCCGGATCGGGCAGTGTTATTGAGTTTTTCTGTTAGAAAATTTTCAGTAGCAGCCCGGAGTTTGGAATTGTGCCCGGTTTAATACCTTTCGCTCGGGTCCTTCCAAAGATATCCCATAGCAGCTCGTCAACACACATTTCTGAATTCAGGCTGGGCTCCTCAGTTAGCGAATGCCATGTATTATAGTTCTCACAGTTTATCAACGCAAGGCAAGGCACGGCGGAGATTTTTGTGGAAGTGGGCCTTACAACGCTTTAATGGGCGCACTTTAGAGGTATTCATTATCGTTTAAAACTCAATGGAGGCAGTAAGATGTGGATATCTATACTGTGACTATAGATACTTGTTGTCTGTCCGAAAGTTCCTTTAAGGTCTTACTTCATACTTATCTGATGATTCTATATTTCGCTTTTCAGGACAAAAGCATGGTAGTGTTCGTGGAAGCAGCAGTGTTGGATGACAGGTTGCTGGCCGAGTACGGTGACTTCACCTCGGTCAAAGAGAGGCTGATGACCTTCAGGGCTGGCACTGATGACTTGACGGATAAAATCGACTTCATCATCTGTTTAGGTGGTGACGGCACGCTCTTACATGCTAGCTCGCTCTTCCAGGTGAGATTCCATAAAGATTTATTGTTTTTATTTAAACCTTAGAACTGTGCTAATATCGGGAAACAAGTAAATTGGTTCCTTTTAATTATAATCTTTTGTAGAATGCCACTCGTGATTTTTATCAACTCATTCGCGTTTGAAGGCAAATCTGCTTAACTGTACCGTTCGACTCAGCCACGTACAGAATTATACGTTGTAACAATAAAAATCTATTGTGTCTGCTAATGAGCGAGGCAACAGCTTAAAAGATTTTACATCCTACACCTTACTTCTTCTTCTTATCATGTCATTAATGAACAACTTAGTGTCACAGTTAAAAGCGCTCGTAGGTCTCTCACATGGCTCAACACACCATCGAGAACATCTCTCAGGTTTTCTGGTTTTCTCACGATATTTTCCTACACCATACTTAAGACTTGAATTTCTTTATTTCCAGCAATCAGTTCCTCCTGTGATGGCATTCCACTTAGGCTCGCTAGGATTCCTCACACCGTTCGAATTCAACAACTTCCAGGACCAAGTCATGAATGTTTTAGAAGGTAAGACACACTTCCACAGGTCCTTCCGTTTGCAGTAGAATAGCAAGCGTTTATTTGTCAATCAATCTGGTTATATTCAATGTCTTTAGTTTGTTGTGAGTTTCCATTGGCCGAGTTTTTAATTACCAGTTAAGATTGGTACCCTTTCCTCTTTTTTCTGTCCTTGATTATGTACTTGACTCCGACTAAAAATGACAGGTGCCTCCAGAAGTCTTTACCAGAGTTCGGGGACCGCAACTGCATTCACCGCAACTCCGGCAGGAAGATTTGTATCCTAACAATCCCATTGGACTTGTTTCAATTAATTACACCATAATTAGAGGATATATAAAATTTTCAGGACACGCAGCCCTAACGTTGCGATCGCGTCTCCAATGCGTAGTACTACGCAAGAGTCGCGACGACAAAGACGGCAAGGATAAGAAGAAACCCACCACCATACTGGTGCTGAACGAAGTGGTGGTGGATCGAGGACCCTCGCCGTACCTCTCCAACATCGACCTGTTTCTGGACGGGAAGCACATCACCTCCGTGCAAGGAGACGGTAAGATATACATCTGAAACCTGTCCTTGCCCTGCAGTTAAATGATTTTTGTCAACAACGAGAGAATGCCAACTGACTTCTGCTACCTAAGTAGAAGGGAATTGGTCTGTTTTTTTATTTTTTTAAACTAGAAATAAGTTATCCCACATTAGGACTGCCCCTATATCGTGGGAGCGTTTACAAACACATAATCTCAGATGCACACACACCCAGACCCGGAACAACAAAACAATATTTGCCCCGTGCGGGACTCGGTCTCTATCACTGATCGAATAGCGCCTAGTTTGGAGTTGTTCTCAGCATTTTGAGCTATTGACTGCCTATTTAGATATAATACTTATACACACTGCTTTTTAATACCTAAACAAGTTATATTTAGACATCTCCACTTGGACAATACACGCTAGAGATTTTGTCGATGTGTGTTTAAAAATTTGTACAAGCTTACATGTTTTTGTTCGTGACTGTACATAGATCAGCGTACGTGGCCCAATGTGTAATGTATTCCTTGATTATCCATGTCCATATTCTCATCTCCAGGTCTAATAGTATCGACCCCGACGGGCAGCACAGCATATGCGGTGGCGGCGGGCGCCAGTATGATCCACCCATCGGTTCCAGCCATCATGGTCACCCCCATCTGCCCACACTCGCTCTCCTTCAGGCCTATTGTGGTACCTGCTGGCGTTGAACTGAAGGTAAATATAACATGAAATAAATTATATAGAGAATGTTCACTGTCATTTCGCTTTAAAGTGACAGAATCAACACCAGACTTATAAAATGTTAAATTATGATTTATTTCTGGATTTTGTTCAGGTGTTACAACTATACAACTTTGATACACTGTAGCTTACCTCAGCTTAAGGGAAGAGTTAATTAGTAAAACTAACTTCAACATAAAGTGCTCAAAAAATTTATCTTGTATTACTCAGGATAAATTATAAATTCTTTAGTCAACTGCACCTTAATCAAATTGCACTTTATTTTTTATGTTGATTGTACGAGCACAAATAGTAAAACTGTATTGTTTAAAACACTCTTTGTCCACAGATTCGTATTATTATAAACTATATAATATAATATATAGACACTGAGTTTAGTAGATCTGTAAATGATTGCTAACAAGACGAATACAAGGAAGCTTCAAATTCAATAGATTCGAACAACGACAAGGTAGCTCAGTTGGTAGAGTATGACACGGAATGTCATGTGGTCGTCTGTTTGGGTTCAAGCCCCGTTCTTGTCTATTATTTTTCAATGTTTCCTTGAAAAATTATAATTAATATAGGCATTACATGGCCTTAACATGTATAAAAATATCATTATATATGTGTATTCCATACTTTTGCGTATCTAAATTTTAGTCAATCACCGTTGGCAGTACATTGTAAACTTCCCTAGTTCCCACAGACTTTAACATAAGTCTACATTCTAGATCGCACTATCCCCGGAAGCGCGTAACGCGATGTGGGTATCTTTCGACGGCCGCAGCCGACAAGCGCTGCAGCACGGAGATAGGTACACGTCGTCCTAACTACCGCTCTACACGCAGTACAAGCACTAACGCTTAATGAAATGCATGCTACCGTACATTGTATATACATATGTATTTAGATGTTTTTGTTGCCATTAACTTTGGTTCATATTGGTCTGTAGAATGTTTCATGTATTGGTAATGTAGGGTGGTAAGTTTCCAAACGTTTTCGAGATTAAAATAATAAGTTAACTAGTTATTTATTTATACTTATATGCACGTACAGGGTACGCTCTGCCAGTCAACCATATAACTCTGATTTGTAGGGTATGTCATATTGGTCTATAGATTGTTTTATATATAGGTTGGTAAATTCGTAAATGTTGTATAGTATTTTGAGACTAAATGTAGGTGAACTTATCATATTAGGTATGACACACAATCCATTTTAATTCCCTATATGTATACCAAAAAGTTTACCAAACTTAGCATTGTGTCCAAATTCCTAATACAATTGGGGACTAACATAACATCCTGGAATACTGACCTAATATCTATTGCATTAAATATCTCTTTTAAAGTCACTAAACTCTAGTCCTAGTATGTCTATTCCCGTACATATTCGAGATTCTACTCCTGCAAAATACGCTCTCCTATACTCCCATTAATTTGCAACAACAACTGCCTAATAGGTAGGATTTTTTAAAGCCTATCTTATGTCCCCCTACTGCTGGGCAAAGGCCTTTTCTTTCTCCTTAGGTGTTATAAGTAGGTTTACCTCCCTAAAATCAATACCATTTTCCACCTCGATATGTCCTGGTGATAATGTCAGCAGAACTGAGCTGAGGTGTCCGGGCTTGTTTCAGATAATGCCCACGCTAGAGGCGCGTAGTGCGGCGAGCGTGTCGTTCGACGGCCGCTCGCAGGTGACGCTCAGGCCGGGCGATAGGTAACACTACATTGATCACCACCACCACACCATACTGGGGGGAGGGGGGAGGGGGCTCGGACTCGGGCGGGTTGCAAATCGAAGGCAGCAATTCACTGATCTATATATTGCCTATCATATTTGTCATTGCGGGCAAAACATAAAATTTCCGTCAAATCAGTCGATTTTCGAATGTTATTCAAATCTTTACTTTCCCCTTCAGTCCGAGCAATAAGTAGCAGTATCCATGTCCATTTAAATTGTTATTTATCACTACCTTCATACTACATTATACTGGGCTCTGGACTCTGGAGATGGCATTATCATATGTATGACTTTGTAAACGCAACATTCATAAAATGCAAATGTCAACAGTACTTACCTTTACTTTTGCATAACACCCAGAAATATATAGAGTAAATTTACAAATATTTCCTTTTTTATTAAGAACTGCGTTGTAACTAGGTCCCTACAAATATGAGTTTTATATAGAAACAACCATGAATGATATTTTTAATGCCATCTCCTGTTTGTTGCACTGTATGCTTTTAGTCGTACACATAGGCTGAGGTTTTTTGTCCATTAAAATAACATTTATTATTATATTTATGAACATCGACATTTGTGTTAAAGCTGGATGGTAATTTTAGATGGGTACTTTTTTTTATTAGGTGTTTTAACTTTTTCAATATGTAAAGAAATAGGCGTTAGTCAGTCTAGTACTCTATTATGTTAGGTTGAATATTTATAGTAGTTCAATATATATGCTTAACGCTTCGCTTTGCATGTATGTTTTTTTTTTTTAACATTTACATCATACTTAAAGTTTTAATGTCTTAATTACTATGCATGACGTCATTAAGTACATGTGTGTTTCAACAACTTGTCCTTGTCGTAACTTCTGTGTTATTATTTGCATGTTGTACCTATATTTTTGTTAATGCATGTTTTAAAGTCAACTCAAAAATTATGAAATTTAGAGCCCATAAACATTATTTGGAGATCTTTTATCTCTTCAAAGTTTTTTTTTATTATTATCCTTACTGTTACAACGATGAAGGGCAACAGCTTGAATACAAAATCTATAACATTTATATTAAACCATGCTTACCACTGAACTACAAAACAGCTTTAACGATATATTCTCATTCACAGCCTCTACGTGACAACCTCAGTGTACCCTGTGCCATCAATATGTGCACAGGACCAAATCTCCGACTGGTTCGACTCGCTAGCCGAGTGCCTGCACTGGAATGTTCGCAAAAAACAAAAACAGATCGATGAACTCAGCGACATGACGCATTCCTCCAGCGACCCTCTCGAGGAACTCGACAACCATCATGATGAGAGACCTGCCGATACATGACCAGCGAAGAAGATGCGTTCAGAAGTACTCTAGTACCAGAATATAGGCATATCGTGTGGAAAGAACGTGATAAGAACTGTCAAAGATTTATTCTTGCTCTGTAAGCGATGCCAATGTTTGATATATTTGTATGTAACTATATGAAATTGACGTCTGATAAGGGATAGGAGATATTTTTTATTAGGATCAGTCGGTTTCGACCGCATTGTTCTAAAAATATGTTATTTTGAATTTGTTAAAGTTTTAAACAATAATCGGGTTAATAACAAAAATGTATTCACTAGATATGTCCTTACCCTAAGGAAGACATGTGTTCTAAAAATATTATCTTTCAATAAGTAAATTAAGTGAACAACGAAATTATGTTCTCAGAGAAGAAAGTTTCGTTAAAATGTAGTTGCGTGAATGTGGTTGAAATGGTTATAACTTATCGGCTACTAATGTGATACTGATTTCGATTTGTTGTTTTTGACATTCCCTTGGACAATAAAAAGTTATGTGTTATGTCTTTCTTGGGTATGTTCGGTTTTCTCCACTTTATGTGCTAACTTATAAAATTAAAATCCAACTTTTCATTTCACCATAATGGAATGTACTGCTCAATCGAACTCTAAGCAATATAATTCACTTTGTAAAATAAACGTTTTACTGATAGTGGTTTCGCATTTCTGTTGTGAATATAAATAATTGCATACATTAACATAACATTAGCTATGTGAACAACAAAGGTGCTAACTGAAATAAAACAGTGCCAATAATATAAAAATATATTGGGTGACACGGCAATTTTTAGATATACCCTTTTTGTATCAATTTTTTGATATGATAACTATGGGCTCTCTCAAAATGGTAAGTTTCACCCGAAAGTAGCGCTACTCAACCTTTTGCTTAATTGTGTGCCCCAAAACATAATATTTTTTCAAAACGTAAAGACAAAACAACTATCAGATATTGAGACCAAGTTACTTCCCCGATAGACCACAAAAAAGAATCATTTTTCCTTCAGCAAAAGGTGGAGTATCTCTGTGTTATAGTTATACCGCTAGTGTTCAATAGCGAGCACAAACTGTAGATAGTCGATAGATTTTTTTACTTTCACCTGTTCTTATTAAAGGAGTGTGTACAAAAGAAATCGCGATATTAGTAATATTTTATGTGACATCACAGTAATGAAGTTCCTTTGGCTGTTTGTATTATATCATCTGCGTGATATTACCAAATAAATATTTTAATAAAATTATAAACAATTATTTTTAATGGGTACAAGTAGTAATTAGAAAAAATTACTTTTTATACCAAAATTTACTTGAAACTTAACTGGTAATGTCAATATTATCTGCATCGAAATTATAATACAAACTTACCTTTTGTTTCCTGTATGTATGTACTTGTATTGGTGTTCCATGATGAGTATAATAAAAGGATAATTATGTATATAGGTTTACTATAAATTATATGAATGCGAATTTACACTTCGTTTAACTTTTTATAAAATACCCTGTCGATTTTACCCATCCGTCTAAAAACTTTCGATGAACAAGACTGTAACGAGTCCTCTCAGTGCGAAAAGAGACGTTTCATACATATGATACTACCGATTTCCATTTGCTATAATTCTAACAAAATTTTCCTATAAATAAAAAAAAATACGAATTAGGATGTGAATTTTTTCATAAATGCCTGTAATTCATATTTCTCGTAGGTAACCCTGCAGAAATATTTTGTAGTGCACGCATATTTCACCGATGCCATTAGTAAGTACCATTTTAGCCTATTCCCATCAACCCCTCCATGAATTTTATAACAGAATAACCAATAACACTTCCCGATCTGAGAATCGAACCAAGGCCTCGCACTTGCGGCCATTAGATCATTAAGGAAATTTCAAAACTTCGGTCTATTTTCATACATATTACCGGTTTTCGCAACACTTGACGACCTACGTCAAGAGTCGAGAACATCAAGGTGTCAACTTTACTGCATGTCAAGATTGACAATTAATGTCGTAATGACATTAGGATAACCTATAAATTTGTAAAATTGTGTTTTAAAATTAGAGAATTTGATTTAGAAAATGTCTAAAATATCAAATTTAATCAATTTTATATCGAAAAGGAGCATTTCTTTATCAGCTCCCAGGGATGGTAAAAGGAATTTCAGAAAATTCGTGCTTGCTAACAAGAGAGGCACTCGTATCTTTAAAAAACAGCAGACGACTGAAAACAGAGAGTTAGAGGTAGACAAACGAGGAGTTCGTGATGTGGGATACTTCTTGAACGGCCGCTTCGTACAAGTGCCTGAAATGATACCAGAGCTCATTGTTCCTGACCTAAAAGACTTCGATTTGAAGCCTTATGTTTCATACAAAGCCGTCGATATTATTCAGAGTGAATTTACACCGCAACAACTATTTGACGCCGTATACAGTAAGAAGATCGTCACTGACTATAAAGCAGGCAAGCTAGACGAAGAAGGAAACCCGCTAGAGCCATCTGAAGAAGAAAAATTGCAACCTAACGAGGCTGTGACCAGGGCAAAGAGAACAGGCTCTGATATATTTTAATGAGTTTTGGTACTTGTGTAGTGTAGCTTTAAATAGATAAGATTATTGAATAAATACTATTAATTTGTTGGTATATGTTTTCTTGTATTGTTATCTGTATTATTACTGTAGCAATTAATGTAAATAGCTAGTTTTTGTTAGTGACATTAACTAAAACGAGAAAAAAGAAACATAATGTAAAATCTATTTTATTTAACTAGTACATAAATCCAGAACATCAGGTACATAAGTACATATATTTTAGTCAAAAAGATTATTTAATTGACACAGCAGATGAATTACGAGTTATTAATTTTATAAAATCCTGCCGATGACTACTGTGTTTATGATCAAATGTCTGTATATCTTTTGTGGTTTACTTTAATTTTCCACTCCTTACTGATATATCGTTCAAATGCATTAATGGTTGCATAGCAACAATACATTTTTGAGAAAAAAATATGGTTGTGAACAGGATTTACACCTAAGATAAATACTTCTGGTGCTCTGCCAACTGAGCAATCCAGAATTCTTTCCTCAGAAATTTATTAACCACTCTTTGGTGGATGTATTTCCTAATTTAAATAAATTTTCATTAAAATGATCCATTAAAAATGTTTCTTAAAACACTATCCAATAAGTTGACATTTGTTTTATGTGAAAATCACATCTATCAATCTTGTGTTCTCATTGTCTTGATAAATGCATAAATAAATCTTCAAAATTATTTATCTGGTAGTTCTGGATTTTAAACATATTTATACATTTTTCATAAACCCATCTTAATTAAATTTCAATTGTGTATTGTCTATATTTGGCTCTTTTGGTTGACAAAATTGCCAACCACTGTCCTAGACTATCTAAATATCCCAATGGTTTGGCCAGAAAAAAATCCCATCTTGTAGTAGGACTTTAATTAAATTAATACAGAAGGAGATCCTCAATTCGCCATGAGTACAATCGTCACAAAGTCGTCACGACGTCTAATTAACTATGATTATTATAAAAGATCGAAAAATATCGCACAACATGTTAAAACAAAGATTGTCAATCAAAATGTGCGTGTTTTCCCTGTGTTACTAATGGCATGGAGACCACAACCCTAACAGAAAAGAGTGCCAAAAAACTTAAAGTAGCACGGAGGGGCATTAGCCTCGTGGAAAAAAAAAACTAAAAAAGGACATGGTTCAGAGAGAAATGTGATTGAAAAGTCTGAGAGACGGAAATGGGGGTGGGCAGGACATATTGCCTGGATGGGCCATGATTGTTGCACAAGGAAGACTCTGTAATGGAGACACGGCGGCAGAGGAAAACCATCTCGAAGATGGGTTGATGACATCTGGCAACTAGCTTAAACTGGATGCAGAAGGCGCAAAACTGACTAGCATGGAAAGATGGAAGCCTATGTCCGAAGACGGGCGCATCAAAGGTTGCAATAGAATTTGAATAGAATGAACAAACAAATGAAGGGATGCACCAAGGTTCAATTTTGGGCCCAAACCTATTTTGTTTCACCATAGATTATTCAAATCACGTTTTCACACAAGACATCATTACTAATGCGTAACATTAAATTGTTAAGTTACATAACAGAAGTCTAATATTACATTATCAGGCAAAAAGTAAACATTTTCTGTTTACTATTTCCAACCGCGAGTCGCCTATTGGTATTATCGTGAAATCCTCACGTTACCTTACAAAGTGGTGATAAAATGCCGCGACTAATAGGTACTTTAGATAATGTGAGAAGAACTTATGTTCTTACCAACGATTGAGGCCCTAATGCCCTATATCTCTACTTATCCCGTCTGGCACTTAAGATTAAGATAAACGCGATGTTATGACAAGCTATTTATGAATACTCAACAGAAACGATATGCTAACTAATTTTAAATCAGTCCAAACTACACAAGTAGGTACAATAGAAAAAGAGGTAAATCATTTACATAAAATCCTCATGAATAATTTCTATGAGTAGTCTATCAACTTCTAATAAACACCTAACTATAGGTAGGTACCTACTTCAAGACTATATAGCAGTGTAAATCTTAATCTCCTACAATTTATTGCGAATAAAATAGCAATTGAATAATAGTACCCAGCCGATAACATTTATTATCACGACATCGGAGAATGTTTTTATAATGTGGGTAGATATTGTAGTTTTTATACACATTTGACTAGTTCGTGGACAATTATTCATTAAATTAAGTGAAATATAGTCTTTCGTGGCACGGATGACCCGAACTTTATCTAAATTGTACATGTCTACAGTCCATAATAATCGAACAGCGTATTATCATTTAAACGAGAGATATCATTTCGCGCGGTTGTGGGGCGCCTGCGCAGTTCGTACCGGTTTGACAAATAAGCGGCTATATAGATATAATGGGTGGTAACTATTCAGCTATGGACCCGATGGAGGTACCCGTGCCCGATATACAGAAATTATTCGAACGCGATGGATATTTGAAGCCATACGAACGGGAAATCCGACGCAGGTAAGCAATAAGTGCTTCTTATACCTTTTGAATAAAATATTGTGTTAATTCGTTCATTAAAACAGTGTTTTTAGTTGAATATTTGCCATAATTTAAGGTTAAGCCAGCCGTGTTTACGAATTGTTGCTCATAAAGCGATGTGGCGCTTTATATTTTTAGGTATCCTAAACCTTTAGCGTATTTTGTTTAGAATATTTATAGTGCTTTTTCTGACAAGCAGTAGAGCATAAATCACTCTGGGATCGTTTGCCGCTGTATTAACTTAAACATATTACTCTATCGGCGTTTATAACCTAGGATTAGGTCGATTATGCTATTTCAGCGCCGCAAGCGCTCTATATACACTGTGTCGTCCCCAATGTCAAACATAAGGTCAATTGATAGCAGAAACTTTAGACACACATGAGACTTTAATATTTATTATTTACGCTTATTTTGTATACCTAATGTAATAACATCAGACTTGAGATAATGTTAACAAGTAGCTAAAATTATGATAATTCCTTTATCAGGAAATCGTGTAGGTAGGCACCAAGTAGGCATATAAACTTGTAATTCAAATAGCCTCGTCTTGGGAATTGAATGTATAGTAACTGATTACTGCGTACAAACCTAACTTTAATAGGACTTGATTAATTCACCCATGTTGGAATCCTAAATTTGGGATACGAGAATCGTTAAATTACTAAGTAGGTATTTCAATGCAAAGTTATGTGTCTACCGGTTTATGTTTGCTTGGCAGTACAAATACAAGTAGACTGAGTTTCGTTTACTATTTTTATTCAGTCTTGGCCACAAAACTACACATAATTATCAAACTTTAACTGCGAGTTTAGGTACCTAACAGTTTGTGCACATAATGTCGAAATAAAGTTGTTAACTCCAAATTTCGATGTTTTGGAGAATAAGTAACAAAAATAAAGAAAAGAAATGACATACCTACCCGTAAAAGGAACTAAAACATTTCTTAGCTATCTCTCCCTATCTTAATTTCAGGTATGGTTGCTACAAAGACCTGTGGGAGAGGATCGAGTCGTGGGAGGGAGGTGTGGAGGGGTTCACAAAGGGTTATAAATACTTCGGGCCACAGTTCAACGCCGACCAATCGGTGACGTGGCGCGAGTGGGCCCCAGGCGCACACAGCTTGCACTTACAAGGAGAATTCAGTACGTTATAATTAAGTTTTACATTCGTATTAATTTATTTTAAGTTTACCTTAATTGATCCCATTGATTTGCATCCACTTAGCATCTACTCGTGGCGATGTAGGTACCACAGGGTAGCCAGTCTCTACCTAGCCTTTTCCCATTTATAATTTTTTTTATTAGCTTATAGTCTTGCGTTATATTATATTGGGGTCGGCTTCCAGTTAACCCGGATGCAGCTTAATATCGGTATTTTACATGGAGCAACAGCCCATCTGACCTCCACAACCATTGACGTAGCAGAGGGGGGGGGGCAGGTGGACCTGGATATAATAAGATAAATGAACAATAACCTAGCCCCCCTCCCTATAAAAAAATCGTTGCTACGCCTATGTCCACAACCCCAATCACGGCGTACGATATCTCGTAGTAAGACTTCCAGGTATCTGACTACCAGTAACGGCTGTCATAGGGTGTATTTTGACATCCGTACCATAGGGTAGAATCGAAATAAATCTGGTAAAATATGCATCTCGATGGGCGATCTGATATCTACAAGAGGATACATACGATGTCTGGTTAAACAATTCGGAACATTCAAATAAAAAGTGTTCATCCAATATTAGAACAAGCGCCGCGGCCAGAATAGACGGGCACCGCATTGCTCTTGTAAATTACAATAAATCGAGATTCTTAATTAATTTAGTCAGTTTAAACTCTATTCATTACATCATAAAGTCCAAAATGACACTACTGCAAGTACATTTTTATAAATAGGGGTCAATAAAGGAATATTCCTATCCCATAGTAGACGTCATGCGGATGCATCACTTGTCTTGATTTTTTGTAACGTCTTCCATGGCATTAATATGGATACAGCATTTCTCAACCTTTATAGGTAATAACTTTCGCGTCTCTTTTTTAACTATTTATAACTGTCTATAATTGTGACAATAGTTAAACAGTTGCCGTGTACCGAATGCTGTGTACTGCACTGCTAATGTGTAAGGATCTAAAGTGTGAATGATTTGTATATGACGCATAATAATAACAAAACCAGCCAGTAGCTGTTACAGTGCAAAGCAAAGGCCTCTTCTCATTCTCATCAGAGAATGAAGTATTGATCACATTATCAATATTGGTAAATTCTCAGAAACAGCCCGGAGTTAGAAACTATGCCTGGTTGATGGGCATAGGCTGACCACCTATTACTTAAGTGGGAGTTAATAATTGCAGCATAGAAATTTGGGCGGACAACAATACTTCTCTGCCTAACCCTTCGGGCATATAGGCGTGATGAAATATGATATCATATTTATCCGCCCCTGATCACACCTGACTGACGATCACGACCGCTTTGATCTTGCCATTACAACCGAGAAAAGAAACAGAGTTTATCACTTAAATATTTTTGATTCCTTAACTTTCAGATGGTTGGAATTCAAAGAGTCATCCGTTCAGGAAACTTGAATACGGAAAATGGGAGCTCACAATTCCCGCGAACGGCGACGGATCTTGTCCATTGAAACACGGGGGTCGTGTACAACTTATAGTCAATGATAGCTTATACAGGTTGTCTCCCTGGGCCAGTTACGTCAAACCGTTCGAAGGGTTCACATACCAACAGTTTATATACAAACCAGATCAAGTAAGTGCTTTCTTAATACTATCGCTGTTAGTCCTAAAACAAAGTAGCTACGTTCGGATACAATAGGTTGACAAACAGACAGACTACCTGATGGAAATTGAACAACGTCGCCTATTGTTATCTGGAGTAGTAAAAAATTGTAGATCCGAAGCATATCATAAAGCAATTTAGGAGAAAAGGAAAATTGAGAGACAAAGAACTGGCTCTTAAGCATTATTATAGTCTGGTCGGGATACACTTCCAATCTCGCGTGGAATCCCGGGAATACCGGGTCGCTTTCCTGAAGGATAAAGATCAGATGGTACCACCAAGCTTTGGCCCCTTAATGAGTTACAGGAAGATATATTCTAGCCTATCTCAACACAAAATTTCCAAATATTAGAATCATTAGTATGCTTTTTTGTAGAAAAGTAAAGCCTATTGTATTAAAACATTATATATGTGGGACAATAGTAATTCATATTAACGCAAAATTTTTTTTTTGTAAAAACCGAAATCTCTCAAAACGTAATCTTTTCTCATCGCACCGATTATGTGATGCTGTAAAATCGCTATTGTTAACTCAATAGCGATTTAACAATATTTATCACTATTCAACTTAGTCCATATTTACGACCATCAGATCGCTCGTAAGAACTAAATAACATCTGCCAAGCTTTTTTTCAAATACGTTGCGGGCGGTCGGCTTCCAGTCTAATCTGATGCAGCTAATAATATTCACACCTTACATGGAGCTTTTGGCTATTTGACTTCCACATCCCAGGTACTGAATAACACGATATCTCATGGTAAGACTGGTTGTCAGACTTTCAGGCATCTAAATTCCCATAACGAACGTCATAGAACGTCGTCTTCATTTTACCGGGACTACAACGTGGTTTCGGGGCATGCACGAGGCAACGAGACACCCTTTAAATAAAAAAATAATTTCCATTTAGCTTATTTTTACTCCCATCTAAATTCTAAGCTACAGCAAATCTTTAATTATATTTTTTTCAGCCATATCAATTTAAGCATCCAAAAGTAGCCAAACCCAAGTCTCCTCGTATTTACGAATGCCACGTCGGCATCGCAACATCGGAGGGCAAGGTCGGCACCTACAATGAATTTAGAGATAATGTGCTCCCTAGGATTAAAAATCAAGGTAGGTCCATTGACTATTTTTTATTTCTTAGTACTTAGGCGTTCAGCATGATGAACGATGGGATGCAAGAAAGACAACTGCACGCAACCGAGATAAGAATTTCATGAGGAACGTGTGGTGGGACGCGCATGGATAGAATTAAAAATGAGTATGTAAGAGGAAGTCTAAAAATGGCACTGGTGAGCGTTTGTATGGAATGAGAATCATGTGACTAGGAAATGTTAAATATGAACTTAGAAGAAGACCGAGGAAACGATGGATGGACTGTGTGAAAGACGATATGGCTAGAAAAGGAGTGATTACCGAGATAATGGATGACAGAGATGTACGGAAGAAGAAGACATGCTGCGCTGAACCCAAATAATTTGAAATAGGAGAAAGGGGATGATGACGTAAGCGTTGGGAAGATGGCGTATCGGTAGACCGGACATTTTTACGCCGACAATAAATCTTATGGAATCCTATGCAACAACGTGTATGTAGAACAAAACGTCCGCCAATTAACCATCGTGCTAATGTTCGCCAATTATCGGCTAACACTTGCGTGGCGATCATGCCCGCAACCAGTCGTGGACAACAATAGGCAGAAGCGGATAATTTTGTCCCACGAACAAAATACGCAACCGTCGTCTTAGATTCTGTCATACTCATAATTATGTATATCAAACTGTTCTCTTACAATTTACTTTGGCTTATCAAAGTTGTATCTTTCAGGTTACAACTCAATACAGCTTATGGCCATAATGGAGCATGCATACTATGCGTCCTTTGGATACCAAGTCACAAGTTTCTTCGCAGCAAGCAGGTCAGTGTACCGTATATTCGTATTTTATATAAGCTCGGAGGTTAGTACATATTAAACCTAGTTGTCGTCTACTAGTTACCTAGTTTTCTATTGGATTTCTCTTCTTTGGATTACCTTAACTTCCACAAACTAACCACACATTCATCTAACAAACATGGATAATATATTGGAACTCATATTATTAATTTCAGTGTTTTTTGCGGCACACAAACTATTTATCTGGTTAATCCTTAGAATAAGTGTTCTTATATGAGTCCTTATTCTGAGAGTTAAACACAAATCAATCAATAAAAAAAAACAGCAACTTTAAACTATATAATACTTTTACGACCTAAAGTTATCTGGTTTCTTTTCCCCAGTCGCTACGGTACTCCTTGCGAGCTCAAACAGCTGATTGACAGAGCCCACGAACTTGGCTTATACGTACTCCTCGACGTGGTGCACTCCCACGCCTCCAAGAATACCCTAGATGGACTGAACGAGTTCGACGGCACCAAGTCTTGCTTCTTCCACGATGGAGCGAGAGGAACTCACCAGTTGTGGGACAGCAGGCTGTTCAACTACTCTGAGTAAGTTATGGTACTAGACCATATGGTACAAGAACACGCTAGACTTAATAAGACAAGTCCTGCGTCTTCGACGATGGAGCCAGAAGCCCACCAGTTGTGGGACAACAGGCTACTAGACCATATTAAAAAGATCCATTGATTCAAGGCCACCTTACGGCAGGATAAATACAACCTAATAAAGTACAAATTTAATGTCCACTGATTTTGCTAAATGAAAGATAATCTATTGGTGTTTGCTCACAGGACTGAAGTGCTAAGGTTCCTGCTATCGAATCTGAGGTGGTACCAGGAAGAATACCAGTTTGATGGATTCAGGTAAGAGAAATGAAAATTAATCATGTTTGGTTCCTTGCATTATTGTTCTAGGTACTACCAGTTTCTTTCTTTCTTTCTAATAAAATAGTACTTACCCAAATACAGGATTCCCCTAGTTTGGGGCCTTCTGTACTATTATTATTTATGGTTTTTATTGGCAATAAACGTCTAACAACCATTTCAGAGTAAATACTGAATACTGAAATCAAACTTCTGCTCAAAGCTGTAAATAGAACCTAGGTTTCTCCTTCATAAATTCTCTCCCCTCAGATTCGACGGTGTAACGTCAATGCTGTACCACTCACGTGGAATAGGCGAGGGCTTTTCCGGCCACTATGACGAGTACTACGGACTAAACGTGGACACTGAAGCACTGGTCTACCTCATGTTAGCCAACGAGATGGTGCACAAGATTGATGGCAGAGCTATCAGTATCGCTGAGGTGAGAATAGATGATTATAGGAATTTTAGCGATGAACAGTTCTTATATTTGTGGACACCGAGGACTAGTCTACGTCGTGCTGACCAACAAGATCTATTACTATCACTGAAGTCAGAATAGTCAGAAATTATAGGAATTTTGTTGAAAATAAAATGCTCCTTTTTGTGGACTCCGGACCTCGTGCTGACCAACGTGGTGGTATACAAAACTCTTAATATCGGTGAGGTGAGAATAGATAGAGATTGGAATAATTTTGGTGCGAAAATCTGCTACTTTTAAGTTGTGGACACCGAAGTGCTAATCTACCTCATGTTAGCCAACGAGATGTGCATACGATATAGTAGAGCATTCAGTATCGCTGAGGTAAGCACGGTGATAAGGTGGTCATTATATGTTGTGGTTTCTGGACGGTAAATAGTTGATGGGGTTAGGCAACGCTTGGGGCGGCCAGTTTGTCGATGGGTGACTGTTATAAGCATTTTAGCCTGAATGTCTCCGTGCTTCGGATGCTGGCAATAAATAGATAGAAATCGTTCGGGGACTCCATTCTTTAAATAACCAATACTTATTTCTGCTGTGATTTTAATTCGACCTTTGATCATAAGCGTTGCAAGGATTTTCCACAATGGGGACTTTTTGATTATTGTTGATTAATCTTGTTATTTCTTCGTAAACGATGTTCTAGGGTGGGTCAGGCCTGCCCCCTCCACCCCCCACCCTTTGCTACGCTTAAGCATTCGTTCCTTTTATCATATAAAAAATCCGGTGTGCGTGTGTTCGCAATTCTTTTCCTTAAACGGTTTGACCGATTCTCGATTTTTTATGGGTTCAACTGGATAGTTTCTACTTGGACCCGATGGCACTGTTGCCAAGATCCAAAAAATGTGGCAAGGAAACGTGTACCGGGTCTGCTAATTTCTTCCAAAAACTAATATTCAACAGAGGTTTAATAATAAGTTTATTAGAAAAAAGAAAAAATTTACAGATATACCGTATAATCTAAACAATACCTTATAAAGTTATAATTCAACAGAGGTTGAACTAGATTTAGGACTTATTTTGTTATCGTATCAATATTTCAATATAAAATTCAAAGTTAGTGAGCTATGTACTATTTCTATATATAACTATTACTTCTACCTCCAGGATGTATCAGGCATGCCCGCATCCTGCCGGCCGGTGAACGAGGGCGGCACCGGGTTTGATTACCGGCTGGGGATGGCCATCCCCGACATGTGGATCAAACTGCTAAAAGAGGAGAAGGACGAGGACTGGAAGATAGGACACATCGTGCACACCCTCACCAACAGGCGCTGGATGGAAGGCACCGTGGCTTATGCTGAAAGCCATGACCAGGTAACATGCGGTTTTTTTTTAATTAGTCTACGTAAACTACGCATTACGCCTGTATTCCCCGAAGTAATAGGCAAAGATGTACACCCACATTTCACAAATGCCGTTATTAAGTTTGGTGGTGAGCCTATTGCCATATACCGGCACTTTCCCAAACTCCGGGCTGCTCCTGAGAATCTCCTAACAGAAAAACTCTATAACACTGCCTGACCCGGGAATGGAACCCGAGACCTCATGCTTGGCAGTCGTGCTTGGGACCACTAGACCAACGAGGCAGCTAATTCCACCGCCTTTTTTCGTACAGGCTCTAGTAGGTGATAAAACCATCGCGTTCTGGTTGATGGACGCGGCCATGTACACGCACATGTCCACAATAAGCGAGCCCAACGCCGTAGTGGAGCGCGGCATGGCGCTGCACTGCATGATACGACTCATCACGCATGCGCTCGCCGGAGAGGCCTACCTCAACTTTATAGGTTTGTAATACTAAAACATACTACGACCAAATTTTTCCATCACAGCGGCCTATCTCTACGGGGACTAGCCAAGTACGCAGGACATATTATAGTGCACATACACAGGTGCATTCTCTCTTCCTTCAGTCTTATAGTCCGATGTGACGGCAATCCGACTGGTGAGTGGTCTGGGGCAGGACGAACGGCTTTACGTGCTGACACCGCCAACTTCCTAACTCCGGACTGCTACTTAGAATTTCCTTACAGAAAAAGCCAATAACACTGCCCAAACCGGGAATCAAACCCAGGACCGCTCAGCAGCCGCACCTGCGGCAACTAGCCCAATGCGGCAGTTATAACACTACTTATCTATATATATAAAAATGAATCCCTATTGCCCTTGGTCACGCCATAACTTGAGAACGACTGCACCAAATGGGATAATTCTTTTTTTGTTGTGTTCGTCATTGTCAGGACAAGGTTTTTTTTTTTGATCGTGCTGTATAATTTTTAACGGGGCGGGTGAAACTGCGGGGCACAGCTAGTTAAATATATTTACAGAGATACCTACATACAATCACATCTATTTCGATGGGATCGATTTCCACTTTCTACGATTCTGACAGAATCCAAATCTATTTGAGATATCTACTCGTACCTACTGCTAATTTGACTATAAGTCTTGGAACACATCAGTTACATTTTCGACTTTTGACGACAAAAATCTTTCAACTCAACTCAAACTCAAAAAAAAAATTCAAATTAACCATATTACAGGCACTTATGAAAAGTCAAAGCTAGGTGCACGGTTCCAAGTAGTCGGTCTTATGTAGAAGAACCGGCAAGAAACTACATAGACACTCTTTTAAAATTACCTATGTGTTCTTTACAATTAAAATTTATTAATGTGGGAATAATGCAGGTTAATGTTGAAGAAAAGACAGAATTTTAATTATATTTCTTTTTTAATATTAATCAGTCCCATATTGACTTTTTGACTCCTTGATCTACTTTCGCCAACTTTCAGGTTTAATGGCAGAGTATTATAATAAATATTGTCTGACAAAAATCTTTTAGCAATAATCTACCCTTCAAACCTTTAACCTCATATTATTAAATGTATACTAACAGGAATTAACGCGCAATAAATACCTTTGAATCGCTTGACGTTTCGACCAGGTTGCACTGATCGTGGTCACAAGCAGACTGATGCAGCGAGTTTACTCCGTCATGGGTGCGGTAGATTTTTCTTCATCTACCTCCATGTTTTCACAATTGTTATTAAGGCCGCGACACACTACACTCACTGTGTCCGTATTTTTAACCGACTTAAAATAGCGAGGTTTTGATATTTTTATCACTGGATTCCACGTTGCTAATAAAAACCGTCCTCCCGATTGAGTCTTGTGTTTTTGGATTTCAATAGCTTCACGCACTGCTCTTGAATAAAAGTGGCGATCTGATGAGAGGTCTTTTGTGTGCTGGAATTCAGTTTAGTTATACCTACATATAATAATATCATGCAACGCGGTAGTTTAAAAGTTAGTATTGCAAACTTTAACCTCATAGCCTCTGGCTACTACTACAACAGCACAATGTTCTCTAAAAATAAGGTAGGTAACACAAAATGGCGTCAACTCTAATGTAACAAACTCAACTAATTTTAGAATTGACTCCAATAACGCAGTATTCTATACTCTTCAAAAACTAAATACTGCCTAACCCGTCCCCTTAAAAAAGTTGGCTATATTTTTCATACAATTTCTCCTCCAGGCAATGAATTCGGTCACCCCGAGTGGCTGGACTTCCCGCGCGCCGGTAACAACTCGTCGTATCACTACGCTCGGCGCCAATGGAACCTGGTAGACGATCCGCTACTCAAGTACAAGTTCCTCAACCAGTTCGATAAGGACATGAACGAGTTGGAAGAGAAGTATGGATGGCTGAGTTCCGCACCGGTTAGTTACACAAGTTACATAAAAAAATATTTTTCTAGGAAAAGCAGCTATTTGAATCCATTGGTGTCGTGAAAAAAAATGGCTTTGGTATAATGTGATGGTCTTCTAACCACTAAATATTAATTATTATTTTCTAAGGGAACATTGAAAAATAATAGACACGAACGGGACTCGAACCTGCGTCCTTTGACATACCGTATCTTGGCTCTCCCAACTGAGTCTGAGATACTGTGTTGCATGTTCGTATCTGTTCATTTCAAGTTCCCTTCTTCTCGTCATAAGAAGACTAAATATTGCTTAGAATCTTATTGTACCTACTCATGCGTGATAAGTATGCACGCGTACCTAGTATAGTTTTTTCTCAATATCATACTAAGCATCACATCATACCCAAGACTATATGTATTGTATGCCTTTACCATTGAGTATTATCTTAAAACTTAGTATTAGAATAGGTAGCCCACTGCCGTAGCCAGGCATATATTTCGGGATGGGTTTTAACCCTCATGAATTTATTGGGGGAGGGGGGGTAGCCCCCTCTTTTCACGAATGGACTATGTTGAATTCGGGGGGGTTGAACCCTCTCTTTCGGCTATGGCCATGAGGTAGCCTTTACTTAGGTGACGTTTTGACGTCTGTCACGGTGGACCCCTTGCCAAATTGTTATTTATACTAAAAATAAAACAATAGCTTAAAGTTTATAAACAGTTTTTAATTATCAGTATAGTGACGCAATACATCTGTACAAGTGAAGTGATCAATGAGAAGTGCCTAAAGTCTTACTTAATATCTCAAGTTAATTACGCAGATTAACTAATTACCCACTGTTAGAGTTAATTAATTGGTGTACGTATCTGTAACCAGTGCCATCTATACAACGTTGAGTGGTGGTGATTGATCGATCGCCCTGTTCATCAGTAACGCCCTCTAGCGGGGAGTAGCGTTATCATAATGCCGCCAGTCAAGTGTGGAGGTTGTAAGCGATTCATCTCATCGACAGAGGGCACTAAATGCGGAAAATGCTTATGGCATTATCACAAGGCGTGCGTTGGTATACCTAGTAAAGGTAATGTAACGCCGAACTGGCGTTGTCCAGAGTGTAAGAAAAACATAGCCAGGGACAATAAGGCCGAGACACCAGTGAGAGCTGCCACCAGCCAAGCCGACATTAGCACGGAGATGGAAGGAGCAGATCGGAGCAACACTAGTACAAGTGGCCTCTCAGCAGATGATAATCAGGAATTTCCACATGAGGTTTGCAACTCACCTAGCCCTATCGCCGCAATGAGGAATACGCACCATTCACCTGTTGTTGCAGCAGCCGTCGGAACCACGGATCAGCCAACTGTCCCTATTACAACAGTAGTGGACTCACGCCAGCTCACACAATACGCCAACCATGATCTGCAGATTATCTTTCAGGAGTTAAAAGCTGTGCGGGCTGATTTGCAGGTATTCAGAATGCAAATGCAGACTGAATTGGCAGAGCTCAAAGTAGCTATGGGCACCTGTAATACGCGTCTCGATAGTCTTGAGTCTAGAGTTGAGGCCTTGGAACATCGAGCTGCTCCCAGCGCTGTGGAGACTACTGCTGTGGATAACATCATAGAGAAACTCAACCGCGAACTAAATGATAGGGATCAGGATCTTCTGGCTAACGATATTGAGATATCGAACTTGCCGGAGTCTAATGCTGAAAACCCAGTTCATATTGTAAGGTTGATCGGCCAAAAACTGGGGGTAAATGTAGAGGAGCGGGATATTGTCAGTGCGGAGCGAGTCGGAGCACGTCAAATTAGTGCGACCAGTCGTGAAGGAGCCGTGGAGTATCGCCCACGCGCAATCGCAGTGCGCCTCGCGCGACGTGATCTGCGCGACCAGCTGATGAGCAGCGCCCGAGTGCGACGTGGCGCCACCACGGCTGACCTGGGCATGTCTGGCCCGGCTAGGAGGTTCTTCCTAAATGAACGGCTGACTAAAATAAATCGTCTGTTGTTTCGGAAGACTCGTGATGCCGCCAGTTTTCACGGCTGGAAGTTTGCCTGGACGAAGAGAGGACGCATACTCGTGCGAAATAAACCAGGTGACCCTACATGCAGGATTCGATCTGAAACAGACATTTCCATTAATATTGGTCCAGTTAATGTTGTTGTGTAAATGTGTGACAATGTCTTTGGTGTTATTTTATATTATTTTTTATATTATACATTTAGGTGTTACTCTTTTAAGGGAGCTTGTGTGTCCCTCCGGACGTGATCACGGGGGTGAAGTTTGGTCGTCGAATTTGTGTATCAAGATAACATATATATTAATCATATCAATACTCCATTTTAGTACAATATTTATTCAAACTATAATTACAGGTTTTGTGGACACGTACTACTTTTACAATATTTATTTTGCCATCATCTTTATACCTAATTATTATCATTTTAAATTAAATATTGGTTTACACTATAAAACATTACACTCAATATATACAAATTCACATATACATATTCCTATTTACAATGATACGTAGTAAGCAATTAAAGTTTGGTCTTTTTAACGCAGGCTCTCTGTCAACCAATCACGACGAATTCTTGTTAGCCATGGACCGCCACGCAGTAGACATTATGGCCATAAATGAGACCTGGCTGCGTCCAGGGGAAGAAGATCGGGCACCCAGCGTTCCTGGCTATAAGTTAAGGCATATTCCGCGCCCGGCGTCTATACGTGGAGGACGTGGAGGTGGAGTGGCCTTCTATATTAAGATAGGAATAAGCGCGCGAGTTAAAGCCCACCCTGAGCAGCCAGATATTGAGCAGATGTGGTTGTCTCTCAATATAAATAGTAAAAGGTTACTTGTAGGTACCGCATACCGTCCCCCTTGGTTTGACCTAAATAAATTTCTGGAGGGCTTGACAGACAGCATAAGCGCTTTGGCACCATACGATAATGTTGTGCTGCTGGGAGATTTTAATGTTAACCTGTTGGATATGGGCAGTGGTAAGGCAAAAAAAGTTGTAGAATTTACTAACTACCTTAGCCTTAATCAGATTGTTGATACAGCAACACATTTCGTCAACAATAGCGGCACTTTAATAGATGTTGTATGCACTGACATTGGGATACGTTCTGTTGTGGTGGATCATATTACTGAGCTTGGTCATCACTCATTTATCACTTGCAATACAATAGTGAAAAAGGAAAAGCCAAAGCCTAGACTAGTTGTGTATCGTCCATTACGAGACATACTTGAGGATTACTTTGATTACGACTTGAGCTCAGTGCCATGGTCGGAAATTAGTGTTATGAGTGACGTAAACACGATGGTTCATACTTTCACCAAAACTATTCATTGCCTTTTTGATCTGCATGCTCCACTAAAGAAGAAATTCTTTAAAACTAGACCAACACCATGGATTACTGATAATGTCCGTTTGATGTTCAAACTGAGAGATGATGCTAAGGCCAAACACCGTAACCAAGCAAATAGTATTTCTAAGAAATATTACCTGGACCTAAAACAACAAGCAGCCACCGCGCTCGACTCAGAAAAGAAAGCTTATTATACAAAACACATCAACAGCAATATCAGGAACCCGAAACTGCTTTGGAAAAACCTCAAAAGTGATGTTCTCTCTGAGCACAAAGACAATCATCTTCCAAGACATTTCGATGATGCAGATGCAGTAAATAAAGCGTTTCTAGAGGTGCCAGGAATATGTAATACAAACATTTCACAACTCTCATTTTTTGAACATCACAGATACAGTTCTGCAAAGTTTACATTGAAACTAGTTGATCAAGAGACAGTATTAAAAGTTATTAGAAGTTTTAAATCAAATGCACAAGGTATGGATGGAATCAGTATTGACATGTTATCCTTGACATTACCCGCGACTTTACAAGTCATCACAGATATTATAAACAAGTCAATACTCACACATACATTTCCAGATATGTGGCGATGTGCCATAGTCCGACCTATTCCTAAAACCTCAAACCCCATAACTTTTAAAGACTTACGCCCTATCAGTATACTGCCATGTTTGTCAAAGGTCCTCGAACGTGTGGTCTATACACAGGTGGTTGAACACCTTGAATCAAATAACATTCTACCTGATCTCCAGTCAGGCTTTAGGAAGGGTCGGGGTACTGCTACTGCACTCTCTGATGTTGTGGGGAATATTATTGAGGCTCGTGACAGGGGAGAGGGGTCAATTCTCATATTGCTGGACTACTCGAGAGCTTTTGATGCAATAAATCCTACTCTATTGCTTTCCAAGCTTGCCTATTATGGGTTTGCAGTGGAAACAATAGAATGGTTTAACAGCTATCTCACCAACAGGACCCAACGTGTCGAAATTTGTAGAGAAGACGGTTCAGTGCACAAATCTAAGCCTCGTGACGTGTTGAGGGGTGTTCCCCAGGGCTCAATCTTGGGCCCTCTTTTGTACATCTTGTACAGTGCCGATATTGTAAATTCAATCACAAACTGCAAATACCATATGTATGCAGACGACATACAGCTGTGCATGTCTTTCAGTTCGCAGGAGACCTCTTCAGCAGTACAGAAGATAAATAAGGACCTGCAGAAGATAGTTGCTTGGTCTGATCAGAACTCCCTGGTACTGAACCCTACAAAGTCAAAGTTTATGGTACTGGGCAGCAAAAAACAAATTAATGCTATAATATCTGCCAATCCCAAAATAGTAATCATGGGTGAACAGATTGAACAAGTCTACACAACTTGTAATCTTGGTCTTGTAATGGACCCCCAGCTACAATTTGAGGCTCATATTGGGAAAACTCTTAGAAACTGCTTTTATAGACTGAAAGTACTATATGCCATTAGGGAACACTTAAATATACCGATCAGAAAGCAGTTGACGGATAGTCTAGTACTTTCAAAACTTAACTATTGCGACACTGTTTATGGCCCCTGTCTGCTATCCAGGACATCACAACTAATTCAGCGCATACAGAATGCTTGTGCACGTTATTGTTTTAGTATCCCAAGGAGGCACCATATAACACCTTACCTAAATGAGCATAATGTGCTCAAAATGGAGGCCAGGAGGAAGTTACACTTGGCCAGTCTACTGTTTGGGGTCATGACAACACAGAGGCCTAGCTATTTATACAAAAAACTAGATTGGAGACAAAATCAATCAATGCACTGCTTACGGTCCATGGTCAACCCACTGGCAATCCCAAAGCATCGGACTACAGCCTTTAGAGGAAGCTTCAAATATGCTGCCACACATTGTTGGAATGACTTGCCACCTCCAATCCGCGGCCTGAAATCCAAACAACAGTTCATTTACAACCTAAAGAAATTACATATGTCTAAACAACTATCATTGTGATGTTAGTTACTGTTGGCGTTATTTGGGCACTTATGGCATACTTTACCTAGGGGTCGCGGCCGTCAGGCTCTGGGTGGGGTCTCCTTTTCGTGGCCTTCCTCTGTGCTGTTTGGTATGTCTTTGGGATGGGCAGGCCAGTGGGTCTGGGGGTGATCCGGTTTCCTGGTTTCTGTTTTCAACACTTGGCAACCAGTGCGACTGTCCTTAATTTGACCTGAAACCCATATTAATTTTTTATTTTATTTTTAATACCTAATGCTTTATTTTTAATACCTAATGCTTTATTTTTAATACCTAATGCTTTATTGTATGTTAATTTATACAGTACCATTTTTTATTGGTTATTTTAAATGTTGTATAATAATTTTCATATCCATAGATTCGACTTAATACTATACTTACCCCCATGGGTCTGGGTCAGTTGTGTACTGTGCCGCGTTGGCCACCGTGTTCGGGCAAGCCACCATAAGACGATCTCCACAATTTACACCGCGGCAACGTCCACATTCACCGGACCTCTTTCTTTCACTATAAACGAAATCACATCGTTATTAATTGTTAAATAAACTACACTTTACTGCATAAACGTTACACTCCACATGCTCCATTGTATTCAAGATGTCGGTGCGCAATGTTTTCATTGTAATCACGCGCAGATCCTATAATGCTTGCACTGTTTATCATGCTCGCCATTACGTAATCTCTAATGCATTAATATGGGTGCTCAAACATCGCTAGCTACCGAGTAATGACGAAGTAAGAAACGAGGCACCCGAATGCATTCGTAGGTTGGGTTGCGTAACGACTAGCAATAATGGACGCTTACATAATATATGTATATTTTATTTTTATTTTTTCATTTGTTTTGTAGAACCACCAATCAACACACACTTTTAAAATGAAATACGAATATATTTATGTCATATTCTGGTTTATGCTAATAGCTACAAATATTTATCTTAACATTTATTAAGTTCATATACTTTATGTTATCACCGGAAGACGCCATTGCGTCACCTAGGTTATCGCTGAAAATCAGCGCTGTTTGGTGTTTTTGAGACACTTAAATGGCATTAAGCTGAGCGATGTCCTTTTTTATTGCACGCAGGGGCACACAAATAATTGAATCATAATATATTGTATGTACCTACCATTTGTTATTATCTTACTGTGTTATTTTATAAAACAAGTGTAGTACCTCGGTAAATTGTTCTTCTAAGTATCTTGTCTATCAGGTTGGCTGCATTGCATTGCACTCTGTTCCTCTGAGGTGTCTTTTGATTTTCTAGTTTTAAGTTTCTCAAGTAGGTACAGAATTTTATTTATATCGCCAAAAATGTCAGCCATGTTTTATGATGGCACCAATCAAAAGGATTTATGTTGACTTTGTTGGTATTGTTTTATTGGTTATAGACATTTGTCTTTTGATTGTTGCCAATATAAAAAAAAAAAAAAACTTTTTTTTTTTTATATTTGTTTTTATTTTGTAACTATAGTACGATTTTATCTGTCCCTGGTGTGCAAGGAAATAAATTTATTTTCTTTCTTTCTTTCTTTCTTTTTACTTGTGGATTTGATCGTCACATATGTATATATCGATATTCGTCAGGCTCAAATAAGTAATATGAACTAGCTGATCGTTTTATGGTCAAGAAGTAGGTACCCTTTCACATAACTACTATTTCAAATAGAATACAACATTAAAACCATTCATAACAATATAATTTATACACAGGCGTACGTCTCCTGTAAACACGAGGGCGACAAACTAGTGTCTTTCGAGCGCGCTGGCCTTCTGTTCGTGTTCAACTTCCACCCCTACCAGAGCTTCACCGACTACAGGGTCGGCGTCGACGTGCCTGGCAACTACAAGGTATTTCAAAACACCATTGACATGAAGCATGGCTTGGCTTCTCCCCGAGTTAGTCTTTTATGAGGTGATGTCAATATATTGTAGACTGTACAATACAATATTTGAAAATGTTAATATACATATATGGCCAACTTTGCTGAGATTTTTTATTCCCATATTTGACCGATAAGTTTATATAATCACATTTATGACAGAACGGTGGTTCAGAACTTTATCATAAACTCAGGATTAATATTTTTGCAGGCGGTCCTATGTTCAGATAGTAAGAAATATGGCGGCTTCGGTCGCGTAGAACCAGACGGCGAGTTCCATGCCACACAGGGTCAACCATGGGGCAACAGGAGCGATTCAGTACAGGTACAACATTTGCTTAATATCATATAATAATAAAAAATAATATCCATTGGTTTTTTACAACATACATTTTTGTACCTATTTGTTTCGATCACATCGAGAATTACTTAAAATGCAGGAAACTGTCACATATTACTCTGTTCATAAAAAAAAAAAAATTAACACTGACCACCAAACATCAAGTGCAATATTTTTTCAATCATTTTTTTTTTCGTAACTTCATGCATACATAAATCTTGACATATATATATATACTAGCTCACCCGGCAAACGTTGTTATGCCATATAAATAAAAAATTTAGGGGTGGACTACCCCTAACATTTAGGGGGATGAAAAATAGATGTTGGCCGATTCTCATAGATACCGGATAAGCACAAAAAATTTCATCAAAATCGGTCAAGCCGTTTCGGAGGAGTATGGCAACGAAAACTGTGAACGAGAATTTTATATATTAAGATACTGTGGTATACCAATTAATTATGAACTGTCTACCTTTTAGGTATAAAATATATCCTATATTGCACTGCTATTTTACACATACATATATTTTTGTATTTTTTTTTCGAATTCACACTTTTTACTTCAATGTAACTTAAGCAAAAACATTCACTTGATACTTTAATTGTGCAAAAGACTTTAAATATGTTTACACTGACCATCAACATCAAATATAATATATTTTTAAGTGCATTGCACTTATGAAGATATTTTAGGTGGTGTATTTTTTCACATGACTGGATTATTACATAAAACCTGATACTATAGTGGTAGTATAAGTAAGGATGTATTCCATATATGCTAATTATAGGAACCTACTTTTTCTACTTTCCAGTTAAATAAATGTCTACAATTTTTTTTTTTTTCGAGTTTTGTAACTTAAATGTTTCAAAACACACGTCAAATATAATCTTAATATACATAACTTAATTTGTAATAATATAATATATGGTATGCATGCATTACGTTAAACTTTTTAACTTTTCAGTTACGCATTAACAATTATTTTTTTTAGATTTTGGTCACTTCCTGTTACGTAAATGAAGCAATAGACATTCACCTATAACATATTAAGATTGTGCAACAAACTCTAAAATAAGCGTACACTGACATTTTTGAACAAATATTTTCCTAGTTGTGATTATCAAGTTGGTGATGTTTCTTTCCACATGTTTAGATTACTACAAAAATCCTGATACACAAATTAATTATATATTTTCTATTTCAGTTGTATATCCCGTGTCGCACTGCCATTGTCTACGCTAAAGTGAATTAGAAAAACAGAGTGGAAAATTTGATACTTTTATCAGATAAAAGAATCACAATTTGATACCAATGATGATGCTTTAAAATCAGTTAAACTTTGTTTTTAACTTGAATGAATGGATTGTAACATTTAAATTTGCTATTTTTGGAAAGTTTTAATTTGGGAAGGTTAAGAATAAGCTTTTAATATAGTATGAATTCTACATTTTTAAAATTTGTTATTACAATAAATGATCTGTTAAGAGTTTGTATATTTTATTTGCTGATCTATGAAGGTACTCCTATCAGTAAATTGTTTTTAGGTGTACATGTAAGAGGTTTTAATCTTGACAGTGAAACTTTGTAACCAAACTCTTCAGCTAAGTGACCCCTGTCTGAATCAATGACTGCCATACACCTTGCACCCCTCTCAGCTAAAGGGTGCTCTTCATGAGTTTGGTCTGCAGTATGTCCAATACACATATATTGGTCAATTGGTACACTACCAAACTTGCGGCTCCTTGGATAGACCATTCTATCAGTAGCATGCAGAGATCCATAGCAGCAAGGACTCAGGATAAACTTTGCATTTACTTTCAAGCATTTGTCCAAGACCAGATCACTGGCAATCCCACAGGCATGTAATCCTATTCCTATATCAAAATCACCAATAAAGAAGTCTACATTACATTGAAAGAAATGGACATTCTTCATACCCATCTTGAGAACTCTCTCCCTAGCTCTAACAAGCGACTGTACTTTATTTTCCAATAATATTATTGTGCATTTAGGCAACAAGTGTGCTAGAAGGATGCCCAAATGTCCACTTCCACAACAAAAATCTACTATCAAATCTCCTTCTTTAGCTATACTTAATACAGCTAGTGCTATGTTTTCTAATTGTTGTGATTTCCTTATAACTCTCTCATCAGGTAGATGGCCAGCATTAGGATTTGCACCCTCAGGTATATCATTCCAATTGAAAGAAGACTCATAATCATTACTGCATACCATGAGTTCCATTCCTTCTGTAATAGAGCTGAGAGCTTTCTCTATGTCGTCTTCTTTTGTAAACATCCTCTTTTTAGGATTATGCCTCTTTGGATCACACTTGTAAAGGCTCACATCTTCAGTTGGGGGCACGATTACATCATCCAATGCAATTGCTTTTAAATTCAATTTGCTCATACAGGTAAGGTATATTTGAATTTGTGGCAGGGAAATTATGTTTTTATACCATTTGTAAGTAAATGGCAATAGAGATTCAAACTTTTGTTCCCCAAAAGATTGGATTATTATAGAATATGATGGTAGCAGTACTAGGTCTGCTAATGTTAAGAATGGGCCTTCAGCAAATTCATGGTTCACATTGAGGTCTTCAATTTTAGTAGAATAATCAATTACATTTTCTTTCTTTTTGTTTGACTTCCATTTCCGTACTTTTGGTACCCGAGATGTCTCTGATGGCTCTTTTTCAGTTTGTTTTACACTCTCTTTAGAAGCGATAGATACCTTTTTAGCATTCAGATTCTCATTTCTGATATCCTGTGCAATTTTATACACATTGTGAACTCTTACTGGTTTCTTCAAATGATCTTCAAATCGTACCAAATTCTTTGGTAACTCTTTCATATCAACAGTGGTTATTATTTCCTTTACAGTTTTAATGATATCTACTTCACAGAATTTAGTCCATATTGACACCTCATTTGGTGCTTGGAGACAACTTTGACGAAACCCCAGTAAACCGTCTTCATGTTCTTGTAATGCTGTTGGACAATTTTTGTATTTACATATGTGCCTGACCACCGCACACAGGCCAGTCACTATAAAATCTTCACACATGACAACAGGGTAAATACATGAAGCCACTGTCCAGGGAACATCATTAGCATCCATAAAGCTGAGATCCTCATCAAATAAAGTAAAAGTTGTTTTTTCGTCCTCAAGATGTTTATTTAGAGAAACAAATTTTATAGTAACGAAAGGGGTGGTACAGTATTTGTAAATGCAGAAAGTAATCAATGATTCCAAGTTCACTTTTACTTCACGTGTCTTTTGGTAATCCTCATATGCTGAATACGTTTCTAAGAATACAGTATTTACCAATTTTCTTTTAAAACTTATTCCTACCATGATTATAAATAATTGTGATTTCTTACTGAACTGAAAACGTCTAGCACGTAACTCGCAAGTATAATTTCCGAACACGAAGAAGGACTTTGTAGCTGTACAACGCTGAAGTATCTATGTTTTTACTTTGTGAAAATCCAATCTGTGAATCCAATAGAGACGAGCTCCGTAAAATTGATTTATAGTTTATTGTCAACGAGATCTAAAAAAAAGCCACATTTGACACCTATCATCATTTCATTCATTCAAATATGGAAGTAAGCGTCTAAATTGGTAACAAATATAAACGATTTTAAAATAAATCGTTTTAAAAATCTAAGAGTACTTAATCGTTTAAAACTAAATATGATTAAAAAATCGAGATATTCATTGTGTTAAGGAATTTAAAATATAGTAGGCACCGAATATAAGAAATTGAATTTCTGTATCTTCTTAGAGAAATAGAACATAATTTCATGTTTTTCACAGCTTTTTGCATTAATGTTATTTTTTTGTTGTAAATGGTGGCTTTTTTGTTATGACGTATGTTGCAGCATAACCAGTTAAAAAGTGCATCCTTTTTCGATTCAGGTACGATGATGTACTCATGTAGTTTCCAAACCAATTTGCACCATTTAGAAACAATTCAAAAGTCGTTTACAAATTATGAAAAATATATATATATAAAAGCGGGAACAGTTCAAAATGAAAGCCAACTCACAAAAACCAACAGAAGTACCGAAAAAACAGAGAGATCGCACATCAAGTCGGATGAATTGCGAAAAATAGCACAGGTGTCATTTTCATTTCAACATTTGCTAGCGTCAAGCTAATTTTGATCATATTTAAATTAAAATTAATCTTAATAATATAATGTACCCTATGTGTTACGTGTATATGGCACATAAAAAGATTTTAATATTATTTTTAAATTGATATTTTAAACTATTATAACGATTCTAGTGGTCAATTACTTTATTTAAAAAGGGATTGACGGAGAGCGTACTATTAATTATGATATTTTGACAGTACATAAATACGAAATAAAAATATTTAAATGCTAAAACAATACGTTGGAAATTACATACCATGCATGTCGACTATGTAATTTGAACTTTGATAACATGCATGTTGACAATGATAACCACAGATAGAAATGTGATTAACACATGATTAATTTAGCAGCTTAAAACTTCCTACAAACTTTTCGGTGTACTTATTTCAAAAATCAACTTGTATTAATTGCATATACACTTATTAGCATATTCGTTCAAACACTTTATTGAACTATGTTCCGTTGTATTGACTTATATCAGAAACAACGAATGTACTCTCCCCTGCTGGAAAATGTCGACTGACTTATTCGAATAAGCAATAAAGGAAGCACACAACAATCTAAATGAAAAAGCATACGTTTTAATAGTGTAGTAATTAGAATTCTACAAAAATGCATACATCATGACTTACAATGCATTAATATTTTAATATTCTTGTGTTATTTAATGTGTGTTTTACATTCATTTTAAATTCAAAATATTTCCCAAATAGTAGCGATCTGTACACACCACTGAATACTAAAACGAATTTTAACCGACTTCCAAATGGAGGAGGCTATCAAGTCGCTTGTTTTATGTTAGTTTTTTTTTATGTTTTGTTACCTCAGAACTTCCTTCCGTCTTTTATCAAACGATTTAGATTTTTTTATTTTTATTGGGAAGGATATCCTTTCTGATTAGTCCTAGAGACCATAGTCGATTAAAATCTAAACTAAATGTCCTAAATGTTTTTGATTATTAAACATTTTTATTTCAATTACGTTTTATTTGACATTGAAAAATGACTCACAGAATAATTTTTAGCATAATTTTGGCAAAATTTTAACAGCAGTTTAGCATATTTTATATAAGCCTCATTGGCAACACTGCTACTGAATACTTCAGATTCCATCTGGCAACACTGGTGTTTAATAAATAAATAAAAATAAAATAAATCCAGCAACTCCACCAAGCAATTACAAAATATTACTATAACTTAGTGAAAAGCATTGTTAAGTTACAAATTTCCTGAAACTATATATACATAATTAAGTGGTACAACATTGCAGTTTTTAGTTTCAGCCAGACCTTATTGTGACCAAAATGTTAGAGGTTATAAATGGATTTCTGTTGGTATATTTTGTTATTTTATGTACAGTGCGTGTTTTAGTCCCTCAGCTGGTTAAACCGGTGAGTACCATATTCATGGTCATTATAATAAGCAATATCTTTATTCTATAAATCTTGTGAATCATATTTATTGTAGATAGCTGCATGTTTTGGTAGACCTTCAAACGAAGAACGGACAGTATGGACTCAAATCGTGAAACTGAAGGCAGAACAAAAAGGCATCTCCATGAAGGATGAGTTCGCCGCATATTCCAAGTTACAACGGAAAATTAACAAGCTTGAAAATCAGCTAAAGGATGATTCACAAACACGTATTGGCAAGAATGTAGCAGTCAAAAACAAAGTACAATTCGTCCTTCAAGTTTTAGTAGGTATTGTGACTGTGCTGTCTATTGTTTGGTTTAGGAGGGAACCTATAGTAGCTCTAAAGGGTGACCTCTTTCCTTTGGCTACATTGTTGAGATATCCAAGTGACATGCCTAATGCTATCTCTTGCCATGTCTGGGTGCTTATTTCAAATTATTCTATCAGGACTCTTTTAAAACCTGTCATTCCATAATCTTATTTGAAGTCTAAATCTAAAATCTATTTAAAATATACTTATTTATTTGAGTGTATGGTGAAGTGTTTTGAAATTTTATAGTAATTGTTTTCATCCTATACCATTAATACTACTTTATTTTTGCAATTTTATGCTTATTGAATACATAAATATCAGTTCTTTGATCTTAAAAGAAGGGCTTCTTGTATTTTCCTTCTAATTAATGAGCCTTCCTCACTGCTCTTTTACCAAAGACGACTCACTGACCTATAGGGTTAGCAATTACATAAAAGTGCACATTTTTTCCCCATAGGAAAAATAAAATGTCAGAAAATAGTAGAATCCATTATTGTGTGTAATTTTGTTTCCAATGTTTATTCAACCATTCAGGAAAGAGATATAAGCCATTCACAAGTGTTTAATTCTAGTAGATACTGAATAACCAGAAAACCATGGTAGTTTTATTTAACGGTAACGGCCCTACCCATATAATATGGATACTCAATTGCATGCTTAAATTTTTAATTCACTACCATTATATTTAGATAGCTCCACTTTTTGGTATGATTATATTTTGTACTAGCTGACCCAGCAAACTTGGTACTGCATTTTTTTTTTAAATTTTCTTTTATACAAATCTTATCCTGATAACAATGAACACAAAAAAAAGAATTATCCAATTTGGTGTAGTTGTTTGGAAGTTAATTTTTATATATATGATTTTGCTACCAGTATAATAAGGGTATACTTTGATATACTGCCAGCCCCCGCCGCCTCACGACTAAGCATTCTAATTTTCTACTAGAGCTCGCCACTTTGATCATGAGGTTGCAAATGAGAGCTGCCTTTCCCATTGTGAGGGTTTAAATATCACATTTTTTCATGTAACGTATTTGCAGTACTCAATTAAATATGAGGAACTGACTGCTCTATTATCGATACTGGCTACTACGGTTCAGAATAAAAGATGCGCTTTGCGACTCGCTTCTCTGCATGCGTGACGCGAGGTTTACAAGTTTAGCTCGTCGCTGCACTTCGATGACCACAATCAGACCATCGGGTTTTAAGTATTTTACGCAAGCATTAGTGGGCGGATATATCAGCTTTTACAGCTGATATATCCAGCCTGTCTCAGTGGAGTATAATATATTAGGCAAAAGCATTGTTATATAAACCGATACTTTTGTAGCAAATTTGAGGTCCTTGGAGAGGAAGATCCTGGCAATCAGCTTGCCGAATGCTGCAACAGCAACACCCATCTTGCTGTTGATCTCAGCATCGAGGCTATGTGCGCCTCAGTAGTGTCTAGGTATCGAAATTTGGCATGGCTAGTATTTCGTAACCGATAATGTCCAGGGACACCACCTCCGTCTTCTTGGTACTGATCTTTTGTGGTAGTATAATAGTGGCTTGTCCAGCTGTTGTACAACGGGCAGTTGATTTATCGATCTGATGTGTTGTAGATCACCTGATCGATCGACATTGGACAAGCACAACAAGCAGTGAGCTAAAATGTTCACGCTGTTTATAGCCTTTAAAGGACATTCAACTTATTTTTCGTATGAATCAGTTTTAGAACCTTACCATAAAACTCTCCGAGCTGGTTATTGTCGGCGAGTTACTGAATGTGCCGCGGTTTTACTAGCCTCAGCAGAATTTTCATTTCCCTAGCTTTCCGTAGCTCCTGATCACTTTTTTTTATTTCGGCTGCCCTTCTAGAAGAATGCTATGGTTGTTGATTGCATCCATGAGAAATTCATCAATATTCATCAAACCGCAGACGTGAATACTTTCGAGATGTGTTGCTGCAGGATAATTTTGCGCTTCTCCTGGATAGCAAAAGAGACTAATGTCTCTATACTCAAGGAACTCAAAATCACCACTCCACACACCAGGCTATCATCAACCTACCTTTAACGGGTCCTTGAGTATTTTGGTCATATAGCCAGGAATAGGTAAAATCACCACTAGGTTATTATCAACCTAGCTTCATCGGGTCCTGGAGTATTTTGGTCATATAGCCAAGTATAAGAAAGAAAGCAATCTCGAAAATCTGATCATCACCAACAAGATCCAAGAAAAGAGATTACGAGATCGTAGCCCAATGCGTTGGTACGAACAAATTCGCACAACACTGGCCTCTAATATGCACGAAGCTCCGGCCCCTGGTAAAAGACCCGGATAGTGCGACATCATCATAGAGAAAGTGATCCCTGGAGTTTCTTTAAATTGTAATGGATTTCCACAAGGTAAAGCCTAAATCTATTCAATACTCCAAGTAGTTTTAGCTGATTCTACAATATGACATGATAAAGCTTTTATCTTCCACTGCATCAACACCCCCTTTTCTCTTCCTAAAATTCATAATGAACGATAAATGGCGTACTAGCCAACATTTTTGCAAATTGTTGTCCAGTCTCCAGATTCTGGTTTGCGAAGATGACGTAGGCAGATTCAATTTAGTGACGACAAGTCAGTGGTTGGTCCAGAAGCGTATTCCTGGCATTACGCGGGATATCGAGCCTTGGGAAATGCATTTTTGTCTTACTATTGCGTCAATCAATTAAATGCCACTGCTTGGATCAGGGATTCAACCACGTAGTTCTTGACGGAAGTCGAAACATCTAAAATCTAAGAGCGCAAAGACTAAGCAACTTGCAAATTACTGTTGCAAATTCCGTGTCTGTCTAAAACTTTACCCAAAAGGTGGTTTTTGATAACAAAGCCAACGCCAGACGGCCGCGATTCAGGGGCAGCAATATCTTTCCACATAACTGTATACCCACATCCATGCTCCACCAGCTCAACTTCGTCGGCGAGATGTTTCGCTGAGAGCAGCCACGTCCGCATTATAACAAAGTTCTCGAGTTACGATGACGGTTTTCCATTTGGGACAGAATCTTTGATTAAGAAGTGTCCGAACGTTCCACGCGCCATAAGTATAACTTTTAGTACACGCCTGTGCGATAATTCGAGATCGTAAATACTGATGCATATTTCAACTTAAAATGCAACGATATAACCGAATAGACGCAGTGGTCGCAGTTGACACACTGCGCGCGCCTCAGCCGTTCCAACCTACAATGGCATTTCGGTACCAAAATCACTGTTAAATATAGGTAATGTCTTGTAAAGGTTGATATATATTCTGATACCTATTTTGTACCAATTTGATAGTGGTGGTATATACAGGTATTGTCTACCGCTTTCAGTCCTTGAATTCTAGCAATAATTTGATGATTTGTCAAGGTTGTAACACGCGTAATAAATGGAACATAAGAAATTGTTGTGTGTACAATAATAAACCAGCAGTACACAATATAAAAATGTATAACTAAAACTACATCAGTAAATTTTTATTTAAATATTTTATTTATTAAACAAATAATAGTACTTTATACTCAGTCCGACAAAAGTCCAAATGTGTCCTCAAAATTATTGTAACCTTCAAAGATTTACCTGCCTATGTCTGGAAACCTTATTATGCTTAATTTATAAATCACTCTTTTTTAACTTCGATATAATACGAATATTTAACAAACATTATATATCAATCACAACACATGACTGTCAACATTCTACACAATTAGTGTTTCCAGACTGAATAAAAATCTATACAAAAATTAATCTAATTCTCAAGCACTGGACCATTTATACAAATTATTATCTCTGTTGTAAACCTAGACAGAAGTTCAAAATACTATAGAAGACTAAGACAGAAAAATTTTAGCATCTACATGGATTGTCATCCAATGGAAATAAAGAATAGAATTGGTAGTTGAAATCCTCGGTTTTGTTAAGTACAAAACACAAACTAAATAAAAGTTGAACTGGAGTATAACAGTCGACATTCACCCTAAGGTCAATTGGTTCAGTATTCATTGATGCCGCGGTGCTTACGTTTAGGATAATAACAAGTATAAATAGGCAGTTATGTACACATTTCAATAGCATATTAGGTGGAAACTATGTGCGAAAGTTATATTTTATTTTCCATTACTAATACATATTCACAAGCTCTATATCACAGCTTACGTTTTACTGTTTTGTATTCTGAAAACTGGAATTTAACTAACTTACACATCACAAAATTCTTGTGCATTCCTTTGTGGCAATAAATTTTTAATTCAACATTTTTATAGGTCAAAATCTTAGGAAACAAATTTTGGACAAAGACTGACTAGTCCATATTAATTAACATTACAATGGGATTTAAACCAACTACGCACGCTATTGTAAAAAGCCTGTTTAAATATAGTAATAACTTTTAAAGATACAACATCAAACATCTAATAAGCGATAATAATTATAACCAAAGTTCCCAAAAATATTTTTATAATATTGGCACATATAACTTCACTTTATGTGCATCACGACCAGTAATACTTTATATCATCTATTTATTTTAATAACCTGGTACTTATGAAACGATTAAGGCATACACATTACACATGGTTCAAGCACTTAATGAGACTAGAAACTAATGACTATATGAAATCAGATTATGGTAGGCAGATTATTCGTAAAGTAAAAATACTCTCCAAAATAATCGTAAATTTTTGAAATATGTTATATGAATGTCGTTATTTTAAGTTCCAATATATCTCTGTTGAACATAAAACGTTTTGTTCGCAATTTTTATCTTATGAGTACTATTACTTCAGTAATGTGCAGACACAATTAGTTAAGATCTTACATTATCTCAAACTTGTTTGAATCTTAGCTTATCAAGCAGAATATTTTCTTACTATTTTATAATATTTCAAATGACAAAAACAGGAAAATTGCACCAATTACATATTAATAGCTAACACATTATTTATAGTACGATTAGTTTGTTGACATGTACTTAAAGAAATTAATAATAATGTGGTACTTTTTTTAATTTTTTTATTTGTTTTTATCAAATATTTGTATGATCTTTAGATCCTGATCCCTGCCGGATATTTTGAGGTGTGTATGCATATGAGGTTTGTGTCTGTAAACAAACCCACAGTACATAAAAAGAGAAATTCCAAGTGTGAGATGTGATTCAAAGGTTTATATTTTTAAAAAGCTTGCTGGAGCTACTATTAAATTAAAGTATCTTATCTGCTTATAAGTACTGTCAACATAAGTACATTTCAAATCCCTTAATCATTTAAAAAATATTATTGTTTGATTTAAATAAAGCTGATAACTATCATAATTATTATTTTATAACATAAAGCTGACCAATCAATGGCTCAATTTGAAAAGATCTCCTCTATATAAGATCTATAACCTATAGCAACTTTAGAAATATTATTTTTGAGAACATGGCGTTTCGCTTATTTCCTACCAAAATGGGACTGGTGGGTTTGGACAGGTTTCGTTCTATCTCAGCTCCAAACACTATGCACAATTTCTCGATCTACATGGACATTCGAGAACGTTGTCATCTAAATGTTGGCCTACGAAACTACTGTTGGCGCTCGACGCAGCTCTAACACGACTAGTGACTTATTCAGTGGCTAGGTGTTCTCATAAAAGGAACTATTAAAATGTGTAGTCAGAAGATACACAACGGCTTCGTATGTTGACATCATGATTGCCGTGTTCGGTATCTGACGTACTAATTGTGTGCCTAAGCCCCTGAAAAGAGACGACGTTATTAAAAAAAGTTGACACAGTGATCGAATATGTTGACTTTTGATAAGAATGCCTTCGATGCTTACCTATACACTCCTCGGTATCCCTCCTCTTTCAGTACGGTGTGCAGCGTTTGCCAGAACTTGCGGTATTTATCTCCTTCCTCTCTGAGTCGAGTTCTTGCCACCTCTGAAATTTTTATCATGTTTCATGAAAGAGACTACACGAAAAAAACCGCGACAAATCTAAATCAGATGTTATCCAAAAATAAATATTCCCATGACAAGTTCCTAACTAATAACTGGAAAATCAACATCGATTAACAATTTAGATAACGTTACCTCCAACATAACAATCCGGCGCTTTTCAAAACAATTCATAAAAAGTTTAATATTGCCATTAAACTAGATATCACGCATTTCGGTTTACGTACAAACACAAGTTATGATCTCTAATACATTTGTAACAATAAAAATAAATATTGTTTAAAAAAAACTGTTTACTTTTTATCTATGTATTATAAACATTGATAGATTTGGTATTTAATATCAGATTGTAAAAATTTTACTGCAAATACAAGTGCAGGAGAATCTCTTGTCGCATTAAGATATCATTTAAATAAACCTGTAGGCTTATTCTGATCCATTCGAAAACTTTAACTTAGGTAGAAAATTTAAAAACTATAAAAAATATGTTTTTTTTTTTAAATTACTTATGTACAAATATACATTATCAATTTCATCCTTTTTTAATAGCGCTTAGAGGTTCTGATCGACTTACCGCACGTATTCGAAAACGCCAGTTTCAGGGCCCTGATCTCGTATAGTGCTTCTCAGTCCCACGATTTGATATACGTAATACAAAAGTGAATTAAATGTTTTCTAACAGTTATGCTTACCGTGTGGATAAGCAATGCAAGACGCAACCGTCTTTGAGAAGGCGCCGGCTCCCATAAACTCGAGGAAGTCTCTAGGAGAGCGATGGTCACTGGGAACACCGTCAACACTCCTGGCTGCCATCAGTCTTGCCTTCACACCTTCGTAAAGCACAAAGTGAACCACAGTCTCACTAATGCCCATATACGAAGCTGTTATACCTTTGTAGAAACCTCTTATACCCTGAAATCAATCACGCTGAGTTAAGTTTGATATTCTATGAAAACACTGATAAGCTAATTGTTTTTCTAGATCGTCGGACGGACCTTAATAATTTCGCTATGTGATAAACATAATTTCAAGTACCGTTTTGGCATATATCCTCTTAATACACTGCACTGCTGTCACGTTTTGTCCATCCAACTGCAACCGCGTTTTAACAAACCAAATCGGATTGGTCATCGTACAAGAAACAAATCCTGAAACAGATTGTTCCTTGAAGCTAGTGCGTGATAAACCAAAGGCAAGTTACTAAAGCAAATGTCAATAGATTAGCGGGAATACGAGAAAAAGACAATGCGATAACATAATGTTTATTAGTCTTCACTTCCATGTCTCATAATTATATAAATGAACAGCGTTTAATGACATAGAAACTTGAGTAAATAATTTCAGTAGTTTATGAACAGCGTAAAACGTGTTTTACCTGCAGCACTGGCTGCGGATAGGTGGACGATCGGAGTATCCGGTGATATGTTTTGATTCAATATCGCCTTAGCTTGTGAATATGTGCAGAAGTATATGGCCCTAGACGGTGCTACGCCAACTATGTTGGGTCCTAGACCTTTGAACAACGCTCTAGGGCCCTCAGTCTGAACTATATGTCTGGAAAAAAATAAGCTGTTGTCAGTAAATCACCTTTGCACCAACGCGCGTCGGAGATAATTAGCGAGTTAGTTCGTGACGTAAATAGATATCTCCTTCATTGAGATAAAATTGTAATGTCAACATACAAACTATAAATACTGAGTTCGATTGAGGTCGAATCTCAACCTCGGGAAAGCTTTAGTTTAAATTAATCCGAGTTTATTTCGGAGTAGGTACTCGTTCCTGCATCCAAGATAATTGTATAATAGAAAATCAAACCGATAAGTGATCAGCCGGTATTGGCAAGTGGCGACTAATCTGCAAACAGAGAGCCGACCAATGTGGGCACGATCGCGAATCCGGCCCACGTTCAGTTCTCGTGACACTTGGGCATCACAGTTGTTATCTATTAACAAACGCTTGATAACCAAGCTAGTTGGAAGCGGTTTGAACTTCTTCTTTTGCCGGTGCTTGATTATTTAAATACACACCAAATGAATGTTTGTATCTTCGTTTCGATAAGTATGTTTTTCCACTATGATTTCACGGACAATAGATTTTCATTACATCAGCTCGATTAAAGTAAACATGTCAAGTGTCAGTTACGTCTCGAGCTCTCGACAACACAACAGCGCAGTAGCCGCAATCATAGTCAATGAATGGCTGTAAGCCAAAACGACAATGCACACAAAATAACACAGATCGCAGTAAACACTTCACACCGAACTTATGTCCAAAATCAAATTTATAATTCCAAGAATAGGTGGCATTGAGTTATCAATTGTAAATAAAATTTCTTTGCGTTAAGATCAGTTAATAATTATTCATAAATCACATACAGTAATTATTAAATGCGAGGTTGGCAACGTAGATATTATATTATACAAACGCAGTGAATAGCATAATGTCTTCTTACCTGATGCACTGTATAAGGCTCATCCTAGACGGTGTCCTGGCGTGTCCTGCCCTGGCGCACTGCTGAACCTGACAATTGTACGACATCAGCATACGATCTGCTTGCTTGCTGTATGCGAACATCGCGCCCATCGTACGTCTGTAGCCCCATTTGGCCTCCTGTATTATATGGCCTATTATTATATAACCATCGCTTGTGTCAAGCATTTATGCGATCAGGGATAATAAGGTTGTGTTAGCAAGCCTCAGGAGTAAAGCAAATGGAAAATGAATATTAAGTTAAAACATATTAAATTATACATCTAAGTCTCGTGTGTGGGACTTCTATTTCAACTATTAGCTGACATTATGTGTATGACCTTAAATGAGCGCAAATATTGTGGACCAAAACACAAAATGTTGTTGTAACACTTTTCTTTATTCTATAAACGTCTGAAAAGCAAATAAGAAGGTGTGCTTTACACAAGTGATGGAAACAATGGGACCTATGCAAATGTTAGGGCCAAATGTTTCCATACTGCCAACTCCAGAGTTAAAATATTTACGTTTCTTATCCTAAATAATCGTATAGAAAATATAATTACTCTTGTTGTCTATAAAATTGCTGCTAACTCATAAAAAATAATTTGTAAACCACAAATTATAAAATATTTTAAAATATGGAAGTGTTTTACATACATGGATGACATAATAATTTTAAGAATAAAGATTTATAAAAGATATTATAATATAAATAGCAGTATTAACAATGATCGATAAATAGAATTTCTGATTTATTGTAACACAATTTCAGATATCCCAAAAATTTTAAGTGTTGTATTGTCAAAAGTGTTTATGTGTTTACGTCTTACATCTATGACAAACGATGACGGTAAGTTAATAATATATCTGTATAAAAATATACTTATCTACATTAATCAAGGCATGGAAAACAACAGAGCAATCATCGGAAGCCTTGGGAATTGATTCAGCTCAGGGCTCAGGCAAGACGATAGATGAACATATAATTATGTAGGAATACAAGCGTTGCTTTTAGTAATCAGAACCATAGTCCACAAGGTTTTTAGGTAACAATGTATTTCGTAAGTTTAAAAATAAAACTGAGATATAGTGTGTCAAATTGATCAGATAACGGCAACCTAGAAATGGACTCGTAAATGTCTGAATGTAATTTCAAGTAATATATGTATACCTAATACAAAAGCGAAAGTATATGTATGCACTGCGAAGCAAATGAATGTTTATTGCAATTCCAACTTGGTACGCATAATTCTAATTTTAGAACAGCCTTGAATGCCGTTAGTTTCAATATGTATAATGACATTGTACAAGGTCATTAATTAATCTCATATCAAACTACGCCGTAAAGTTTATACATAGTTTTATGCAAAATGAATCGTGATAAGAGGTTATATCAATTTTAGCACAACAATCAATTAAGACAATGAATAACATTACAACACGCCCATCTTTAAATTGTTCGAATCGTATTCGTGACATCATGAAGGAAAATTGAAAATGTAACGTCAAAAAATGCCTGGCCTACTTTTCAATAGTTATTTTCGAATAGTTCTAGCATCTATTGGAAACGAGAAAAACTGTTTTTACGACTTTGGCGTTCTAACATCGGCATTGTTTTTAGCAATCTATCATCGAAGCCGGCTGCGAACGCGAATACTAGTGACTGCACTTGGACATATATTTATAAACATCCTTGGTATATTTTGCGTAAATATATTGATGCAGCGTAGCGTATTTAAACATTTGTGATGGCGTTATTCGATCGCTTTAAACGGTATCTAAATTTAAAGTATGGACGTAAAACGAGGTTCATGATTTAATAGAGATAATGGTTTCGGAGACCCCTGTGATAGGTACGAAAGTTATGATCGGGTCTAAAAATCGAGACTGCTTGCTTGCCTACCACTGAATTTGCCATATTATCGAGGTAAAACTTGGACTAATGCCAATACCAGGTCACTAGCTCAATAATTTCTCTTCGATTTGACGCTGTTATAAATGATAAAGCTATACCTACTAGCTTTTTGACGTTTTATGTTTAGTTTGATAAGTATGTTTAATTAGTCTCTTGGGAAATGATGTTTTAATTTTGTTGTTTTTGCCTCAGAAGAAGAGATTTCCACACATATGTACGTCAGTGTATAAGTAAAGAACTCCTTTAAAATTTATGAAAGACAAATATACGCAAGAAGAAAACAATATTAGATTTCTCTTATTACAACTGGCAACACTTTTTTTTTTCATGATCATGTTTACTTAGTCTCAGTTGTGTAGCGTGTAGCGATGCGAATATGTATCGATTAAATAACATGAATAGGTATCGTGAACCGGTCCATAGTATTGTAATACTCACGAGAAAGAAATTCGACACACCGATAGTCAATTGCGTAGTTTGTGTACATTAGCAACAAAATATGCAAATGGTATGTCGTGCGTAAAAATTGCTTGGATTCTTGACGATTAAAAAATTTGTCATTCATATAATAAAAGCAAGAAATGGTAGTGAATTATATTTTCTTTTTAAAATATATTAAGAGTATAAAGTGGGAGGAATTAAATGGCAGACTAACCTGTGTGACATCCACACGTAAAATCAGTATAATAGTTCAAGCATTTATTTTCGAATGAGTTCTTTCACCATCTAAATCAAAAATCTTGTTACTATGTTAGGTTCCACAACACCAACGCAGTTTCTTCAAGTTAAGAAAGCATTTTGTATGAATAGCTCTGTACGCAGTATGTATAAATTTGATTAATTTGGGTTATTTAGTAATTTCCGTTTTGTTTTTATTAGCAGGCAGGAGTTAGCGTGTTTGCATTGTCGCTGCCTGCTATTATACCTACTTTTTTAACATAATATATTATTATATCAAGCGCCGCAATAATTCTAATATTATATGCAACAACATTTTCATCAGATTATGTTCTATAATTAGAAAATGTCATAACTATTTAAGCTAAATAACTTTACATAAGCTTTACATACGTAACTTGTATCGTGAGTAGACAGAATATAATTAATGCGCAGTTAATTAATTTTGCAATCGCTTTATCGTTTTAAAAGTGATTATTGCCAAACGCTGAGATACTTTAATCGATAGATATCATTGTATGGTTGACGAAAGATGTCTTTCCTGTAAACAATATCTTGAGAATGTATTCATTTAAATTGATTGTCCAAATGAACGTATTATTTTCAGGTTTACAAATAGAAGACAATAATATAGGACTAACAAAACGAACGAAAGTCGACGTAACTAGATAAAACACAAGTGTTTCTCTACATTTCTGAAAGTTACTAAGCTATGGCTGCAATTGCGACGCAAGTTAGACAAATTTGTAACAGGTTTTTGTTTATTTTTTTATATTAGAAGGAAAACATAACAGGCTAAGATATTATAAATGCGATAACAAATGTCGTCTGTTTATCAGTTTGTTGCTATTTCACGGCTTGGCCGCTAATCCGTTCTGGGTGATATTTGAAGATATTTTGCATTTTAAGGAAATTATTTAGCGGTATTCATTGTTATGCGGACGACAGCTCTGGGGACGCTTATTATACGAGGCGTGCTAACATCCCTCGTTCCATATATTGGAGGCAATACGTAAACTAGTCTCGTATTTAAACTTAGTCGATTTCAACACCACCAAGCTACAATTCTGGACATTCACCGCTTAGAATTGCATTTCCTGTGGGGAGCAAGAAGACTCCTCAACATCCGTAACAGCACTGGGATCTTTGGCATCGACATAATTCTGGTTAAAGAGAGACATGTCGGCCGCAGAAAGAAGTCATGGTTGAGAAACCTTAGAAAGTGGACTGGGCTCGCGAGTGCTACCTAGCTATTTCTCCTCGCCAAAGAACGTATGAAATATGCAGAGCTGAATGCCAACCTTCGCTAGTCTGAGACACCTAAAGAAGAAGAAGAAGAAGATAATTCTGGTTACGTCCAGTTCCACAGTATCTTGGATAAGGGCAAACTGGCATTCCAAAAATTTGCACATGGTCTACTGCTGCCACTTATAGGCATTGGCACCTGTTTATGTAGGTATACCAACTTGTAATCGACAATCCTGAGCTCAGACGCGATCTAGACTTCCCTCTCTAGATCAGAAATAAATTTTATTCACCGAGTGTGTGTTTCTCCGCTTGTACAACCGACAGAGAAGAATTGTTTGATATTATGCCAATGTCTACTTTATATCACCAGAAGCTTCTTCCCACGCACGCTCGGGCTACGGATAAGCTCCCCACCGTAGTTTTCGGAAGAGCCAACACGGGGAGGGGGGCGTTTTTCAAAAAGACCATGAAATGGTTTTTACAGTATCGGCAATGCGCTAGTTATAACCTGGTGCTGTAAGCGTTCAAGAATCAATAGTATTAGGTGTACGTATGGCAAAACAATACATAATAATAGATGGTGCTTTTTTATTACGGAACTGTTTGATAAAAGTAGTACTTGAATAGTTGTTCAAAATAAATTTAGGAATTTGGTGTCTCATTGAAAACATCTGAAACTTTTGACGACACATAGGTTGAGTTACAGAAAACAAGAAGAGATGTCTAGCAGTCAATGCATAATTAATAAGATATACAATTGTTCATTCATATTTAAAAACAAGGAAGAAATCGTTTTACTGTGATTTTATGTAATTATACCACTTTTCACTGACCTAAAGTCTTGCATAATGAGTTGAACTGTGAAAATACTTAATCTTGGTAGGCGTCAAGTTCGAGCTACAATGTAAAAGTATAAGTAATTTTTTTACATAGTAGGTAGGTACCTATTGATTATAAAAATCATCAAAAGGTCAATCTGTTCTGACAAAAACGTGTGCAATATATATTTTATATTGCACACGTTTGATATGTGTGAATAGATATTATATCTTATCATTTTATCAATTGTACGACTGTTTCAATCTGTGGCAAATTTTATTTTTTTATCTTAATTTAAAACTTATCAGAGACGATATGGTTGTTAGCTCGATCATGCTGATTAAGATTATTAAATTGCTGGGGGCACTATACTTTTATGCATTTTCAATAATCCGTAATTGTGAGATTTATGAGTTAACTTCAAATAAAAATTCTTTAAAGGGCTTTCCCTGTTGGGCCGAAGGACCCGGTTTCTCTAATAAGGCGAAAACACAGAACAAAACAACTATTACAAAAAGCAGAATTTCTGTTATTATTTTGTGTTTAACATAACATACTCGTAAGTATGCCATATATGTACGACTGTTATTAAATATTACATAATTAGTTGATAACTTTTATGATAAGACTGATAAACGTAATAACAGTTGTTATTGATAAGTTTTAACGATTGCGAAATATTGAAACCAAAGCCCAGCTCATTTAGGTATTCAAACATGACGATAAATACAGACGAATTAGCAAATGTTGATGAGAATCTTATCTCATTAAATTTGGTATCAACATTTTTTGTTAGACTAAAATGATTAATCTTTCTAGTGTATAAAATGTTAAGTAAACTAACGATGTTATGTTTACACCACCAGACGCTGATGGAAAAGCCCACCATGAGCGCAAACGGGTCACGACTAGAGTTATTATATTTAAATGGAAAAGGAGTTTTATAAATTATAATAAAACAACTTTTAACCGGATTAATCGCGTGTATTATTGGTTTTTTGTTTTTCCTGACGTTTCGAACACTTTGCAGCGTTCGTGGTCGCAGGAGGACTAAGATCGCGATTAATCCGGTTAAAAGTTGTTTTATTATAATGTGTAGTGATCGCGCAAACCTAAGATATTACTATGAGTTTTATAAATATAGCAAATTAGAAATAGGATTCTTCTACAGCGATTATTGACTATGAACAATTAATTATTGACTCCAAAACTAATATCGTGGATATGGGACAGAAAGCTACCACGCTTACGTGGGACTGGGCTGGCAGCGTCTGACATCTGCCGTATGCAAATAAAAATGCCTGATAACTTGTGGACAAAAATCACCACCAACAAGATACCTGACACAATAAGATGATGACGCGACAGATCGCGCAGGAGATGGCGGGGCAAATTAGACGCCCTTATGAAGAATGGACTCACAATAGCTCAGGAGAGTGATACATGACATGCATGGGGGAGGCTTTGCACAACAATGGGATAGTTCAGGCTGACAGTAACAGTACCGGATGCAAAGCCAACAGAAAAACGGCACGATGAGCGGTTATCGCGACGCCTGAATCTGAATTTGATTATGGTGAACATGTTGGCTTAGAGAAACTGAAGCATATATAGTTTTGGAACGTTGCCAACGAGAAGATATCAATATTTTTAAAAGAACCAGACGGATTACCGCTCTTTATTTAGGAGCTTAATATGATTACGATAATGTTATTGTATGTAGTTACAACAGATTTCATTACAAAATTGCATGAAAATTATTAATTTAAGATAACTGAAAACGTGGAACGGCTCTAAGGAGAACTACATATATCATTGTAGTTCTCCTTAGAGCCGTTCCACGTTTTCAGTTATCTTAAATTAATAATTTCACAACGAACTTTCCCGTAGAGAAATGAAATCGATGATTTGTCGATGCAAATAAACGTTCAGAGTAAACTTTATCAAGTTTGATCGAAAGTACGCAGCGCAGACCGATAGTCATAATTTATGCAGCAAAAACAAACAATTTATCTATTATCGATCCAACTGCACCTAAATTTGGTAAACATGAATGTTGCATAGTTATCGATCGACATTAAACGTAGTTGTTATTTTTGTGTTCATCGCGACGACGTCGATATAGTTGGACTATTCCGACTAAACGAAAATCATCTACATCTATACTAATATTATAAAGAGGAAAGATTTGATTTTCTTTTTGTTGTAAGGATATTGAACCTAAATACTATACTACCGATTTAAAAGAATAACAACTACATTCTTGATTGATAGTGGTTCTCAGTGTAAAACATGTTGAGAAGTTAGAATGGGGCAAAGTAAGAGTATGTACATACAAAAGTAAAAATAAATTAATTGAAATGTTGAACCAAAATGATAATTGATGGTAAAACTGAAATGTTCAACAAAAACCTGTGTATAATTAAAACAAAACACAAACAACAATATTACATTTATATCTCATATTTAGATTACCACACTAGTCTTAAAAAAAAGCAACATAGCTCCTTTACATTTATTCTTATATTTCTTAGAAATTAATTAGTTTTTTACCTTTTTGGAATTAAATACTCTACAATACCACTACAATTTAAAACACAAAAACCTGTTTATTATTAAAATTATATTTTAATAATAAACAGGTAAATTATATTATTTTATTGAGAGTGAATACTTCACACTCTCAATCAAGCTTTCAAGAGTTTGAAGCATCAATGTAATTAACATAATTATGATTTATTGATGTGATAAACCATTTAGGAAACATTCAGTTCTGTCGTATGAGTCTGAATCCTAGCATGAATAATGATTGCGCAAATTACAATATTTAGGAATTAATATAAATTAGATTAGATATTAACTTGTAATTACTATGTTCTAAATACCATCAACATTACAGTACAGACCTACGGGAATTTCCAGATTTCCAGATATATCTGCCTAGCCTTTTCCCAATTACATTGGGGTCGGCTTCCAGTCAAACCGGATGCAGCTTAATACCAGTATTTTACATGGAGCGACTGCCTATCTGACCTCCACAACCCAGTAACTGGGTAACACGATATCTCGTGGTATGAGATTTTCAGGCCTCTGACTACTCGTAACGGCTGTCATAGATCTTAATTTGACAACCGGGACCGACGGCTTAACGTGCTCTCCGAGGCACGGAGGGGTCTCGGTATGAACTGATGGTCACCCATCCACAGACCGACCGCGGCAAACGCATCTTAACCTCGATCGATCGATCTGTGAGGCTGTTACTTAGCCACGAGCCCCTCAATAATATCAGATGTGATATAAATAATATTTAGAATAATTAAAACTAAGATATCCAAAGAAGTGGTTGTGACATACAAATAACTTACAGATCACAAGTTTACATACAATGCATAAAATATATATTTTGTAATATTCATAAGCTTTTAGTTCAATTACATAAGTTGTAAGAGTTTAAATATTTACATGTTCAATTGTACATACCTGATGTTTAGGGATTTTGGAGCAGATTTTCCTGGCATTGTTAGTATTATCTGATGGTGGAGGCTGAGATGGAGGTGATACTCCCACCCCCTTTGAAGACTGGAGACGTGTCTTAACTACTTCTAAAGGGCATGTCACTACAGCTCCAGCTGTGCCTGCAACTCTGTGGAAGAAGATTATTATGTTCATCAGAAAATTATTTTGAAATCCAACATCACCATAAAATGGGTCACCAAAACATGTAATAAAATTGGTTTTTAAAAATAAGTTAGAGAGAAACTAATTAAGTTCATAAAAAAGAATTACTTGTATTACTAATACTTATTTTGATAATTTTCTGATTCAGTTTGTAGTATCTTTGTTATAACACGACTGCCCCAAAAAGAAGTGTTATGTTTTTGGGTTCATGTATGTATGTGAGTTTCTTTATTCCACCATAACTTCTAAATGCCTGAACCGATTTCGATGTATGGGGTATCATTAGAACCCTTACATTGTCCCTGATAAAATAGGCTAGTAAAATTAAATTTAGAATTAATAATCAATTTTTATCTTTAATAAACTAATTTATTCATTATATTTATGTTAAGAAATAAGACTAATCCTTGTGCCACCTCTGTATGAGAAGAGGCTCTAGTCATGCAATGGAACGAGGGTTGCCAGGTGGCCGGGACTCACCGGGATTGTCCCCGATAGTCAAAAAATAACAGAAGTCACAAAAAAAAAAGAAAATAGGAATCCTTGAAAATTTGTTTTGGTATTTTTGACCCGGATTCGACACCAGCAAATCTGGCAACCCCTAAATGAGACAGTTTGAGCTGATTAAGTAGTAGAACCCAATACCAGTGATGATTTTTAAAATGAAATTAGAACATGACTTGTGTATAATCTATTACCTACTATATCTTCTGCTTATCCTGGTATGACTCTCATGTGTAGTATGATGTTGGTAAACAAAAACTGATGTAAGATTGAGCAAATGTAAACTGTATTTGATGGTTAGTGCAACTTACAATTACCATTATGAAACAGATTCTATAACAACATTGTCTGACATTGCTTCTAAATACAATATAAATACTTAAGTAGGTACAGCATACTACATATCATAGTAAGTTGTAACAACAACAAAATTAAAATGTTATTATTTTAAAGGTGGTTTGTTTGCTCTATTTAGGTAACAAATAGGGATTGAGTACACTGAAAACTAATGCACTGTGTCTGAAAAGGTTGGTATGTTTGGTAACGTTATTCCAAAGGAAACCCTGAGAATTTACTTGTATGTTCAAAGTTCATGAGTATTAATCAAATATTTAAAAATAAAAATTGTTTGTATGTGTATAAGTATGCCGTGCGTAGGCATATTAAGAAAAACGCTGGCGTAAACAACGACTTGCCACATGTGCCAATACTTCAGTCAGGATACTGTAGCCTCGAGATTATGATTACGATTGTCATGATAACGCATTACACTAAAACATTCAGCATAATTATGGACCTTCCAGGGTTAAAAACTTACCCTCCGGCTACCAAATGTATAGCTGTATCCTTCTGAGACATTTTAGCGCCACAAGAATAATTACATGACTGCAAATTGCGACTGTCTATAAATAAACAAATGCACCGCTTATAATAGCTATGTCCACACTGTACTGGAAACACTCAGTTATCGTACTTAACGTCTAATTATTAAACCGTTCAACATATTATGTTTCAAATGTCTTTTATTCGATAAAAAATGAATGTAGCAATTTCATGTGATCACAATTCGGCGAAAACTTCACAGCACAGCACAAAACACGTACGTTCGTCGTCTCGTAATAAATATAATAAATTATGCAAAGTAGAGATGAGATGAGTCGTATTTATTAGAACAGGTCCGAAGACTAGGTATTTTACGGGACTAGGCGGCAGCGGCACCTATTCCAATTTTGAAAATACTAAATTAAATTAACACATCAAGATTCACTCAACATATTACAAGCCGTGGAAAAAAAATACTTTCATAGGAAATTGATTGATCCGTCCCCCAATATAAATAGGATTCTTAGTCGCGTCTCCAAATAAAAATACTTGTACTACTACTAGCCTTGAAAGTAAAAATACTTCCATGGGAAATTAATCCTTGTATGCATATATGTAAGGAGTACAATCGCACTTCCAAAAAAAATACTTCTAGTTCTCGAAATACAAATACTTGAACAGGAAATTGACCCGTGCCATTTTTGGAATAAGGGCTACTATCGCATTTGATAGTTTCCGATTAAAATACTTTTAAAGTCTTCTAAGTATTTCGGGTCGGCACCTGGTAGGCGTACTTGCAAGCAAATACCTGGTTTTAAATGCTGGTCGCGTAAATACGCACCTTCCCTAGTGGTAACTAATTCGTTTCCCAGTCCAAGACTAGTAATTAGTAAGTTATAGTTTGGATTTAAGGACTAAGTATGCGAACCATAGTCGTAATTGAGACTAGGTGGAATAGATATTTGGATCACGTATTTTTAAAGACTAGGAATAGCTCCTAGTCCCTTTGCCGTGTACAACGAATCCCGCAGCAAACACGAATACATGGGGTTCACACATTGATAAGAGAAGAGTTTCTTCTCTAATCAAAGGGTTCCATGCACACTGTTTGTCTACGCACACTAGTAAAAAATAAGCGAAGACAACGTCACGTCGCGGCTGTCGGCATCGGGCATAGACAGTAGACTCGGCTTCGCGGTCGCGGTCTCGGGGAAAGGCATCAGCAGCAGGCAGTTCTAGTGTAACGTTAATATTCTCTTTGGTACATATTAGACTTTAGAGTCTATACAGCCATACCAAAAAAGTCTGCACGTGGCAAAGATCTATACTATCTCAAGTAACTAAAACTATAAAATTATATGATAAGTAGCTAAATATTATTACTTATGAATAAAAATTGAATAAAAAAAAGAGGTAAAAAAAAAAAATTGCACACCATGACTGATTGGTGACTTGATACGATACTACAACTTCTTCAAGACCATTTTAGAATGAAAAAAAGAAGAAGAGGTAGCCTCGGCGAAACTTTTTCTTTTTCCATTACTTGTTGTAATTGAGAAAGTAGGAATCGAGTCGACTCGACGCCTACTTTCTCCATTACTAGTCATGCCAACTCCTAAAGAATCCTAAATATTGATTAAAACTTATAAAGGATTTGTTGAACACTCTGTTATAGCTGCGCTTGGAGTTTATATTTGGTTTAGTTTGTTGGTTGGGTTCAAAGCTTAATATAAATTGTATAGAGTCGTGCATTTTTGTTTGTAGTGGGTTCATGTTTTGTGTTCACTTGAACATTATCTTGGTTTACAAATTATTATGTTCTGTGTCATTTTACATTATTTTATTTCTTTAATTTTTCTTCAAATAATACTTGAATAATGTACCATCTAAAAAATACCCCTAAATAAATGTACCCCTAAAAACCCCTGTATATCTTGATTCCCCCTAAATTTGGGGGGAAAACCCCCAAGTAGGCATCACCGTATCAAAGGTCAAAGTGAAAGCAAAGGATAGAGAGCAATGGCGGTTACTCCATCAAAAAGAGCTAAGCACTTATATTGAAAAAAAGAAGGCACACAGTAACAAATATACAATACACATGTTTCTATTACTATTGATGCCTAATTTAATACAATCAATTTTATACACAACTATTTTTTACGCCAGCTGTCACACTTGATTGTAAACATTTTAACTAGTTAACTGAAGTATAAAATACTGCAATCGGCCATGTTAAATGAAACACCAGTCACAGAGAATGACATCGTGCCTAAGTAAATATCAATCACCGCCGTACGTGTTGCTTGAACTTTTATTGTAAATTAAATTACCTAGTTGATTTGTTGTTTATTTGAGGTTTAGTGACTAAAATAAAAAATAAAAACAAGAAAGGAACAAGGTTCTATAAAGGCAAATAGCTCTAATTTGCCTAGAATTGATTTGTTGATATTGAGAGTTTCTTACGTCAAATAAAGACGTTTGCTCATCTGAATTTCGAAATGTCAAAACTTCCTTGTAAGTACATTATTAATCTAATATATAAAATTCTAGTGTCACAGTTTTCGTTGCCATACTCCTCCGAAACGGCTTGACCGATTTTGATGAAATTTTTTGTGCTTATCCGGTATCTATGAGAATCGGCCAACATCTATTATTCATCCCCCTAAATGTTAGGGGTAGTCCACTCCAAATTTTTTTATTTATATGGCAAAACAACGTTTGCCGGGTCAGCTAGTAATATATATATATCTGCCTAGCCTTTTCCCAATTATATTGGGGTCGGCTTCCAGTTAAACCGGATGCAGCTTAATACCAGTATTTTACCACGTTAAGCTGTCGGTCCCGGTTGTCAAATAAAGATCTATGACAGCCGTTACGGGTAGTCAGAGGCGTGAAAGTCTGACAACCAGTCATACCACGAGATATCGTGTTACCCAGTAACTGGGTTGTGGAGGTCAGATAGGCAGTCGCTCCATGTAAAATTTACTACCCTACCTACTTTGTCAACCGGGACCGACAGCTTAACGTGCTCTCCGAGGACATTATTAATAATCTTATTGATTAATAATATTTAACTCACACAAGCCTTTTTAACACATCAGTGATCGCTTATTTTGAGGTTAGCTAACTTGCATCTAAAGAAAGTAATACTAGTTTTACTACTAAGTACCTATTCCTTAAAACTCCACAAGTGCTAATGAATTCGTAACTACATTTGCTGGGTCTCACCATACGAGCTTTAGCCAATTATCTCGCACTAAGTATTTTCTTGTTCGGAACATAAACAAATTATTTGTTAGGTGTTCTTATTGATGTATTTTTGCACAGAGGGACCGCACACCACTTGTAAAGACAGATAAATCTTCGAAAAGCATTAATGTATGCATAGCGAACTCTAAATTTATACATTTTTGTGGACAAAGAATACGGTCGTGAGCAGGATTCGAACCTGCGCCTTCCCAATAAATACTCCAGGCGCGCTGACTGCTAATCCATCTCGACCTCTGCTCACAACCGCGAATTGTTCTTCCACATTTTTAATACGTCTTTTGGTGACATGATTGCTATCTATTCAGTCCCTGATATAATGTGTTTTTCGCAAATAGCAGACGTGTTCTTACGTTGTTTACTCCGTCTACGGCTGTTACTGATAGGATCACTTTTTTGACAGGCGTGTACAATTGCACATTCCAGTTTGAATTGTATGCTCCTTGATGAAACTGACATGACATTCCATTGAGAATTTGACAATTTGACATTTGACCAGAAAGAAAAGAATTGCATTTCGATCGTTCCGGTGTCGTTGCATAATTTTGCTTTCTATAAATTTGTAAGCGGACGTACCGGTATTTGCATTTTATACATACCGACTGCTTTTAATAATGTTTGCTACACGCCGGTTTGGCCCTATGATGTAAGTAACTAAATAGTTTTTAGATAAAAATATTTTTTTCACGTGATTTTTGAAGCATCACTAGTTTATATTTTCCGTTTCGAAATAATATTCTAAAATTATGTTTTTACTATGAGTAATTTCCTACAGTAGTTACAAAATGTCCCAATTTATCATTATGGACATTGACCGGTGTTCAGTTTCTAACGACAGTAAGTCGTCATTGCGTATTAATGATTTGTCGTAATGATTAATTCACAGCTGGTCTGCAGGCGCAGCTCGCCAGAAGCATACTCTTCCAGATCTGCCTTATGAGTACAACGCCTTGGAGCCTGTGATCAGCAGGGAGATAATGAGCTTGCACCACAGCAAGCACCATGCTACTTACGTAAACAACCTGAATGCAGCTGAAGAAATGCTATCTCAGGCACAGGCTAAAGGTACTCTTGTTTTGACTCTTGTAAAGTTTTTTGTTCTTCCTATACCTGTTTGTGTTGTCTTTCTTTTTTATACTATCCTTATCTATATCTAGTTTTACCTCATTTACATTAGACTTAAGGATGTTAGTAGGTTTTGACATTACTTTATTCTCTATCCAGTAAATTATACAATCTCAAAACTGAAATTGTAACATCATTTTTATACAGGGTGTCCAGTAAATAGCACGACATACTGCAGGGGGTGATAGCTTGGGTCACTACCTATTAATACAACACAATATATTTTCAGCAAAATCTTACGGATTTTTTTTCACCACTGTAGGTTAAACTTAAGTGATAAGAAAATAGTTCTGTGCAAATTTAAACAAAAAATAGTATTTCTTGAAAACATTCTTGTCTTTGATAGAAAAAAGAGTAAAGTAACTATTCACGAATAATTTGATGTAAAAAAAAGTACTAGAAAAGGATTTTTTCATTACGAGATGCTTAAAAATCTGTTTCAAGGTAGAGATTTTTCGGTATTTCGGAAAATTTTGTCAAACTGTAAATCGGTAAGATTTTGCTGAACATATATTGTGTTGTATTGATAGGTAGTGACCCTAGCTATCACCCCCTGCAGTATGTCGTGCTATTTACTGGACACCCTGTATGTTATTATGACCATAATTATTCTTCCACTGCTTTTGACCATTGTAAAAATGAAATATTTTTGTTCCAAAATCTATGATTTATAAGTTTACATAGCTAATGTACTTCACATTTAATCGGTTCATTTACAAAGTTTTGTAAAGCATTTGTTTAAATATTATGGCAGCAGCAGACACAAACATGATAATTGGCCTTCTCAGTGTAATAAAATTCAATGGAGGAGGTCATGTGAACCATTCTATTCTGTGGTCAAACCTGTCTCCATGCAAATCACAAGCTTCCCCTGAATTATTGGAAGCCATAAATAAGTAACACCTTCCATTTTATTTTCTGAAATTAATATTAGTTTCTTTATTTTTGTTGTCAAGTAAAGATTGTGGGTGGGGTTTGGAGTATTTGGGTAGTTAAAGTATCCTATTTAATGTAGTTAATTAAAATGGATGTAGTTTATAGTATATGGCTTTGTATTTTTCCCCTCATTTTGTATTCACATGGTATTGAGGTTTCCATTTTTGAAAAGAAATTTATGATTTCAAAGCCTAAAGAGAGAGAAATTGTGAGTACCATAAAAGCTTGTTACTGTAAATAAATAAATTATAATTATTATAATTGTCATCTTAGTGTTACACAGTAATGTCTATCTGGGATAAGATCTTATGTAACAAAAAAATAACAATAAAGCAAAATATTGGACATAAAAAGAATAAAGAAAAAATTCCACTCTATAAAATTATTTTCATATGATATTCTAAATTGTTATGGCTCTATCTTCAGGTGATATCAACAAAGTCATCAGCCTGGCTCCAGGCCTTCGATTCAATGGTGGTGGTCATATCAACCACTCCATTTTCTGGCAGAACCTTTCCCCCAAAGGTGGGAATCCATCTGACCCGCTCTCCAAAGCCGTTGAAAAGTAATTTCTTAAGATTTTTGCATGTCTGCAAACATGTTGTTTTTTGCTTTTGCTAAACAAGTGGCTACTGTTTCCAGGCAACATTTTGAATGTTTTTTTATGTAACATTTAGTGTATGGTGGCATAGATTCTTATTTAATTTTATTTATTATTTTTGTAAGAAGTGACGCTGTCTTTAATGTCATCTGCTGTATACCTAAAACTTACATATATGTATTTCTTGCACATTACTATCATTGAATTTGTTTATGTAATCATAGTGCACTGTTATGCCTTTTATATTTATGGATTTTAATATTTTGTGTTAATTTACTGAGATAACCTGCACAGTACCAAGTTAACCTGTTGTTAGAAAAAATTTCTATGTTATTTCTGTCAAAATGACATGTAGCATGCTGGTTATGGTTAAAGTTAAGTTGATGAAATTGAGCCTAACTACTTAATTCAATTTTGTACAGATACAATTCCCTTAAGAAATACAAATAAAGCTTTTTAAAGGCATTGCCACATTTTCTTTCCACAAAAAAATTTGCTATAAATAAAAATCTTTTTCTTTCTTTCTTTCTTTCTTTCTATGCATGAAATAATGTGTTTGAAAGATTAACTGTAAAGTTAACATTTGTTACAGAAGTAGTGATGATAATATGACATACTCTGTTATAGGGATTTTGGTTCCTGGGATAACATGAAGAACCAACTGGCGGCAGCCGCAGTAGGTGTGCAGGGCTCCGGCTGGGGTTGGCTCGGTTATAACAAACAGATGAGGAAGCTGCAGATTGCCACATGCCAGAACCAGGACCCTCTACAAGCAACCACTGGTAATTTTTACAGAAAACATTTCATTTTAAGTGGTTCAAATCAAATTTTTGTGGATAGAAACATATGGCTGTGAGGAGGATTCAAACCAGCGCCTCCCGGATAAATTATCATGATATTAAATTTTCATTTCAAAATTTGATTTGTAATGCCTTACTTTGTGTTGTTACAGGTCTCGTGCCTCTGTTTGGTATTGATGTCTGGGAACATGCCTACTATCTACAATACAAAAACGTGCGAGCTGACTACGTCAAGGCGATATTCGACATTGCTAACTGGGGAGATGTCTCATCAAGATACGAGAAAGCATTGAACTAAATGTGGAACACCAAACATCAAAATTTTATATGGCTAGGCCATTTAGATGTAAAAGCTTTAAGTTATGTTACTCACATGGTGGATACCCTGAATTAGATTCATGTGATGCTAAAATAAGTTTAAAAAACTAATATCCAAACAGTAGTACTTTGTTTTATTTAATTAAAAGCCTTTTAATGAATTGGGATACATACATTTAAAAAAAAATGGCCTTACTCTTGGAATCATATATAATCATATTTTTTAACATGTTGAGGCCATGTAATACGGTCATGGTCATTGGTCGCGGGTTCAAGCCCCGTTCTTGTCTATTATTTTTTCAATATTGGAAAAATAATCCTCTCTAGGAATTTCTCCTGTGCGGTGTGCCGTGGGTTTGTTCAAACCCGGAACAAAATTATCGTAGATCAAATATTTGTTCCATATAGATTGTCCGGGAATCGAACCCGCGACCGGCGGTGCTACCCACTGTGTCAACCGTGCTGTCAATAGTTATTCCACACAAATTAGTCATCATCTTTAAGTGCCGACGCACACGAGACGAGGACGATGGCGCTTGTGAACGCTGAACTTTTGGTGCGGATGTTGCAGACTCGGACAGACTAGACGCGGCCATTCAAACTGTTAATTTTGATAAATTGTAGGTAGACTGGTACAATGTTAAATGAATGAAAGATCCATTGTACACTAGTTATCGCAAGCGGTGAGTCTGGGTGCGATATCTATACTAATATTATAAAGGTGCTGAGTTTGTTTGTTTGGTTGAACGCGCTTATATCAGGAGCTACTGGTTAGAATTGAAAATTTATTTTTGTTCATTTATCGAGGAAGGCTATAGGCTATATAACATCACGCTACGACCAATAGGAGCAGAGCATCAATGAATATTGTTGCAAAAACGGGAAAAAAGTATTCCTTTTAAGAGCTTCCGTTGCGAACGCTGCATAAACGGTTAAAATTACGCAAAAATCATGTATGACAGAATTGTTCCTCTTTAAAAGTTTAAGGAATATATTTTTGAAGGTCTTTTTCTCAAATTAACGGGGTGAAACCGAATTACGGTTCCACGGCTGAGTGTTAGTTTCCGACATCCACGCGGACGAAGTTGTGGGCACAGCTAGTTACTTAAAACAGACTGTGTCTGTCTACGTCTATTATGGATTTCTACAGTAGAGAATTTAAGTAAGCAGTTGTTAGGAAAGTTAACCAGCTCTTTCCACTAAGACTAAGAAAGGCCAAATTTTGTGGTGTTGGAATAGGTGTAATAGCTTTCGTGAGACACATTCATATTAATTATTGTTTAACGGTTATTACTCACTTGAGTTTGACTCGCGACACCGCCGCACAGTGGGTCGAAACTATGATTTTAGTGACTTAGGGCTCAACTTTGCTTTTTCACTTTTTTTTTTATGCGGATGGGTAGAGCTCATTAACCTCAATAATAATTGTTCTGATGTATTTTTTCCTAAACTTTATACTTTGGGTAGAAAAATGTGTTTTGTTATTTTTTTGTATGGAGCGGATCAAATAACCTTAAATTCCTGCTAAGTAGCGTGTGATCCCGCGTTGAAACTTTATTTTTCATATACCTTGTCTAGTCTATTATCATTTGATGCTATTAACGTGTGCATAAAGTTGCAACTCTGCCAAATAAATGGATCGAAAAAAATGAAAAAATACATAGAATAAAAAGCTTCATTTTTTACTTTCGTAAGTTATTTTAAGTTAAATTTGATATGGAATAGTAAGTAAAAGCACGTAATAATACACATAATTACTTAGCAACTAACAACAATACATTTAAAAGGTCCCTAATTAGCTTAAATTTACTAATACTACATATATTAGTAAATTTAAGCTAATTAGGGACCTTTATTTAAAAATGTGGATATGAAATCAATTAATTTCTATTTGTGTGTTTAATTACTGTAATTAGCTTAACCTTTTACCTTATAAAAAAACAATGTTTTTCACTTTTAGTCATTACTGTAATATTAATTAGGATAATTAGTTAATGAGGGTAGTAGAAAAATTAGTAAACATTGTTTGTCACTGGATTCTGGAAGTATAAAATGACCATAATTTATTATATACTAACTAGTGTTCGTTTATTCGTACTACTACTAACATCTCGTGATTCTGATCGTCCCTTTTTCGTTATAATGGATAATTTAGTTAGTAGTAGTTAGTAGTCGGAAGAGGCAGCGGAAGCTCGTAATAAAGATTTCCGGAAATATAGAGAGAGTCATTCTAGAAAGGTAAGTAGAACGGCGACAAATGAGGATATTATACACAATCTTCTTTTGTCTTCTGATCCAAAGATCACAAGTCTAAGACCTCGAATGGTGAAACAAAATATAATGGTTCTCTCTCCAAAAGTCAAAGAGCTTCTGCTGATTTTTCCCACAGAATCCGATATAGATTTTATTGATGTAGATAATTTACAAGATAGTCATAGCGATAGTGAATAAGATTTTTTGGTAGTTTGTAAGTTTCTTGTTTTTTTTATTAGTTTATAAATGTCAAACTCATAATTGAAAGGAAATAGTAATGTTTGATGTTGTTTATAGTTAGTTTTTAGTTTGCTTGTGTTAGTTGTAGTAATGTTAGTTTACCTTTACTAATTTGTATTATTATGTACCTATCTTTACTTACTATTCAGTATTAAATCTAACTTAAAATAACATTTCATAAACATGTTAAAGTCATTAAAACAAAGAAATTGAAATTCATAGATCCCTAATTAGCTTAAATTTACTACTACTACATATATTAGTAAATTTAAGCTAATTAGGGACCTTTTAAATGTATTATGATTAGTGTGATTAGCTTTAAATTTACTAATACTACATATATTAGTAAATTTGAGCTAATTAGGGACCTTTTAAATGTATTATGATTAGTGTGATTAGCTTAAATTTACAAATTTACTAATACTACATATATTAGTAAATTTAAGCTAATTAGGGACCTTTTAAATGTATTGTTGTTAGTTGTTAAGTAACTATGTGTATTATTACGTGCTTTTACTTACTATTCCATATCAAATTTAACTTAAAAGAACTTACGAAAGTAAAAAATGTAGCTTTTTATTCGATATATTTTTTCATTTTTTTCGATCCATTTATTTGGCAGAGTTGCAACTTTATGCACACGTTAATAGCATCAAATGATAATAGACTAGACAAGGTATATGAAAAATAAAGTTTCAACGCGGGATCACACGCTACTTAGCAGGAATTTAAGGTTATTTGATCCGCTCCATACAAAAAAATAACAAAACACATTTTTCTACCCAAAGTATAAAGTTTAGGAAAAAATACATCAGAACAATTATTATTGAGGTTAATGAGCTCTACCCATCCGCATAAAAAAAAAAGTGAAAAAGCAAAGTTGAGCCCTAAGTCACTAAAATCATAGTTTCGACCCACTGTGCGCCGCGGGCTCAACTCATGACTAAGGCCTCCGTTCGAGTTCGAAACTAGTCGCGCAATCCCGAAGAATGCAAGTGAGTAATAACCATTATATGAGTTGGAATAGGTACCTATTTAGTTGATTGTGGCGTATTAAATCGTTATGATTAGTGCCTTGATTCTATTTTTTTTATTATGGGAATATGATTACTATATTATGGTAGTTTACGAAATATAAAATAGAGAGAAGGGCTGAAAAAAATATCATAATTAATATCTATACCGTACTTGAAATGGAATGTAGACGAAGTAACTGTACAATTCGTGTAATGGGGCGGGAAAAAAAGCGCGGGAAATTCGTAACGATAGGGCGCCGTTTTTTAAAACAAATTTTCAAATAATTATTTTATTTATTCTAAAGTTCATTTGCTTGCTCTTCTCAAGATGGGGAAGAAAGGGAATCCAAAGAAAAGAAAAAAAGAAGATAGTTCATCTTCTGCTCTACCATTGGTGTCCTCTGAAGATGACGGTGGAGCCTCAAGCTGTTCGGAGGAATCTGTCGCAGTAGTTGATAAGTATCGGGAATTCAGGATTCCTGACTACATTAGGTCATATCCTGAAAACGGAGGCAATTTTGAATATGTTGTATTTTTAGAAAGTATCGATTTACTCCCGATCGGTGATAGAGACATGATGTCCCTTTCAACCAGCATAAAAAAATACAATAAGGGCGTAAAACAATTATTACGCATGAATCGTTACAAAATTGGTGTTATTTTTGAACGCCCTGGTTTAGCCAATACAGCGTTAATGAATCGTAAATTTTTGGATAGTTATAAATTGAAAGCCAGTATTCCTGCAACAGCTACGGAAACTACAGGTGTTATTATGCATGTTCCAACTGACTTGAGCAACGAACACATTTATAACGCAATAACTAGCACAAAGAATATTATTTCTATCAGAAGATTTATGCGTCGCACTATTTCAGAAGGAGGGGGGGTGTCCTTTCAGCCTACGAAGACAGTGTCCATCACATTCTCGTGTGCAACAATACCCGATAGTGTAGACCTGAATAGCTGGCGATTTGAAGTACGTCCGTACATTCCGCCGGTGAAACAATGCCTGAAGTGTCTAAGGTATGGTCATATAGCCAAATTCTGTAAGAACTCCCAAAGATGTTCCATATGTACAAAGGACCATAATTATAAAGAATGTCAAATACCATCAACTGAGGCTACATGTTGTCACTGTCAAGGTAAGCATATAGCTATTTCGGCACAGTGCCCAGTCAAACAACAAAAAGTGGAAGAAAACAAAAACAAAATTAATAAAAAATCATATGTAGATTTATTCAATGAAAAGTCATTTCCATCTCTTTCAAAATCCAGTCCTGCTAAACAATTACAATCATTAATTGAAACAGAACCAATTTTAAATATTTTAATACAGACAATAGTAACATTAATTTCTCAAAATAAAAATAACGAAAAGAGTATTTCCACTCAAAGCATAAAAGATGTTCTATTATCAAAAATTCAGAATAATATAAATAAACCTTAATTTTATGGATCAGCTGAATATTGTACAGTGGAATGCTCAGAGCATCAATAGTAACAAACATGCTTCTTCGTATTTTTTACATGAGTATAATATACATGTAGCTTTATTGTGTGAGACTTGGCTCAAGCCTCACATGAGATTTAGTATTAAAGGATATAATATAGTAAGATTAGACTCAGGTAATACACACAATGGTGTAGCTATTTTAATACATAACCGTTTACAATTTAATAAAATAGATACTTTATATGATGATTCCATACAAAATATAGCGATTCGTTTAAAATATGGCAATAATAAAGAAATTTCATTAGTTAGTTTTTATAGTCCCGGAAATGCTTCATTTACTAAGTATCAGTTTGATAATTTAATTCGCAATATTCCTGGTCCTCTTTTGGTGGGTGGAGATTTCAATGCACATCATTCGGCTTGGGGATGTAACAGTGTGAACATCCGCGGCCGAGAGGTGCTTGAAATCATTAATGACTATAATTTGACTTTATTGAATGACGGAGAAATGACTACTGTAGGCTCTGATAGGTGGCAAAGAAATGCACTTGATTTAACTATAGTATCGCCTTCAATTTCATTGTCTTGTAACTGGTCTGTTCATGATGATCCTTTAGGTAGTTACCATTTACCTGTAATCACAAGGTTACTTATTAATAAAAATTATAATATCCCACATGATATGGAAACTTCAAATTTGCCAAAACATTTTAATTTTAACCTGGTTGACTGGGAAATATACAAGAAGAGTGTTGATAGTTTGTTAATGGACTTTAAAATTAATCACGATAACCCATTACAATCATATAATGAGTTGATAAAATTATTAAATTTAGCTGTTATTAAGTCATTACCATCAACTATAAGACCTGCTACATCTTTAGATACAACATCAGTAAATAATAATCGTAAAAAACGCATTCTATTACCATGGTGGAATTTAAATTGCACTAAAGCAGTAGAAGACTCTAGGAATGCCTATAAAGTATTCAAGCACAATCCCACATTGGAAAATTATATTGAGTTTAAAAAATTACAAGCTCTTAAAAAGTTAGTGTTAAAAAGAGAAAGATATTTAAGTTGGTTTTCTCTATGTGAATCATTTAATAGAACTACTCCATTATCTAGAGTTTGGCAAATTTCAAAGAGATTTAATAAAACATTTACACCTCCAAGTAATAATATTTCTCCTTGGGTATTTGATTTTCTTAAAAAATATACTCCAGATACAGTTGAGGGGCCATTTCAATCAATTCCTCATGAGGTAAAAACTTCAGGACATTATGAATATCTAATTTATCCATTTTCTCTTCAGGAATTAAAATCTGCAATATCTTCTAGACGTGATTCAGCTTTTGGCCTTGATGGAATACCTTATAAAATGTTGAAAAATGTAACAATTAGGGCACTTTCGGATATACTAAGCGTTTTTAATTTACTCTGGCAGGAAATGGTCATCCCAAATGAATGGAAAATAGATTGTCTTATCCCAGTACTTAAACCTAACAAAGTAAGACACAAAGCAGAATCATATAGGCCAGTAGCATTAACATCATGCATGGGAAAAACCTTTGAACAATTAATTAAACAAAGGCTAGAATTTTATATAGAAAGTAATAGTCTATTACCATCCAATCAATTTGGCTTTCGACGTGGTTTCTCCACTCGTGATAGCATTTCTCATTTGCAATTAGATATATACAATTCTAATAAAATGGGTAATCATTTTGTTGGTGTCTTCTTTGATGTAGTGGGTGCTTTCAATAACATCAATCTGCACATTTTATGTGGGGAACTTCGTGCCCTTGGAATTCCTGAAAAAATTATAATTTGGATCTTTAACTTTTTACATAGTAGAGAAGTATACGTGAAAGTGAATAAACGTTTAATAGGGCCACGTTTTTCATACAAAGGGGTATGTCAAGGTGGCATTCTCAGTCCATTGATTTATCTTCTTTATTTACACAGACTAAACATTGTACTTGGTCTTGAAGTGGCAAATTTGCAGTTTGCAGATGATTTGGTTATCTATACTTCAGGTTCAGATATAAGTTCTGTTGTAACTATTTTAAACACAGCTTTAACTCGGCTAAAGAACTATTTTCATTATCTAAACTTGGATATTAGTCCAGAAAAATCTAAAGTTATAGTGTTTGGAGAGTGTGAAACAGACCTACATATTTATTACAATAATAGTGTTCTTCCAATAGTGAATGAAGTAAAGTTTCTGGGTATAATTTTAACAAGCAACCTGTCATGGACTAAGTATGTTGATTATTTGTTAGGTAGAGCTAATAAAGCATTTAATTTTGTAAAGTCATTGTCAATTGCAGCTGATCCTAAAATTTTGCTTATGCTATATAAATCTTTAGTCCGTAGTCATTTTGAATATGGATTTTTATGCTTTGGGTCTGATCAGAGATTGGTTCACAAATTGGAGATTCTTCAAAATCATAATCTTAGATGTGTAACTGGTGCAATGAAGACAACTCCAATTAATTCACTTCAAATTGAGTGTAACACTCCTCCTATGAATATAAGATTTCAGTTTTTAAAATCCAAATACATTCTCAAGCTTTTATCTTTCGAAAATCATCCTTTATTAAAGAAAATATTATTTTATTATAGATTATACAGTCCCTCTAATTCCGTAAATGTCCCCTATATATTTCATGACTTTTGTAACCTAATCAGTATTGATGATCAATTTCAAATTGAGAAATGTAAAGGCAGATGGCCATGTTATTCTGGTAATTATATCAGCAAATTCTGGCCAATGGACATTCACATTAATCGTGACCTTCGGAGTAAAGAAGATGTCTATCAGTTAATTGCAGAGTTCCCTGGGTACAGGCATATATTTACCGATGGATCCAAAAACAATAGAAATGTTTCGCTAGCTATATACCTACCTCATCTTACTGTTGGACATGGAGTTCGGTTACCTGGAGCCATGTCTATATTTACAGCAGAATCTCTAGCCATTTTATCAGCTCTGCAGTACATAAATGAAAAGAATCTTGGGCACACAACTTGGCTTATAGCGACCGACTGCATGAGTGTTCTCATGTCCTTACAAAACCCGAAACTGGACGCTAATATCGGAAATATTTTATATGAGATTCGCACTTTATACGCTGATCTTTGTTCTAGAGGATTTACAATAAGTTTAATATGGACACCTTCCCACATAGGAGTAACAGGAAACGAAAACGCAGATTATCTTGCAAGAGTTATTGTTGACGTTGACATCTTAGAAACAAAAAATGTTGCCATACCAAGTTCTGATCTGCTCACTAAATTACACGAACAAAACACCTTTATTTGGCATGAGAACTGGCAAGAAACACTGAGAACTAAAGGAAATTGGTATGCGAAAATAAATCAAACCATTGGTTCTGCGCCCTGGTTCACCAGTTCTGTTCTTCCTAAGAGCAGAAAATTTTATATTACCTTAAATCGTCTTAGATTTGGACATGGAAGATTCAATGCACATTTATTCAGAATGAAAATTATAACATCGCCTGTTTGTACAAATTGTGACTTAGGAAGTGATCAGACCCTAGATCATATAATTTTTGAATGCCCTGCATATGGTTTACAAAGAATTCTTCTAACTGATAAATTATTAGAAATATATAAAATGCCAGCAAGCATCCCGCGCGACACTCAAGGTTTGCTGGAAAATTACACTACATATACAGCACTGTATAATTTTATTGACAGTACTGAATGGGCAATTTGACCGTTCGGGGGACTAATAGAAGGATATGACCCGGATATGACCTTACTTTACAACACGTTTATGACGAATACACGGATAAGACACCATATTATTATGATTTTGACTAACGAACACTGAAGAAGTGGCTGTGGCCTTATTAATTTTTGGACAAGAAAGATAAAACTGAAGACGTGGCTTCGGCCTTACTTACTTTAAACAAGAAGGATGTAACTGAAGACGAGGCTTTGGCCTTACTTTTATTCAAGAACACTGAAGACGAGGCGGTATGGTCCAAGACCTTAGCCTGCCCGATTAGGGCGAAGGGAAAAAAAAAAAAAAAGTAATGGGGCGGAAATGTCAAAGATCTGTCAAATCAGATGATTGTCAAGGCGCTTTGTTGTAACTTGTGGTGTAAAATAAATAAATAAAAATACTATTCTGAATCATTAACAGCTACGGACTTCAATTACGAGTTCTATCAGATCTTCTCTTCGAACCTGTGGAGAGGTAAGTTACTGAAATGTTTTTTATACTAAGCCCTAAACGTAAAAACACAGGCATGGAAGCTTGTGGTAGTGTTATTGATTTTTCAGGTTGTAGACGTTGCCTACTTAGTTCACGTCTTGAAGTTGACGGTACCAAGAAAGCTTCATTAGATACAGATTGATCGTGTGTGTTATCTAGAATCAAAAGACAGGTACGCATTTTGTTATTGTTTAGTATATATTGCGAAAATTAACACGAAGTCTACATTTCAGTGTTTTGAAATCAAGTAGAAGTTATGCTTTATGCATATCTAGGTTTAACATTTATTTGCAGCTTCTAGCATAGCTTAACTTGCTCAGTGTTCATATTTTGATTGACTGCTTATAAATTTTTAGGCCATTAATTAATCTTAATACAATTAAATTTATTTATGCTGATTAAGTTGTTATTCTATTGAGTCTTAAATATGACATTCTGACCTTAACTTCATTATCAAGGAATTTTTATCTAAATTATTTTATTAAATCACAATATAGACATAGTTCTTTTCACAAAAATTATCACTTTGGTATACCACTCCTTACTTTATCTTTTGCCTTTACCTTTCTTTAAATTAAGTAGGGATAGAGATTGTACTTATGAATTAAAAATATGTTGAATGAAGGCCAATCAGGATAATTGTAAATAGAATTGGAAACAGTAATTGTGCTTCCTTTTCTCTGAAAAGAACTCTCTTATGTATTAAATGAAAAAGGAATTATGATGGCTGTTTCCAATCATCCCTATGTATTAATTATCCAGGTTCAGCACATGGTTGGAAATGCAGGTTTACAGCTATTTAACCTTTCGGCTCAGCAACATACAGAATTATATGTTTTAACAATAAAAATCTATTGTGTCTGCTAATGAGTGAGGCAACAGCTTAAGATGCACCTAATCGTAAACAGTATATGAAAAAATTTCAGCATTGATTTTAGGATCAAATTGATTATTGTTAGGTCGAAAACAGGTTTAAGTAGAATGAAGCCTATCAAGGCTTCTTTCGGATTTTCATTTACAAGCTTATGAAACTGTAACCTCTCCAAGTCATTGGGGTAAAAAGATTTTTTACCCTCTAATAATATAACTTTTTTTTCTTACTTATACTTTTTTCTATATTTTTTATTAAATAAAATTTCATACAATAATTAAATAACAAGTACAAAGTTTTGCTTTTAAATCTATACACATACCTGAACTAGGTGAAATAGTCTTAAAATCTAATACATAATCACATTGCTATTATAACTAAATTATTACTTATTTTTCTTTATTAAATGTTTAAGTTACTATGTATGCTAACATGCATAATTGCTATTTGTGCTATATTGCTATATTTATCCTGGTCTAGCTGTATACATGTAGGTGACTCATATCTATTGTAGCATGTTACAGTCTCCAATGATAGATTCAAGGCACATGGTGTACTATGATTCATAATAATCAATTATTATGTGTACCAATACCAATATAATGAAGACTGAAACCTGTTTTTTCTACAATTCTATACATTTTTTTACATAAATTATAATATACTATATTATTAGTAGTGAAATTAATGTAAGAATATATACATAATTTTTTATATTATAACCCTTTTTGACTAGTATACGTGTGAATTTGAAACTCACAATACATTGTTTATTATAAATATAATTATATATAATATAGTCTTCGCGGTTAAAGGTAACTAACGCACAGTAAAAGAAAATATACTTGTAAAAAAAAAAAAACTTTTTTTTTTTTCAAGAATCACAATACATAATCACATTGCTATTAAATCTAAATTATTTCTTATTTTCTTTATAAAATGTTTAAGTTACATGCATAATTGCTAATTTATCCTTGTCTAGCTGTATACATGTAGGTGACTCCTATCTACTGTAGCAGGTTACAGTCTCCAATGATAGATTCAAGGCACATGGTGTACTATGATTCATAATAATCAATTATTATGTGTACCAATACCAATATAATGAAGACTGAAACCTGTTTTTTCTACAATTCTATACATTTTTTAACATAAATTATAATATACTATATTATTAGTAGTGAAATTAATGTAAGAATATATACATAATTTTTTATATTATAACCCTTTTTGACTAGTATACGTGTGAATTTGAAACCCACAATACATTGTTTATTATAAATATAATTATATATAATATAGTCTTCGCGGTTAAAGGTAACTAACGCACAGTAAAAGAAAATATACTTGTAAAAAAAAAAACTTTTTTTTTTTTTTTATAAGTTAAGTTTCGGATTTGGCCTTCCACACCCACTTGAAAAATTCCTCCTTTATAATTATATATATTTATAATATTTGGAAGCAAATTCAACACCAATTCATACCAGTTTTATTGTGCTTCTTAACCTATTTCATATTTGGTTTGGTGGAGTCATACCTACTTAGTATATAATCACTAAATCATATGAAGCCAAACTACGACCTGCCTCAATATGGAAATTACACAATGCATGAATTTAATTACATGCCGGGAAGGTAGGGCTATTGCAAGAAATATGCCACAAGTAGAGATAGGCTCTGCAATCAAATAGGGTGACCATGGCTATCAGATCAAGTTCTATTTAGTTATACGATCTGATGGCGATAATTTTGGGGATCCTGATTGTCTAAATCTATGTACATAGCTTTTGTAGTAGTATTATAAGTAGAAAGTTAAATATTTAAAGTTTAATTATATAAATAATTTGATGATCCTGTTATGCCTGTGTGTGTAATGGTGTGTTAAGCGAGGTTCAAGTAAATATGGGTTTGGTGAAGGATATTAGTATGGATGAAGTAAGAAAGGCAATTAAAAGTAAGAAAAATGGAAAGGCCATGGGCCCAGATAATATACCAGTGGAAGTATGGAAGTTGTTAGGTGAGGATGGATGTAAATGTGGCTAACTTTATTCTATAATAAGTTGTTACAGGAAGAAGCAATCCCACAAGAATGGTGCAATAGTTCGCTAGTCCCCATCTTTAAGAATAAAGGTGATGTGCAGGATTGTAACAACTATCGAGGAATAAAGCTTGTGTCATACAGTATGAAAATATGGGAGAAAGTGTTAGAGAAAAAGTTTCGAGAGGAGAGTATGATTTCTAAAAATCTGTTTGGATTTATGCCAGGTCGAGGAACAACGGATGACATATTTGAACTCCGCCAATTGCGCGAGAAGTACAGACGTGCGCACAAGAACTTGCACATGGTATTCATTGATCTGTCAAAAGCGTATGATAGGGTAACTCGGGATGTGCCATGGTGGGCCTTGAAAGAGAAAGGTGTGCTTGCGGAGTATGTGGAGTTATTTCGTGCTATGTACAGTCAATCCAGGACATATGTCCGATTAGCTGCTGGCAACACCGATGAGTTCAGTGTGGCTGTAGTCTTACATCAAGGGTCGGCTTTAAGTCGATCGGTTTTACCTCTTCCTGATGATAATGGACGCCCTTACGTCGGACATACAGGAAGAGGGACGCTGGTGCATGCTGTTTGCCGACGACATTGTTCTTGTCGGTGAAGATGGGCCTGAGATCCAGAGTGGACTGGAGAAATGGCAACAAAATTGGGAGAATTATGGCCTGACAATTAACAGAACCAAAATAGAATATATGTTCTGCGATTTCGGCGGTCTCACTAGTTTTGGAGCAATTGCGGTGGTGGCGTACCTTTGCTGGTACTCAGTCCAAAACTGAACTTTCTTTTTTTGAAATCGGTAAAAATTTTATTGGGCTTGCCTTATTTTGAAACCCTAGGCACGCCACTGGGTCTATAAGTTTTCTTTAACTTGTACTTGTAATGAAATACGAAAGTATACTCACATTCATCGTCTAAATATGTGCACAACGCGCTTTAAAGCTACTAGTAGACATGAAAATATACGACTTAGGTGATACGAGTATCTATGCCGGACGCAGTAGACATTTTGCGGGATTATTTTAATAAGTAATTATTACAAAACGCGACTACAGTTGCCATTACGGGACGGTCTCATTGAATGCGGGATGGTTAGCCACCTTAAGCTTGTATAGGTTTATTTTCAAGTCATCTGAAACCACAAAGAGGTTCTTCTAAAACTAATAACTAAATCCTGCGACTCTAGAAGATCCTATTCTAAAGCTTATGTCATTATCGAATAGTGACTGAATTGTGTTTTGCACTATTAGCTAAAATCAGAATTTAATATAAATAGTTTTAAAACACGTAATTCCACAATTTATAGGCCAATATTATTTTTTGCATTATACTGCACTGTCTTTAAAACTTATGGGAGGTTTATGGGCGCCTACCGCGGCGATGGTTTATCGTGATCGGCGCCGCACGCGATCCGGCCGACGGTGAATGCACTCCAAGGGACGTAGAGGGGGGTGTATCCATAATTGAGCCCCAAGGCTTTTTGTCTTATGCACTTGGCATTTCTGGTTTGGTGCATTACTATTAGAAGTTTTTTTTTTGGCAGATGAGTTTTTAATGCTCGAAATGAAAATGTCTCCTTTTGGATTTTCAAGTGTTTCGGTTACACTTATGCAAGTAGAATAAATTTAGGTACATTGAGAGGGTTACATTGAATGTAACCCTCTCAATGTACCTAAATTTATGTCAGCCTTTATCACATTTAGTAAAAGTCGCGGTATAAGGGTCACGATGACCTCTGAAGACAACATTAGTCTATTCGGTCCTTTCGCTGATTGATGAGGAGATCATTGACATTGAGAAGATCTTCTTACGTTGACGTAGCCTTTACAGAAATCTGCTAGCGTGATGCTGGTGGGATCAAATTATTAATGAATGCTCGTTTATTATTTGTAGGATATGTGAGCTTTGCAGTAGGCCTATTAAATGATTACCTTTATTGTATACTAGCTTCTGCCCGCGACTTCGTCTGCGTGGACTTCAGAATTAGGTCCAGCCGGGATAAAAAGTAAAAATCCAGGTTATAAATTATCTGTGTGCCAAATTTCATTCAAATCCGTACAGTAGTTATTGCGTGAAAGAGTAACAAACATCTATACATATAAACTTTCGCGTTTATAATATTAGTAGGATTCATATATGTCTTTTTTTTATTATAATTGACCATCACTATTGGTAAACAATTAATTTCCTTTTTTATATTTGTCGTAGAATTACTTAATTTGAAATTTGTGTTTTATTTATTTCCAATCGATTTATTAGTTAACTATACGAGTACCTATGCATAGGTGACTAATCCATCGCGGAAGTTCCACGCAATGTGGTGGTGACCTTTGTGCCCACGTAAACCTGCACGATTCTATTCTGATTTCTGCCACAGTCTATAGAAGCCCTTACGGTTGTGAGATGATGCGCAAAGGCTAGCTCTTTGCCAATTCTTAGGTAGAGTGGTGAATTACAAGCCTTATCTTCTTTTGGGTCTCTGTGTCGTAAACCACAAAATGATGTCAAAGAGCATACAATTTTATCATCTCACAGTTCTGTAGGTCTTTCGTTCACGTTGCATCTGTTATTTTTCCTTGTAGGATGAACTTGGCAGGTCTTTTGGTTGTAGTGTCGTAATTGTTTCCTACTCTACGCCAGGCAACGTCGGAAAAGGTGGAAATTCTTATCGTATCTACTACTGTCAACAGTTTACGTTTTGAATATGAAAATAGGAAAACATAAGTTGATAGAGCATTGCCACGGAACGGCAAGTGTCGCGGGTTCAAGTCCCGTTTATGTCTATTAATTTTCAAAGGACCTCTTCTTATTCCATAATGGGGTCGGCTCTCCTCGTTTTCATGCGCCAGGACAGTCTGTACTGGATTTGTCCTGCCAACGGCTGGTTCATTTGGGGTAGCTCAAGTCCTTTGACACAGTTGACCACTAAGCTGATGAAGGGTGCCCCCACTCCTCTTTTGGTGTATGGCCTTAAAAAGTCTTCATTATAGTACTGTGAATCAATTAACTCTAATAAGAACCTACCTAGCCGAAAAACTAAAGTGTTCATTAATGAATTTATCGTTTTTTTATGGATGGAACCGTCTTAGGTGCTCATGTATCACAATTAATCTTGATGCTTAGTCCTCTACCAATGTCAACATCGCTTAGTAGAGAAGCAATGTAGCTCTTCATTGATGATTGCGGCGTCGTGTAAGGCCACGGACACGCTTACTAGCGTGGCCAGATCTGTTTATGTAAATGTGTGCGGGATTTAAGTGGAAAAAGAGCGGGTCTGGGATGAAAAAATCGGGGCGCAGACATAAATGTACAAATCTTTATCTCGAATCAATTCTAATCATAATTGTTTTTTCCGTGGCTGGCCTCGTCCATTTCTTTGTTCAAAGGCTGGTTAGATGAAAAAGTGGGCGTCCCGTTCAATAAAATATAATTATCTATATATATAAAATTCTCGTGTCACAGTTTTCGTTGCCATACTCCTCCGAAACGGCTTGACCGATTTTGATGAAATTTTTTGTGCTTATCCGGTATCTATGAAAATCGGCCAACATCTATTTTTCATCCCCCTAAATGTTAGGGGTAGTCCACCCCTAATTTTTTTATTTATATGGCAAAACAACGTTTGCCGGGTCAGCTAGTATAAAATACAATTCTTCACGACCTGGAAATCGAATCCGAGAAGAAAATTATAATAGGACTGTAACATTCGCTTCTATATATATTCATAATCATTCTTCCGTAAAAGCTTGACTGACATGAATGGGCATAAAGCATTCTTGCTCCATCATACGTCATTGGATCATTGATCTTTACAAATATGAGGCTAATATAATTTTCTGAAGGGTTAACAGGCGGCCCGCCGGTGAACGAACTTAGAATTTACTTCGGAAATTGTTATCGAGGTACGATCTAGTATCTACCCATCTCTTGCGGAGATTGACATTTCAATCTTGGTTGGTTTACCAATAACGGATGTGTTTTTGTGTGTATAAGATAGATTATTTACAAGATGTGTAAGTAAACTCACACATTTATTCTTGTATCTTTATGATGTCAACTAAGCTAATGTTTATGAGCTATGTTTATGAGTATATGGCATCGCGGACTTTTTTAGATGTACTAAAGACCGATATTTTTGTAGAACATTAAATTTATGTATCACTAACCGTTAAGTGAGCGCACGCGGAGAAAGCAGTTCGGTAGTGTTTTTTCTTCCGACTTACTTAACATAAATCAATATTTAAGGCTAGCTGAGAGGTGTAGTCTAATGTTAGATATCCTATAATAGCCGTCATGAATTTGGCTACCATATACAAAAATATTTTTTCAAATCCGACTGTTGATAGATCCGGAGATTAGCGCGTTTTTTTTTACACCCAGACCCGGGGCAATTATCTATAGATCGTATATATATATAGAATCAACCTTACTGTTTTTATTAGTTATTGTACAGAAAAAACAATACAGGTGTTGTCCGGTGCCGTTAAACTTAGATTTGCGAAGAAACCTTCGTAGAAAGTTGGGCAGCTTGCTTATAAAAGCATTAAAGTGTAGTAGTATGACGATATGTTTATATTAGATACATGAGTAATTCATTACAAGAGGCAGTATAATATGGACAAGCATTGAAATGGACAAGATATTTAATTATTAGATTTCATTACGCTTTACAAGTATTGCATAGTGTCCTAAATAAATAAAAATGTGATTTAAAAGCAAATTTGTTTTTATCTTTTTAAAACATTGAAAAGGAGAGTCCTACTGGCTGAGGATTAACAACGGTATTCCAACATAGCTACCCTATCGCAGCTGCCACAACCTGGGGCTGTTAGACGGGTCTTGCATTTTACATAACCTAATTACGGTCAATGGCACGTTAGTGGTACCACTAGAAGTACGGATACCGTCCTTACTATTACGACATAAAGGCGCTGCAAACTCAAATCATTACCACCGACGTGTGGTTACTGTAACTATGTCTGATGTACCCGACAATCAGTCTCTTCAGAAACCATGCTGACGGAATCTCACACCATAGGGGTTAGCAATTTAGCATTCTTATAGATATCTAAAGGGTTTCTACGATCTGTGGCTATGGCTATATCTATCTATACCAATAAATAAAATTGAAGTGGCTGTCTGTGATCGCAAAATACCAAGATTTTAGTGAAAGCTACTATTTATACAATGCCTAATCAATTTTTGTTTGAAAATTTGTCTTATATAGGCTCTGAAACGGCTTAATGTATTTAAATTTGACATCGCTACTATTTATACAATGCCTAATCAATTTTTGTTTGAAAATTTGTCTCATATAGGCTCTGAAACGGCTTAATGTATTTAAATTTGACATCTCAAGGACTATAACAAGAATTTTATATTAAATTTTCGTGTATGTTTCATTTCAATATGTTGCAGGATTCAGAAGATGTGAATATAAATGTTTGTAAAGCCGAAACTTGCAAAGTGCTAAATCTCCAGCTCCCGCGCGATGAAGACGCGGGCTTAGCTAATGTAAAATAAGTTCGTACTGAGACGAGAGAGAACGTTCTAGAATAGATTGTGATCGCACTCTTTATCACCTTATTTTTCACAATGTCAATACTTAGAACGAGTTTTCCCAAATATTGGGCACACAAATGACTGAAGTTTGTACATTATATGTTTGATAATAACTTATCAGCCGATAAAACAGGCTTTTAACGATTTAGGCGGTTTAAGGCAATCAAAACTTCGTCTTAAAAGTATTTAATTTGTATTTATTTGTAAGTTTTACGTAAATAAAGGATGTCTATTAGGTAAAATGTACCTAGGATTCCTTTATACATCACTAAATCTCGATAAAATTTTACGAATTAACTTTTCCAAATCTTCTTTTCTTAATAACCTTGTTCGGACTATTATGAACATTTGTACAAAATAATTAACCAAATTGGTCCAGCCGTTCTCCAGTTATGCGCTTACCAACGAACAGCATTTCATTTGTATTTAATTATTTATTGTTTCAAAAAGTACAATCTAAAATCTTATAACGTGTACATGATTCTTCTAACTATACTCGCGACCATCTAAGAAGTCCGATTTGACGTTTCTTTTATAAGTGCAATTTTTCAATATATAGTTAAACTTGAGGTTTACGAATGATACTCGTTGTTATAGTGTATGGAGAAGCAGTGATAGTCTAGAGGTATGACCGTGGCTGACAAGTCAAAGGTCGCAAGTTCGAATCCAAGGTACGTACTACTGTCTTTTCGAAGTCATGTGCGTGTTATTAATTATCACTTGCTTAAAACGGTGAAGGAAAACATCGTGAGGAAACCAGCACACATGAGAGATGTTCTCGATGGTGTGTAAAGCCATGTCAGAGACCTACGGGTGGTTTAAATTCTGACACTATGTTGTTCATCAACCACACGATAAGAAGAAGAAGAAGTGTATGGGTAACACAGTAATTATTTAGGATTATGAATTCGATTTTTAATTTCTTACGTAGACGTTCACACAAAGGTAATATGAGAAACGTCAAATCGGACTGCTTAGATTGTCGCGAGTTTAGAGAGAACGAACTAGGGGAAATACCAGTATCTCAGCGAGCAGCGCCGATCCCCCACAGATGTAATTTGTGGTTAAGTACATGTCTATTTGTTAGAAATAATGATACAAGCAGAGTAGATAACTACTCGTAATCGTCGTAACAGTCGTAGTAAGTTTGTAGGCAAGGCTCACTCACCAGTGCGCTGGATGTGCAGTACAAAATGTTGGCGGTCGACCTCTCACTAAGGTTAAAATCGAATGCATGAAAAGTCGAAATGCAGTGTCAGGCGGTATAAGTAGGTTATTTTATAGTTTAGTAAGGTAGTGTTCTACAAGTCACACAGTAATTTAAGTACAAAAATATTAAAATTAAATAAACAAAGAAAACAAGTAGGTATGGATGTGTATATGCTATATTGTGGTTTGCTGTGATATTTGTGTACCTAGTGTGTATGTGAAGTGAGGAGAAGTGTATATGAGTGTGTTGTTGTTTAGAGTAATCAGCTACTCAGGGATATTCAACAGATCTCTGCTCGTAGGAGAGGGTTAAGAGGTAAATCTGAATTTTATTTATATACTGTTTTATATTAATGTAGATTGTTTCTTTCCATATGAGTGTCGTCTGCACATTAATGTACCCACCCACATAGTTAAAGGTAATGCTAATTAATGCTGATTGGTCTGTATAAAGCTCATGCATATTCAAGGACCTATAAATCTAGACAGTATTCCCAAAGGCTATAAATAATTTAATTATTTAATTAGAAGCGTCACAAACAAATCTCCATTTAAGTTGATTAATAAACACAATTGTTGATTTATCGAATCTACAAATTAATTAGCATTGCTTAAACAGTGGCGTGCATTGCATATAGACAAATAAGCAGTGCCTACCTCAAAAGAATTACCTGATGCATCTATATGACAGTTTACTATGTTGATATATTTGTTTATTATACAGATACAGTAAACTGTGATATAGGATACATTTAGGTAATACTTTTGAGGTAGGCATTGCTTATTGGCCCACGAAGGGAATGAATGAAAGACAACTACATGCAGCTGAGATGAGAATGTTACGAAGGATGTGTGGTGTGACGCGGATGGATAGAATTAGAAATGAATATATAAGAGGAAGTCTGAAAGTGGCACCGGTGACTGAGAAGTTGTGTAGAAATCGTTTAGCATGGTATGGGCATGTGATGCGGAGGGATGAGGGTCATGTGACAAGGAAAGTTTTGAGTATGAATGTAGATGGCTATAAGAGTAGAGGAAGACCGAGGAAGCGATGGATGGATTGTGTTAAAGATGATATGACTAGAAAAGGAGTGACTGACGATATGACAGCTAATAAAGATGTGTGGAACAAGAATACATGCTGCGCCGACCCCAAATAAATTGGGATAAGGGCAGGGGGATGATGATGATGATGATGATTTTGCACTAAATTTTAATATCTCCGACGTCCTAGTCGTCATCCACTAAGCATTCGTGACAAGTGATAATACGTCCCCATAAAACGTAAACGTAGTCACAATAAAGTTATTGTAAACTAGGATGCTTTGTTGCGAATCGTCAGTGTTAAATAAATGAGTTTCTCTCATATTGCATTATGTATGTAGGTACGTATGTTAGCGACGTATCTCGCAACGAAGTTAGCACGAACATTTATATAGATAGCGCCTACATGCACTAATGGGTAAACTCAGAAGATCATATCTGAACAGTATTCGATAGATAAATTATGAATTTTTACTATAATGTTGACTAAATAAAACACGTGGACGCTGTGACTGCAGTGGTTACATACCTGCTATGTATATTGCATCGTTGATGAGGTCTTGGGTTCGATTCCCGGGTCGAACAAAGAATATTGGTTTGTTTATTAGGAAATTTTCGATAGTAGCCCGGAATTGCAATTTTGCTCGGTAGACGGCAATTGGCTCACCACCTGTGACATTGGACTTGATAACAGCATTAGTGAAATGTGGGTGTACAACTGTGTACTGTACACCTCTGCCTAACCCTTTCGGGAATATAGGCGTGATTCTATTTATGTACAATTGTACAGTACATCATCATAATTTCAGATATCTGACTAGTGAACATGAGACTCTTATGAGATGTTATTCTCAAATTGCGCGCTTGTCCCTCAAAGGTAGCCAGGGAGAGGTATTAGTGAAACTGTTGTAAAAATCAAATTTTCGATGCCGTTATTAGGTCCCATGTAGGTGGTGAGCTTATTACCATCAACCGAGCACAGTTCTTTTAATTTAATCACCAGTCTATTATTATTTAATTACCAAACTAAAGCAATAATCTATTTTTCAAAACGGGAGTGAACCTTCTGTAATATCTTATTTAGTTTTACAGCAGCGAAATTAATTAATCCACCAACGAGTGCACAAATGTCTGCAAAGTACGCCCCCCTGTGAGTTATGACATTCGTTTTTACGATATTATCTTTTGCGAGTGTGTCTGGGATTTACAGTTGCCTGCATAATCGTTAGAACTGTACCTTAGAAATGCTGCGGGATACGGTACCTACATGTGAAGTAAAAAAATGCTTGTAAAGGTGTGCCTGTCTTTCGACGAATGACATACCTACTTGTCATACAGGAATAACTCTAGATATTGGACCAAAGTTGAATGATTTGCTTGTTAGGAAGTTTGTTAGCAAGGCTCACTCAGTGCGCTGGATGTAAAGTACAAAATGTTGGCGGTCGGCCACTCACTAAGACTAAAATCGCATGCACGAAAAGTCCAAATACAGTGTCAGGCACTTGTAAAGTAACATGAGCCGTTCAAAGGACTTTGTTGGCAAAAGTAGGTACTACTGCCAAGTTGCACACCGACAATTCACCAATAATGTTATTAAGTCCCAAGAAATAGATAGTGAGCCTATTGCTATCTACCGAGCACAAATCTGCACTTTGCAGTGTTCACCAGTCGCGCTTGATACCATTAGACCCATGAGGTAGCTTCAACATTTTGAACAGGGCATATGAATTATTATATTGTGTTATATTACAATTTTTTACTACCTCAATTTTCTCCAAAAATGTAGACCTCCTTACTTCCTTAGAGGGTCGGTCTTTGTTAATCATTCATTCATCAATTAATCTATTTTTCTAAATTCGGTTGATGGCTTTCCTGTCTCTATCCCTCAACTGTCAAACTAAAAATTCATTAGAAATAAATTTAAAAAAACATTACACACTACTATGCGTTTGATACACACATCTGTGACAATAGAACCTTATTAACGTTCTTTAAAATTAAAATGAACTATGGTCGAATTTCGATCTGCGGTCGTAATTTCAAAATAAGAAGTGGAAAACTGAGAAAACTCAGTTTAGTAAGAGTATTTATTGAATGCCCACAATCTCGATAATATTTTTCATAACAGGAACTCGACAACAAAGAAGTCGTTTAATTAAAATTATTCACAATGGAAACCATTTCCTTACGTCTGTGTTGTTCAGTGAGAGAGTATTAATTGAATCCCGGTAAGCGGGTTGCAATAAAACAACATACATTTGCTGACGGTGGGCGCACCTCGTGGGGTGGTGCACCTACCTCGTAAACCGGCTTAGAAAGAGTGCATGCGGTGTTTAAATGAGCCTCCCGTCTGCTAGTTCATTCTGCTTGAATTATTCTTTCTTCCCAACTGATGTATGAGCTAGAAACTGAAATATTTTCGAGTATTTGTGACGGAAAAACGAAACGGTGAACTTTTAAATGCGTTTTGTGTTCCAGAGAGTTCTTTGTGAACAATTAGTTGACAATTGCAATAAAAGGTGGGATGAAATGTTTTATCGGATTTGTTGTTTATTTGTCTTTTTACTTGATTACCGGATTGGACCGTGATGAACCCGTGGGTTGACGACTTGCCCATGAGGCGTCTTGTCGACCAGTGTTCGCGCTATCGCAATTTCGTCTGTTAATTTATATTTTTAGTACATTTGATATTTAAACACCTTCACGATTTGCAGTGAACGACCGACCAAAAAGAGAAGGAGGTTTTTATCGAAAATAGTTTGAGACACCGTGTACTTTCAAGTCTGTAAGATAACAAAATGGCTTCATTCTAGAATTTTTCAGTTTAAATTCCTTATTATAAATAATCATAACTTTGGAATAGATTGTTGCATCTCAAAAGATAAAATTCTCATTACATATTATTGACACGTATCTTTGTTTCTCGCTGTAGGTAACTGTTTAGCTTCTTCTTCTTATCGTGTGATTGATGAACAACCTAGTGTCAGAGTATAAACCACCCGTAGGTCTCTGACATGGCTTTACACACCATCGAGAAAATCTCTCGGGTGTGCTGGTTTCCTCAGGATGTTTTCCTTCACCGTTTTAAGAAAGTGATAATTAATTTATAATACGCACATGATTTCGAAAAGACAGTGGTGCGTGCCTAGGATTCGAACCTGCGACCTTTGACTAGACTGTCCAACGGTCATACCACTAGGCTATCACTGCTACATTGTTTAGCTCCATGGGTACAGTCCGAATACAATAAAACAACAACTCAATCTTCTTATACAAAATATATTATATTTTTATTCCATATTATAATTAATTGACAGCTTAGGTTCCGTATACAGGAAAAAGATTCGTTTGTTTATTTTTTATTACTAAAGACGATTGTGCATGCTTTGGAAATTTCCTACTCGTAAACTCTTAAGTAATTTGTCTCGATAACTGTACCAAAAACCTAATATGAACGGTGAATCTCAATAAACTCTTTGTTCAAAACATATCCCAAGTACTTTCATCATTCTCACACGTGGATAGTAGATAGGATTTTCTGTAATTATATATAAAATCCAATACTGAATCTCACACATTTTCTTATTCATACACATATCGTCTTATGGAGATTATTGTTCAACGGTTAATACCCACGTGAATTTTTTGGGATTGCCCGACTAGATTAATCATCAGTCATGAGTTGAGCCCGTGGCGAAGTTGCTAATTAAAATGGATATTCTTTTAGACGTGGGTATAATCTAATTTGATGTAAACCTTTTTGTAAAGTTATGTTTGAGATATGATTATGTGACATGGACATCATATTTCATTATTTCTATATAACTAAACGTGGAGAAGTACGGTACAACTTTATAAGGGTAATGCCGTTATGTTAGCCATTTGCTAAGTTCAGAGTACTGCTGGCACCAGTTCACAGAATCGTGGAAATATACATTACATTGGCTGTCACAAACAGTAACTGGGTCAGTAGCTGTGTACGGTACCTATAGTTGTCACTTGTTAAATATAGTTTCAGTACCAGTATTGTCAAGTGAGACTGTTTTCGATGCACTATTTGGAAAGCCACATAAAGTTTCAAGATTTTACAAAAGATACTATTTTTACTTTCATCTAGAATGCATGAAATCTCATTCGCAGCTTTTTCTCTATAATAGTTTCTTTACAGTTCCAGCTTGAGTTACTTCAGACGTTTCTTACATTACAGTCTAACTTCATGTTTCTTCAAAATATAAATTATAGTACGTGTTCACTAGAGGTGCTCACTTCATTATCTTAGCCATTAGACACTCGTGACAAGTCCGCGGCGAGGGCCGTCGGCGGTGGCGACACTTGATGCAAATTTAATTACTCGCCCGACGTTAAGGCTTAATTGAACAAGTGTGTTCGGGTTTACACAATCGTCTTGTCGTTTTGTGTACACAAATATTATATTGTTACGAACAAACTTATTACGGGATCCATTTTATTTTAGTATATACTTTACAGGTGTGTGTATCCTACTTAGTGACTTGTTAAATATTGCACCTAGAAAGCGGATGCCATTAGCATAGTTACTTAATACAAACTAGGCACATTCCAACGTCCTCCTCCGTCTTTCTAGACTTAATAAAACTGCACTCTATTAAAGCTGAAATTGAGGTTACCCAAAAGAACATTCTTAACAAAGTTCGTTGTAATTTGGCTTAGACCCTTTAATATTACTCATGATGGAAAAATTATTGGCCAAAAGGCGGTCCGGAAATATAATATAACGTCTTCTTTTAACATCATTAATGTAAAATATTGCATTTGTAAGTGTAATATTAAAGATAAGCGGATTGCTGACAGATTATGAGATTATTTAATTAATTAGTTCCTGGTCGTTTTAAGTCAAGGTCTTCCGGCCGTGCTGCGTCATATTGTTTTTCGTTAAAAGTAGGTCACACTCCGTTACCAATACTGGAAATTATAAACTTAATATTACTTAAACTATTGTTTGTCGTATATCGGAATTAGCTATGGTAAAATCTGTATTGAATTCTACGCAGGTACGTTTGAATTTTGTGTCATTCGGTTCGGATCTGAGTTTCGTTTCACCTTGAAAATAATATTACGCCAGCTTTACGAATGCTACATTCCCAATACCCTTAATGCTGAAAATCGATACCTTACCTTACAAGATGTAGAATATTTAATTATGCGTGAAAATTTGCTAAATTCGTTCTGAAGTAAGCTGCTTTCTTGTTAGGTATAGTACCTTTCCCCAAAGTGCTGTCGTTTGTGTTTAGTACTAGAATAATCAAATTATTGATATTCACGTCGCATTACTCTCGGCGGTGGGTAGGTGTGTAATTCTTCTTGACACGTGTTATCAAATTTCCATTACTTGTACTCACCTAATATTCTACCTACGTCGTCTTCTCTTAAAAACTTTACCGGACGTGCGGTTCTGTTTTCGTATTTATTACCGAGTAGAATTTAAGTTAATGTGTGTTCGACTTTATTTCTGTAGAATAGGGTTGGTTTTATCTTGCAAGTTTGGTTGGAAAGTCTGAGGTGTCGTTTTGGGAGCTTACTCGGGTCGCGTTATTAGAGTCTTGTCCTTCTTTATTGGAATATACGAGGGGCTCGATGCCTCACCGCGCACCACCCCTGTCATTGAGGTGATGTGGTCTGGCTATGCTGATGGCTGACTGGCAACTGCCTCGTTGGTCTAGTGGTCCCAAGCGCGACTGCTGAGCATGAGGTCTCGGGTTCGATTCCCGGGTCGGGCAAAGTGTTATTGAGTTTTTCTGTTAGAAAATTCTCAGTAGCAGCCCGGAGTTTGGAATTGTGCCCGGTAGATGGCAATAGGCTCACCACCTATTACATGGGACTTAATAACAGCATTGGTGGAATGTGGGTGTACAACTGTGTACACCTCTGCCTACCCCTTCGGGGAATACAGGCGTGATGCTATGTGACTGGCAGCACAAGGTGCAAAGGGATGCGTTTTGAACCCTCAAATTCGATTAAGTAATTCCTCTATGTTAGCTTTGACCTTTATTATCGACGTCTGAATGATGACAGATTATTGGCGCCTGTATAATGGGTGACAAATTCGGCTGTTAATACTATACAGCGGTTTTTTTTTTGGTTTACAAATTTGTTTTGACTAAGTCGATTTATGTGATTGTAATAGTTGTCACTAGGTCCTTTATATCAGATAAACAACAAGGTTTCATATTATTCAGTACTTGATAAGAATTGATGTGTCACTTCACGTCAACTGCTGCTTACTCTTGAACTAGATATACAGTCGATGGACTCTGTGTTGTTTTATAGGAATATTTTTTATTAGTCTCATTTTCTCTGAACAGAGCATAAAATTTTATGACTTTGTGGCGCATACAATAAATTGTTTTATCAAAATCACTTTATATTTTCTGTTATTGGATATAAAATAAAATTGAAGTTGTTAAGATACTTTGATGGGATATTTATTACATCTTGCGGATTCAATTCTAGACAGAGTGATATTTTTTAAATGTCAAACTGCAACGTGTTCGTTTCTCGTAGCAGCTTATGTGAAAAGCTGTCGTAGCATCTACGTAGTCTAAACGTAGCGGTGCTACGATGCGGCTACGCCCGCGGCACACTCCTTTGTTTCTCACGATGATAATACTTCACGAAGTGGAATTATATTTCTGTGATGGGGAGGGAGAATGTTTACACATAATTGTCGTTATATGAATTTTTACTGTTATAAATATTAAAATAATGACATTTGATACAGTTAATTATGTTAGTTATAAGCCATAATAAAAAAAAAAAAACTTTGGTGTTAGCTTCTCTCTATAAAGCATTATAATTATGTACTTGCTTATACCTACCTTATACCTCCTTACATATAAGTAGGTACTTTCATTATATTACTCGTTTAAGTCAAACATAGACCTGCCTCCCACTATTTTATTGCTAAGACCGGGTCACGTCCGCGGCATGTTGCAGCAACGTGCTTTTACAAGCTAGCCGCTATAACAGGTTACAGCAACGCTTTGCACTTTAAGGAATAAGATCGCGCTTTTTCCATTACTTTTTATCGGGCTTTGTTTGCTGTAGACGGTAAAAGAAGTTTAAAATGTTTAATAGTATAACAGACATCTATATAAAGTGAAGAAAGTTCTATGAGATTCAATACTTAATTCTACTATAATATTATAAATGCGAAAGTTTTGTAACAATAACTATTGAACATATTTGGATAAAATTTATCGTGATATATTAATATAGAATAGAATGTATAATATATGCATGTAAAAAATAAACAAATTGGGATAAGGGCAGGAGAATTAATGATGATAACATATGAATGTAGTAAATAGAACATTTTATTTATTCATTTAGATGACTGTGTTGGAGCTGCCTAATGATATGTGATTTTAATTTTATAAAAACATTACATTATTGTATTTTATTATATATTAGTATCTTCTGAATTATTTAGTTAAATCCCATTCGGGATCCTTTAAGAAAACCAGTTTTCAAATAGAACTTAGGATTTAGTCAATTACATAGCATAGCATCACGCCTGTATTCCCCGAAGGGGTAGGCAGAGGTGTACACACACATTCCACCAATGCTGTTATTAAGTCCCATGTAATAGGTGGTGAGCCTATTGCCATCAACCGGGTACAATTCCAAACTCCGTGCTGCTACTGAGAATTTCCTAACAGAAAAGCTCAATAACACTTTGCCCGACCCGGGAATCTAACCCGAGACCTCCTGCTCAGCAGTCGCGCTTTAGACCACTAGACCAACGAGACAGTTTACGTTTACGTTTAGTCAATTAATCATTCATATTGAATTCATATATTATGTGAGGTGTTCGTTGTTGCTTGCAATATTAAATGTTATAGGCACAGTTAGTCTCTGACCAATTTCACCAACAATATAAGACGTTTAACACATACTCTTTGAGTAAATTGTTGTTTTAAATTCAACCACTATTATGCCGTTATGGTTTATTATACACGGCTCTTATTTTACTAATATATTCCTTGTATTACGATATTTTCTTGTTCCTTGAGAGTTCTAGTATATGATGAATTCATTTTAATAATAACTGTTTATATCTTGTTACAGATGACAGCAGCTTTATAAGGCGGGTTCTACAATAAGGTAAGTTCACGCAATCGGCTTATAGAGATTAAATACCTAAAAGAGGTTTTAATCTGCCCATGATGACGTGATAGGCATTATTTCAAAAGGGCTGTAAATCCTCTTAGGATTTCACCGCAGACCATTATTCCTTTTAGATCTATTAACTTGATTAATGTTTCATTATTTTGAGTGAAGCCTAGGCTTATATGGTAATTTTTATGGAGGTTTTTATTGGCTCTTCTGTGGTTTAATAGGTACGTTTTTATGAGGAATCGGCACTTATTTCATGAGGATACGGTTCTTAAAACTTTGGTATTAAGTAGTATTTAAATGACTTTAATGGTCTTTATAATATGAGAATGCAAACGTCACGCCTATATTAGTTAGATTTAGTTAGGTACTAATATAGACTGTCATCATAACCCCCGTGCCCTTATCCCAATTTATTTTGGGTCGGCGCAGCATACCTATATCTGGCATGCTGCTAAAGTTTTGGCTATGTTTTATGACCGGCCGCCTGTCTGACGTCAATCCTCTTTGCGAATGCTGTTGTTGGTGGTAACCGCCACCGATACGGTCTCCTTCTATCTAGCTATGTCATACCAAATGTTATCCATGTGCCAGGTTCTGATGTTATCCTAATATCACACTCCACTAAACGGGCTATAATAACATATACGGCTAACTGTAACTAAGATTTATGTTAAGTACCAAATTATCTTGTTATAATGTTGTCGTAGAAAGTATCAAAATTTAAAATTAACGATTTCGAAAAAGTTATAAATGATTTTGGAAGAATACGGTCGCGAGCTGGATTCGAACCTGCGCCTCCCGGATAAATACTCCAGGCGCGCTGACGGCTAAGCCATCTCGACCTCTTTTTCCACAATAATTTATTACTTTAGAGTTCGCTATGCATGCGTTAATGCTTTTCGAATGATGTCGACGTTGGCCGGTTTGGAAGGTAACTTTTAATGACAGTCAAAAATACAATTTACTCTTCAGAATTCGGCTTATATACAAGCAAAAATATGTATCGTATAAATGTATGTCGTTTGTGACAGGTCACGAACTACTAACATTTCCTGAATGCCACTTATTTAAGGTAATTCAAGCAAACATTTATATTAACGCGTGTCAGTTCTAGTTGCGGAATCAGATCATGTTAACACTAAGTAATTGATTAGTTCATGTAACTGTCCGATGACGTCACATATTTATGAGTTATTACGTCATGCTTTACACACAGTTGAACACTAGACAGACAAGCCGTAGGCGGTGTTATAAAGGGACTCATTATTTCAATAACAATGAACGATCGTGGTCATACAATTTTGGAAATAACTCAACAGTGGTTTTCAATCTCTACGGTTAGGGACTTAGGATACAATTCCCTACGGCCAGTCAAGGACGCCTGTCGAAGAAGGCCAATTAAATTGGCCACAGTTTCGTGGTAATATGTACTGTCTGGGATACGTTTGTGTATCTACCCCTTGTCATAAATACTGAGTCGTATTTTATTAGGTAACATCCTGACTCACTTAAGCCAAGAACGAAATAGTAATTAAAAAAAAAAGCACGACTGCCATGTGTTTTTTTTTATTTCATATCCTTTATCGTATCATAGCCATTACATTTTTTTTTTAATCTTACTATTCTATTTTACCTGGGACAATGTAAGGATTGTAACGATACCTCACACATCTAAATCGGTGCAGGCGTTTAGAAGTAATCTATACTAATATTATAAAGCGGAATGATTAGATTTTTTGTTTGTTTGTATGGATTTAACTAAAAAAATAATCAGCCGATTTAAAAAATTATTTCTCCAGTGGAAAGCTGCATTATCACTGTCTAACATAGGCTATATTATTTATTTCAGTGATAATAAGATTTCAGTCTGAAAATCCACGCGGGCGAAGCCGCGAGCACAGCTAGTGGTGGAATTAAGAAACTCACGAAACATACATACATAGTATACATACATGACGATCTTTTATATTGCCTATATTATTCTTACATATGGAGGGGCTCGTGGCTAAGTAACAGCTGCACAGATCGATCGATCGAGATTAAGCTGCGCTTTCGTCGGTCTGTGAATGAGTGACCATCATTGCCGTGACCCCTCCGCGCCTCGGAGAGCACGTTAAGCTGTCTATCCCGGTTGTAAAATTAAGAACTTTGACAGCCGCTATGGGTAGTCAAAGGCCCGAAAATCTGACAACCATTCATACCACAAGATATCGTGTTGTTACCTATAACTGGGTTGTGGAGGTCAGATATGCAGTCGCTCCATGTAAATACTGGTATTAAGCTGCATCCGGTTTGACTGGAACCCGACCCCAATGTAATTGGGAAAAGTCTAGGCAGATATATATTCTTACATGTACGCCCATTATTCCTACAAATTACCCTTGAAGGAAATTACCTAATGAATTAGGACCTATTATTTTCAAAACGCATTGAGCTTGGGTAGCGAACTCTAATAACAATAGTGAGCAGAGATGGATATGCTAGTTAGCAGAGCGCCTGGAGTATTCATCCGGGCGGCGCTAGTTCAAATCCTGCTCACAACCACAAAACATATTCGTCTTTCCACAGTAATTATAAATTGTAATCGCTGTAACAATTTGCCGCATCACTGTCGTGTGTTCAGCTAATATATCCAGGTAAGCTATACGTCCTTTAATAGTTAATTTTTCCGGATGAAATGTCGTCGTCAGCAGTCATTTAGTGTTGGCAAGATAAGCAGGTGATTATAAAAAGAGTTTGAAAATATGTTTTTTTTTCGTGTTCATGATCTATAATGGGCCGGGGTTTTGAGGATAAGACCGGGATTCTTACTAAAACTATCACAGTGGTCACCATCAGCACATGGAGCGTGTTCTCTTATGAGACCAACTCTAGGCCGCTCTGCAATGCCGATTGGGGCACACCTCTGGGAAGACAGTAAATAAGCCTCCCCTGAGCCTCTTTATACACCCTAGCTCGTAACCACTGTGCCACCGTCTTCTCTGGTGTTACTTGTAGGATGTATAGAGGCCCCTCCCCATACGTTCGCCTGTCTTAAATGCTGCATAGCGTAAATACTTCTAGATGCGTCTACAGATATAAAAGAAAGTAAAGCTATGTGTACTTAGTACTTAGATGTGTGACAAGTACTTAGTAACAACTTAATCAAATCCCGCCTCTGCAAGGGGTGTCATTGTTCTGTACGCTGGCATTGTGTGAGTACCTCGTTACGCTGATTACTGAGCCATTATTTGATTAAGTCGATTGTTTCAATCACAATGAGAGGCAGCTCTATTAATTTGCTTATATTTGTATTGGTTACATTAATTAGCTTTGCTAGGTAATGTAAGATTTATGTGTGCATGTGTGTGTGTTTGTTTGAAAGTGACGTGCAAATCACTTGTGTGCGCAAAAAATAAGATTTTTAGGCTTTTTATAGCGAGCTGCATTTAAATTAAGTTAATTTTAATTTGCCGACCACCAATCGTACATCGTCGTATCGGGGATCGTACATCCTACTGATTGACCAAGGTGGTCTATTTAGGTCAACAGTTCTTTGGATGAAGTGATCATCAAATACACTTCACTCGATCTATTTTAAATAATACCGTTAATTCATCAGCCGAAAGAGGTTTGGTCTGATGGGGTGAAGCGAAGCATGCTACGACGTAGGCACTGCTACGTCGTAGCATTTCTGAAGTCTTTTGACCCGATATTTCCCAGAGATATTTAAGTCGGCTATCAAGAGATGAGAATATAAGCAGTACTCGGACATTAAATATATTACTATATCAATATTTCACTTTACCACAGAGTACCTGATTGTCTTAGCTTATATAACAAAACTTTAATGCTTGAATTTGTATTCGTATTGGTCGCCGTGTCTCCTCGGCAAAGCATCTGCGAGGGACCTCGTTCAACAACTAGGTCAAGGAATTCCTGATATCCGAAGTAGTCCTGCGGTTTTGTGCTCATGTCTATGTAAGCTATGTATCTGCAATATGTACAGGTGTGTTTGTTTACACATGTTTACAATATAAATATAAAAGGAGTATGTAAGGATTATATCAGGTGGCGTTCTCTAGTTTCAGCCTACTCCCATACATAAACGGTGAGTTTATTCAAAAGAGAGACAAATCATAAATTTGTACAAATTCCTATTGCTTCAGTACTTTTCTAAATCGAACATTTTATACAAGCACCTCAACGCGGAATGACTATTTTTAGGCCATACAAATATTTCTTCCTTGAGAAAGTCAACACCGCGATCTGTGACGTAGAGTCAATCACTGAGGATCAAGGATTTCTGTGGTACTTAATACTTGTGAGCCTTTGATGCTGAGCAAAACTTTGACCTAATATCTTAGCCGTGTTTTTGATCCTGCTCTCCTAAGTAGTAGCCACAAATGGCGATCGTATACACGATTAGCGTGTACTTCGCAGTCACTTTACCCTGGCTTCTTGGTAAATACCGCACAGTGTGCACTTATAAGTTGTACATACCTATAACAAACAGTTTACAGTAACAGAGTGGCTTGTAGCTAAGAAGTAGCTCCACAGATAAACCGATCGCGGTTAAGCTGCGCTTGCTGCGGTCGGTCTGTGGATGTGTGACCATAATTTCATATCGAGACCTCTCCGTGCCTCGGTCCCGTTTGTCAAATTAAGATCTACGACAGCTGTTACGGGTAGTCAGAGGCCTGAAAGTCTGACAACCAGTCATACCACGACATATCGTTTTACCCAGTAACTGGGTTGTGGAGGTTAGATAGGCAGTCGCTCCATGTAAAATACTGGTATTAAGCTGCATCCGGTTTGACTGGAAGCCGACTCCAAAGTAATTGGGAAAAGCCTAGTCAGATAGACCTACCACTACCGCTGCTTAAAGGATACAGTCTCACGACTGTATCCTTTAAGCAGCGCTGCTATCATGGCCGCCGGGAGGGGGGGTGCAAGAGGGTGCAGTGCACCCCCATGTTACAGAAGTGTACACCTTGATAGGGACTTCAGTATCATGCCTTTTTTTTTCTATGACAAGTTTTAATGTTAAGATGCAGATGCACCTACCTGAAAATAATCCTGCCGGCGCCTCTGGATGCTATGGTTTGTTTATTATCTTATACCAACAAAACTTCTAGAAAACAATTTCATTAGACAATACATATTTACGTAGTCAAACATTCTCGGAGGCTGACTTGACCCTAATCCTGCCGAGATAAATTATTGTGACATATTAATTAGCGTTTACCGAGAGCCTATCTGTCTGGACTAATTGGGTTCGTATTACATTGTAAGATGGCGGCTGTAGGTACACCTGCGTTCTTGAAATATGCAGGCTTTCGTTTACGTAACACTGGGTTTGTTTTAGTTATCTATACTGTAATACAACTGTGGAGGTATTATTTCTGTACAATTAATAGCAGCATTGGTGGGTTGTGGGTACATTTGTGTATACTTCGGGAATACAAGCGTCATGTTATGTATGTAATATTTTTCCTGCCTAGTTAGTCTAGTGGTCGCTATCGGGGCTGCTGAGCATGAGGTTCTGGATTCGATTTTCGGGTAAAGCTAAGTCTTATTGGGTTTTTTGGGTAGGAAATTTCACTAGCAGCCAGAAGCGTGTAATTGTGCCCGATTTAATGTCAAAAGACTAGTGAGTCTTTTGCCATTAAACCATATTGCGTGGCGGTTAATAACAACATGGTGAAATGTGGGCGTACAACTTTGTACACTTCTGCATACCCCTTCGGGGAATAAAGCCGTGATGATATGTTCTGCATAATATTTTTAATAAAAAAAAAGACTCGAAACGACAAGAAGAAGATGACGTATAATACCGTTTTTGTTTTCGGAACTTGATAGATTACACTTAACCAAACAACTATCCGTTGTTCCCTAACAAATATAATGAAGATAGGAAACTACTACTTGAGTTCCGCCTTATTAATTGTATTAACCGGCCGCGTCCGCGCCGTACGGCTAGTTTACGACCGGACCGGCAGCCTCTGGGGATGTAACTTACCGGACCGGTACTTCGCCGGTTGAATTACGGTGCGCCTTTCCATACGTTTCTTTATAACACTCGATGCTTGACGATGGGTAGCGAATTGAGAGAGAATAGTGTACTCTATATTTATATAACCTATTAACTGGTTACTATATAAGCTGTTGATCTGCCATATTTAAGGTGTTTATACTGCCTACCCCTTCGGGGAATACAGGCGTGATGCTATGTAATGCTATGTTTATACTCCTGATGCTGAAACGAATAAAAAAAAGACGTCTTTATTTTTTTATTTTAGACTCTGGATAGTGAAGAGACACGCTGATGCGCATATTTTTGTAAGACTGGAGCCACATAGCGCTCGGAAGTCCCGTAACCCGCACTGAAGACGCGTGCGCATTCGTCATAATTCAAAAGAATCTAATAATATTATAAATGCGAAAGTTTGTGAGGACTGGTGGATGGATGTTTGTTATTCTTTCACGAAATAACGACTTAACGGATTTGGATGAAATTTGACAACACACATCTTCTAATATATAAAATTCTCGTGTCACAGTTTTCGTTGCCATACTCCTCCGAAACGGCTTGACCGATTTTGATGAAATTTTTTGTGCTTATCCGGTATCTATGAGAATCGGCCAACATCTATTTTTCATCCCCCTAAATGTTAGGGGTAGTCCACCCCAATTTTTTTTATTTATATGGCAAAACAACGTTTGCCGGGTCAGCTAGTAGTTTATAATTTTTTATCCCGGCTGGACCTAATTCTAAAGTCCACGCAGACGAAGTCGCTGGCATCAAAGCTTAGTTAAAACTTAAGTTATGTTAAAAATAAATATAAAATATCATTATATAATTAATAATGTAGAAAATATTCAACTTTAAAGATTATTTCTACGAATAAAACGAAATATGCTTAAAAAACATGTGTCAAATCCCACTTGCGGTACGGTTATTGTATGGAAGGTTAACATTTTTTGCCTGATCTAAAACCCTCTGTTTTTTTGGTTAATTTAATTACTACAATCCATTTTTCTCACAAATCTCTTTTTGATTCCAGTCTGTGCAGCACGGCTTATATTAATAATTAAATTTTCGAGAGTCATTAAGCACTCAACAAATTTGATATCAATAACACTAAAGGTTCATGTTGGTTTTAAGTTTAACACATAAATATCTATCACTTATAAGTTTGTTGGCCTAAGTAAGAGCTATTAGGCTAACCTTGTTTACGGTCTAGGAGACAAATTGGATACTAAAAGCCTAAAAGCAATATACGACATACGTAAATGAAGTTTATTATTATAAAAACTGTGCTACATACTGCAAATTAACCAAGTATTCCAAATAATAAATAAATAAATAAATATATCTTTATTGAACAAAAATTTTTTACATTACATTTTTGTATGGCCCTGGACATTTTTGAAATGGCGCAGCATAAGGGTATAAAAGTATTAACTATGATGGAAGGTGGCACCTTACTAAAGAGCTTAAAGAGGAAACGGCTACTACGAGTAAGTTGTAAACAAGCAGTTTCTGTAGGATTTGTGGACTGTATGAAGAATTTCTTGGTGGTAGATAGTGGGCGGAGGCTTGCTGGCAATTGAAAAGTCCTTTTACTTTTACACACTATTTATTTTTAAGCACAACAGAAACACGTCTGCCTTGACGGCAATCCAAAATTCGAGAGAGAGAGAGAATTGTAACAAATGAATGAGTGATAGATATAGTGAATGAACAATATTCAAATTGATACCATATAAGAATTAAAATAGCTATTACATATAATGTTTTGTTGGTGTTGCCAACATGCTGCCCACCTTAGCAGCAAACAACTATGCTATTGTTAACAAAATAAAATACATGAACTTGTACAGTCTCTTTTTTTCTAATACCCTAGCTTACAGTATTGTTGTACATTTAAATACAGTTTAACTCTAGATCAACTAAATTAGTAATAGTAGAAACTTACATTAGTATTATAAAATCCAAAAAGTATAATCAAACACACCTTTTTATTTAGTAAAATAAACTACAAGTTTAATTCAATATAAGGGATAAGTTGAGTTGAAGCTTATGACCTTAGGTAAACAAACATTTCAAATAAAAACTTAATAAACTATAAAGCATAGTTTTGTCGGCGTTTACAATAATAGACTTAGCTACTTTACATTATGTTAAACAATATCTTACAATAATATGTAGTTAATCGTTACTATTTTAATTAACCAATATCTTACAATAATATGTACTTAATCGTTACTATTATAATTAAAAGGTAAAATACAGATACTTGACAAGGACCTAGTATAGATTTTCCCATTTGGAATTTGTAAATTTAACGCTCTAACTTTGCCATCTTTACCAGGAAAAACTTTTACAATTCTTGCCATTGGCCAAAACAATGGTGGCGCATTTGGGTCTTTTAAAATAACTAACATGCCTTCAGTTACATTAGGAAAATCATCACGCCATTTAGGTCTATTTTGCAAAGTATTTAAATAATATTTATGCCATACATTCCAAAATTGCTGAGTTAATTTATTACATAACTGCCAATGCTTAAGTCTATGCACAGGTGCATCAGCAACATTGGTCTCAGGATACGCAACCATAGAAGTTCCTATTAGAAAATGCCCTGGCGTGAGGTAACTAAAATCAGAGCTATCAGCAGACATAGGTAACAAAGGCCTAGAATTTAATACTGCCTCAATTTGAGCCAGCACAGTGTTTAATTGTTCATAAGTTAATAACGATTTTAATACAATACGTTTCAAATGAAATTTTATGCTTTTTACGGCCGCTTCCGCAAGCCCAGCAAACACTGGTGAATAACTAGGTGTAAAATGGAATGTTATGGCTTGTTGAGAAGCATATTCTTGTACCAATGTTTGATGACCGGCAGAAGCGTGCAGCTTATACAAATCAGCCAACTGGTTGCTTGCCCCTCTAAAACACCCGCCATTGTCGCAAAAGACTTCACTGGGCAACCCGCGACGCGAGATAAATCGTTTAAAACAGGCTAAAAACGAGTCAGTTGACAAATCTGAAGAAAGTTCAAGATGAACAGCTTTAGTAACAAAGCAGACTAGAACACAAACGTAACCTTTTGAAATTATGGCACGTCTTAATCGAGAATTTTTTACATCTACGGGGCCAGCGAAGTCTATTCCAACCCTTTCAAACGGTCGGGCGGCAGTGATACGCTGCTGAGGCAAGGAACCCATGAGCTGCTTTGCAGTGTTGGCCTTTAATCTGAAACACGTAATACATTTATGTGTTATCTTTTTTATTTCTCGTACACCATTTATAATCCAATATTTTTGATTTAAATGAGCCAGCATCAATTTAGGTGCGGCATGCAACAATCTTAAATGCTCATGACTAATTATAAGATCAGTTATAAATGAACCTTTCGGTAATATAATTGGATGTTTTTGTGCAAATGAAAAGTCTGTATTTTGAAGACGACCCCCCACTCTAATTAAACCCTGACTATCTAAGAAGGGATGTAACGGTTTTAAGGGACCTTTTACGTTTGCATTATTTTCTAAAGCATTTATTTCATCCTTAAAATAAATATATTGTTCATTTTTTAAAATTAACATCAGTGCTTCTTGTAATTCAGAACTATGAAGATAAGAATCTAAAGTCTTAGTATTGTTAGGTCTGAGATTGTGTATGAATCTTATTACATACGCCATTATTCTAATAATTTTATTAAAATTAGAAAATTTGCTTAAAAATTGGAAACAGTCATGATCAGTTTGAACAATCAAAGAAACCGCTGAATCAGTGACAACCTTCAGCTCAGGTAAGTCAACAGGCAGTGCTACATCTACACTACTTTCTTCAAATGAATAAGTAGGAGAGTGCAAAAATGAGGGCCCGTGCCACCACAGAGCGCATGAGGACAGTTCACGGGGATCTACTCCTTTACTAATTAAATCGGCAGGGTTGTCCTGCGAGCTAACATAATGCCAAGTCCAAGCTGATGTTTTTTCCTTAATAATTATTACTCTATTTGCAACATAAGGTAACAATCTAATTGTTTCTATTTTTAGCCAAGCTAAAACAACTTGAGAATCTGAATATAACACAACACGGTCAATTTTAATCTTTAACTTTAAAATATTATAGACTCTGTCAATTAATATAGCAAGCAAATGTGCAGCATTTAATTCCAATCTTGGTACAGATAACCTTTTACTTATAGGATTGACTCGCGACTTTGAACAGAGTAACGATACCGTAACCTTGCCTGATACATTGACTACACGTAGGTATACAATACACCCATAGCCAACGGTGCTGGAAGCATCAGCGAACCCAATCAACTGCACTGAGATAGCTGACTCGGGAACTGGAACATTTCTAGGTAATTCAATGACATGCATTTTAGCTAAACTTTCAATAAAATAAAGCCAATCCACTCTAATGCTTTCAGGTGCAATGTCATTCCAGCCTATACCCTCTGACCAAAGTCGTTGCATTAATGCCTTAGCTTTTATAACTATAGGACTAATAAAACCCATAGGATCATAGAAACGTGCTATGTAACTTAAAATATCCCTTTTCATAGGTTTATCAGTGTTAGGTAATGCAGGACAAGCAATTTTAAAGCAATCTTGTTTCATGTTAATTGTTAAGCCTAAAGCCTTCATGCTACATTCTTGTTTTTGTAATTCAAGCTCATCAAACTGCCTTTGAGAATTTGGAATATCATCTAGTATTGTGGGTGAGTTTGACGCCCATTTGTGAGTATTAAAATTCCCCAAGCTAAGCAATTCTTGTAACTGTTTCCTTGCATCTAGCATAGTATTTAGATTTGAGTCTGCATAAAGCACATCGTCAACATAACAGTTATTGAGCAATATATTAGCACCTAGTGGGTAATCCTTTCCAAACCTTATTGCAAGCTCCTTGAGGCAACGCGTGGCTAGGTAAGCTGAGCTTTTCAAACCATAGGTAACAGTCTTTAGACGTAAGCATTTTATTTCTTCCTGAGTGTTATTGCGGAAAAGAATATATTGTAGCAGTGTAAATTGAGGATTAAGCATCACACACCTATACATTTTCTGAATAACAGTTGAAAAGGTATAATCACCAAAGCGAAACAATAAAACTATATCAAAAAGCTCCTTTTGAACAGGAGGCCCATTCAACATTAAATCATTAAGTGAAATTTTATTTTTTGTCTGCATTGAGGCATCAAATACTGCCCTAACCTTTGTTGTTTTACTACTTTCATTTATGACAGCATGATGCGGTAAAAAATATACAGAATCCTTGTTTAAATTATAAGAACTAAGGTCCACATATTCAGCATGACCTAGTGTTATAAATTCATTAATAAACTTATTGTATTCAATTTGTAATAATGAATTTTTTTGTAATTTTTTTTCTAAGTTAAGAAATCTATGATATGCAGAATCAAATGAGTTACCAAGTGTATTATTTACATTCTCTATTGGCACCTTCAAAGGCATATCAACATAAAATGTTTTGTTTACAATTTGAACTGAATTTTGAAAAATACTCTCAGCGAGCTCATGTTCAGTTAAATTTTCATTGAATGTTTCCAATACTTGTTCAGCCTTCCAAAAGCGTGATAAAGTTTCATTAACATCAGACTTACATGTTAAGCAAAGCAAAGAGTTTACCTTAGACCTAGAGGCCTGCTGTGCAGGCAGCCCTCCCGCTACAACATGTCCAAACCTTGTGTTTATTAATTGAGGTTGTGTTATATTCCCACTTTCAAGCGGCAACAGGACCTGGAAAAACACATCCGCCCCAATTAACAGATCTATTTCAGATGGTGTGTGGTAATTTTCATCCGCCAGAACAGTATTGGCAGGGATTTTTATTTTAGAAATATCTATACTGCTATGGGGTAGTTTACACATTATTTTCTTAACCACCTGGCAATTTAACGAAGTTTTAAAATTGGATGTTAATGAACACAAGTTCACAGGCACAGAAAACATGGAAGTATGTTTTGAATTTGAGACTCCTATTATATCTAATCTATTTTGAACAGGAGCCAATTTCAGTTTCTCGACAACCCTACTTGTTATCATGGACACTTGGGACGCTGAATCGAGGATAGCCTTCACATGAACTTCGCAGTTATCCTTGCCTACAAGCTTGACCATAGCTGTGGGAAGTAAAATATCATTAAATGTGTTACCTGACATTAATGTAACAGGTGATGGTTCATAATGAACTAGTGAGTTGTGGGATTTCTTACACTCACTGCACTTGAAATGGAACCTACATTTCTTTTCATGTTGATTTAAACAGACCTGACATAACTTTTTATCTTGAACAAACTCAAATCGTTCTTTGGCAGGTAAGCATTTGAAAGTTTTACAATTAAATAGCTTGTGGTCACTAGCATTGCAATAGAAACAAGTTTTGTTACCTGATGAGCTTGATGTTATGTTGACTACTGCCTTCTTGGGCGGGGCCACAGGTTCAGAATTCTCTAGAGCCAATGCCCTTCTCTCGAGAAAATCCAATATCTGTTGGACTGTGGGATATTTCACCCCATCTCGCTCCAACTGGTAGGCCCGCGAAGTGTAGGTATCCAATTTGCGTAACAAAATACATAACACAATCTCATCCCATTCCTCGACTTTAGATCCTAAATTTTTTAATGATGTAAGTATTTGTTTTATCTGGGATACAAACTCTCTAATATTTTGAGAGGAAGACTTTATTAAAGCTTTAATATCTAAGAGAGAAGAAATAAGTTCATTAACAATAATAAACCTATTGTTATATCTTTCATCTAATAATCTGAGGGCTTCTGGATAACTTTCGCTGGTAAGTGGCAGGTTTTTTATCAAATCGTAAGGCTCATTTTTAAGAAATGACCTTAAATAATAAAGTTTAGAAACATTATCTAACGTAGTATCTTTACTTATTACAGAATTGAAAAGATTTATGAATGGAGTGTATTCACTGTACTTACCAGTAAATTGACCAATATGTATTGCAGGTAAACGTATCTTAGGGTTGTTATTGTTATGCACATTATGTTCCTGCCCAACTTGATGCCCGACCTGGCTTTGTTTTTTATCAATTTCAATATTTAAATTAGAGATGATGCCATAATATTTATCTTCAATTTCACTGTAATTTTCTGCATCACTAGGATCCAGTGACAAGATCAATTTATTGATCTCATCATACTCAGTAAAAGTTTTAACCAACCGATCCCTCTTTGCGACTAAGCTTTCGTATGAGTCAGTTACAAACTTTGTAGGGACAGCCTCGTAATAGTGCCCTTCACATATCCCCTTGAAGAGACGAGCTTCTTTAGCTCAGCCATAATGCAATTCTATTATAAAACTCTTTAACTTTAACTATTCGAACTTAATGCAATACTAGCTAACACTAAATTAATAAAGTCACTATGGTAAAACTTTCTTGTAAGTTCAACTTGCAACATAAAAATGTTGTAAAATTTACTGCGCAAGATGGCGAACGACGCCACAGTTTCGCTTGCGCAATACGGAAGTGAACGAATGAAGTAACCCGTTGAAACGCCGCTGATTGGTTGACAGGCGACACGCGCGACTTGTATGAAGATCGAATCGCTGCACGCCGCGAAGGCCTCTGATTCGCTGCTTGGCTTATGACGCGTTGACGGAGACCACAGACAGGAAATAGTCAAATCAGGACTTCTAACCGCTTTTATTTTCCAATATCGTATCTTCTGATAATACTGCAAATGGATGTTTCTCCTTCGTTGCAGGTTTTAAATTGCTCTTCGAACCTCGCGGATGTCGCAGAAGGCTGCTTCTCGCTCTTTGTAGTTGTAGAAAAACACGTTGCGTTGCCGACACACTCGTAGCCACGCCACCACTATCCGGCTCGATTGACCAAAATGTAGGATTTGTGGACTGTATGAAGAATTTCTTGGTGGTAGATAGTGGGCGGAGGCTTGCTGGCAATTGAAAAGTCCTTTTACTTTTACACACTATTTATTTTTAAGCACAACAGAAACACGTCTGCCTTGACGGCAATCCAAAATTCGAGAGAGAGAGAGAATTGTAACAAATGAATGAGTGATAGATATAGTGAATGAACAATATTCAAATTGATACCATATAAGAATTAAAATAGCTATTACATATAATGTTTTGTTGGTGTTGCCAACAGTTTCTGTTTGTTTGTCTCTAAGAGTAATGCTTGTTTAGTTTAGTAACTGTAAATAAACTCACAGAATTTTAGAAACGACGGAAGACGTGTTAAAATATGGAAGAAGGATTCGCGGTGGTGAGCAGAGGTCGAGATGGCTTAGTGGTCAGAGCGCCTGGAGTATTTATCCGGGAGGCGCAGGTTCGAATCCTGTTCGCGACCGTATTCTTTTTCCATTTAATATAATAACTTTAGAGGTCGCTAAGCATGCGTTAATGCTTTTCAAAGATTTATCTAGTCGTAGATATGATCTCGAACGAAGGGCTCCGATCGAGTTCGAAACTAGTCGGGCACCCCCGAAAAATGGACCTGACTAATATCCGGTGAAAAATGTTATATGTCAGTGTCATGTTGTTATAGAAAATTTACATAAACATAACCATTTACAAGAATACAGTCTCAAAAAAGTTGGCAGCCTTTTATTGGATAAAAGCATCTTATAAAATAAAGTTAGATACGCACAAACCTATACAAAAAGCCTACCGAACGAATTTAATGTTATCACGATCCCCGTAAATATTACATTGCAAACTGCACCATTCTACCCACCTAGATAAACTTTAAAAGGTCAAACGTGCTCTCATCATGTCAGCTCAGATACTTATTTAGAGCGCGGCAACGCCCGCTTTCAACTGCATTTTGCATTTCCCACTTACATGGAATTCATATTGCATTTCGCCGAAGTTCAACACATATGCAGGAAATCTATTAATTTCCAAAGTTTTCAAGCGAAATTCCTGTCATGGAGTATTTAGGTTGATTACGGCGTGCGAAACCTTTGTTGTCGTTTTCTTCGTCAAGATGCTTGTTATTTGATTATGTTTTGAAATTGTGTTGTATTATTATGTTTGCTACATTTACACTACGCAGGTGATAAGTCTTCTTAGCATGTCGATCGACGGTATTAAAATGAGTCAATCCAGTGGGCTTACTCTTGAAAATAATTCCGCTCGATTGACATTGGAAATATGTCAGTTCGTACTTTTAAATGCCAAAATGTCTAAAAAATTATTAAATATTCGGGATATTATGAAGACAACATGCTTTAAAATTGAGGCAACTGTACATATAATGTAGGTACATTTGTTTTAAAATTACGCGTTGTGTTAAAGCGTCAATTTAATATTGGAATTTGAATAAAATTGGTATTAGTTTCAAGAATAACGCCACAGAACTGAACCACGAGACTCACATTGTGAACTACTTTTTAATGTCAAGTAAAAGTATATTTCCTTCAAGGGATACCGATTTTTTTCTACTGTGATGAATATATCACATAATAATGCGATCATTGATTTATTTTTTACCTTCTCCTATCAATTTGTATTGTTGGTAAACTGTGCCGGAAACTTTTTGTGATTCTTTATAAACGTTACGCTGTAGGTGGTCGATTATAGGTGTGTGGAAATTATTTTAGCAAATGTCCGAGTAGAGTTTATGGCTTATAGGCGAAAGGCCAAGTCGTTGTTATCGATAGCCTCATGCTGATCAGTGATCACCAGGATTTACCGGACCTAAATTCCCCAAATGATGAGGTAAATAGTGAGCTAGCATATGTTTATCTGTTTTCAAAATAGAAAATCTTTTTAATTTTAATGAATCTTTTCTTATTCAAGTTAAGTCTTTCAATCAGCAAGGAAACTTGCAAAATTATCTAAGTTTAATAGAAAGATAGTGTCAACCCTGAACTTTATTTTCTAACTTGATTCATAGAGATGGAACTTGGGAATTTTCTTTCAAAGCTTGTAGAGCCATCTATTATAGAAAATTGCGTCAGTTTGAGACTTTCATCCAATCGCTATGTCACGTACGAGTGACGACATAACTTAAATGTCAGACATCTAAGCGGTCCAATAAGGTTTGGAGTTGGCTCCTTTTCGCGAAAGTTAAGGTGACTTTGTAGGGAAGACGTCTATGCGATACTTTTGTAAATAAACAGTTGTTAGTTCTCAGACGCTGGTTTATCTTTTTAATCTGGTGGTGCGTCACAGGCGCGACAGCAGGGCGCCATCGCTGCGCAGGACAAGTTGTATGAGTGGGCTGCATGTGCGCCACTTTATTATAATTAGTTGCGACCTATTTATGACCTTGGTTTACGCGTGTATTGTAATTATTAGGGTTTATTGAATGTTATTATTAGGAGATTTTATGAGACGTTACGTCATGTTATAGATTAAACTCGATCATCTTAAAAGCTTGCTGCGAAACTAGTTGTTACAAAGCCATTTCAAAGGCCAAGAAAATATTTTCTTTAGCTCAGCCATAATGCAATTCTATTATAAAACTCTTTAACTTTAACTATTCGAACTTAATGCAATACTAGCTAACACTAAATTAATAAAGTCACTATGGTAAAACTTTCTTGTAAGTTCAACTTGCAACATAAAAATGTTGTAAAATTTACTGCGCAAGATGGCGAACGACGCCACAGTTTCGCTTGCGCAATACGGAAGTGAACGAATGAAGTAACCCGTTGAAACGCCGCTGATTGGTTGACAGGCGACACGCGCGACTTGTATGAAGATCGAATCGCTGCACGCCGCGAAGGCCTCTGATTCGCTGCTTGGCTTATGACGCGTTGACGGAGACCACAGACAGGAAATAGTCAAATCAGGACTTCTAACCGCTTTTATTTTCCAATATCGTATCTTCTGATAATACTGCAAATGGATGTTTCTCCTTCGTTGCAGGTTTTAAATTGCTCTTCGAACCTCGCGGATGTCGCAGAAGGCTGCTTCTCGCTCTTTGTAGTTGTAGAAAAACACGTTGCGTTGCCGACACACTCGTAGCCACGCCACCACTATCCGGCTCGATTGACCAAAATGTAGGATTTGTGGACTGTATGAAGAATTTCTTGGTGGTAGATAGTGGGCGGAGGCTTGCTGGCAATTGAAAAGTCCTTTTACTTTTACACACTATTTATTTTTAAGCACAACAGAAACACGTCTGCCTTGACGGCAATCCAAAATTCGAGAGAGAGAGAGAATTGTAACAAATGAATGAGTGATAGATATAGTGAATGAACAATATTCAAATTGATACCATATAAGAATTAAAATAGCTATTACATATAATGTTTTGTTGGTGTTGCCAACAGTTTCTGTTTGTTTGTCTCTAAGAGTAATGCTTGTTTAGTTTAGTAACTGTAAATAAACTCACAGAATTTTAGAAACGACGGAAGACGTGTTAAAATATGGAAGAAGGATTCGCGGTGGTGAGCAGAGGTCGAGATGGCTTAGTGGTCAGAGCGCCTGGAGTATTTATCCGGGAGGCGCAGGTTCGAATCCTGTTCGCGACCGTATTCTTTTTCCATTTAATATAATAACTTTAGAGGTCGCTAAGCATGCGTTAATGCTTTTCAAAGATTTATCTAGTCGTAGATATGATCTCGAACGAAGGGCTCCGATCGAGTTCGAAACTAGTCGGGCACCCCCGAAAAATGGACCTGACTAATATCCGGTGAAAAATGTTATATGTCAGTGTCATGTTGTTATAGAAAATTTACATAAACATAACCATTTACAAGAATACAGTCTCAAAAAAGTTGGCAGCCTTTTATTGGATAAAAGCATCTTATAAAATAAAGTTAGATACGCACAAACCTATACAAAAAGCCTACCGGAAAATAAATAAAAAAGGGCAGATACGCTACGGATATTACAATTAGTTACTATGTTAGATTTTCAAAGTGAATTTCCTCCGCAGACAATTCGATTTATTGAAACAGGAAGTTCTGCTGTTGGTTCTAGCAACGAGTGGCTTGTTACATCACAAAATGTTGCACGTTGCTTATTAGCTTACGTTACTTTTCTTCCTGGTCATGGGCCTTATGACTTCTTAGATGATTCAAGCAGCGTCTGAGAAGTTTGAACACTTGCGTTCTAACTTCCTAAGCGTATTGTTTTTGTTACAGTATCGTTTCTTTGTAGTGCGCAGCTCGTCTGATTATTGAACGCACAAACCCTGCCAACTTGCAAGCCGTAATTCTATATTGTGTTAAACTCAAAATGACTTAAAATTCAGTTTAATTTCATTGATTCCTAGATTGTTAATGGAATCTTTATGTATGGTATGTGTACCTATTGACTGTTCATGTGTTCACGTGAGTTATTTTTTGTGGCAAGAAAAGATACTGCGAGTGTTTTTAGAACCCGCGACCTTTTGGTTATGTACCTACACTAGTAATGCGTTTGATGTATCACATAGGACCATAACGTTTAAAGACGGAATCAACGAATTTAATGTTATCACGATCCCCGTAAATATTACATTGCAAACTGCACCATTCTACCCACCTAGATAAACTTTAAAAGGTCAAACGTGCTCTCATCATGTCAGCTCAGATACTTATTTAGAGCGCGGCAACGCCCGCTTTCAACTGCATTTTGCATTTCCCACTTACATGGAATTCATATTGCATTTCGCCGAAGTTCAACACATATGCAGGAAATCTATTAATTTCCAAAGTTTTCAAGCGAAATTCCTGTCATGGAGTATTTAGGTTGATTACGGCGTGCGAAACCTTTGTTGTCGTTTTCTTCGTCAAGATGCTTGTTATTTGATTATGTTTTGAAATTGTGTTGTATTATTATGTTTGCTACATTTACACTACGCAGGTGATAAGTCTTCTTAGCATGTCGATCGACGGTATTAAAATGAGTCAATCCAGTGGGCTTACTCTTGAAAATAATTCCGCTCGATTGACATTGGAAATATGTCAGTTCGTACTTTTAAATGCCAAAATGTCTAAAAAATTATTAAATATTCGGGATATTATGAAGACAACATGCTTTAAAATTGAGGCAACTGTACATATAATGTAGGTACATTTGTTTTAAAATTACGCGTTGTGTTAAAGCGTCAATTTAATATTGGAATTTGAATAAAATTGGTATTAGTTTCAAGAATAACGCCACAGAACTGAACCACGAGACTCACATTGTGAACTACTTTTTAATGTCAAGTAAAAGTATATTTCCTTCAAGGGATACCGATTTTTTTCTACTGTGATGAATATATCACATAATAATGCGATCATTGATTTATTTTTTACCTTCTCCTATCAATTTGTATTGTTGGTAAACTGTGCCGGAAACTTTTTGTGATTCTTTATAAACGTTACGCTGTAGGTGGTCGATTATAGGTGTGTGGAAATTATTTTAGCAAATGTCCGAGTAGAGTTTATGGCTTATAGGCGAAAGGCCAAGTCGTTGTTATCGATAGCCTCATGCTGATCAGTGATCACCAGGATTTACCGGACCTAAATTCCCCAAATGATGAGGTAAATAGTGAGCTAGCATATGTTTATCTGTTTTCAAAATAGAAAATCTTTTTAATTTTAATGAATCTTTTCTTATTCAAGTTAAGTCTTTCAATCAGCAAGGAAACTTGCAAAATTATCTAAGTTTAATAGAAAGATAGTGTCAACCCTGAACTTTATTTTCTAACTTGATTCATAGAGATGGAACTTGGGAATTTTCTTTCAAAGCTTGTAGAGCCATCTATTATAGAAAATTGCGTCAGTTTGAGACTTTCATCCAATCGCTATGTCACGTACGAGTGACGACATAACTTAAATGTCAGACATCTAAGCGGTCCAATAAGGTTTGGAGTTGGCTCCTTTTCGCGAAAGTTAAGGTGACTTTGTAGGGAAGACGTCTATGCGATACTTTTGTAAATAAACAGTTGTTAGTTCTCAGACGCTGGTTTATCTTTTTAATCTGGTGGTGCGTCACAGGCGCGACAGCAGGGCGCCATCGCTGCGCAGGACAAGTTGTATGAGTGGGCTGCATGTGCGCCACTTTATTATAATTAGTTGCGACCTATTTATGACCTTGGTTTACGCGTGTATTGTAATTATTAGGGTTTATTGAATGTTATTATTAGGAGATTTTATGAGACGTTACGTCATGTTATAGATTAAACTCGATCATCTTAAAAGCTTGCTGCGAAACTAGTTGTTACAAAGCCATTTCAAAGGCCAAGAAAATATTTTCTGGCAATGAGAACAAAATAAAGTTAATTTACTTTGATTAATCTACCAATTACAGACGGACAGAGTAAATTTTGCCCGCAAAACGTGCCTAGCTTTGCGTTTATTATAGGCTTTATGTACACTAATTAAGGGTACCCTAATTATAATAAATTGTTAGTAATATTGGTGATTTTCTAGACGTGAACAATAAATTTAAGTTATTTTTACAAAGTATAACATCACGCTCACCCCAAAGAGTAGGCAGTAGTAAACTGTTTTAACCAAACATCCCATCAATGTAGCGGGAAATTTCTGGCTACTGAGAATATCCTAAGAGAAAATTTCAAAAAATATCCGTCCCAGGGCCTCATGTTCTGCTGCCGCGTCTGTGGCCACTAGACCAAAGCGGCAGAAAGAGTTGTACCTATATGGTTTTTCAAGTGTAACATTTTTCATAATATCAGACTTAAAAGCACTTCTCATTACCGATAAGGCAAAGTAGTCGTTATTTAAATTATCTGTATCTACTGGATCTATATTAAACTAATGACGTAACTTTAAGTTATCCACAGTAGGTGCCCTGGTGGACTCCTTATTAATTGCGTGAAGAAATAGTTCATGGTCAGGTCAAGCGAGATTTTCTATTGAATTTATCGCATCCTCGGCACAGCTGTTTACATTTACTCAATTTTGATTCCCTTAAGAATATTGATTCTGCGAGTTAGTGTTTACACGTCGGAGTTTCTTTACGTTATTGGAAATTATTACACAACTTTATAATACGTTAACGCAATTTCAAATACAGAAATTTAAAAGCGTAAACTCGGAAAACACTTCCCGAATGGAGAAGTTTCTTTATCTCGCATAAAGTCGTAACCAAATACTTCCAACTTTTCTTTCCTAGTTCATAGTGGTGAGCAACGTCGCCAGTGCTCTTTGTGGAAGGTGTGTTGGTAGTAGGGGTTCAGATCGGCGGCGCAGCGATTCCTCTAACAGGGTGCCGCTGCAGCCACTCGCGTGTTGCCACACATACGGTACCCCTAGATTTGCAAGCGTTCATACGCGATGGTAAGTGGTAACTGCTTATCATAAATGCAGGTCAATTGCAGTGTCCTGATAAGTCCTTTTGACCTCAAAAGAAGGCAAAGCTCTTACAGTGCCCGCTTCCTAGCAAAGCTTTTTCCTGAGGTGTTTAAGGAGGCTACTATCGGCAGTCTGTAAGGACTTTCTTTGTAATAAAAGTAAAGCCGGTTCGGTCTTTGAATTTTCGCCTAAGTACAAATGTAAATTACAGTTTTATAAGCCTTGATCTTCCTGCCCTAGAATAAAAGAGTCCTTTTTGTAATATAAAGTGTTTATCAAGTTTTATCGCTAGGTACCTAGTAAGTGCTACAAGACGTAAGGGGTGACACAATAGTTAGATCAATCTTAGTCGAGAAAACTCGGTTAATTGGTTGCTCCTTACCACGTCCTCGACTTACGTAGTAAGCTTAAAAGCTTGTATTTCTAACAGCGTTTAGTAATTTGTGCTTACAGTATTATAGGTAGCACAACGAGACTTAAGACTGTAATAAACTTGATTAAGGGCAATCATCTCATCTGCCTAGCCTTTTCCCAATTACATTGGGGTCGGCTTCCAGTCAAACCGGATGCAGCTTAATATCAGTATTTCACATGGAGCGACTGCCTATCTGACCTCGACAACCCAGTTGCTGGGTAACACGATATCTCGTGGTATGACTGGTCGTCAGACTTTCAGGACTCTGATTACCCGTAACGGCTGTCATAGATCTTAATTTGACAAACCGGGACCGACGGCTTAACGTGCTCTCCGAGGCACGGAGGGGTCTCGGTATGAAATGATGGTCACCCATCCACAGACCGACCGCGGCAAGCGCAGCTTAACCTCGATCGATCGATCTGTGCGGCTGTTACTTAGCCACGAGCCCCTCTTGACCCCACTTGATTAAGGGCAATATTGATCCCTATTAGCTTAATATATGTTATTTACGTTAAAATGGACTATTTTTCATTTAATTAAAATTACGGTGTGAATTATATGAGTATTTTTCTTATGTTTATAATAAAATTGTTTTTATTTTATTTTATGTGTATTGGTAGGTGACACACTACAATTGATTGATTATAAATTTTAATATTTATTTTTTAAAGTCTTCAGAACCTTCACATGCCCGTTAGTATATGTTTACCTAGCTTTACCTATTACCATTTTCAAATTACCTTGTTAAAGTAGAAACTACGTGGATATGTCAATAAGCGAATTTGTCATTTTATGAAGTTGACATTGTGAGAGATCTTGAGAAATTTAGATTATGCTCATTTTACATTGTGAGAAGTGAAGATTTTGCGTCTGGATTATATTTTGGGAAGTTGACAATGAGCTGATACACTTTGACGGCGAAGAGATTTTTTTCTTTAATTCTGCGAATCAACCACAGCTGCGGGTTTAATGAAAAAAATAAAATTGAGCATAATTTCAAACAACGAGTAATGGATGAATCAAAGTTATTACTTGAAAATATGAAACAGTTTTATAATAAAACAACTTTTAACCGGAATAATCGCGTGTATTAAGTTTTGCAATAATATACGCGATTAATCCGGTTAAAAGTTGTTTTATTATAATGTGTAGTGATCGCGCAAACCTAAGATATTACTATGAAACAGTTTATTTAAATTAAACATTTTCCTTTAGTTTGCCGTATGTCATTACTTCCCAGAATTTAATCCTTATTAGCAACAATATCAGATGGTATAATAATACAGCATGTAGGTAATTGGTTTTTTCCAAAAAATTTTCTTTCGATTCTTGGCTAGATAAATTGTTATTTTCAAAATCGGGGCAGAGATTCCTTTGAGTATTTTTCACTGTTCCTTACAGTTCCGGATTTACTACTATCTGTTTTATTATTTGCCTTGATAGAGGCCAATTGTTAACACATTAATGTGTGAAATTGCAACTAATTATTATTACAATTAAAGAAATATAGCTCTGTATCAGATAGACAGGCAGACAGTGAAGACTTATGTCGTTATAGGATCCCGTTGGAGCTCTAAAAAAACTGCATTGACGGAAACTTTTCTCTGAATAGAGTTGCGTGTTTAAAACTCCGGGGGTTGGAGAATCAATTGCTTGTGTTGATTGGCGGTCGTCTGCGACACTTTGGCGCCGGCGTATTGTCTAAAATACTAGTTCAACCAAATGTCTGGTACATTTATACTTGAGCCAGTTTTATTTATTTGGGACGGATGTCCTGTAGTGGTTGGAAAAGAGGAACGGAGAAAGAATATCTGAATATCAAATACTGTTACAGTCAATAAGACGACGAAAAGGGCATGTTTCTTAAACATTGGGAAATGGAACTTATTGGATAGGGATGTCCCCCATAAGTCACATGTGATACATGGCGATTGATATATGTTGTGTCTACTTCGTGAACGGAGAAGTTGCTGAGTTCTTAAACCATTCTCCGATACTTGACGACTTTAGTATCTAAGCGACTATTAGTGTTGCCAGGTCAATCAAGAAAAGCCGGACTCGGTAACCATAAGAGCCGAACATTTGTCAGGAAGAAATAAAATAAAAATGAATATAGATAAATCTTTCAAACGCAGTAACGCATGCGGAGCGAACACTTAAAGTTATAAATAGTAGGGGAAAGAAAAATTTATAAGTTTAGTTTTTTTCGCATGCGTTAATGCGTTTGAAAGATTTATCTGTATTTGTTAAGGAATTGCATCATTACAACATTGTATTAACTGCAAGTGAGCGGAGGTCGAGATGGCTTAGTGGTCAGAGCGCCTGGAGTATTAATTCCGGCGGCGCAGGTAAGGACATATTTGTCACTTTGCCGTAAATTGGATAGTACGGCTAAACCTAGACGTCAGGTTTGTACACACGTAAGAACGTGTAAACTTGTATACGGAGCTTTGTGTACGTAGGGCCTTATATGTACATTGGATGATTAGTACTAAATAAATAAAATCTTCCAGATTTGAAATACCCGGGACAATGGGACCTGCTCTACCCATAATAGTACCAGCATTATCCTACCTAAGTCAATTAGTAGTAAGGGAACGGCAATCATTTAATAAATGCTTTCAGTAAAAACTTGATAACAGTACAACGCTGCCGTCGAGACCTGAATGGCAAACAATTACATTTGTGTTTTTGTTATATAAAACGAAGCATTTCATATGAACTTGTAGTCCCATTTTACTATGAATTTATGAAGCTATAAATGTCCTAACTTATGGGATCCATATTAAGTATTTCGTGCTCAGTTGCGTCCAAGGTGACTTCAATACAGAAGATGCTTTGCAAAATATTTTCGGCTACTAACTTTATGTAATAGAGATAATATGGTCCAATTTTAGTCGTCTGCCACCAATTTGTATCGTTTGTTTACAACGGTACCGACGTGGCGACGGCTCAGATCAAAATTATCCTACCAGTCAAACATATGCAGACCGACCCCGCCAAGCGTTAGGATCAGCAGATGTACCGGAGGGGCGGTCTATCGAATACTAGAAACGAGCCACTGACATCCTGTATGTCCGGTACCTTTAGGTTCGGTTTCGACGTCGGTTGAAGCCCTATATTTCTTCAGGAACTATGGAAACTATAACACTATCGAGGTCACCGGGAGAATCATTCCATGAAAATAAAACACCGACTTGCACTGTCACTATGAAAGCTTGAGGTTTCTGCTTACTCCATTGGAGGTTGGAGGCTTGAAAATATGTGGTAGATTTTTAGGTTAAGGTTTGAGTTTATTCAGTATTTGGTTAAGCAATGATTTTTATCAGAATACTTTCTCCTTTTTGTTTCATTAGATTTCTTCGAGTGGTTTTCTCCGTCTGGAATTCATAACTTATATACCGACTGAAATATTTCATGAGAGTGTTCAAATTTAAAAAGTCATCAGTATTCTGAACAAGTTCGACCTATTTTTGAAACCAAAAGCCACCGTAGTTGGAAACGAACAGCAAATACCAAAGTTCTAGAAGTTTCTTAAGGTTCGTTATCATTTCGGAACTTTTTGACTGGTCTTTACATTTTACCTAAAGACATTCTAAGGTCTCAGAAATAAATAAGCGTAACATAGGCATGTAAAGATGTGCGACATGTATTTTATTGTACAGATACGAGCTCAGAAAATGTTGAAAGAATTTGGCCATATTTTTTTGTCTCTAAATGGGGAATTTATATTAACTCCAACGGATTTTCTACTACTGTAACTAAAGAAGGTGTTTTTTTGGATAATCTAAAAAGTTGTTTGACTGAAGTCTTATGTATTTTTTTTGTTGTGAATGAAATATTCGATGTCGTTAGAAAGGGTCTTAAGCTATCATCTGAAATTGTTTCTAACAACGGTGTTGAAACTGCCTCGTTGGTGTAGTGGTCCCAAGCGCGAATGCTGAGCATGAGGTCTCGGGTTCGATTCACGGGTCGGTAAAAGTGTTATTGAGTTTTCCTATTAGCAAATTCTCAGTAGCAGCCCGGAGTTTGGAATTGTGCCCGGTAGATGGCAACAGACTCACCACTTATTACATGGGACTAAATAACAGCATTGGTGAAATGTGGGTGTATAATAAAACAACTTTTAACCGGATTAATCGCGTGTATTATTGGTTTGTTTTTCCTGACGTTTCGAACACTTGGCAGCGTTCGTGGTCGCAGGAGGACTGACCACGAACGCGCGATTAATCCGGTTGAAAGTTGTTTTATTACAATGATTTATGTGAAGTGATCACGAAAACCTAAGATATTACAACATAAATCAATAAGTCGAGAAATGATCTCAAAATTGTAAAAATGTTTTCCTCTTTTAACTGCGAGGGGGACCCGGATCGCGTTAAAATAATTGTCGCATCATTCTCTGCTCTTTACGGTTTGTTTTCATAGGGATGACGCTTGCGGAAGATTTTTACTTATATATTTTTTGGTATAATTTTTGATGGGTTGCTGTATTTACATTTGGCAATTTTGCTATTAAAATTTTGACTGTTTATGGATTTATGGATTTGGTCCGATTGATTTGATGGACGTCTGTTTTTGCCGCTGGAAACCGCGAAAATACACACCTTTGTTAGCTGATATGTGTATATTAAATAGTTAGACTCAGAAGCTATACTAGATACTTGTACAAAATGCACGATAACGTACAGGATATTTAGTAAGAAATAGTGAAAGACAACAAAGGAATCGGTTCAGTTCGATATTTGCTTCATGATGGCATATCTGAGATATTTCCTTTGTCTGCGCTGTTTCCTAGTAGTACTTAGTATTATAGCGATAGTGCAAGGAAACCTAATTTTAGATAAGAATCATATAAGAATGGATGTAAATAAAACCTTTTTCAAGAGTGTACAGTTAAAATTTCTAAAGTATTAGATGAAATTTTATATTTTTTCTGCTATTCGTTATGTATGTTTTTTGTAGTAACAACATTAAATCCTAATTTAAGCTGTTGCGTCAGTCATTAGCAGACACAATAGATTTTTATTGTTACAACGTACAGATCTGTACGTTACTGAGCCGAAAGGTTAAGTACTATAAATTAAAATTACAACCTCATTTAAGGACACTGTAATTGTTATTGTAATTTTCTATTCTAATATGTTCCGAGTTACTCCTTCAATAATATTGCAGAATGTTATAAGGTAAAGCAATAAGAAATGCAACAGCGAAGAGTGCTTCGAGACCTCTTGCGTTATTTATTGCATTGCTGAGGGAATAACGGAACCTTTCATAATGTTTTCACGTAACAATATTGCTCTATGGTTATTTGATGTTGGTTTCACAACATCAAGACTTGTCGTTTCGATATTAATTTCGAGTATGATTGGTTATTTGTCAAACTTGATGCAATTTTTAGCAATTGTATAGTATTTTGCTTTGAAACTTTGAATTTTATTTTATTAATTCGACTAAGTGTAATGTTTAGTCATAGTCTTTCACAAAAGTAACAATGGATTTAGGGGAGGGTTAGAAATTGATTTACGCAATCTTTTATTAGGATTAAAATAAATGGATCCTTAGTAATTTGTGTGGAACAATATTTCACAAGACTTGTTCCAAAAGTTTAATTAGATTTCGTTGTGATTGGTTATTCAACTTTATGGAATTTCGCAATTGGCTTGTAGGCGGTTCTACACAGTTCATCGAAACTTGGAGTCTATTTTGTGTTGTTATGGTGCCGTGATATTTCGACAATAATTCTACTTATTCTTCAAAGTACTTTTCAAATGAGGGAAGAATTTTTAAGCTTAGGTATAAAAGCCTTACGGCCTCGATGTTATTTTTCTTTATAACAAACAAACTTCATTTTTCTATGACTGTTAACTTCATATGAGATATTCCTTTAAAGGGAAGATATGTATTCATATGAAGAATTCAAGAATATAGCAAAATGCAAAGTATTACTCTTTTCAGAGAGAATCTTATGTTTTCGTCGTTTTGTATTTCACCAAATACGATATTTATATTTTCCAAGCTTTTAGTTGATACCTTGCATTAAATTCTGATTATCTACGTACGAACTAGTGTGATTTAGAGGTTCTGGTATGCAGATGTCTCATTGGTTGTGTACCATATTTCTGGGATCTGGTATGATAGATGTTTTAATATTATTTTTCAAAGAAACATTGAAAAAATAATAGACAAGAACGGGGCTTGAACCCGCGACCTTTGACGTTCCGTGTCATCACTCTACCAACTGAGCTACCTTGTCGTGTTCAAACCTATTGAATTTTCAATCCTCTTTGTATACGTCTTAAGGAGACGCCTGGTGATATTTATCTAGTAATCATTTACAGATTTACTAAACTCAGCGTTACCACTTTGCAGTTGTAAATCGCCGAACAACATCCCAATCCTTTATAAATCATATATAATTATATTTTTTTAATACATGTTGAGGCCATGTAATGCCTATATTAATTCTATTTTTCAAAGAAACATTGAAAAAATAATAGACAAGAACGGGGCTTGAACCCGCGACCTTTGACGTTCCGTGTCATCACTCTACCAACTGAGCTACCTTGTCGTGTTCAAACCTATTGAATTTTCAATCCTCTTTGTATACGTCTTAAGGAGACGCCTGGTGATATTTATCTAGTAATCATTTACAGATTTACTAAACTCAGCGTTACCACTTTGCAGTTGTAAATCGCCGAACAACATCCCAATCCTTTATAAATCATATATACATTTACAGATTTACTAAATGATTACTAGATAAATATCACCAGGCGTCTCCTTAAGACGTATACAAAGAGGATTGAAAATTCAATAGGTTTGAACACGACAAGGTAGCTCAGTTGGTAGAGTGATGACACGGAACGTCAAAGGTCGCGGGTTCAAGCCCCGTTCTTGTCTATTATTTTTTCAATGTTTCTTTGAAAAATAGAATTAATATAGGCATTACATGGCCTCAACATGTATTAAAAAAATATAATTATATATGATTTATAAAGGATTGGGATGTTGTTCGGCGATTTACAACTGCAAAGTGGTAACGTTGAGTTTAGTAAATCTGTAAATGATTACTAGATAAATATCACCAGGCGTCTCCTTAAGACGTATACAAAGAGGATTGAAAATTCAATAGGTTTGAACACGACAAGGTAGCTCAGTTGGTAGAGTGATGACACGGAACGTCAAAGGTCGCGGGTTCAAGCCCCGTTCTTGTCTATTATTTTTTCAATGTTTCTTTGAAAAATAGAATTAATATAGGCATTACATGGCCTCAACATGTATTAAAAAAAATATAATTATATATGATTTATAAAGGATTGGGATGTTGTTCGGCGATTTACAACTGCAAAGTGGTAACGCTGAGTTTAGTAAATCTGTAAATGATTACTAGATAAATATCACCAGGCGTCTCCTTAAGACGTATACAAAGAGGATTGAAAATTCAATAGGTTTGAACACGACAAGGTAGCTCAGTTGGTAGAGTGATGACACGGAACGTCAAAGGTCGCGGGTTCAAGCCCCGTTCTTGTCTATTATTTTTTCAATGTTTCTTTGAAAAATAGAATTAATATAGGCATTACATGGCCTCAACATGTATTAAAAAAATATAATTATATGTTTTAATATCTTATATTAGATGTTTTAATATCTTATATTGAAGCGAACTACCTATACTTCATTGCCAAATTTGCATGTGACGCATAAATACAACCCAACGAGATAAAATAACGCTCTTCACAGAAAAATACCGTCTGAAATTTGAAGTAATTCAGGATGCGTGCGGAGAATACGTGTGGGATGCGAGCGTTTCGCTCGATTTATGGACGTTATCCGCGAATTTGTGCCCTTTCTGACCTCTAGCTTGTTTATACCGACCTCCTCCGGGAACCTAATAGGAAAATGTATACAAATGTAAGAGTTAACAAAGAGGTTAGGAGAAATGTGTTAATATTTAGTGGTGTTGGATTAGTTTCATTTGTGTAGGTGCCATTTTCCTTAGTTTAAGTCGCGTTCGTATTGTGTGTGGTAAAGTATTAGTTTTACTTAAGTTTCTAAGTTGTACTGCATGTTCGCATAATCTTTTATGTGAATAATTTAGATAAACATGTATAATTTCCAAGAATTCCAAGGTTTATACGTGATTGCACGCTTAAAATACTTTGCATTTGTGCAGTTGTGGGACAGTTAATTGTCATTACATTATGTATATAATTATTAGTAGTTTCTCTTTAGATAAATCTAGAGATAGAGATTTTGTACTCTTTTTAAACGTGGAGAAATGAGGCAATGAAAAAAAAAAATGTTATGTTATGTTTATGTAAATTACTTAAATTTTTTTCTCTCATGAGTTTCTCTCTATGGATAAAGGGTTCGTTAACTTTTTCGCCGAAATCACTAAAAAATTCAAACGTATTTCAAATTCACGTTTCGTTTCAGACTTTAAAATGAGCTGCGTTTCGCTTTTTCGAGGAGCCAGCTATAATTCTTTATCCAAAATATCCAATTTCCAAAAAGAACCAAAAAGTAAAACTCATATGCCATCAATCATTGTTGTAGAAATGCAGTCTTATATGTACGTGCTACATACCTAATATAAATCACCTATTTATAATTCGTTCACAATAACGATGGTATACGTTAATATATGTAGGTGTAATGAAAAGGCTCATCTATCATCCCTAACATGTGGTGCCAAGATACTTCACTCATATTTTCTTACCCTAACTTTCTTGCCCTGTTATTTTCGTATAAATTGTTTGATGATTTTTAGAGTTCTTTTTGTATATACTATCTATTTACAAAAATAACTCTTGAGTTTCTTTCGTCATATTTTCGTAGAATGATGTATGAAATATGGTTTGTCCAGAATTTTTAAAGTAATACCTTAATACTGATAGGTTTTGTATCCCACACTAATAGATATGTACTGAGCTAGGACCGAAGTTACTAGGATAAATAAAAAAGCAATATAGTCAACATGAAGAAGCTCGCTTGAAGAACGCATCCACAAATTAACCGTATAAGCGTTGACAGAATCATGAAAAGATATCCAGCCTGGACCTTAAAAGCATTTGAAACAAGAGGACTTATTGTCTCAAGAGGAAAACTCCCAATCGACTGGGCAGCAAAATTTCCACTCCAATCGTTAATAGATTACCATCGGCCGTCACTTGAAATAATTAAGTAATTAAAATTCCAGAAGATCAGCCATTGAGCCAGGGATCAATGCGGGTGTTAAATTTGCATTAAGTGTCATCAGGTTGATCTACCCTTGAATACAGGTCTGGACACTTCCTCCTATTGTCTCGCTTTTAACACGTACGTTTTGAACGGAGTCCGGCTTATGGAACAGGCTTTACTGCTACGGTTTGAATAGCCGCACAATCCGACAGGATTATGGCAACAGTGTTGTTATAATATCCCAGACACATAAAATAATTATATCGTTAAGGTAATCCCAAATTGTTTGTATGTTCGCTGGAAACAAGCATAATTGTATGTTATATCTATTCGTTTAATAGCTAAAATTTCCCCACATTATATACTAAGCAGCTTAAATAATTACATAATTATATATCAAAAAATATAAACTGCTGCGGGTTGTAGGACCAATTAGATTTTTGTTAAAAAGAATTATTTCAGCATTTAACAATATAGTATCTGGTTTATTTTGTAAGTGTCAAAGTATGCAAAATAAAAGGTGTTAACAAATTTTATGGATCAGTTGCCTCCGTAGGTGTTGTTTGTCCAGTCTGTTTGTCTGACACTCCGTCTACGACTAGGCCTTGCCCTTGGGGCTTAGAGACGAATCGATCTCCCATGTCGTTTGCATGGAAATCGTTTCTATTTATATCAGTTAAGTTATTGGTACCAATTTTTTTTTCTATAGTTCCTACTTGATTATGGAATGTAGTAGTTTTCTGCAAGTTGCAATATTTTTAGGTCCGTTTAGTTTATATACACTTAATATTGGATTAGCGTACAATGTTAATAATATGAAAATGTAATACTTACTTAATAATAAAATAATCTTTTCCTTTGTAAACAGTAACAGACATATCGAAAAATAAACCAGTGGAATTGCAGAACGCTGTCAATCTGAAAAGGTATGACAGGTATGCGTTCTAAAATTTATTTGAATTGAATTCTTTTAATTCATTACGTACGTCAATCCGGCGACAGATCCGCCGACCAATCGCGTTGAAGCGCTCGTGCTCGACGCATGCGCGTCCGTGGGCGTCAGGTCGATACCGCTCGTGACGTCACGAACGCTGACCAATGGCGCCGACTCGTCGCACGTCAATCGATGTGAACGATTCTTATATTCCTTCCATTTCCTCGGCTCTTTTTTGTTCGTACTTACGATATTGTGTATACTGAAATCCGTCTTTGTTTTGTATTTTCACGGCCAATGGGGTCAGTTGATTTATAGCTGAGGAGTACCTAGGTGTGTCTTTAATTTTTAGTAATGAACATGGTAGTGTACCTATTTTTTCGTAACTCATACAAATGTTTTTAATTAATCAGGTTGTATTTAAGTTTATTATACAATACAATGCAAATGTTAACCTATTTATAAATTGGCGTAATATTCCGCAACAACTATTCCAATTATATTGAATTGCGAATAGACAACAACATTTTGCTTTCAAAATATTTCTAAAATTACCGACATTACGCTTGTATAATTTTCAGCGTTATTTTATTTGCAGACAAGATACTTTAAATATTCAGAGTTTTAAATTGAATACCTTAGATAGTTAACAAAAATAATTTCAAATTCTCTTTTAAAACGTGTGCCGACAAAAAGGCACTCGGGAATATTATGGAATTCTCACAAACAGTGCAGATAGATGTTTTTATCTCATGAATTGTAATGTCTCGTATAATAACGGCCTGGCTCGAGGGTGCTTGGGCTCTGAAGCCTTGAGGGCAGATATTGTCCTGAAAAACCCTTTCACTGACGGAAACATTAAATAAAATCACTATATAGACAGATAACGTTATACGTATTGGGTAAAAATGGCTAGGGTAACCAGGGTAATCGTTGCCAGAGGCTATCTCATTGCCTATTACTTTAGTGGGACTATGTGAGAAGTTTCCATTTACAAAATCATTTATTCCGGTTGTTTGACGGTATTAAAGCATCCAGAAGTGATTTAAACCCTTTTGCCCCATTATGTATTCTTTGTATGTTTATACGGAAATCCGAGCTTTCTTTGAATGCAACAGCGATTCAGTTAGGAATTTTAAATGAATGTTGTTACAACAGTGTCCGGGTGGTTTGATAGATCTGTAGAGCAGGTTTCTTGGAGCTTCTAGATCAATAACGTCGAGTTTGTTTATATTTTAAACATTTAAATGACTTTATTCTAATAATTCAGCAAAAGAATCTGATGTAACTAAACATAAGCGTAACGTATTGTGTATATCGGAAATGGGAACCGGCTCTTCTTGAGTTTTAATAATAACATCGTCAATATAAATAAAATCACTATATAGACAGATAACCTTATACGTGTTATGGTGGGATGGGAACACCGCAATCAAACACCGTGGTTACGATAAGACTGGTTTATTCCTTTGACTAACCTTTGTTTTATATCACCTACCTACATATTCATTCACATTTTATGAAGACAATTATTTACACATACCTACAGGTAATTCATTAAAATTGAAGCTAGTTATTTTACATAACCTTTGTTAATAATTATACAACACACATACTCTATGTCGCGTAAAATATTTTTTTTAGGTAGTATACTTATATCACGTTGCTTCGACGGAATTACACAGGCAGAAAATTTGTGGAATGAAGGTCTCATAACTTCACGTATGTTAAGTTGTGGTGACCCACGAACAAACCGCAAAGTAATTTTCATACAATAATATAAATTTCACAAAATACCGTGTGATTCAGTTACCGAGCTAACATTTTTACCTGTTTAAACATTGATATCGTTGAAAGCAGTTCAGTGTTGAGTTTGTACGCTTCGTATAAATACAGTTAAAATAAGTTTCTAAGCGAACGCAAAATTACCAAGTTGTTCGAACCAGTATTGATTTACGAACTGAGTGCAGGCTGTTGATAGCGACGTGCTCAACGTTATAGTACTCAACTATTCAGCTCTAGTAGTGTTAACTGTTGAGTGGACTGTTTAGAAATCGATTGGTGGCTCATTCTGTGGTCTCTCGATCGGAGTGATTTTATCGGATTCCAAATATGTTCATTTCGTTATTCGTTTTGGCACCAATGCTCAACTCTCATTTTTCCATTTACGAAACGAACTAGATTTTCAGAATTCCAAATACGTCGATTTTCGGTGAAAACATATTGAAATTCTTGACTTCTATATAGTTCTATAGAACTTCAATATGGTTCTCGACAAACTTGGCGAAGTTTGAGTACCAATGAGATAAGTCTACCGAATTCGAAGGAGACGTATCACTAATTAAAGTTTCTCAGACTGGTCGATCCTTAATGGAAAATGTAATTAATGCTGGAATCTGCTCCATCGCTGACAATATCGAGTTGTAGACTTTAACTGTGTAAACGTAGGTATAAATGATTGGTATTCCGTGAAATGCAATTTTCTAGCCAGTCGTATCAGTTGCTATTATAATATGAATGTATCATTACTTTCTTCTTCTTATCGGAACACCCTAGTTAAGTGTCTCAGATCAAGCCGCCCAGATTTTTTTATAGATGTGTGGTTTCCTCAAGATTTTTTCATTCACCGTATGAAACAAGTGATAATTAAATTATATTCTTTATCATTTTTTTAAATTTACAATAAAACTCAATCGCAACGAATTTATTTAGAAACGCACGAACACTGCACGCATAAAAATGCATATTTAGACGATAAGTACTTTATCAAAGTCAAAATCGTATTCAAAGTGTGACAATGAAAGATGATTCGATTAGTCCCGGCACCACCACGGAACCATTATGTTGGTAATTTGTCACATTGTTTCCGTAAAAAATACGAGATTCATATCACTATTTAGACTCGCCTTGAACCAGTTTCATGTCAGATATGGCATGCATACAAACAATCCAACTCAAATGTTTTGGGACATTCACGCCAATTTTTTCCGCTCCAAATTGCCTATATTTTATCTTCATATTTAAAACACCATATTCACACAACTTCTAAGAAGCAATTAACTGCATGAAGCGCGATCAGAAAATTGTCACGTGAATAAGAAATATTGCTCCAGAGCTAAAAGTAAGAACTGATAAATTGCAGTTTTCACTGGCAGGGTTATTCACGATTAGCACATAAAAGTGAATGACGGGATTTGTATTCCATAAGGAGGCATCATGACAATAAGATGAGTAAAACAACACATAGAACTCACTGTATTGCCTAGTAACATGCTCATAAACAATCCTGAACTAAAGGCGGTGTCACTGGGACAAGCATAACATCATCGAATTATACAAAATTGAATATAACGACAATGATTTGTCCATCAAAGCCTTATTCCTTAGTTTTGGCCTTAATTTGTTCAGGCGCAGTTATGAATGCAAACGGATTAGCACGATCTACTCTTGCATGAAGAGGTTTATCCCTTGATGGAGGTACAGGCGTCTTGATAAATTAATACTCTTCAGCTGTCAGGGCCGGCTCTTAGCTTGTCACGAAGTATTAGCCTCCGCTTTATTGTATTCTCTGAACGATGTTAAGAGTTCACTCCGACTGACCTTTGTTGCTAACCTTACAGCAGTAGTCCCTTAGAGTAGTTTGTGTTTATTCAAATTGATTGTATTGAAGTAAAGTGTAGTGTTATTGACATACATTTCTAGTAAAATCTTAGGGAAATTACAATTTATATTCGCAATCCACTGCTGGAAATATGCCTCTTCCGAACATAATGCATTTCTGTACTCAATAAACTTTTTAACATACCAACCTTTGGAGGTAAAAATAAATGGCCGTCGATAATTTGGTCAGTCCGACGATTTATATCGTCGCGGGCCATAATCTACTACTTTAAGAAAAATGCATTATTTCCTATCGGTTCTTCACTTTCTTAAACAAGCATTCCCGAACGTTCTATAGATTACTTAATAGTATTTTCTATAATAACCCTTATTCTATTCGTTTTGCTTTAATAGTTTTACCCTATGTGTTATACAATGTCCATCGAATGATGTGTCTGTCAAACCACTCTGATGGATCGGCGTCCGCGGCTAGGGATGGCAGATCGATCAGTTTGATATGCTTGTAGTCCATTATTTTATATTCATATTAGTTATTAGTTATTAACTTTTGTTAAACTTACTAATAATATTTGACGGATATTATGCATTGTTTTAGATAGTTTCTTTAGCTTCAACATTTTGTAAATGTGAGAACGCCGTAAACTTGTCAAATGAGCTATTCATTTAATAAGGCTTATTTAATTATCTTTTATATTAGTGACTGCATCCAAGATTACATTGTTTTTACATCCCGCCCAAAATTGTATCTACAGAAATTGTAAAAGATATACAGTTTAAAAGAGTAACCATGGAGTTTCTTGCTAGTTCTTCTCCATAGGAAGCGACTTTTTGGAACCGTGCACGTAAATTCTGACTTTTCATAAGTGCCTTTGTATGGTTTATATGAAACAAAAACCCTGTGACTTTGACTTTGACATTAGGTTTGTACACGTTTGAGCAGGCTTGGTTGGCTAGTTTATTTGTTGTTTCAATACAGCGATAAATCTGCGGTGTTAGACTTACGGTGTAAGAAAATATTTTAAACACTATTGAGACATGAAATAATTAATAAAAAAATTGTGAGCTAGGGGTGATTAATGTTTTGCTTTCCTACTTTAGAAAAAGTTTTTGCCCTGCAGTGGGATAATTTACAGGCTGTATTATACTCGTAGATATTCGTATCAAACATATCGTATACATTTTCTATATCCATCCTTTTTTATTTTTTTATTTAAAGCTATTTCATTAGAATACTGCCTAATTTTTATGCAATATGCTTATGAGTATTCATGTTTTCAATTTTGATAAACTTTTAAACAATGACCTTAGGAGTTAGGAGAATTTAGATAAATCAACTTAGTTATGTAGGCAAATAATCTCAATTGTTAAGTGAATTAATTGCTCTTTTGTTATATGCAGGTGGGAGTAAGTTTTAATTACCAAAACTCAGTCGATGTAACCATTACCCTTAGTTGGTCCTTCAATACCTATTTTATATGGATCCATTGATCTGACAGATTGAAAGCGAAGTATGTAAGTAATAGAAATTCCTTTCTCAGCGTTTCAGGATTTTAATATTCAGTGTGGATGGATTTTTTGGGATCAATTCGAATTGAGATTCACAGACTAGTTCGGGTCAAATTCAGTGACCTTCATTAATTGACCGACTCAAATTGTAAGATAAGATAAGATATTTTTATTTGCGTTTAACATGGTATACCAGGTGTTATTAAAAATATTAGAACGAACATGTTTTGCTTAAAACTAAGCATGCAAACTTAATTATTAAAATACATTATGACGTTGCAATATAATTATATAACATTGAAGTTCACATTAAAAAATCACGAATACTATAGAAATTATTATTATATGTATTACAGTCATATTGTAAATAGAATCATTGGAGGAGGATATTAAACTAAAGATCTATAACCGTAAGGAAGAAACCAGCTTCTTTTGAAAAAACCAAGCAAAAATTACAAAAAAAAACATATGTATGATCTTCTATCCATTGATAAGCACTTACTATGTTTTTTTATCTGCTTCACAGATTAACATTAACGAAGGTTGACATTCAACTCTGCCATGTCTTCCGGTCTTTTGCGAGGGTTGAGTATTTATAGCTTTCTATTAACACAATTTAAAAGAAACTTATATATAACAAGACATGTATAGAAAATAACAGTATCTAGAGCATTATATCGATGTGGTTATGTGTTAATATCGACGACGGCGACATGACAGCGTACTCTGCGTTTATAGCGCCCCAAATTCAAGTCGCGTAATGTGCCAAATGCATTACTCTTAATCATAACACGCTTGGCCCCTTTCTTTTCTTCTCTTTAAGAGTTTGCTCTCATTCTAGAGTGTTTGACTTACTTAATGACATAAAAGGAACACCTTTCTTAATGTCCTTTGAAATATGTACGAAAGGACCAGAAAAATTGTATACAGTAAAAATATAAGCAGATGAGAACATTTAGTTTCTTCTCTCTCTAAGAGCCCTAGTTAACAAGCAACTTTGTTTCTTTCAAGATGACCCGCCATCATTACAAATGCCAAAATCTATATGCTTTTCGCAGAACCTTAAGTTGTGTGTGAAGCCGCAGGCCACAGCTAGTATTATATAAATGTATGAGTTAAAATCCAATAGAGAGCTTCCCACACATTGTTCCAGTTGACTGAGAGAAAATAGGTTATTTTTGAGCGTGTGGGCGTCTAATAATCCGTTAGCCACCGGCCGATCTGTCACACTGCAGATATGCCTCACACTGCTTCCGAGCGCCTCAATGTTGTTTCTCTACGACGTAAATACAATACGTAATTACTTCATGCGCCTCTAAAAATGCATCGATAGTTTATCGAATAAAATTTAACATTGGCGTAAAATAAATGTCCTTGTAAAAGAAACTGTTCAGAATATTGAAATAGATTTTATAGATTACTCAAAATGATTGAGATGTTCCATAAGTATAATATTCTTATGGCTCTATTTAAAGTAATTTATATATGATGATGGGAGATATTTCACCTTTTCAGATATTTGTATAAAATAACCTCTGAAATAAAATCTCTAAAATTACACGAATTCTCTCCTTAAATCCCCTAAGATCCTCCTTAAATTCCCATCCTATAAATATTTTTTTTAATACCGTCTTCTTTTCTGATCATTCAGCGAGATTGTGGAATTCACTTTCGCCTAACATACGTAATTCATAGACTGTCTCTATATTTAAAAGAAGCGTTAAAGAGCACCTTTCCACCTAAGTGTAATTTTAGTATATTTAAGTATGTAGTTAGTTTAGATATATATAAATATTAGTTTTTAGTTGGATCATGATGTAGTAGTTTTAGTGATCTTAGTTTTCATTTTATGTTGTGCCAACATAACTGGCACAAAAATGCTTAATTTTATTTTTGTCCTATTCTTTACACACTATGTCTTCCGCTTTCATTCAGGAGAATAAAACCGGAAGACATAGTCGCAGGTCTGCTGCAAGAAATTTCTACAAGAAATAAACAGTGCCTTTGTACTTAGGTTTATTTTTCTTGTTTAATGAGTGTGTATAAATTGTAAAATAAATAATTTTAATATTTTCCCAGCATAACCAATTGAAGAAAAAAAAATTAGCCTACGATATAACCACCCACATACACCCTTAGTGTTAGAGTCTACCGCCCACTAATCGGAAAGTTTGTCTGTTCTACAGCTCCTGGTTTTATTTATTTCTTAAATAAGTTCTAGAAGAGGTAGGCTGTTCGGTATTTATAATTTTTTTCTTATATAACCAGTGCCCGGTTGGTTAAAGCAATCAAACGCGTATTAATCATACATAATTAGAAGTGAGAACGTTATAATAAATATTAATAAGTTTTCAGGAACCGATTATTTATTACGTAATTAGATGAACATGCGTGTGTTATTTATGAGGTCGTATCGTCACCGCATCACTTTGGCTCCCACGCCACTACGTCACAGTAGTATTATGTATACTTTACACAATCATACCGTTGCCAAGAAGGCAAAGCGCAATCACTATGCATGAGAACCATACGTGTTGGTGTCGACGGTGAGTCCTCTTGCTGACATAAATATGCTTTCTGAACTGGAACTGAGTACCCCACTACCAATTGAAGTCTTACTAATCTCATTCTCGCTGCAGATGCGTACAAAAGCTAAACGAAAACTGGTTCTCTGTTCACGAAGCCACTATAGTTAAACAATCGCCATGTATCATATGTGATTTATTGGTCAGGGAAAGGGTTAATAATATATTATCTGCTATCAAGGAATCTGTTGGAGCTGCGGTGAATGCAGCTGCGATCCCGAGACCCTGGTTCAGGTTAGCGGAGGAATATGGTTTTAATTGGTTAAAGTCCAGTACAACGTCCATTATGGATATACATATATGGAATGGTCCTTTGAACCTGAAAAGGTCTTCTTTAAATTGGCGTTTTGAATTCCCTACGAATTGTTGTACCTACGTCAAATAAAAATATTTCCCGAACAAAACTTCCACCTGATGTACGCAGAAGTTTTTAATGTATAATATTGTGACGTATGATGTTATTACGTGGACTACGGACCCCCACGCGCTGCGACGTAGATGGAACTTTTAAATGGATTCCATATTCACTCTACGCAATGGACGATGTCCTTTTGTTTCGATTTATTGAGGCGGCCAGACGTTTTAATGGTTTATTGGATGCGATGGTTAATTTGTTGTTTTGTTTTATTTATAGTTTTAAAAGGAACTGACAGTCAGTTTTCAAGTTTCTTACCGAGCCGAATACATAATTTTAAAAGAGTGTCTGTGGAGTTTCTTTCCGATTCTTCTCTATAAGACCAACTTCTTGCAACCATGTACCTAGCTTGGACTTTTCATAAGTACCTGTAATCTGGTTTGAGTTTAATTATATATAATTGAGTAAAAGACTTTTAAAATCAGTGAATAAAATTATGTTGTACACTCTGTGGGGTTACTCTTGTAACTAATACCAATTCCAATATTAAATAGACGCCTTAAAACAACGAGTAATATTAAAATAAATTTACCTACATTACAGTTGCCTCAATTTTAAAGCATGTTGTCTTCATATTATCTCGAATCTATAATTAATTTTTTAGACATATTAGCATTTAAAAGTACGAACTGACATATTTCTAATGTCAATCGAGCGGAATTATTTTCAAGAGTAAGCCCACAGATCAAAGATAGGTCGCCCATGTAATCTTTCAAGAGAATTGAATGCCTATTACTAGTATTTTTAAAGGTATATGTAGTCTATTTGAATTTCCGTTTGCAACATGCGCGATTTACAAATAATTGAATGGTTTATTTTCCTCTCAACAAAGCGGAGCGAAAATACGACGTAACGAAATTTAGTTCGCGTAACAAGTCCCACTGTATTTTGTTACATCTTCCTCTACTCTAATAAAATGGGACACCTAAGCATTTTAATGTGATTTTGTGGAAAACAACTCGTAACTTGTTGTTACAGTTTATTTATTATGTTCATTTAAACCCGTAGAAGTAACTAAAACGACTCCGTAGAGATTAGGGATGTCGCCCATTCTGTCTCGCGACGCGACATCGGATTAGTGCCGCATCTTCACAAACTGAGCTGTCGTCGTTAGACACTTTACCACTTACAGTTAAGTTCACTCAAGATCTAGAAATAATAAAGAAAAAAAAAAAAACAATTTGTGAAAAGTAAAATTTGCGGTCTATTTTTAAATCAATCGTTTCTCCATCTCTGATTTCTTTGAATTGGTTTTTACATTAATTAAACGGTCTTAGTGAAACAATACACCTATTGATAAGGACATTAATTAAGAGGCATCCTTAGCACAATAATTTCCTTTACCCGGTTAATACACATTAAATGGTCGTTTTGTTCGGGCGTTGACTGTCGACACAATGGTAATGTTTTGTCGCGAAAAGCTCAGTAGACGGTGAAAGGACGCCAACCTTTGGCTAGAAGACAGACTTCAGATTGAAAAAAAAGGTAAATACGGTCGTGAGGAGCATATGAACCAGCGCACCCCCGTTTGAATTTTCCAGCCGCTGTGCCAATTAAGAATTCCTCTTTCACATTAATACTTAAGACAAGTGTAAGGTGACGTCATTGATATATATTCAGACCTTTACCTACAGTGACTGAACCGACACGACGATCTTTGGAGTTAATTGAATGTTTAAATTTTTTCATTTCACAAAAATTCGTACTCTTATTCGAAATTGGATTAAGTACGAACTTCGCTTATATATCGCGTATATAGTGCATACCTAACAAACGTGTTGTTTAATGGCCTATAAGTTGAAAGTTTTCATTGTTTTAATCAGTGACTGACTGAATAGACCTTTTTTATACGAAACATTGACGGATATCGCAATAATATCGTAATATAAACAAAACCTACGTCACAATTTCACCCGTGAGGTGTTTATAAAAGAATAACGTGTCCCTTTGTATGACGGTTCTGTCCCTTGTCGACGCTTCCCTTTGTCACAAACACCACCGACCGGACACCGAATGAAATCTGTGTAATGTCAGAGTTCACTAACGCGTTTGTCAATGAACGATCATGTAACGCAGATATTTTTGGTCCTTTTACGTCATCGTTACCTACATAATTATTGATATAGGAGCTATGTTTACCGTTGGAATGTATTTTGGAGAAGGGTTTATTTTAACTTTTTTTGCGCAAAGGATCTGAGGTTTTGTGAAGACATACAAACCACTTATTGTTTGAAATATTTGGTTTCCTTAATGTTATTTGAGAATACTCGACAGTTTAAAGGATTCTGAGACTGACATTGTTTCTGGTAATGTCTGTTAGTAACGCAATGGTTTCAGTTTATTTGACAGAGCAAGATGTCTAGATATTTAATTCACTGTGATTATGTAAGAAAATCGAACTAAATTAAATATTTACTCCATTTCGCCTTTGAAAACTTACGCTATGTTAGTTCCAATTAATATCGTAATTAAACTCGTAACATAATTACTTTTCAAAATAGAACAAACAATACATCATTTAAAGTTTTATTACATATTGTATAGAAATTTTCCGATAAAACAAAACTCCGTATTATTCTGTGAACGTGCCAATTACGAAGTTTTAACGGTCTCGAGAATGGCCTAGGCTGAATATCCTCTAGACATTTCGTAAGAGATCTATACTTGGCTCGAAGCGTCTTGTTCTTACGCCCACGGTCTTTCAGCATTCATTTAGTTTCATTTCAAAGCTTTTACGAACAATCTCGTTGCTCGACTAAATATTGATGACGCAACAGGCCGCGCCTGTGTGAGCGGCGTAGCATACGTCTACGAGGTACGTAGATGCGCTACGCGTGTGCGTAGATATTATTTTACTGGCGTAGCTGTTAGTTTGGTTTTCTGCAACGTAACAATGTCTAAAGAAGTTTTATGGATTTTCATTATGTTGAAGTATATTTTTGTAAAATATTTGATTTTTTAACATATAATAAAGCGCGTTTGTATGTTTGTGTAAGTATGAGTATTGTGTTATTGAAATAATATTTAAGTGAGAGAGTAACTTTATTTAAAATTTATAGCGCAAAATTTCTCGAGATTAATATTTACAAATATATAAGGTCGTGTTTGAACATATCTGTGATATTGAGAAAAGTCCTTCAGGCAATCTTTTGGGAAAATGATTTCATCCCGTCCCATCCTTGGTTGAAATGTTGGGTCGTATCGATTACGCGATGCTGTGACCTTTGTCCCGCCCGCACACACAGCAGACTGCCGTGTAACCCAATTTCATACTGTTTACTTATATCTATGTATGCTATATAAATTCTATCGTCCGCAAAATTAAGGTAAATACTCGTATATTAAGGTTTACTTGCCTCTTAGCGGTTATATTAGAAGAGATATTCCTTTAGTATTTTTATTTATATGTTTCAGTGCGTAATTGTTTCGTTTTGACACATATTTGTTTTGTTAATATTATTCTCACATGAGGCTTAATCATATCTAAAATTTCGTAATATATTGAAGAAAAATAACTTTATTAACATTGAATTATTGTTTATTTTTTAACGTTTTATTTTTTTATTTGGTAATAATTTTTCAAAGTTGATTTACTGTTTCTATACAAATCGAATTATTTATCTTATGTATACAAACATAGAATCTTGTAAATTTACCAAATTCTGATTATTTTATATTATCACAGCACCAAATCAAAGGCTTTTGAGTGGGGATTGTTCTCAAGCTAATATAAATTAATCGGCTGTGTATCACCAACACATGGGCAGATATCGTTAACGTCTGTGGGACACATGGCCAATGCTCCGTGGTGTGACGATCCCCTACCAGAGGGGACTGACACCTACAGACTTGAGAGGTGAATAAATGTTTCATGTATCTTTTTATATCGTATAGATACAACTGTCGAGGATCTAGTCGTTTTGCTGCGAGAATTTTATTGGTCCTATGTATTTGAAGTGGAAGAAAGGACCAGACATTTTTAAATTCAATATTTGTATATGATGCCTTTACTGTCGTTGAATTGAAATGTAGGAATGTGACAGAGGATTGGAGCTGAACATAATTGCGTAAATTAGAGGTATGTGTTAGAATATTTAAGATACCAACCTAATTATTATAAATATATAGGATTTTTAATCGGCGAATATTCAAGTTGCTCAATAAATACCGTCGCCTTATTCCCTTACAGAATAAAGCCGTTCAGGGCTAGGCTTATCTTTCAAGGAAAACTGACAAAGAACTTTTCACAAGTACCTAAGCACATATTTATGAAGGTCATTGTCACCCTTCACTGGCAGACCTTTTTCCACAAGAAAAAAACCTAAATATGAATAAAACTGAATAAAACGAATGAAAGAATGTCGCGGACTTTACAATAATAATGAAAACGTGGACAGATAAAGAAATATCTACCGCACCCATGACGGAGTAAACTCGCTGCATCAGTCTGCTTGTGACCACGATCAGTTCAACCTGGTCGAAATGTAAAGCGATTCAAAGGTTACTGCGCGTTAATTCCTGTAAGTTATACATAATTATATTAATATGAATGAAAGTACTTTAGTGAGTGTCGTCAGCTCGTTATATTTCCCGGATTATCCTGCTTGGGTGAAGGAACTCCGGTAATCCGTCGTGATTATCTCCCTGTTTAATGTCCAAAACACTCTTCGCGATATCATGTTGCGAACTTGCTTGAACTGTAGTTCGTTGAACTTGTGTTGTACTCTTGTGCGAGTTCCGGAATTAATTTCACGGATATTTTTTAAGTACTGTTAATTGAGTAGTGTCGTCTAAAGTGTTAAGTTATTTACCTACATTCTTGTAGCTTAAAGTAAAAACATATTTTGTAACAAAAAAAACTGTTAATTCTGCACACTCTTGTTTTCACAGTTTTTGTCAAAATCAGCAAAAAAAAACTCTAGCTAATGTCAAAAACGATTGAGTAAATTTATTGTGACAGTTCCATGACACATTTTTCACCACAAACAGATTAACTGGTTATTTTGTAACCGTTCACGTTGTTTCGTTTTTTTTGTGTTGAACTAACTCTAAACATGATTCAGCGCATTTCTGTTAACGCGGATCTAATAGAACTGCTCGTTTAGATCGCATCGATAAGTTTCACCTTAATAAAAACACAGGTAACACTAACGTTAATTTTGTAATATTAAGGGCAAAAGGGTTAAGTGATTTGCATTCCAAACTTATTTGGGTAATTTGTAATTTTCGTGTGTCATTTTGAGAGTTTATTGTGATAAGGGTCATTAAGATGTATTATCACGAAAATCGGGACCTTGTAGTGATTTGCTAAAAAGCTTTAAGTTATTTGAAGTTTAATTCATTCACGATACAAAACTCATCTCTCGTTCTTTCTGCTCCACACTCAAGGATATATTCTTCCAAAAAAAACTTATTCATATTCAATCACGACGCGCCTTACCTGGAAATAAACCTGAAGTATTGCCTCAAAATCGGAGGCATTAAAACGAGATCAATCAGCGTTCACCAGCTGACGTCATCGGCACATCTCTTTGGGCGTGTAGTGTGTACCACAAACAAGCCGCCCCGACACCCTTTGACAAGATCATCGCTGTGTTCAATATTAAAATATTCATGAGGTCTAGAGACGTCTGCCCTCCCAAGGCATGGCAGTAAACAGACTAAAAATATGTCTCGTTATTAGAGCTACAGCTAAAATATTGTACCTACTTAAATTTTAAGAATTCAGGACGCTGAATAAGATGTTACTGGTATATAAAACGTACTTATATAATAAATACCCATGGAGCTTGAAGAAAGATATAAATATTATGAATAACAAATGGGAGTAAGCGTTATATTTTATTACGTTAACTTTAAATGCGAACCAAAGAAAAAATTAAATTATAGAGAAACCACGAGAACAGCAAAAATATTTATGAAAGAGTAATTAAATAAAGTGGGCCAGTGCGCTCTATTTTAACAGGTTAACTGTATACGTCTTTGTCTTGTAGTTTAATAAAGTCTGAACCTTTGCCTAACGTGGTTCACAATTTAATTTTGCCCATAATTTCCTTAGTGAGCTCCATGTCAGCACTTTAGAAGATGAAATTATTACTCTAATAAGCTATGATATACCGGTACATTTAGAAGACCATGAATACAGTGATGTCAAATTAATTTAGACCCTGATGCTCTCGTGGGACTTTAAAGCCTTGTAGTAATTATTGTCGGGTCTATAAGCATTCTCTCCTTCTGTTACGAAGGTCTTTGGGTACATAAGACCAATCCCACAAGCAAGACGGAACAACAGAATTAGTCCTTAATTGAAGCGACAAAGTCGTTTGTTTCTAATTAAGCCTTATTTGCAAATTGAGCTGACACTGCTGCCGATTGCTATAAGCACTTATATGTACGATGTTAGAATCGTCCACTAGTGTCCCCTACAGACCCAGCGTAAGGTCGCACCGCTATTTGTTTTTGTCAATCTCGCAAATATGTAACAGGCGAACGTATCGATCTCCTAAAATATATACTAGGCAGTTGTTGTGGAATATCTTGTGGAATATAGAAGTGTGAGGGATGCATATTGTAGACGAAAGTTTATGTCGAAATCCTCCTGTGTAGGTTATAACTTGAAACATAGTCAGTTCTAGAACATATTATAAAATTCAACTACATACTCCCCGATTCCTGTTTTAACAATCTCTGTATTACGGGGATTGTCTTCGGAAGCAATCTTGCTAACACCGCACAAACAAGGTGAAGTTTTGGGCACGAACTAAATTGCTGGAAAACACCTCAATTCTCTGTAGACGGAAAGTTTTCAACTAACTGCAACCATGGTCTGATTAGATTTACCATTTGTGCACTTTGGTGAACTGAACAACCGTCTCGAAGGACCAAGGTTATTTGTAATTATTCACGTTATTTCATTTACATTGCTTAATCATAATATGTAGCTAAGGAATATGGAAATTAAATAAATATCTTAACGTTTCAAGAGCCTACACTCTGACACTGTCAACATTTTAGACTAAGAATTTCAAATGTGTTTTTGAGTACATTTAAAAATTAAACTTACTTCGACATGGAGCGTCAAAAAAAATCTTGAAGAACGCCGCATTAATAATAAATTGTAGTCGTAGGCAATGCCTGGAGCAGTTGGACGGGGACGCTGCCAGTGGATACAAAACTGATCCGAGTTGGAAAACTGACATTTAATTAAACAATATTCTTTACAAATAGCAAATGCGCGAAGGAACTTCCTTGTTACTTGAAGATAAATATGGCGTCGTTCTGATTCTAATAGCACTACATATAGGTCTTACTTAGTTTCAGAGCCAAAGATCAAGCCATCTTGTCTTCCTCAAGCCCAGTTTTAATAACTAAATGTTTGTTTAGTTGAAATGATGCATTATTATAATGAATTGAAAGTTATGTACAAATCACATTTTACGCCTTCAAAAAGTCACAATAGTAATGTTAATTGAAGTATTCACAGTACATCACCAAAGTTATCAAAAGGCGCGATATCCAGACATTGAAATACAACCTCATTGACTATAATAAGCATATCAGAAAGCGACATGATTTGAGTACAGTTGATCAGCATTGGCATTAAGCAGAGGTTCTTTAATTCAAAAAGTTACAGATTAATTTACTTGACTATTACATTAGATGTTGTTTTATTTGGTTTTTGTTCGTAATGGGCTTCCAACATGCGAAGGCGTGACTTCACAAACTTAATTGCATTTTTTGTTTTATTGTTTTCAGATTAAGCTTTTACCCAGTGCCTAAAAAATTCAACAGAGGCATAATGATTTAATTGTATTATCTGCGTTATTATCTTTATAGTAATAACACTTATAATATTAAGCTGTTTATTTAGGCTTAGAATAGAATAGAAGCGTTTATTTCCAAGAATATGGTCATTACAGATGTAGGTACAATTATTTACGTTCTGCATATTCTGCCAAATGTGGCGTGCAAATATTTAACTTATATCTAAATTTTAAACAATGTATTGTAATTTTTGGTTTAGATTACACTAAATATTTATTTAACATATATATGTACAATATAAATCATGCCGTTGGCGATAAAGTTCATTTAAGCTCTGGAATAATATTATTAGGAAAGTATAATATATTATGTCTAGAGATGTGATATGGATTTGTTGTTAACAATTTAAAGAGCTGATAAATTTGTCTTGAAGATATTCATTACTGTTATAATAAACTTGCTTTTAGTAAGTCAAGATATGTCTTTGAAAAAGCATTAACGCATGCTTAGCGAACTCTAAAGTTACAATATTGCTTTTAGTAGCTTATTTAATTAATTGCGAAAAAAATTCCATGGTAAATTTTTATTTTTTTCTGGCAGGTGGTTATATAATTTTATGGCCATACAGTGTGAGTTTCGTTTATATAATTGTAGGTTAATTTGTGGTATTTCTAGATGATTTTTATGTCTGGTTCGACTACCTTCTTTATCTCCTAATTTTTTGTAAAGATATTGTTAGCTTATTAACCTTGATCAAATTTACATAATCTAATATTTGTATTATCAAATATCTCGATTGAATGACAACCTTTTACGTTTCTATTTTCGCAAAACTTGAAAGTATTCTGCTTTCATGAGTTCAAATCCCATTGAGGATTGCGAGGGGCGATTGTGCGTCTGCCGGTACTTCAATTTCATACCAATATTTGTTTGGGTAACCCCTCAGGGTGGTGCAACGACGCAATCAGACAACGGAAATCTGATCTCGTAGTGTATTGAAAACGTACAGCTATAGATTACAAATAATCATCTATCAACATCATCTGAATTAGTTCTGGTTATAAATAATAAATTTCATTACCTTAGAGGCTCTTGTTCCTGAATGAGTTGAGCAGTAGGTATTTCTGAATTTTTTATGAATTTAGAGTAGAGTCTCACCCCTCATACAGTTATAAAAAAAAAGTGATTTGAGCCTATGTAATGTAATACTTTAAGTAATTTTCCAGTAATCGATAACAGTCTTTATGCGCATAGCATTCCAAAAATATTGTGTATTTTCATAATATGGTGCATAGGTAAACTATTACTCCACTTTTTTATAAAGGTTTCTAATTCTAGTATGTTTTTAGTTAAAATCAAATAGCACTTGGCTTAATAATGCTTTTTATTTATTTAAGAGTCTTGAATATATTTCAGAATTAAGACATTTAAGAACTTAATCATCGTTTGGAGAGTCACTAATTCAGTGTAATGAATATTTACGTAGACTCTAACAACCTTAATACTAATTTATCTTCCATAAAACACTTGAATTTACCTGCGTCTTTTTGAGTTTTACTTAACTTCTTTTTGAAGCCTTTTTACTCAAACAAGTTGTCCAACTTGTTTATTTATAAAAAAATATTACACTAATATTCTTCAGTAAACGCGTCTTGCGTGATACAACAGCTTAGCCTGCGTCAGATTAAGATTGAAGGCTCCTGTTAACCCCATTCACAACACTCACATTTTGAGCTCGTTTGAGTCCATTGTTTTGTTTCTTATGTTTAATCTAGTTTTACTCTGGCTTTATTTTATTACCTTCATTAAGAGCCATCTTTCAGAACTCAAATAATATATCTAATCATAACGTCTTTGGAAAATCTTGATGGAAAATCTTTATTATCTAAAGATTAAATGTGAATGTGGTCCTAAAGACAACTTCTAATATGATGAACAAAATATTTTTGATATCGTATTAATTATATTACAACTGCCTACCCGTATGTCACAAAGAAAGTAGATTGGGAAAGCCATTTAGATGTCGTGACGATAATGAAAAGAGCCTTGATGTTTTCCGAATAACCACCTAACAAACCCTTTGGTCCATTAAGTTAACATAAAGCGGCATTCTTTTCCTCATGTGCGGTGACATTGAAAATCTGCGGGCTGCCTGGGAATCCGAAGGTCTGTTTTGATGTACTCGTAAAATACTCTCACGCTTTCTGGAGTCCACGCACTCGGATTCAACCACGTTTACTAGAAAGGTGCCCGTGAAATTGTAAGGTATTTACCGTATTCATATAGTTCTAGGTTTTCGTTTTATTTTGATGTTGAAGCTTTGGTTGTAAACATTGCTTGACTTTCCACCGTGGGAGAGCCACGCTTCGGCACGAATGGGCCGGCTCGACCGGATTGATACCACGGCCTCACAGAAAACCGGCGTGAAACAACACTTGCGTTGTGTTTCGCCGAGTGAGTGAGGGTACCGGAGGCCCAAACCCTTTAAAAGGCCGGCAACGCACTCGCGACTCCTCTGGGGTTGCGGGTGTCCATGGGCGGCGGTAATCGCTTACCATCAGGCGAGCCGTCTGCTCGGTTGCACCCTATTCAATAAAAAAAAAAACTTACTGTTATTTGATATAATTATTTTCTTTTAACTTCACAGTATTATTTTTCATTCTAGAACAATAGAAATTACGTCAGCATTCATGAACACAAAAATATAATATTCATAAATTTTCTTATTCGTCATAATTTGTTTACACGATTGCGTCCAGACAGTCTCGATTGGTCTGAATCTAGACATTTCTCGTGTTGTAGTACCTACTCAATAAAAAATCTTCTTTCTAAACAGAGAAGTCTACGAAAATTAAATTTATAAAACATGGAATATATATAAATGGTGCTCTGGAGGTGGTGACCCCTGGCGTTTGGGCCCTTACATAAACATCTTTTATAGGTGCATTAGGTTGTAATGCGTGCCCAAAAGGCAAAGACTAATATGGAATAGCAATAGATGGTATTGGTTTTTATTAATTTGTGTTCAGAAATCTTGATCATTTTTCGTATCGAATAAGTCGTAAGCTTTCAACAAATCCTTATTTTGTCGATTTCAAATTACAACTATATAACTAATATTATATTAAAAATGTTCAAGTTTCGATCTTAGAAGTATTGTGAATTTTGATATTAGTTAACGCAAAAACTACAGAACAGACTTTGAATACACTTTAGGTGTTGGTATATAAGATGTCCTGGGAATATAATGATTTCCTGCGAGTAAAACATAATTCCGGGGAGAAAACCTCTAGTATAAAATGGTTTCTTCGAGAATGTACGAGCATGCATTCGATGCCATCGTGCAAGTGTTAGCGCGTCATGTTTCTAGAATGTCGTTTCGAATTATCGTTCTTCATTCATAATTCTAATTAAAAGATCTAAGTCATCATGGCATGTCAGCAATGTACCTATTTGAGAACAGGTCCAGATATTGGCTTGAGTACAAATCAATAGGTTCAATTGCGTCATCGCAGTTTAGGTCTACGGTGTAAGTGCGTAGTTTGTCTGGTCCTTTGACCCAAGATTCGCCAACGTAATGATTTATGGTGTCTAATGCCGTCAGCGAATTGTTTGCGGGGAGTTCCAGGGGGCTCTAAATAACTTAGTTTGTGCTCTCTGTTTCCTAGTAGTTACAAACTTGAATTTTCTTTGTTGATATTTGGTCGTAATGTACGATTGATAATAAGATATGATTTAAATAAATAGGGTTCTAAGCTTAAGATTTATATGTCGTTATCAGGGTTTTAGTTCAAAGAAGTACATTATTGCTTGCGGACTATTAACTTAATATTCTTTATTTTAATTGCCTATATCAAATTCAAGACGGGACACCGATCAACTTGATCAAGAGTGCTGGAATCAAAGCGCACGTGTCTGGAATGATCATGCCGACTTCCATTTCAAATTCGTCCGGCCCTTTCTTCTTGTTTGCATTTCCAATTAGGCACCTGCCAACCCTTAATATACTTCGTCAATATCAACTATTTATTTAGAGATACAGTGTACGACGTTGTCATAATTCATAACGCCCTAACCTTTTGAGCAAATAACTTCATATGTGGGAGTGAAGGGGAGGTGGAGACTGCGACGAACGTTAACTAAGATGATTGCGTCGCAAAAGGGTTCCTTCGGCGATGGGGCTCGTTACAAAGAAGTAAGTATTTTATATATATAGCATTTAGTGTCAAGTAGAACATGATTGTGCAGCTATCGGATAGTTAAAATGGTCAGGTTAGTGAGGATTGTGTTATTTGCGGTGTAGGGTGCGCGTCAGCGGTGCGCGCATCGCGGCGTTAGATCGAAGGCGCGGGGGCGCGCGGCGCGCATGCTCCGCCTCGGCCTCTCCGGCGAGGCGGCCGGGGGGCCGCAGTCGCACCGCGGAACCGCACGCGACGCGCCATGTCGGCCGGCGCTGCTACCTGACCGAGCAACCAGCTCTTGGGAAAACAAACCTTGTAATATCGCGATTCGGATCGTCGCCATCGGTCGCAACCGCACGGGGATTCGGGTAAGTCCGTAGCGGATCCGTACACGCCTCATCTGATCGCGCCGAGTGCAGTGCCCAAGGTTAAAGGCTTCCGATGTGCTTTTCCCGGATACCGATCTGCGATCTCAGAGGGTTGTAGGTGGCGCTAGTGCGCGCGGTGAGTCATCTCTGCGACACGTTTTTTCATGGCCGCCCCTTCGATCTCGCAGTACGATGGAAGGCTAGCTGTAGAGTTTTGGAAGATTGCAGTGGATGTTACGTAAGTGCGTTGGGAGTGCAGTGGCCGTGGTGGCCGACGCTTTCGATACGCTCGGTGCGCACTCGACCGCGGCCAATTACAGCACGCGAGGATCGTTTTCAGGAAAACATTCACCATTTTGTACACGGCGCTCGCGGGAGCAACTGTGAATTTAGTGATCAACGTCATGACTCCATACGTTATTGTGTCTAATGTTGAAGTTACACCGCCGGGACATTTAAGTGAAACGGTTTTATTGTGCAAGTGAATTTAATTGGCTCTCTATTATTATTGTTTGTGCCGCGTTTAATAATTACATAATCGGAAACACTAAAAGAGTAGGTATCGGTTTATTTATTTACTAAATTGGTTCAATACTTCACTGCAGTTCATTGCACAAAGTTGGGTTATTTCTATGTGTTTTTCCATACTACAAAGATGACAAGAAGTATATTGATCTTAATTAATGGATCAGAAATTGATAACCTACTTTTAAAATTAATTAATTCAATTAGAACAATATTTTAATAATTATGTGATGGTTTATTGTGTTAATTTCAAAGTATTAAGTGTATTTCTACTAGTTTATTTTTTGCTTGCATATCCCGCAATACGCATATATTCGTATATACTTATAGTTGTTCTGTAAAAAAAATATAGTCCCCTTTCTCAGCTTGAACATGATGATTACCAAATCATTTGTAAATACAAATAACCTAACATTAGTCATAATAACACAATGCCCTACTTAAGGCGCCATGAAAGGGCAAAAAACGGATCAGCTGAGAACGCACGCGCAACGTTTACAGCGCGTGCGCGAACCGTGACGATTGGTCATTAAACAGCAGTTATATTTAAACGCGCAAAAAATAAGCCGTATTGAAATCATATTTTTTTGGAGTAACGTCATCCAAACACACTATAGTGACTTCAGGTTTTGAAACATTGATTAATTCTAATAATTCTGTCGATTATCTATGCCTAAAAATCCAATGAGTGTGAAACGCGTCGACGGCATATATTACTGTAATGAAAATCAGTTATGTGCCTCCAAACATTTTTTAAAGAGTAGAAGTTCCTTTTTCTTAATCGTTTACTCACTGCTGAGGATCGTGACGACAATTTTGCATATTTGCTATTTGTCTCCATTTGTTGCGATCAGCCGCTTGATGGAGTGCGTTGCTTACCGTCATCTACAGTCACTAACATTCGAGAATTTCTAAGATTAAGTAAGTCTATATGTATACTACCTGTTTTTTTTATATTACGGAACATTAATTTAGCTTTACCATTCGAGGAACAAGGGCGTGATGCTATGGAGTACGGTTCCTGCTAGTGTGTAATTACATTATAAACACGGCACTGAGAAAAGAAACGTAGAATTAGCTCCTTTTGAAAAACTTCCTTTGCTGATTTAATTTATTTCACCTTAATGCCACCGAAAAGAACGTCTCAATGACGTCACGGAAACATTTCCAGTAATTCCAGAACGTTGGATAATTGTTATTGCTTGTGAAATAGCCTGGAGGAGTTAGCATTTGCCTTTGAACGACCCTCCCACGCAACAGCCTCATTATGCCATGACTTTTATTCCTCCGACCGCTTTAAACCGATATCTCTTGTCATTGTCGACTTTTATTTTATTTCCAACAGATTTCTTGGATCCATTTAGGGCTTATTCTGGTTTCATTATTTAATCGCATTGTATTTTTCTATGGGTCTCTTAATCTTAAGTAACGTTAGGGTCTCTGAAAACATTTGTGTTACTTCCTAATATATTAGTCTATCCTATATTTTTATGTGTTATAAAAATACGTTTACATAGGAATATGACATTGCCCATTAATGTTGTTTTTTTTTTTTTTTAATTTCTTTTTATCCTTGGAGTTAGCTAGACAGAAATAGTTACATTATATCCTATTAAACATCTGAAATTAAACAACTTTAGCTGTGATTTGCAGCAAAGTGCCACTTAAACGTTAGAATCTAGATTTGTTGCTTAATTCTAGATTTAAATTGAAGATAACACATGAGTACTTAAACAGCTATGTAGCTGCCCTACTTATTTATTTGAATTTAATATAAAAAACTATCCAACATGGCGTCTTTACCGTTTGCGTGTACCTACTGACCCGTTTTATTGACTAAAGAAGCAATTTGTTCATGGTTAAGTAAGTAATTGATAAAGGTTAAAGTAGCATTAAAAAAAAAACTAGTTTTCAGGTAATTCCAAAAATGCAATGATATTACTTTGTTTGCGCTTAGATTGTACTTGGGTCCATGAAATACCTTGGTAGGGCACGGTAGGTTAAATTCGACGTTTAAAGAACAATACAAAGTTGGTATTATTACTAACGCAGCCCAGATTTCATTGATTTTCTCATTGTATCGATCATGTTGCTGGATAACACACCAAATAACACAATAGTTTTATCATGAGGTCGTTCTTCTTTCCTTGGTGTAGTCTATTCTTCTTCGGATAATTGATTTTAAGAATTACATTTGTACATATTCTGACAGTTTTAAACGTGTAATACTATGTGTTATCTTTGATCCGGCTTCTTTTGACCTCAGTTACACCCCGAGGTCGATAGACGTGTGACCCGTCACTAGATTATTTTAATATCTTCAATCCTTTAATCTTCCATCCAATACACTAACGTTTGCGTTATAATAAAATGAAATTGGGATTACCTTAATCTCCTCGGCTTGAAGTCTGAATCTTGTGGCAGACGCAGTTTAACTTCGCATATTATAAGAAAGGGTCTCGTACGATTTTAACAGGTCACGTTCTACTAAATATAGCATTGCGTGTTGTCATCTCTCAAAATTCTGTCCATTACGGCTCATTATCGAAATGTAGAGATGTCGAGCACCTCAATTCTCTTGGGAATCTCAAAATAAACTTCACGCTAATACGTTCTTTGGTCAAAACATACATACTATTTAATTATTGAATTCTAATGGGACTTAATCGCTCTAAAAACATAAGATTAATCTACCTCGATTTTTCGATCAAGTTGCATTCACTGTGGTCACGAGTAGACTGAACAATTACAAACATACTATTGTTGACAGTTTTTCAAATTCTAATGTTATTTTTGTTGTTTCAGTTGTAAATCCGGCCCCGTACCGATGCACTAGTGGTTGTGAAGAGCGAACTAAAAGCCACAGCCGCCATGTCGTCGGTAAAGGTGGCCGTGAGGGTCCGTCCCTTCAACTCCCGGGAGATAGCCCGGGACTGCAAATGCATAATTGAGATGACCGGGAATACTACAGGTAAGAATGTTCATGAATTTGATATAAGCGTTGAGATTTGATATAGGAGAAGATTAGGGTAATAAAGCTAGCATTGAGGTAAACTATTTAACCTGATCGATTCAAAATAATATTACTATTTTAAATAATACAGTAATTGCCAAAAGAGTAGTGAAGGGTTATGAGTCCACGAAAGATTTAACGACACTATACCAAGTACTACATTTAAATAATAGAGTTCTCGACACAAATTCGTAAAAAAATTATATTTTGACAAAAGAGTTAATGACTCCGATCCTCATTATAGTTAAGAACTGCATAAACTATAGAATAAAGTAAACAATTTTTACTTTCACCTGCAAATATTAATCGTGCAAAAACATTACCAAACCTCAGTAGCATTCCTGAAATTAAAGCCGTGCCGAATACTATAAGTAAAATATTTATTATATTTATCATTCTTACTCCAAACATCGTTGTAGAACAAAAACATTGTTAACACTCTGTACCAGTGTTTACAAGGGAGCTATCTTCGGTCCACTACTAAAATTTTAACAATATAAATACAAATCGATCCACACAAAGAATTGGACATCGTTAAGCAACATATTTATAGCATTATTAGAGCTAATAAACAAAACTAGGAGTATAATTAGTTTTTTTGTGACTCGGTGCGTAATTACGAAATCACAATGTAATATCTGTGTCTGGGTTACTCATAATGGTTGTAAAGGTAATATTGAGTTTTTATAGACTGACAAATATGGAGTTACGTCTCTGTATAACGAGTACTCAGAAATGTTGGGCATATTTGGTTCGCGATTTATGTTATTAATATGGTGTTACACGTAAAATTCCCGTCGTGACGCAATGCAGAGTACCTATGTGTGATATGGACATAATAAATACCTGTTATATTATATAAATCAAGAAGATTACCATTTTTGATAAATGTTAGTTTAACAACGACCTTTACTATCACACAATATAAAGTCTTTCAGTATAACATTTTATGGTTTTATTTGCCAAGTCACCTTGAAGCCCTTTTAAATTAGCGAATGTCCACGGAGACCCCAGATAACGAAGAATGACTTTTACATTGCTGTAAAATCCCGCTCTTTGCCATTAGTTACCTATAAAATAGTAAATAAAGCTGAGGAAACGACCGTCCTTCTAATGAAAATTGATATACGTTGAAGAGGGTAAACTTCCGACCACGCCTTAAGTAGTTTTGTAGGGTTAAATACCCACCACTAAAGATAATTTTACACCGACCACTAGATTTTTAGTTCATAAATGTTGTATTCATAATAATTTTGCAGAACTAATTAGACCTGCTCCCCTGTGAATACAAGGGGCTGTAGAAACAGACTGAAATATTCACATAAGTTACATAAAGCAGTACAATATGTTGCTTATTATGATCAGGCTCATCATCAGAGCAAGAAATTTTATTGCCCCCATGTTTCAGCTGATGTTCATTACATTCTAAAACAGTATTTAAATTATTCCACAAACTCATTTAAGACTTGAATCATCGATGATTGTATTATTTTTTATATTCTTTCAGTATATTTATACTTTAAGCAATTGATTAAACAACTACAACATTATGCTCTTTTTGTCTTTAAATCAATATCTACGCTCCATGTAACTTATAAAGAAAATATAAATCTTATAAATCTCAATGAAATTCAATGCCTTTTCTGCAAGCTAAATTACGAAAGTTCTCAACAAAGTTGTTTGTCTTTTTCTCTTTTATGAACTAAATCTAAACAAAAAGTAATAAAAGAAATTCGGTGTTTCTACTGCGCATGTGCGCACTACAATGCGTGCACGAAGTACTCTTGGAAGGTCGCGAACGAAACCTTACAATGTAACAATGTCAGCAGAAATCAATCGAGCTGTTTACTAATACGGATGTGTATTGTGTGGTTTAGGTTTTAATAATAATACACAGTATCAAAGGAAATTTATAGAAGCTAAATTTAAAACAAATTTCTTCTATCTATTGTCTTTGATATATTGTTGTTCTATATGGATTTTTTCCTACAAGTCCGACAGAACAAAAATGGGTCGGGTCGTTTCAAAAATGTTTCTTAAAGTCGTATCGTCTCATGTCGTCCTAGCATCCACAAAACTTAAGTTTAATAAAGATGAATCCTTTACTTATTAGCAGAGTATGTTCTTTGTTATAAATAAATATGTATAATTTTCGAGAGCTCTCTGGAAAGGTCTCGAGGGTAACCCTTAGCGTCATGTGAAGAGCTCCGTACTTGAACTGTAGCAAGTTTTAAATTTATTACTCTGGGCTTACATTTAATATGTTCTGTTCATTGGATATACGGCTTTGGAATTTAGATAGTAGAGGTAATTTTACTTCGACCTGCGTGTAATTTAGAATTTGAGCTAGTTGTAAATTAATTAATGTAGTACAGTAATTTTGTTAGGCTCACAGAAAATTTTGTTCGTTACATAAACATTTGTGAGTGGAAATTACGCCTACATCAACATTTCTGTTATTATATCAAACAATAAGAATATATAAGGGTATTATAATTTTCTAATTTGTAGTAAAAATTCTCCTTTGTCTAAAGTAAAACAAAATTGCAAACAATGGCTGTTAAAAAATTGAGTAAGTCTTGTCTGCCTAAAACTAAAAGCTGTAATAATATAATTTGATATGGACTTAATATTTTTACGATTATAACTTTTTAGCAAGAAGTTACTAAGCTTTATTAAATGTCAGACGATGAATGATATAACGTTTTGGGAGCACTGCACTGTAAATATTGAAGTTTAGAGGTCTCCGCTATTCGCCAAAGGTATTTGGATTGTTGAACCTGACTGAAATTCTAACAATATTATTACTACGGATGATTTGTAATTGCTTAAGATATAAGTCGTAATTTATGTTTGCAGAAGTAGTTACTATTAATTCGCAGATATATTCTATTATTTATTGATATTAGAAAGTAATTTTAAGTTGGTGAGCTATATTATTTGTCGAATTTAGTACTGAGCTTTAATACTAATAGGATTAAGGTCTCAACAGTTTCAGAACGCTCGCCTTAATTATTTTGGCCTTAATCGCAGTCGTATCCTTATTTTCTTTACCTTTTGGTCTGTAATTTCTCTTGGTTCTGAGATGTGAACTTGCGGTACCAATTACGGCTATTAACAGTTCAGAAACTCGGTCTGAATCAAGTCGTCACAGTCGAAGGAACTCCCGTTTCTGTGCAGTTCGCTCTCGTAACGAGCTCGAGCCTCGTTAGTGGTAAACTGGTACATGTTATGAATGTATTTTATGTGAGTTTCCATCAGTAATGTTTTGCCAACCGTTCAGATGTACATTGATGATTGGATGAGTGTCTTATGTGTTTTGCTTTGATATTTTATAAAGTATTACGTCAGTTAATGAAAATTCTAATAACTCATAATATGCAATGTAAGTATTTATATCAGTAATGTTTAATGGTTTTTTTAAATAATTCAGTACCTAATCATAGATTTTAAATTCTGGCCATTGAAATTCCACATTATTTGTAACTTTCAAGTTCATTGTCACGTCACAATAACATGGCGGTGTTAAAGCGACGGCTCGTAAAGGGCAAGGTATGACGTCACAGTATGCGTCATACTCAAGTATTAATCTCGGATACCATTAATATGCATTAGCCTGGACATTTTGAAAGCTTTCACACCCAGCGTCTGACGCTGATGATGGCTGTTTTAAAAACAGTGTTTTACTAGCAGAAACTACTTTGAATATTTGCAATATAATTTATAGTTCCAATTTGCCAATTGCTTGCTCTGGAACTGTCTTGTTGGTCTAGTGGTCCCAGGCGCGACTGCGGAGCTTGAGGTCTCGGGTTCGATTCCCGGGTCGGGCAGAGTTATTGAGTAGTTGAGTCTGTTAAAAAATTCTCAGTAGCAGCCCGGAGTTTGGAATTGTGCCCGGTAGATGGCAATAGACTCACCACATATTACGTGCGACTTAATAACAGCATTGGTGAAATGTGGGTGTACAACTGTGTACACCTCTACCTACCTCTTTAGGGAATACAGGCGTGATGCTATGTTGCATTGCGTGGGTAGGATACAAATGAAATGTTTGAATTTAATGAAGCTGAACAACCCCTATACAGTTTCCATTATAGAACATGACTCACACTGCTTCCTCAGAAACTACCTTTCCTAACTTGAATCATTTTCAACATTAAATTTTTGTAGTCAGGTGTTTGAAATCTGAAAATCATTCCGCACCTAAACCCGGGCGGTTCTCCTCCCCTGCAATGCGTTTCAATGGCCTATAAACCCCATAATGCTCCATAAACCTTGTCCATGGACTGCTCCATGCCTGTCGTAAATTCACCGCATTCGCTGCCTGCTTCTAAAAGATTCGCGTGGTTTCATTTCATTTGCTTCGGATTTGATTGGATGAACATTTGAGGTCTGATCTTTTGCTTTTGATTACACCGAAAAAGACCTTTCACCTTTTCAGAGTAATTTGCATTTAATATTTCGAAACGTTTGTCTTATTACTTTCATGGCTAAGCTTTCGTCTTGCATATCTTAGCACAAATGGGTCTTAACGTTTTATTTTCATTTCCAAGCTATTGATTTTCATCTAAATAATGTCCAGAGCTACAAATTGTTTGGCTTACTATTTTATAGAGTAGGTATGTAGCTGTACACAAATAAAATCATAATGTCAAATAAAGTTTTATTAAGTTAGCGTTTTGTGCGAGTTACGTCTGAAACGTGTCGGGGCTGCGATGCGGTGTCGGTCGTTAAAATTGTTAACAATATATTGCTGGGGTCACTCGTAGCGGTGTGGTTCAACTTGTTAATGTGGTTCAGTAAACTTCGATGTTCTATGAAATTAGAGAGGGCTTTCAGTAGCTATAATATCATATTACCAGTCTTATATTAATTTTATTTTGATGTTTGATGTGTGTTTCGAAAACAACTATGAGTGGTACTTATAAATACGATATCATCAATTAGTCTATCAGTTACTAAGATGAAACCACTAATATTTGAGTGGTACTTGTTATATGTGACTAATTACAAGAAGTTTTTTTTTTTAATCGTTTTAACAAATACTATTACGATACGTTTGATATTTGTTAGTACATTGAAAAATATGTTTAACTTATAATCAGAATTGGAGTATACTTACGTATAGTTTATGGAACATAACATGTTATGTTAAGCATGCTGCCGCACGCAACCCTGTTCTTGGCTAGAATTTATGCTGAAATGAACATTTAGGTTGAATATTGATCAAGGTCTGAAGTTCTGTATTATAATAATGTATTAGTCGGTCGCTCTTCATCTCATGATTCTGAACAATATTTATTACTTGATCTATGTTACATTCAAATCTCTATTGAATTTTAAGTTCTAATCGAATTTTATATCGAAATCTACTTTATCGAATTTTATTTTTTTGTTTTATTATTTTTTTTTTTTAATATTATTGCAGGAGGTACGGTTTTTTTTAAATTATGTTTCTTGCAAATAGAAATAAATTATATTTATGTAGGTTGATTTGTAAATAATGTAACTCATAAAATTTAATATCATTTTTTTTTATTCATCAGTTAAAATTGTGTCAATTTAAATTACCTTTTTGTAGATTTTTTCCGTTTTCCAGTAGCGGACAATCTAATCAAGCTTCAACGAAATTCAAGTTATTTATCGCAAGAATTTTTTGAATAGTAGATTTTTTTTTTGAAAATGCCGTAATTTTCCCATTTTAATAGGCTTTTGAGGCATCAAAGCAATTAGTCACCGTTAATTACGTTTCGTCTCAAATTCTCGGGAATGAGCGATCATTTGTGAAACGAATCTTTTTGATGGAGAGAACAAAAAGCCTTCAAGTATTTTGACTCACTACAAAATGGAGCTTCGCAAACAAATTCTTCAGATAAGTTTTATTCAAGAAACCGTTTCTAAAGGTCCCTTGTTCTATTTTCCGCGTCATCACTCCACAATCACTACCCTTATTGGTAAATCATTTGGCACTTTGACCCTACGTTTTGTGATGGCTCATTCACTTTTATAACCATTTTTCATCGAGCGGTGCAATGAAACGTAGCGATTGTTTGGCCAGAACTCGTAAAATAAAATGGTACAACCAATTATTGGCCGTTATGTGAAGTTCATGAGGCGTTTTTGTTGAGTTCACTGACTTATTTTGTACTAATAAATTGTATATGGTAGTAACACGGATTTGAAAAAAATACGGATGGAAGCCTTAAGCGAAGCATAGATTACGCACACACACACGAAGCGTACTGGCGCCGAATGGATGAGTTTTAAGTATTTGTATGCGTTTAGCTCGTGTATGACAAGTGAAATTGGATGACTAGGCATGCTTTTCACATGTCGTACGCAACGCTCCGTTCGTATTTCTTTAAGGTCCGTGGGTAGTAACTTCAAAGTTAGTACTTAACTTACTTTGGGCTGCTACTGTATTTAAAAAAAATTGTATTTCGATTTTTTTTAAATGTCATGACTTGGTTTGTCATGAGTATGAATATTACAATCGCTTACGCTTAGCAACCTTACTTCTAATTTATGTGTTACATTAAAGTCAAGATTACTTTTAATTGTTTTACTTTGGAAACTTTAAGACATACACTCACAGAAATAAAAACATTGAGTTGAACATTTTTTTTATTGTACTATCTATTTAAACTTACGCTTCAAACAAACTCCAGTCCCTCACAATGCCACAGCAGCTATGTATTGTAGGTATTGAAGTTTCTCAATCACAATCTAGCGCTTTGTCTGCGCGTCCTTGGGCTGTTTGATGCGAGATGGCTTCCGATTGCGGAACGCTCTATTCCGACATTATGGTCGATTTATCTTTACAAGTTTTCATGATGGTGTTCTGTATTTCTATATTGATTTGAAACCTCTTACCTCTCAGTCTCTTCGCCATTTTTATTGGTGTTGCTAATCTTTTTTTTTTTTTTTTTCTTTTAATAAAACTTTGCCCCACACTAGGAATTTCTTCCTGTATCGTGGGTGCGTTTACAGACATTTAATCTCACAAGCACACACACCCAGACCCGGAGCAATTATCTATAGATCGTACAAATATTTGCTCCGTGCAGGAATCGAACCTGCGACACGCAGCGCAACAGTCGGTCTCTCGACCACTGCGCCAACCGCGCTGTCTGTATCTTCTTGTGTGTAGTAAAGTCAAGTTAGTGGCAGAGTTCTTTTTACTAAGATTAGCGACTGCTATTAACACTTTTAGGCACACACACCTAATAACAGTTGACCGAGCCCTTGAAGTAAGGAGACGCTCAGATGAAGATCATCTATCTTACAGATTGATAAAACCATGCACGAATGAAGAACCTCAATGTTATAATAAATCCACAATGACGTATCTTTATTTCACGTAGGATTAAACATTACATACATGGCATCACGTCTGTGTTCCCCAAAGGAGTAGGCAGAGGTGTACACAGTTGTTGACACACATTTCACCAATGCAATGATATTTAGTCCTATGTGATAGGTGGTGAGCCTATTGCCATCTACCGGGCACAATTCCAAAGTCCGGGCTGCTACTGAGAATTCCTAATAGGAAAACCCAATAACACTTTGCACGACCTAGGAATCGAACCCAGGACCTAATGCTGCGCAGTCACGCTTGGGACCGCTAGACCAACGAGGCAGTCTACGTAGAAGTATCTGAATAGAATTGTTTTTTTCTTCAGTATATATGTAGTTCTATACTAGAAAACAACTGTCCTCCACTCATAGCATGTGGATTCTATAGCTACTTCAACTTTTACCGTCGCAATTCAATGTGCGCGCGACCTTGGGGCTGTTCGATGCGGGCTCACTTCCGATTGCGGAAGCCTCTCCAGTTCCGACAATATGGCCGACATACCCTTGTTGTTGTATTAAATTGCGTTGAAGATGTATGTTTAGAAGTTTATTTACATATATATTTTAATCTGCAGAGAGATTGCATCTTTTATTAGAAGTTCTACGGTATCTTTTTTGTGGACTTTGGATGAAATGAACAATAAGCTAAGCTAAGATGTTCCAATACGAATATATAAGAAGAATTTAGTTCTCCGTTACTAAAAATCAATTTAGGTGAAGACACTTATCCTCTGACACAAGTATTTCGAAATCACTACATGCATGTCACGCCTGTTTGCCATTAGGGTGGGCAGGGACTATCGATTTCCATTTGCTACGATTCTGACACCTCTTTTGCTACATCTATGTTCATTAACCTCTTCATACATGCTCGCCGATTTAGGTGGCTCTTGACTTGTCCTTTTTTGAGAACGTCCGCAATTTGATTGCGGTACGTTCGTCGAGGACGGCCTGCCCCGACTCTTCCATCCACTCTCGCCTCATGTACTAGTTTTGTCAATCGTCTTTCATCCATCCTTTCTACAGGCCCCAACCATCTTAGCATACCCTTCTCAATCTCTTTCACTCCACAACGTTCCCTTATCACACAGTTTCTCACTTTTCTTTTAAAGTTACGCCACACATACATCTAAAAGCTCTCATCTCTACTGCATTAATTCTACTTTCATGTTTCTTCTGCCACACCCAACTTTCACTACCATACATAAGAGTTGGCACTAACACCCCTCCATGAACGGCCAGTCGCGCCTTTTATATAAATCCCAGATATACAAACTCTTTCACTTGTTTTATTCTTTGGTCACCTATCAAAATATTGCACACATATTTTCGTCCGTTTAAAAAAAAAACGTCTTACTTACAAATCACTACATATTATAAAACTAACTCCCCGCGCCTGTCTGTCTGACTGTTCGCTATAAAATCAAAAACTACTGAATGGGTTTTCATGCGGTTTTCGCCATTAGACAAACTGTTTCATGCGGAAGGTTTAGGTGTATAATTCGGTAAGGTTTTGTGTAAATTGGTTGAAATATAACGATATGGCGTATCTATTTAACAAAACGAACCAGAACACAATGAGAATTGCAATGCTATGACTCTTACTTGAATTGTTGACTTCAGGGACCATGGGGTACTAACCTCAAATAAATACTTACAGTAGAACAGACTGTCGATTTCCACTTGCTACGATTATACAGTGTAATAAACATGGTGTCTGGTGACTCATAACGTTAGATATGAAGAAACACAAGGAAGTTCCCTTGACTCATATAATACTGGGAACAGGTTAGCGACGGGTGAAGCGCGCTGGATTCATCGACATCGTTATATTTAACCCTTTCCCTGTGCATTGCTCCATATGTGGTGAACGGCCATTGTTTAAATAATGCTTCGCGCACAGTTAACATGTAAAAAATTCCACCTATTCAAAAAAATACAAGTAACTATTTTGTTTTATAAAAGAACGTCATAAAATAGAAAGTAGCACTGCTCTCAGTGTGATAGCTTACTCCTGAGAGCCAAGATAATAAAACAACGCTATATCCTGACACAATATCTTAGTGCAACGATGCAGCTGACTCACAGAATAAGGCTAGGCATAAAACAGCTGTAGGTACTGTTGAGACGTGTTTTATTTAAAATAAAAATTTAAGAATGGATATATAGGCAGAAAAGAGCCGATGGGATAGTTGACTTCTGCGATAGCGAAGATAAAACACTGCTTTTGAAACAGAGAAATAAGCACATAATTGAAATTTATTGTTCTGGTAGACAGTAAATCTGTTTTCAAAGATTGTGTTGCATTCGTCAAATGCGAACTCTGATACTTTTATAATATTAAATGTATACTTTAGTTGCTCGCAAATAAGTAGTAATAAAATATCACAACAAACTGGCAATTATTCTTTTCAAAAATATGAATTGGAAATATTTCTATTTCTAAAAATATGTATGAAAACAAAAATAATATATCTGTGAGACTGCTAGCTCAGCGCTAGACAGTTAGGCTCCTAACACATTACGAATACATAGTGGTATGTCTCGTCTGCAACAGTGCAACGATGAAGCTGTGTGACTCATACGGTAATAAGGTAAGGCTGAGATAGAAAGGAAATTGTAAAGCGAGATTAATTTCACCGTTCACATTCACATTCTTCACATTTTACAAGCTTTGAAACGATAATAACCTCATAGATTTCGGTTTTAACTCAAATTCATTAATCTAAGTTGATTGGAACTATTTTACTGCCAACAATGCCGGTGAATAAAACAACACATTTCATAAATACGCGTGGAAACAAAGTAATTATTAATAAATAATAACGTTGCTTTCTATTAGATTGCCAACTCACCTAGACATTAAGCTGAGAACAGACTCATGGCTCACAGTACGTCTCGTTGCAAAGATGCAGCTGTCTGACTCATACTGTCATAACGTAAAGCGGACAATGGAAAGAAACACATGAAGCGCCATTAATTCACTGTAGTATGTTATAAAAAAGTATTTCTTGATACGTTTTTAGACTTGAAAGTTACTGAAATCTAATGGATTTTGAGGATTTAGTTTGACTGTCTCAAAAAAATAAGCGATTATTTTACATTTGCGGGTGATTACATGCATGGTCATTGAAAATATCTTCTTGTTAGTACACAAGATGTTTACTAAGAAGTGAAACATATTCTTCTTTGTAATTTCTATTTATCAGACAATTAGTAAAACAATTGCTCTCGGTAGATTGCTCAGGCTAAGATTAAATCAACTGTATAATATTTTGACACACAATGCATGTTGCAGCGCTGCAGACTACTATGACTCATATAAACCCGGGTGCACGAGAGCGGCAATGAAGCGCGCTTGACTCATACGTGATATTTTTAATTTGGCGATTACAGTTTATGAAGCTAGGGACGGTTAGGTAAGGTAGTAGGTAGTTATAAGATATGGTAGGGGATAAGTTTGATGTTTTGCTTGTTTTATATACTATTATTGGTGGTTAATTACATCGTTTAATAATTTTGACTTGACATGGGTATTTATTAAAAATCTAATGTGAAATTTAGAAGTCACTTTGGGATCTCGTATTAATCAATATCTCTGTAATATTCAATATATAATGTAAGTACCGACATAATAAAACATTAAAAAAAACAGTTTTTATAATGTCTTTGTTTCGTGTAAACAACAAATAGTTTCTTTTTCGAATTACATCTACCGTAACTAAACTTACTTAAGTCCTTCAGCAAAATTCAATTAAGATACTTAACCGATATTCTATCAAGTCCTACGCCTGATCCAATTGCTTTAACTTCTAACTTCCATTCAACTCTTAAGTGATCCTAAGTCGGCACTAAGTGAATAGATAGGCGGTATCACAACTTAAAGTAGCGCTTTAGTCTTAAACTATTCTGTCTGTTCATAGCGTTATATAAGTTAGCAGCTTATTCAAGGTTATAAGTAATCAAGAAGTCTGAACTATGTTTGGATTTGAAATGCTCTAAAGATTAACATTTATAACTTCGTATGCTATTAGTAGAAAAATTCTAGAGATTTTTTATGCGAGGGAAATACATGAAAGGCCCTTTGCCGGACTCTTCCCCACTAAAATCAACAGGGTCCTCCACTAACCTTTATCAAGATCCTGGAATCGCAGCTGCATTCACGCAATCCCAGCAGGAAGCAAATACTCCTTTATCAGAATAAAAGATTTTTATGTAACTGAATGAAAGTTTGCTCTCCCTATTCTATTAATAGTCTTTATTTCACATGGAAATTGATTGTCTCTGCCTTCACCAATGGAAAACAGGCGTGATTGTATGTATGTCTTCATTTCCGAAATAACTTAAAGCAACACAGCCAAAACGTATGTATCTACTGCAATGCTAAGCTTTGACGCTTTACAAAGCGCTGCTTCGTTCGTCTACCCAGGCCCTTACTGAATACAAGCATATGGCGCCGGGGCGACGTTGACGGTCGATACGTCGCGACGCCTCGGCTACTCACATTTGTACGAATTGTACCGAGTTACCAGTACTTGCGAATACTTGGGAGCCAAGTGTCTTGTCTAGTGCTTGAGGAGACGGGTAATGAGCGAGTTTCAAAGGATTATGGGGTTTAATTATAGCAGGTGACTGCTAATGACGCAGGTCTTTGTGTCGTCCTGTCTTTGAGTTAGATCTTCAGCTACATTGTAGCGTGTTACAGGAGTATCCTATTACCCATCGTTTGGAAATAAATGTTGATTATTTTAAAGGAACTTAAAAGATTTTTTAATTTGTTTTCATCCTGTTAGAAAATATTAATAGAAATAAGTACACGAACTATATATTTTTTATTATCAATATTTTGTATTTCTTTTGTTTCAGTGATAGTAAACCCGAAGGCACCCCCTGGCAGCAAGGATGGCGCAAAAAGCTTCAATTTCGACTTCTCATACTGGTCACACGACGTAAGTTCCTTTCATATCAAAATTCCTATAGAATATACAATACATAGTAAAAGTATACGTATCTAAGGCTGTGTTTCAACCTTCGATACTGGTGATGAGAACAATGCGTCAATTGAAATGATGAACGTAGGTTTTTGGAACGTATATATATATTGTTCCAGCTGACAGTCGGTGTCATTCCAGTGCTGGACATGGTTTCCCCTCATGATTTCCACGCCAATCAGCTTAGAGCTAATGAGTACCACATTTTTCTGGATCATTCCCCTATTTTCTTTTAACAGACCTTAAAATAATCAAAACAAACTGAAAACATGTTCTATCGTGTCAATGGTTCAGCCCTAACTGTTTTAGAGTGTGGTCCGTCTGGTCTGATAGCCATAATATGCAAATCATTCTAGAAAGGTAGCGTCTAGTAAAAAAATGCGCCATTGAGGTAGACGAAATCTAGGTACCTAGTTATGCAGGAACGGGTAAACCCATTTTATAGTTATGAGTATTTTATGTTGGTAGTGCTTCGGCTAATACCGACGTTTTTTTTCTTAATAAAAATCTTTCCAATTGATATACTTTTAATCCCACGTACTCGTATCCACGATATTGATATGTCACCACTTGTATACGATTTACACAGGGAATTGTTTAAATTACAAAAATTCTAAACATGTAAATTATGAGTGAGTCAATATTACATTAAACTTTTACAAGCAAAACACGCTCCGCCAGGCATGGTGTTGAACCAATCGCGTTGGATCAATAGTTGTTTGATTGCCTCCCTGTGGCTCGGGTTTCCTCGCACCGGAGACTACCACACTCAAACTCCGATAGCTATTGGTTTTGTATTAACTCTAGGTACACACAGTAAAAAAGTTGAGTGTACAGGCTAAGGACGCAGACTGCGTAGAGTACTATTGATGAAGTGTGCGCTCAAATACACTTTTATTCTGTTCTTATTACAAAACGAAATGTTGATAAAGACTTGGCTACCATTCGCACAATTCTGTTAAGGTGCCTCTACGCTAGACGAGCCGAGCACGAGCGGAGCACTAGCCGAGCACAAATTCGTATAGTGTGGACCAACCTACAGGCCTAGAACAAGGTCGCTTCGAGCATTTGGGTTGTGCTCGTCTGTGCCCCGCCAATTGTCGGTTTTTTGACGAACACAAAGGGATTTGCTACGGATTACAAAAAAATAAGAAGATTGATGCATGGTCTCTTATATATGTCTCGTATATAAGCTAAAAACTGGAAAGACTGGAAGCTGGAAAACTACGTTCGAGGACAGTGATCGTTATAGGTTCGTTGTAACTCCACACTTGACGCTGCGAACGACGACGCCCAGAACGGCTCGGCTCCTCTAACGTAGACGCACCTTTAAAATATAAATCTAGATAAACGTCATTTAACAGAAGGATTTAGACCTAAACATTTTACAGTTCCATTAACGGATAACTTAAAGCTAGTTGAATAAACCTTTTGAAAGAAGATACGCCTTTCAAAAGGTTTTGAATTGAATTCAAATAAAATCATAACTGAAATCGTAGACATATCAAAGGCCGATTCGAAATTCTCTTGTGTCAATGTTTGAAATGTACTTACGCGTTTTTCGCTTATACATATGTTCCGCGTATTGTACTATGTATCTTCTATACGTTTATTCTGTTCTGAAAAATAGCCTGCTGGACTTGCTTAAAATTCGAAAGTTTATCAAAGAGACTATCACATTATTGTATTTTTTGTTTATACTATTGGACAATAAGAATTGAGAATACGAAACAAATCAATTTATTGAACATTCCGTATTGTTAATTGATTATATTATGTATTGACTGCGGTTTCTATAGCTTATTGTATTGATGAAGCCTGTTCGATATGTCAACTTCTTGATAAATCTTTCATTGCGGTATTAAAATGCTAGGTTGATTTAATTATACCGACATAAAAAAAGCTATGTACATGGCTAATTGCCCTATTATATTTCAACTTTTCCAGTACTCATTTGGTTAATCACTCGCTCCATTATATAATCCAAATCGATCGATTCTGCCGATAATTAACGGCTAGTAACAAGGTTTTCAGCTATCATTACCGCATGTTCGGATTTGGACGGCAGCCATATTGGATGCAGCTAGTAAATTGTTATCGGATTATTTATACATAAATATATGAACAAGTGCAGTTGAAAATTTGCTACCATTTCCAGAGTTAACTTTCTATAGATGTGCCGATTAACTAAAAATTTTAAAGCAACTGCACATAACATCGTGTCATTACAAATAATTCGATATTAAAACAGGAAAATATCAAAATTGTGGTCAAATGACGGCTGACCGCAATAACCACGGACATTTGATCACACGGAGATTGCGCTGTGATGATTAATTTGCGACCATACCTGGGATGGTTTGTGGTTTCATATCGACGACACTTGGTGCACATATTGGCAATATTATTTATGATGGCACGGTAGGCATAGCACTGGTCGAGAGTTCGAATATAAAAATAGATTGACTTACCAATTTTGTCGTTGACGTTGCATAACCAAAAATTAACAATGAAAGTAGACTTAGAGATTTATTAAAAATTTTGTAATATATAGTTATAAAAATATACGCAGAAAATAATTTGTTACTTGTTACCTAATGAGTTTTATGTGAATAAGTTAGGTACTGCATCAAATAATACATTTAATAACGCTTTAGACGCATATTGAATGAAAGAAATATAATAAATAATATTTATTTGAGAAATGTTAGCCAAGAAGTCTAGACAGTGCCTAAATAGAATTACATAATAAATCCAAATTCCTTTGGCAAATTTTATTCGCATACATATTTAATGTTTTATTTGTACTAAAAGTCTCGGACTCGCATATTATTAAGCAAAGTAAACGGCAAAAAGCATTTGCAATTTCAATGAGATTTAGGGATGGGTATAATTCATACAAATGTATGCGATTGCGCACAGATGTTGTTACTACGGTAATCCAATTTATTTCGTCTTGCCTATTTAATCTGAACAATTCCTATAAGGATTTATATTAGTGAAATAATCGAATATTCTGATAGTTGAAGATGGAATTTTACGTATTGTATATAGTAATACTTAATGAGATGGTAATTGGTTCGTAATTTTTGCGATCCTAAAGATGAGTTTTCTTTTTCTTAATATTTTGCTGTGAAGGTTTATAGTAGTCAAAGGAGCAATTATCTTCCGGTTCTTTTTTTTTGCGATTTAACTTTTTTTGCTTAATCCAGCCAGTAGGTACTGGATTTTAGATATCAGTACAATATTGTATAGTAAGCAGTGTTTATTAACAATCTGGTCTATTCGGACTTTTTATTGCTGCTATCTGGGAACTTCGTTGAAGGTGCCATAGTGGAGGACTCTATGGTTTTAGTCGTTAAAAGTCGTATATATGATAACGTATATGAAGAATTATCGCGCTAGAAAAAGATCCATAGTCGTTAATAACCACACACAACTCTGCATTTCACTATGATTCTTATTGCCTGGAAAATTTGCGGCTTGACATAAAAATGAAACATATTTTTCTTGTTCACAGCCAAATGATGCCCAGTTCTCATCGCAAGTCATGGTGTACAAAGACATCGGTGAAGAGATGTTGCAACACGCTTTCGACGGTAATAACCACCCACTTTCCTTCCTCACTTTCACCAACAACTATACAGTAATAATTACGCTTTCTTTTCGCGAATTGCCATATCTGTGCATCTCAGATCAACGTGTATGCGTCTCTGTGATATACTTTTGGTAAATAAAATTAATTGGCAATTGTTTCTGATGAAGTAAGATATAATGTTACCTATGCAAATTTACAGAATATAATGATGTTTTAAATCACATTATGTTAAAGTTATAGTGAAAATAAAAAATACTGCGAAGGGGTATCCGCGTACTTCTTTTACTTTATTTTTGGGTAACTCACAGACTAATAACAATTGTAATTTATTTACAGTATATAAAATAATTTGCTAATAACAAGCATCCACATATTATACAGCTTAGGTAACCTATAATTACCCAGAAAAAAAATTTACACGACGAACATAAAAAAAAACACTTAGAAAAAAAAAAGCGAATATATATATAATAAAAATATAAATAATAAAGACACATTTGCTGAACTCAGTGTCAAGTCACTGACCTTGGCCTGCTGGTTTTTGTTTCTAAAGTAATCTCTATTTAATTTACGTCTTGCTACATTGCTATTGGTTGTAAATAGGTCGATATCTAAATATAATGGGATATTAATAAAAGTCACTGCGCTAAGAGAAAAGAAGCCATTTTTTCTATATTTCGTAGAAGCAAATGGTACATGTAATAATGGATGCTGTCTAAATCCTAAATGATTGGTTCAGAGATTTATTTTTGAGAGAAGCTCAGTACTGTCAATATTGTTATTACAAATATTTAAAAGTTAACTGCCTCGTTGGTCTAGTGGTCCCAAGCGCGACTGCTGAGCATGAGGTCTCGGGTTCGATTCCCGGGTCGGGCAAAGTGTTATTGAGTTTTATCGTTAGAAATTTCTCAGTAGCAGCTCGGAGTTTGGAATTGTGCCCGGTAGATGGCAATAGGCTCACCACCTATTACATGGGACTTAATAACAGCATTGGTGAAATGTGGGTGTACAACTGTGTACACCTCTGCCTACCCCTTCGGGGAATACAGGCGTGATGCTATGTATGTAAAAGTTAACTAGGTATATCAGTGTATCTACTGTGTATTATTCTCATTTAATTTAGATACTGGGATGTTCAGTTAAAGCAGTTTATCGAGTCTGTGAAAGAGAGTATTGATAGTTACACTGTTGAATTTTCGTTTTGTCTACAATCAATTTGCAGGAACAGTAGTTTTACAAGATGTTTTAACAATAGTGTCATGTTCCGCCTTTGCAAAAGGTAAGCAAAAAATTTGTTACATGCATAGATAGAATGTTAATTTTTAGTTGATCATTATTAAATACAATTTAGACACATCAATAACTATCACATCAATCGATAGCTTAAAGAATTACAAGTTATACTTTCTTTATGTTTTGAAATCGAAGCGTCAGGCTAGGTAGGCCTCAACACAATTTGGGATTAACAGATAGGAGAAAAAAATAAGAAAACGGAGGTAATTTCTTATAACAACACTTGATTCTATCCGACTAAAGCTTCATACTCTATCTTTATGTCCTAAGTTTCGGCAGTACATCACCACATTCTAAATTATGCGTCTCTTTCTTCAGGCTACAATATATGCATATTCGCGTACGGGCAGACGGGCGCGGGCAAGTCCTACACGATGATGGGCCGCGGCGAGGATAGCCAGGAAGGCATCATCCCCCAAATCTGTAAGGACTTGTTCAGACGCATCAGACAAACTACATCAGATGACCTGAAGTATTCGGTAAGTATCATTGCCAAATTTTTTGTAGTATTACAAAAAAGTTTGTACAAAAGAGTTTCAACGGACTTTCAGGTCTGTACTCTGGCTTAAATATGTTCTCGTCTCTTTCTAGCACTTTATGTTTGTTTATCTTGGCTTCAATATTCTACATGCCGCAATGTTGTATACCTCAAGGGGACAACTGAGCGAACATACCTGTTTGTTTTCGGTGGGAAACATACAAAAGATTTTGGGGATAAAACCGAGGAGTGTGGGATTTTTACCTTACTAAAACCACCCGTATCCGATGGTCACCATCCGCACTTGAAAGGGAGCTCCGGGTCCTCTTAAGAGACCAGCTCCGGAACCCCCCTGTGCAACGCCTGTTACGGACAGTCTCTCCAGGTATGTGCCCTGGAGAGACTGTAAGAGGGTATGTCCCCTGAGCCTCGCTGTGCACGGCAGCATGTGACCACTGTGCCACCGTCTTCCCTGAGGTCACTCTATAGGCAGATAGAGTCAATTGAGCATACCTACGTATGCTTTATCATTAGTTATTATGACTTAGATTCGGTGCGAAATTATTTAAATTGAAATTGATCGTTAACTATTTTGGGAAGCTCTGCTAGTTCTAGCAACAACGCTTATAGTCTAGATTTAGATTATGTAACTCAAATTACTATTGTAAGTTTTGTTTGTTTATAAAATTAATTAACGTGTATTAAGTATGAATTAAATGAGTCCCATGTATTGAGATTTCATCAGAATGATATGTATACATCACTCATATCAACATTATTAAAACGTTTGCTTCGGTAACAGATGTTTCATATTGTCCGAAATGCTCTCAATCCTTAAATCGGCGTGGATCCAACTTTTATGAATATTCATGTAAATTCTAATTGCATCGTTAGTAATTCAAATTATTTAAGGTCAATGACCCTTAAAGCCGACCCAATGTAATTGGGAAAAGGCTAGGCAGATTGATTGAACCCTTCCGAAATGCAAGTAAATAGAAGAATCCTTAAACACTTTATAAGTTTCCTGTAAATAAGAGAAAATTCCCGAAAAAAGTTTAGCTCCCGTAATAGATAAACTTAGATTTGTGCAAGTGATTTGGTTACCTTTGAAACCTTGTTTTGTTTAATTATGTATTTACTTATATGGCTTTATTCTCTGGTAATATAAAGAGGAAGACATACAGTACCTCATCAGATTTAATTCGATCGTCATTCTTTAAAGTCAGTAAACTGTTATGGTGTTATTTTCCTAAAATTGTTCATCAATTCTTTCATGCCCAAAGGTGGAAGTATCCTACATGGAGATCTACTGTGAACGAGTAAGAGATCTCCTCAATCCTAAGAACAAAGGGAATCTTCGAGTGCGCGAGCATCCTGCACTCGGACCTTATGTGGAGGATCTCAGCAAACTGGCAGTGACTTCCTACCAGGACATTTACGATCTCATTGATGAAGGCAACAAGGCTAGGTAAGGGAATTTGGCTTCTTTAACAGTTTCTAGCCACCATAGATGGGATCTTTTTAAATTGTATTTTGTTTGACTACGCTGCAGTGTGGGAAACGCCAGAAAACACAGATCAAACCCGCGATTAATCCGGTTCAAAGTTGTTTTATTGCAATGAATATTTTTCTATAGATTTTGTCTTCGAATTACACTTTTTTAGAGGAAAAAAATCTTTATTTGTAAACTTATAACTGGTTTTACGACATCTCTTAATCATCTCTTCTCATACAATGCAGACGAAATTACATGTTATCTAACAATTTACCTATCTTTTGACAGAACTGTGGCAGCTACAAACATGAACGAGACCTCGTCCCGTTCTCACGCTGTATTCACTATATTCTTCACGCAACAGAGACATGATCAAACCACCAACCTTATGTCTGAAAAGGTAAAAAAAGAACTATAAACCATAAAGCCTCCTTTTTTATTAAAACTCAGTTTTAAATGGGAGCTCGGGAAGATCATATTTACGTTTCCAATTTATTCTACACGTCTTATATTTAATTTCTGAACAAAAATTTATTAGGAAAGCTATTAACAAATTCCTGCAAAAGCCATTGCCTTCTACATCTCTTCATTTTGATGGTTATCTCTTGCAGGTGTCCAAAATCTCGCTGGTGGACTTGGCAGGGTCCGAGCGAGCAGACTCGACTGGCGCAAAGGGTACTCGTCTGAAGGAGGGCGCTAACATCAACAAGTCTCTCACTACCCTCGGCAAAGTCATCTCTGCGCTCGCTGAGATCGTGAGTTTATTTGTTTTTTAATTTTTGGTGGGAATAGAGTAGTTAGCTGGAGGACATTTCTTCAGAAAACCGAATAGTTTTCAAATCGTTAACTTCTTTGTTTGAACAGTTCTTTTAATGTTTCTTTTCTGGCAGTCAGTTATTTATCATAAAAATATAAACCGAGAATTAAAAAAAAATGTTAACACAGTTGTACTCCTAGCCTCCTATTTCAAATTCTGGCCACGATTAATATATTTTAATGTAAAGAATAAAGGTTTTTTGGAGAATTGCCTGAAATGTCAAACTCCGGATCCTTATGTTTTGTTGTTTTTTAGGGATGGCACTGTTTAGATAAAATAGAAAACTGTAAAAGATACAACATTTTACGTCAGTTAGCATTAAAAAGAGAACGGCCATTGTGAGGCCATGTTTCACCAGTGCTATCCCTAAATATTTATCCCTATAGATGTGTTTTAGTGCTAGAGGGAAATTGGTGTTAGTTTTTTGGACTTGATATTAGATTTATATGTTTTCCAGTTAAATTTAATAAATATATTGAAATTAATGTATTTCATACATATTATTGCAAAGTCAATAAAAGATTTAGATACTTGACGGATCAAGCATTACGACCAAAAAAAAAGAAAACATTTTAAAATAGCATGGTTTTGCGGATTTTACCTGCTACACCTATTTAATATATGGCATTTTCAAACAGTTAAAAGTCAGACTATTTAGCCATTACTTGGCTAAATCCCTAGGGACTTAGCTAAACAACGAATTTGACTTTCATAAAATCTAAATACATAATATTAAATGTACCGAATATTATGAGTACAAATGAATTCGCATAATTCCCTTAAAGCAGGTGTTCCACTAATGATAAAGAATTAAAGACCCTACAGGGGTTTTATCTTATATTCATCCACCTTGTAAATAACTTGAAGGAATTGGGAATCTCAGGACAATCTAAAGTTGTTGTACTTTAGTTAATTGATGTTAGTACGTACATAGTTATAAGAAAATAATTTCCAATGGATCGTAATAGTTTTCTAACATACTTGCTAACATTGAGTATTGCTATTTGCTAGATAACATTTTAAACATGTAGATGGTGCTAAATACTAACAAAAGATTCACGTTTGTTTTACTGCACCGTTTCTCCATGGAAATTATACTATAGTCGGTAAGTCTGGTTTCTCTAATAGAATACTAGGAGTGTGTGTGCACATTACTAATATTTTGTTAACCTATAACGAAGCTAAATATGCTTGTGCTACTTGTGTGTTCATTGCACTGTGGGCTTCGAACTCATGGCCTTTCGATTGCCTAAACAATGCCTTAGCCTTTTGGCTATCGTTGCTTTAATAAAGTTACAACTGAAGAAAATTTTAACATAAATTTTTGGTATATAGTTCACTTGCAATATTTGGCTTTATAATTGGTTCAGATAGTCGTGTAAAATACTGACATATTTTTGTATTATTGAAAAATATTTGACCAATCACAAGATTTCGCGATATTGTGGATAGTACAATTCATTGTAACGCGACTATCTGAATGTGGTCTAACGCTTGAGACTGACTGTTATAAGTTAAATTAATTATACCTCATTTCAAATAACATTAGAGTCAAAAATTTACCCGTTTTAATTTTATTTCATATAAAATATACTATTAATGGCAGCAAACAGGCGTTGTAAACAACCTGTTAATATTTGCCAAACTAGTAAAAAGAAAAATCTGTTTATAGAACTGTAAAAAGCCTTTGTTCCAAATTCTAATGCTTTATTTGAAATGTAGTATGACTTCTTCGAGTTGAGCACGCCCAATTCATAGAAAAATACCAACACTGTGAATGTCTGCAGTGCCCCGATGTAAAGCATATTTTTTCAAAGCAAAGGTAGTTGTCTACAGTTAAGCATCGTTCGCATCGGACGCATCGGACGCATCGTATCGAACGGATACGTTTGTGGATTGCATCAGCTTTACTTACAGGCCGATGCGTGCGATCTTTTCACTGTGGATCAGTGAACCGTAAAGTACGCATTGGATCTTAGAATTATGTGTAATACAAGTTGATTACAAATAATTCTAAGATCCAATGCGTACTACGTGAGCCGTGGACCAGAAACCTATCTTTTTATGAGTGTTTGTTGTGAATAGGCATGATGACTGTATTAAATAATCAAGGAATTAATGGTTTTAGAGAAAAATATATGGACAAAGGATTCTCAAAAATGACTTAGTTTTAATATAAACATTAAGATTAATAAGATTTTCAATAAAATAAAAGTATAAAATACTGCAATCGGCCATGTTAACTGAAACACCAATCACAGCGAATGACGTCACGCCTCATCGGGAATGTAAACATCACCTCACATTTGTTTGAATTTTCGTTGTAAAAATTTGTTTCGATTGATTTCTACATCATTATATTAGTTAATTTGTTGTTTATTCGTGGTTTTGTACCTAAAATACAAAAATTCAAGAATCATCAACGATCGAACAAGGTTTTATTAAAGCAAATAGCAGTAATTTGCCAAGAATTGCTTTGTTGATGTTGGGAGAGTTTCTTGCGATAAATAAAGATGTTTGCTCATCTGAATTTCGGAATGTGAAAACGTCCTTGTAAGTACATTATTAATAATCTATTTTGCTAAGTAAAATTCTACTTACACGACCCTGTTTTAACACATAAGTCGTCGGTTATTTTTGAGGTTAACTAACTCGCAACTAACGAAAATAATACTATTTTTACTTTTAAAGTATCTATTTCTTAAAACTTAACAAGCAATAATGTGTTAATTTACAAACCAATCTACTAAACACCTACCACAGCTATACGCACTCGTAAGTTCAACATCTAATAAACACCAAGTCCACTTTCTGTATTTGTTTATTAGTCTAATCAATTTTATTTATTTCAGGTCTTCCAGACCGTCATAATATGGTGATGATGCTATAAGTTACGTGCAACTTAAACATGAAGGGAAAATTTCCCCGGAGCATAAAGTCCATGCAAAGTTATATGCAGTTACATTGACAGTTGATGAAGATGAAGAAAATGTAACATCTGTTATATGCCACGATTGTGTTACTGCTCAAGGTGGTCAAGCATGCCATAGGGCTCCTTATGTGGGTTCATCACAGGAGTGAAGATCCATCCTGTACTGAAGTACAATGTTACTGGCTGAAGTCTAAACTATCCAGAGTTGGCAATACTCTAAAATTTATAACAGCAAAGGACTTGTCAAACGGTAGCCCTATCTTACCATCAAATCCAACAGTGCTAGAAAAAAAATTGGTGTTCTGGGCTCATGATATCAAAAAGCTATCCAATGATAGCTGGTTCACCTGATGGCATTTGTCAAGATAGCATTGTTGAAATTAGGTGCCCAACGAGTGAGAAAACTAATCTGAATTATAAAAAAAATGGAAAACCCACAGACCAATGTTACACCCAGATGCGAGTTCAAAATATTTGAGTGGACGGAAAGTGTTATTTTTGTGTGGCCGACTCTGATTACCGTAACAATAAACATGTTGAAATTATATGTGTAACATTTGATAAAGAATATGTCAGATTTTCTTAATAGTGTCATTACATTCTGGAAATCCTATGTATATCCATTGTTATATGAAAGTACAGAGAAGTAATTAAAAATACAGTTTTGTTTCATTTATTTAATAAGAGTTTTGTAAGTTAATTAAACCACATGTTATTGTTATTACATCATCAAGAACTTTGAGCAAACTCCTCAAAGCCTCTTGTTTTTTTATCATCTTGTGTCATCTTGCTGCAGTCAAAAGCAGATTCCATTTGAAGGGACTGTTGATGGTGATGATTCTATGCGAGTCACAGAAGGAGTATAAGTATCAATATCTGCTTGTTATCTTTTTTTAAACATTCTTCTTATAACATTTACATTGGAGATGTAGAGACAGAGTGCAGGTGTGGCTTAAATGGTGATGTATTCTGATTTACCAACTGTTCTGTTTGATTAGCTTTACTTTGAAAGTTTTAATCACATGTGCTTGAATTGATTTATCTATTGTTTTTGGTGTTCTTCAAGATTGTGCTGAACTGTAAAAAAAAACTTATTTCAGTATGTATTTCTTTCTTTACATAGGTAGTGATAGAATATTTATTTAAATGGTGATAGAACAGATAAGAGTGCCAGAGATGATACAAAATATACCTTCTTTTACCTGTAGATTTTCATTGAAACAAAAACGGGTAGATATGACTGTATACTAAGTAAATATTGATCTAATAATAAAATAAAAAAGGCTAATAAAATACAAACTTGTGTCATTATTTAGTTAATTAGGTACATAATAACATTTTAAAGTTTCTTGTTGCATTTAACCCGTTATTAAAGCATGAAACTATATAAATCTTAAAACATGTGTACCTGAACTTCCAGATGAAATTTCTTGTAAATTACATTTTCTGGAACCATATTACTTTCTTCTAATTGCTTTTCACATTCTGCAATAGCCATCATCTTTCGTTTCTTACGCATATAAGGTCGTTCTATAGTGCCAGATGTTAACATTTTTCTGTATGGTTGGCATTCATATTATTCATACACCCTAGTTTCATACGCACTTGTGTCACTGATCCCATCACATGATACTGCATATAATTTTCCATATCATTTGGTAGCTGAAAAACGAAAATATATCCAAATTATTAACAAGAACGATATCTGACCAAAACAAACATAACCTCAATTAATTGCTAAAGTATTTAATCACACACAATGATTTATGAGTTCACACCTATTAAATCTATAGAACTACTTACATTAAAGTGGTCTTCACAAAAATAAATTGACGAATTCGATGTCTCAGGTCTCGCCGTGCGAGCTTTAGCCATTTATCTCGCACTATTTTCTCGTTTGGAACATAAACAAACAATTTGTTAGGTGTTGATATTGATGTGTTTTTGCACAGAGGATCCGCACACCACGTTTTGTAATATTTGGAATTCATTTTAACACAGGAAATATGTATTATTGTTGATTTTCTTCTTTCAGCGTATGCAGCAATGCAATGTATACTGGGTCGTGACGTCACAATGGACGCCATGACACCCACGAGCGTTTTCGCGCATAATTTGAAATAGATAGATTAAAATGCAGTTATTTGCGTTAAAACTAAGTTTATTGCTGAAATAATGTGTTTTTCGGAAATAGTAGACGTGTACCTATATTATAAAAGCAGATTTCAAAATCAGTCATCATGCCTATTGTGCTTAATTTGCTTCAACGGAGCACTACAGATGTCTTCTAATAACTTTGACTACTTTATAATCATGATCATCTCTTTCTCACTAGGCGTCAAAGAGCAAGAAGTCAAAGAAGGCAGATTTCATTCCATACCGTGATTCCGTGCTGACGTGGCTGCTGCGAGAGAACCTAGGAGGCAATTCCAAGACCGCCATGATAGCCGCCATATCGCCCGCGGATATCAACTTTGACGAAACTCTCAGTACGCTCAGGTAAGCTAACGATGACGTAAAACACACAGTTACAAATAAAACATATTTATTCTACATGGAATCATACGTGTGTCTTTTAACTGGAAACAAAAATCAGTAATATACGCGATTAATCTGATTAAAAGTCGTTTTATTATAATGTGTAGTGATCGCGGAAAGCTATAGGTTTTTTCGTACTTATCAAATGGATTAATAGTAGATGCAACGCTGTATTAAAATATGATTTATTCTTGTAAGGGACTTAGTCCATCCGGTACCAACTAAGTAGTTGGTTCAGATAATCTTCTTGGACTTTCAATACATTTAAAATTGTATTGGATAGATCCTATATAGTTAATTTACTACACAGTACTTAAATACGAAGTTATATTCATTGTATTCCATTGAAGATTCTATATTTTTGATATCGAGACAAGAACTTTCGTATTTCACAATATAAATACGTGCCTATCGTAATATCTTAGGTTTGCGCGAGCACTACACATTATAATAAAACAACTTTTAATCGGATTAATCGCGTGTATTATTGGTTTAATGAGTCCTCATGCGACCACGAACGCTGCAAAGTGTTCGAAACGTCAGGAAAAACAAAAAAACAATAATACACGCGATTAATCCGGTTAAAAGTTGTTTTATTATAAATACGTTCCTTTTACCAACAGATACGCCGATCGCGCCAAACAGATCGTTTGCAAGGCGGTTGTCAATGAAGACGCTAATGCCAAGCTCATCCGCGAGCTTAAGGAGGAAATACTCAAATTACGAGAACTACTCAAGGCAGAGGGCATCGACGTCGAAGAAGGTAGGTCTTCCCGTGATTATGTTGTGGCCTTGAGTTCTTTTTGTTGTTGGTCGGCAGATAAACTGACAGACATGTCGACTACACGAACCTTTTTATTAAAATTACTATAGGCTATCGGACTAAATGTTAATGAGAAAGTCTACTTAAAAATATACACATGAATCAAATGTTCCGTGTAAATCGCATCAGACTGTTGAGTAGTTAGTGAAGGAATCCACAGACCCGAAAAGCGACTTTGTGTTATAATATTAGAGTCGATTTTACTAACGCTGTATTTTATTTGATAATTTATTATTCATCTCAGCTGAGACGGTCGCCATATGAAAATAATGCTGCGAGGTCAAGACCTAAAATTATATATAATATTCTTTCTTTGACCGTTAGATATACATATATGTCTGTTGAAACTATAGATAAAATAGTTTTTATTAAATTAAAAGACGTTCTCTCACACGAGGAATTTCTTCGTGTATCATGGGTGCGTGTACAGACAAAAATAATCTCACAAGCACACAAACCCGGAACAATTGTCTGTAGATCATAAAAAAATGGAAAGTTACTCTAATATTAAATTTCAGTTGAAACAAAGAGTTTGTCAGTTTATCTACCGACCATAAAGAAAGCTTATTCTAGGCCTTGTCATTGGTTATACGTCTCATTAGGTTGTTAGACGTCATGTGATTGGCTAGACCGTTTTGTGTGATTGTTTGATAGAACAAGCCACGCCAGAGTTACGATTAATGCAAAATATAACAATTGAATTAAGTTTCATATTCCTGATACTAAAACTTGATTCTGTTTCCAAAATCCACACGAACTAGGACCAGATGGTAAAGTCCTTTATGAAAAGAAAGAACAGACTACCAGTAAGTAACAACGATAAAGAGGTTTGCGCATTTTTGCATCTGTACACCCCACCTGTACGCTTGGCCTCCATATAGAGGGGCTGCCAGACACGAAAAAATATGCAAACTTTTTTCATAAAACTTTCGGTCTGTAATCTGGCAGCCTAACACTTAAATTGATAAAAAAAAAACAATTTATTTTGCACCCTTGTCCAGCGCTTGTGGCGTTTGTAGGCATACATAAATATAGTATTATCACTTCACGAATAATTACAAATATTATATTCAATATGGTGTGGGTCATACCATAAATATATATAATTGCGCTTATCTATCACTATATTGTATTGGTGTTGGTCTGGAACACTATATTATGAACAAGGTTATACAGATAGTGTATGTATGTAGAAAGTAATTGGTGTGCTGTTATGTATTGTATTACTGAGCATTTTAATCGTATATTAAATGTACCTATGTATTAATATAAAATGCTCAGTCCCCTTTCGGAAAACAATCGATTTTGATAAATGAAATTAAAATACTATTTCAACAAATAATATATAAAAAAACCTGGTGAGCGTTTTACAAATCTACTCCAGCAATGACATGCGTGCATATTTTTTAATATTAGATTCTTGAACGGCGTGTCAGCTCCCTAAACATCGGACAAACAGCTATCCAACTTCTGTTACTTCAAGAATATTTGGTCCAATACTATTTAAAATTAATTCAAAATCGATTGTATTAACGGGTGGGTATCCGTCCGTTGGCGGCCATATCACAAACATTGGCATTGGAAGTATTATTGGTTCAAAATTCCCTTTGGTCGCAAACGGCTGTTATATCATAAATATTGCATTGCTATTACAAAGCTTCCTATTAGCTTCGAAGGCCTTGCATGTTTTAACATATTTATGTCAGAATATAGAGTAACTTTGGTGTCAAATATTTATTTTGTGTAGCTACCTGTAATCACGTGCAAAAGTACCTTTAAGATAAAGACTTGCCCTTGTACTGTGTATGCAATATTTTGCACGATGAGGAAAAAAGGTGAATAGCACATTAATTTGCACTACAACCCACATTAGTGCAATATTAACGTGTTTTTAAGTTAAAATATGTAATACTTATTATAGTATAAAGTATGAAGATAGACTAGAACATTGTAGATAAATCGAATGTGAAACAATATTTATCCAATTATGTAAGTACCTACAATCTTAGACCACGTGACAAAATGTGGTTTTGGTATTTTCAAGTGCCACTGTTACTAACCTATAGACATATACCGAGTAACGCAGTGACGAAATACTAAAATGCTAACCAGTTTATACCTGTAGTCAACTCGATTCGAACTCCTGAGAACAGCCAGCATAAAAGGATTCTTTAAGGTATTTCTGCCTTAAATTATCTGTATGCCTCTAATAAGTTTAGTCTGATTATAGTCCAAATACATCAGAATTTTATCGTCGGAAGGGCCTCTATTATGGCCCGAATTCCTCTCAAATTTCTGAAGCTTTTACAAAATTAACATTCGCGTCTGTTATGATTATGACAGGGGAAGAGAACAACTCTTCGCCTCAACGGAAGAAAAGCGAGGCTGAGGTGCTGTCTCCGAAAATGTCCAGAGCGGCCACCACCATCTGCGAAGAAGCCGTCGATCAGCTACAGGCTTCGGAGAAACTTATTGCTGGTAAGTTGGTAAATATGCAGTGGTGAGACGTCTACAGAAGCATAAAACATTCTCCAGGAAGAGTCGATGAGTAAATTATGATCTAGAGTAGGTTAAAGGAAGGTTTTTGTTTATACCTGCTTATTTTCTTAACAATGTATGATGAATGCTTTATAGACATAATGAAACCTCTTCATGCAAAGTTGTGCATCGATGGGATAAACAATTTCAGAGATACAAATGAAGGATGTGTTCTTGTTAAATAAAACACGCCACCCGTTCCCACTGAGTGGGCAATGAGAAAGGGGTGGCGATATGTCAATATCTAACATTAGCAGTGGGGGAATAAAAAAAAAACTCCTACAAAACATCGTGAATTGAAAATCGTATTTGAATTATCATTTTACTCATCAGAACTGAACGAGACATGGGAGGAGAAACTTAAGCGCACAGAACAGATTCGAGTACAACGCGAAGCAGTGTTCGCGGAGATGGGGCTGGCTGTGAGGGAGGGCGGCATTACCGTGGGCATCTACTCGCCCAAGAAGACGCCACATCTCGTGAATTTGAATGAAGACCCTAACTTGTCTGAATGCCTCATCTATTATATTAAGAATGGTAAGTTTGGAATGTGAAATATGTGATAGGCGTAGACGTAAAAGTCGTTGACCAAATACTGTCTCTGCCTTTCTGAGAACACGAGATTTGAGGGCTACTGGAAATTAAAAGCATTTTCTTGAAAATTATTTAAAAACAAACGATTGGACTACAATTCTTAATTTATTTACTTTGGAATGAGACTCCTCATACGACGAAATGTAGATTTAATCAAATATGTGCTTTATACTTTACATACAAATTGTATATTCATTTTTTGTAAGTAGGCGTGACCCGCGTTGGTACGTCGGAAGCCAACGTTCCTCAAGACATCCAGCTGTCAGGCTCCCACATCCTCAGTGAGCACTGCATCTTCGAGAACACGGACGGTGTCATACTCCTCATTCCTCACCGCGACGCACTTATCTACGTCAATGGACGAGAGGTGAGGTCTACTCGGCTATCAAAAGTTGCACAAAAGTCTCTGTCTTACTAGGGCAATAACACTTCATCCTACTCTTTATTTGTTGTAAGAAACACCTTCAATTACATCTTTACAAATTCAACTGGCCGAATTATTTCCATTTTCTATCTATTATGGCTTTTAAGTACACTATCAAAATCAGGACCATCAACGTAACAACGTGGATCCTTTGATCTTAGACAATGCCCAATCTTGGGGATCAGACTCAGAAAACCCAAGTGCGACTGCTGAGCATGAGATCTGGTGTTGGATTCCCAGGTCTGGCAAATTGAACTTTTCTGGTACGAAATTCCCAGTAACAGCCCGGGATTGTGCCCGGTAGATGGCAATAGGCTCACCAACCATTACATAGAACTTAATACCTAACCTAACCTCTGCCTACCTCTTCAGGGAATACAGGGGTGATGCTATGTTATGTTGAGAATCTAATCAGTCTTCAAGTGCTCATCTAACTATCACTAACACATCTTCGTCCATAGCTTACCGAGCCGGTGATCTTGAAGTCAGGATCTCGCGTGATCCTGGGCAAGAACCACGTGTTCCGGTTCACGCACCCTGGACAGCCGCGCGAGGAACCCATCAACAAGGAAAACAAGGAGCTGACCGACACTGCCAGCAACGTAGAGTCTGACTGTGAGTGATAAGAATTAATTAGCAACTTTTGTTTAATTAAATTCCTTCTTTACAAATTCTTTAACATCTTCCAATTGATGAGAACATTTTGTATTGGTTTTACACGGGTGGCCCAAAAGGGGGGATTATGTTCGCAGGGTTCATGTATGTATGTGTGTGAGTTTATGTACACCATAACTTTTTAAGTAATTGTGGTGACAGTTCTGTGGAACTTGATTTTCCTTCTAGGTCTCCCCTGGCTGGGATGAAAATTCTTCAGTGCCCTGTTCAACACTACTTTTTTTTTTTTTGTTAGTTTGGTGGATTTTACGTTAAGCGACCATATAACCCAGTTATGTCAAAACAAAAAAAAAAAAACAAACATAAAGTAGATCACAACACTACTTGTTCGTCACTTTTTTGTTCATACACGGCAGGCGTTGTTCGTAGTAATAATTTTTATTGGCAATATCGATTAAAATTGTATGGTGATATGGACTGCAGAAATACAAAGTTATAAATCTTTGTGTTGAGAAAAATAGCTGAATTGTGAACAGGATTCGAACCTGCACCGCCCGGATAAATACTCCACGCGCTTTGACCACCTTCCACAAATAATTATAACTTAAAAGTTCACCACGCATGCGTTAATGCGTTTTGAAGGTTTATCTGCATAAATATACTCTAATGCGACGCTGAATAGGCCCCTTTTTTCAAAATATCATTGTCTGACTGTCTGTTTGTATATATGTATGTATCTAAATTTATCTCATACGCGAAGGAGTCATTAGCTCAGCATCACTCATACACTGCTTTCCCAGTGGATAGGGGATAGCTATCAGAAAATATACGTTATAAATAACAGAAAAAAGATCAAATGTTCCTTTATAATTGAAGGACTTATATATACAATATTTTTCACAAACTATAGAAGAACAGATTTCTTTTCTCTGAAAGTTTTCTTGTAATTGTGTAATTTTACACAATTTAAAAAAAAAACTGTAGTTTTACAGAAATAAACGTGAACGCAAAATTTCAGTTTTAACCATTGGAAGGGAGTTGTTTAACATAGTGTTGCAAGAACCAAACATACTAAATAACATGGTAAGATAAATGTTTGTATGTCTGTCCAGCCGGCAGTACCGACGCGGACGGTAAGAACGTGGACTGGGACTACGCGCAGTGCGAGCTCCTGGAGAAACAAGGCATCGACCTGAAGGCCGAGATGCAGAAGCGACTGCTGGCGCTCGAGGAGCAGTTCCGCAGGGAGAAGGAACAGGCTGACCAACAGTTCGAAGAACAGCGCAAGGTAAGAATACCCTAAGATTATTCCTGTATTCGTCATCATCATCCCCCTGCCCTTATCTCAATTTATTTGAGGTCGGCGCAGCATATACCTATCTGGCATGCTACTAAAGTTTCGGCTATGTTTTATGACTGGCCGCCTAACCCTCTTTGGGAATTATGTTTTTGGTGGTAACCGCCACCGATACGGTTTCCTTATAGGTTATCTAGCTACGTCAAACCAAATGTTATCCATGCGCCATGTTCTGATGTTATCCTTCTATCACACTCCATCAACCGGGCTATTATAATATGTATATACGGGCTACAATCCTTAAAAATACTTAAATTTTTCATCTTGACTCTCACAGGGTTTAGGGTACTTCAATCAGATCTTGTAGCAAGAATACATCGTCTTGAATGATTTTGTATTCACCACAGTATCTCTCACATAGCTTTCTGAACTTGTCTGCCTTGTGTCGTAGAAACCACATGAGTCCGGTCAAGATTATTCCAGTATTGTGAGGGTATTTTATAAACTCAAATCTCATATAGACCTGGTCTCACCACCTCACAAATAGGACTTAATGACTTCTCTGCTTATCCTTTTGGTGATATAGGTGTAATCCCATGTTATGTTTCGATCTCATATGATTATTATTATTATCGCACTTATTGGTAGCCATTGCAAATGATTATTTGTTCTGGAACAAAAAGAATCACCTGTTAGTTATTGTCATCCAGATGTCTTGTTAGAAATATGGACGCTGATACAATAGTTTAATATACATGAACTAGGTCAACGGCTCTGTGACGTCATGTATTATACATTCCGGACTAGCTGACCCGACAGATGACGTTCTGTCAAAAGCTATTGGACTGTAGCAGTCCCACTCCTAGAATTGTTAGCTAGGAACAGTTAGAATGTGATAAAAAAAAAAGTTTTTTTTACGTGCAATTTGTCTTACTCGAACTTGCTAGAATATTAAAAAAAAAAACTGAATTGTTTCAGCCTTTCTCGAGTTTTGTAGACATTTAGCCATTCATTTTTATTTATACAGATAGATGAAATATTGTAATTGCATCTCTAGCTTGCCCTTTGTTTGTTTTTTATTTTCTCTTATATAGATATTCATCCTGTAAGGATCCGCAAGTTTAGTGTACAGCTACACACTTCCACACGCATTCTTACAATATTCTCCTATTGGCTAACCCTATGGTGTTACTTCCATTGTTGTAGAACTATGAAGCTCGTATAGACGCGCTGCAGCGTCAGGTGGAGGAACAGAGTGTCACCATGTCCATGTACAGCTCCTACACGCCAGAGGACTTCCACAACGATGAGGATATATTCGGTGAGTCAATAGGCAGCATATCACTTTTACAGCTGAACTGACAGTTCACAACATCTGATTCCCTACAAAATGCAAAATTTTATTTGGTCTTGTTAACCACATTCTCTAAATGGATATTGCTTATATTTCACAAAAAAAAAAATTGTCGAATTTGGCTTTAATATTCTCTTTGAATAAATATTATGAGATTCAAGTAATCCATAAATTGAAAGCGTCTCATTTTTGGCTCATCTTAAACTGTTATAGTGGAGTTAGATACGCTGTTTTCAGATTAAGCTAAAATGTAATTAAACGCTGCCTGGTGGGTGGATTTTACCCCATTATATCCCAGAAAATAGCACAAAATAATGCATGCCACACCACCACAACCATAATTGTAAAAGAGAGTTTATTAACCAATACAATACAACAACAAAAAATGTTTTTTTTTTTTACTAATAGTATTATTTGCACATAGTATTTGTTTATTATAAATATTGATCCTTGTTTAGTGAACCCGTTGTTCGAAACGGAATGCTGGTCAGCTCGTGAAGTAGGCCTAGCGGCGTGGGCGTTCCGCAAGTGGAAGTACCATCAGTTCACCTCCCTGCGAGATGATCTTTGGGGCAACGCCATCTTCCTCAAGGTCCGTAGCTTCAAGAAAACATTATACATATAACAGCCCAAATAATTCTAAAATAATAAAATCCATTGCATTCGCAAAGACAGGCAAAACAAGCATTGATTACCATGCGTGGTTATTGCGTGTTAATCATCTCAGGGTCAAGGTTTCCTTGTCATATTTTCCTTGTCATATTTTCCTTCATCAGAAATAAGTTTATCATGTTGGTTTTGGCACTGTATAAAAAAACAATTAATCAATCAAATGAACAGTCGTTATTTGGCAACAAAAGGTAGTTGCTTCTCTTGACTTTTTTTAATCATCTTTATTACATTAATGGAAAGACATGCGATGGCCTTTTCTTCTCGGAATCATACCTACCCTATCGAATCAATACACAACTGAAAGACCTAAACTCCTATAGATTGGTCTAGTGGTTTCGAGCCTGGCTCCTAAGCGTGAGATCCTGGGTTTGAATCCTGGGTCGGGCAGAACATTCTCAGTAGCATTCGGGAGTTTTGTTTATTGTGCCTAGTTTACGGCAATACGCTCACCACCTATTACATGGGACATAATAGTGAAATGTGGGTATAACAAAAGCATTCATCTGCCGCACTGCATCTGATACAGATGTGATGCTATGCTATGTTATGGTCTAAACTCTTACATTAAAAATCACACCACACATTTTTCTAACCCTCATAGGAAGCCAACGCGATTTCGGTAGAACTTCGCAAGAAAGTTCAGTTCCAATTTACTCTTCTAACCGACACGCCGTACTCGCCGCTCCCGGCCGAGTTAGCTCCTCGCGACGATGCCGATGACGAGTACCGCCCGTCCGCACCCACTGTCGTAGCTGTCGAGGTTACTGACACCAAGAATGGAGCCACGCATTATTGGACCCTGGAGAAATTGCGGTGAGTGGGGAAAATTATGGGATCGTATACCAGGTGGCATGTGGAGGGAAAGTAATTCAAATAATGAAGATGAAAATGTTGTTATTGTTAATACGATTAGGTAACTACATAAAACTTTGTAAAGGCTGGATAAGTGGGTTTTTAAGTTGTAGCAGTTCTTTTATAGGGTTCTAGAAAAAGACCCCGAGTTTGATGAATTCAGAAAAAGAAAGACTTCTTTTTTTGTGGGGAATATCAGATGAAAATTACATAATGACAACTTATTTGAGATTCCTTAAAACAAAACTAAGTGGAAAACTAGAACAAAAAAGGTTAATTTTATTGTAATAGGATGGGCTTAATTACGCCGTTATTTAATGTTATGTACCTTCAATTATTTATAATTTTCAAGAATAAATCACGTTATTATAATATTATTTACATTATCTGAGCAGTAATTATATATATTATTTCATACTTATATTTCGTTAATTTATTTCTCGCGAAAAATAATCTATATCACATTCATTATTTCCTTAATTTGGTTGCATTTTGTTTGGTCCTTCAGTACATAATTTACTTTTAATTATTTTATTCCTCGAGAAATAAAATAAAACTGTTTTGCTGGTGCCGTGTTGAAAATGTCCTTATATATACGTAATTATATGATCAATATGTTATATAATCGGTTATATATTTGTACTATAGACATTGTATATAATTAGTCTGGGCAGGTAAGTACATTTTGTTTAATAGGTCTACTAAATGTATAGTTGCAATGTCTATTCCATTTCTAATAGCGCTTGTTTTATTTGCTGCCTTATTATTTTAATTTCTCATTTTAACGTGCTATTTATATATAAAGTTAAAATAGTTTTCCTCATTTTATGAAATTATTACGTAAGCAAATGAGAAGAACACATTTTTTTTTATCAAAGGTTTTTGTCAACTTATATAAAAATTCGGGCTTTTTCTATTGAACATTAATCCACATTTTATTATCTTGGCAACGCATAGTTCATTATTTACATGGTAAAGTTCTGATCATTTGCTCAATGAAAAATGAGAGGGCATGCCTACTCCTTACGAGATTAGCGTAGAAGGACCGAAATGTTGTTGGTCTATTTAAATACATAGTAAAATATGTTTAGTGGTTCTTGTTCATATTTTTTAGTTATCATAGGTGAAATAATACTGCAAGGGGGGCTCCACATTATAAAGGATTTTATAACACATGGGGTAGAGGCATATCCTCTCAAACATCCCACTTAGGCTATGACGATGGATAGGCGCGGTAGGGCAGCGGACGGCTACATGGCTGTATTGTCCGTAGCCATCGGCTGGAGCTCATGCGTCAGATATACAACATGAACGAGAGCGCATGCCCTGAGGAGGACGAGGCTCCGCCCCTCGTGCTGGCGCCGCCCCCTCTCCCCGCCGTGCCGGGGCAGGCCCCGCCCACCGGCGACATACTGCACTGTATATCTGCGTGTGCGCAGCAAACGCGCCTCTCGCTAGCCAACCTGCTGCCGTCGAGGTTTGTGAACGCCTCGCATCGCCACGCTTAAGCCCCCTACCCATGACAATGACTGTATCGGTTTAATTGTGTTCATTGATTTGTAATGGCTACCATCCATTTTACCAGCTACTTTACTTAACCAATTATAATGCTGGTGGAAGAAAGCAAAAATCCACTCATAAACCTTGTCTTTACATCGTTTAATGTAAATTTATCAAATTTATAATCATTCTTGCACAATTAAATCGCTACATGTTATCAAGCCGTATCGGGCTCCAAAGACAGACAGACCGGAGACACAAGCTTAGGGCTGGCTGCGCACGATGGTTGATCCTGTATCATAGCTGTGTTGAAACATCGACAACTTCGTCTTATATCATACGCACTGTTAGCTTGCAAAATGTATATATGCAGAAAGAAAGAGGAATATCTCACTTTTAAGGAGTGTTGGAATTTGTTTAGGTGTCAAAGCTACAGTTCGTCGCTAAAATCAGGTTTCTGAAGAGTGGGACTTCTAATATTGATTAGATGTCCCACACTTCTGAACAAACTGCAGAACTTCTGAACACGGCACTTCAATACGTGCCGTGTTCAAAAGTTCTGCTTTCGGTATCAAGCCCTTTTTTATTTTCCAGAGAAGCTACGGAGCTATGAAAGCTTGACACAACCAAATAAGATTACTGACAGCAATTCTTGTAACTTATAAGAGCGGAACGAAATTAAAAGCAGACGGTTTTCGATTCGAAATATTGAAAATAACAACTAAAGCTGTACATTAAGTGCTACACCCATACTCAAATATTATGTTGTGCTTTAATTGTATCCTAAATCAGAAACCGACTGTTTGCGTCATCTTATGAAGACAATCTGTTGTCACGTGGTTTGAATGCAATATTTCCTCACACTTGTGATATGATACATCCATATTCTTGTTTTCATACCAGCATAGCATTAAACACATAGTAACTTCACCTGAAAACCTCCACGCTTCTCATGTAGACTAATTGTGAGAATAATTGAACGATATTGCGAACGACAGTGCCTTGCACGCAAATGTTATGCTGTATGTTGTATTGAATGGTCTGACTGTGACGTGTAGAACAACAATATTCCAGAATGTATGTACCACAACATTTTTGTAAATGTGTAATCAAAACATCGCCATTGTATGTAATACAATCGGTTAAAATGTTATAAAGAGAGTTGAGTACTTTGAACCGATTAACTTGTGTGTGTTCTGCAATTATTATTTATTCTGAATTATACAAATATATATATTAAATGCTCTTAACAACGTTTTGACCGAGTGTTTATCACGCACCTTGTAGAAAGGCGCAGATATAAAATATATGTGCTTACCTGTGTAAGATTTTCGAATAACATAACATACTTTTAAATATCACTATTAGTCTATAAAGAAGTGAAAAATACTAAATACACAGTAAGCTTATTTTAAGCAGTTTTTTTTTCAGGTTGCAGTGTGCTAACGCCTTATAATGTAACTTTGTCTCTCTGTCCATTTATTGCATGTATAGGTAATGCGATCTGTTAAATAAGTGGCCCTCTATCCCAATCGTAAATAAATAAAAAATGTAGTTTGCACTCCTTTATCCCCGTCTATTACGTCATGTATTGTTAGGCAACTATAATCCTTGCACTACCATTTGTCTATTCATACACGAATCTTGAGTAAGAGTTACTCAGGAGTTTTAAACATTATTATCTTAGTTATTTACTAAATTTCGTGTCAAAAACATCATCTGCATCTGATGGTCAGTTATAAGAGTATTAACCCCGATTGAATCAAATGTGGCACACTTGACTCCTTATATTGTTGACAGTTTTAATTAAACAGACAATATTCTGAAACGTACGATTTTGAACCATACTTCGTAAACTATACATACTAATATCAAGTAATTGCTCACCAGACAACGGCTGGAACTTATGCGTGAAATGTACCACAATGAGGCTGAGTTGTCTCCCACATCGCCCGACCACAACATCGAGTCCGTCACCGGCGGAGACCCCTTCTATGATAGATTCCCGTGGTTCCGTCTAGTGGGACGGTAAGTTTATGTTTCGAATTCGTAAAAGTCAACTGCTGAATATAAACCATTTAAACGAATGGGACGATTGGACCATTTTATTGTTATTATAAACCCGCTGACTTCAAAGTTATGGACAATATCTACCCTCATCAGATCGTAACTGTTCAAATTATACACAAGCACGAGATTTTAACCAAAACATAATATCATCATCATCAATACATATAATAAAAATGTTACGGATCGCTGTCTGTATATGGAAAATATATGAGAAAAAATATTATTGGGACCTTTATCAACGCAAATAGCACCCAAAACAATAATTGTTAGAATTTTTGTCTGTTTGTCTGTGCATTTGTGCACGCTAATCTCAGAAACGGCTTATCCGATTTAGATGTGGTTTTCACTAATATATTGTGGTAAGCTTCACTTAACACTTAGTGTTTGTTAATTATGAATTTGTCTTCATACACGACATGGTGTTATTTTACGACATCCATGCTGACGGCGTTGCGGGCACAGTTAGTATTAATAATATTTTCATAAAGCAATTTTTCTTCAACGACACATTTTGTTTCCGTACAGGAGCTTCGTTTACTTATCGAACCTGCTGTACCCGGTTCCCCTCATTCACAAAGTCGCCATTGTGAACGAGAAAGGAGACGTTAAGGGCTACCTACGGGTAGCTGTGCAGGCTGTCATCGATGCCGAAAAGAGTGAGTGGCTTTTTTGTATTTTGTCACTGTTAAAGTAGAAGAATTACCTTCAATATACTGTTTATATTTTTATCCTTGATTTCACAAGGGAAAAAAACAAAAAAATGACGATTAAAAAAATTATCTTAATGATTGTAACATCATAAACTCTTATCAGTCAGTTTATTACTATTATTATGAATTTACAAACCAAAAGACCAAAATTATATTTAGCTCATTATATAATATATCTAAATGATAAATGATTGACTAATGAGATGCATTAAAAAAGCAAAGTTACCCATGTTTAGTTCTTCACCCATTCATTCAGCCTTTCCCGATATTCTTCTTTCAAATTTAGATCACAATCATAGGAAGCGTACCTATGCATTGAATTTTTATTAATTTTTTCTTCCCTTATTGCTTCTTAGACCAAGAAATTATACCCTATAAAACCCTTTCTATTTACAAACTTATCCCACTATACCTTCCCACTTTCTGACCCAGTCAAACGCTTTATAGACAACGCAGAATTCGCAGCGGGCGTGAAGCAGTCTGCGAAGATCTCCTTCGACGACGATGTTGCGCCTGCGCGCCGCAGCAAACTCTCTGCTGTGGACAAGAACAACGCGATCAACCTCGATGAGCGCATCAATGATGTGCCCGATTCCAATATTAAGATTGAAGGTACGTAACGTACTATAGAGTCTGTAAAATGGTCTAATTGAAATAAATGCATTGAATTATTGTTTGTTGAGGTTTCTCCAGATTATTTATTAGTCGCAGCAAATAAAATTCCTGCGAAATTGCTAAGATCACGTATTTTGTCCGAGAAGCCCAGGTAAGTAACAGGTGATAACATTCATGATAGTTTTTAAATAATAGCTTATAAAACTTCACATCCCATAGTTAAATGAATATTGTGTAGGTATATACAGCGATAACTTTTTACATACAATAATAAACAACTATAGCCAAAAGCAACATTAGTAAAAATAATGCTCTCATTCCACTTAGAACTGGCAATGGGCGAGTGTGACGCTGATAGTGGCCGTGGAGATAGCTCCCTGGCCTCCGAGCTGAAGGAGGAAGAGCTTCCGGAACACCTGACCCTCGGCAAGGAGTTCACCTTCCGCGTCACCGTGCTGCAGGCACACAGCGTGTCCACCGACTACGCTGACGTGTTCTGCCAGTTCAAGTGAGAACTTTATATGTAATGCACTTAGATTCAAATTTCGTTGACCACATAGCTTCTAGTTGTTATTCCAAGTGGAAGTTTTAGATAGAAAATTAATACAGTTGTTTTGTTATAGTTTCCTACACCGCAACGAAGACGCATTCTCGACAGAGCCCGTCAAGAATGCAGGAAAGAACACACCGCTTGGATTTTACCACGTGCAAAATGTAAGTTTTTTTTAATACACTTGCTTAAAAAAGGTTTATCACAAGTCCCCCAAAAAAGCCACTTTACACATGAGAAAATGTACAATAGAAATGGCAAAGGCAATATTGAAGGAAATATGTTAGTTCCATCATTTTTTTTTATTGGTAGTTATTGATATAGGCAGCACCAATGTCGGATGTCATATTGACGGGGTGTGCATTAACAATATTAGTTATGCTGACGATATGGTGTTGCTGAGCCCATCGATCGGTGCTCTGAGGCGACTGGTCGCTATATGTGAATATTATGCGGTGAATCATGGGCTCAAATATAACGTCACAAAGAGTGAACTTATGGTTTTTAAAGCAGGTAGTGTGACATATTCGTGTATTCCTACTGTTGCGCTTTGTGGTAAACCACTGCGAAGAGTGGACAAGTTTAAATATTTGGGCCACTGGATCACTGAAGATTTTAAAGATAATTGTGACATTGAAAGGGAACGTAGGTCGCTGGCTGTCCGTTGTAACATGCTGGCCCGCAGGTTTGCACGTTGTACGAAACCAGTTAAAGTAACACTTTTCAGAGCTTACTGTCAGTCTTTCTATACGTGCAGCCTTTGGGTCAACTTCACTCAGCGGGCATACAGCGACCTACGCGTTCAATATAATAATGCACTGAGAGTGCTGCTGCGGCTGCCGTGGCGTAGCAGTGCGTCAGGGATGTTTGCCGAAAATAATATTAATAGTTTTGCCGCAATTATTAGGAATAGGTGTGCATCCCTGATGACCCGTGTTCGCGGCAGCACCAATAGTATTCTCAGTGTATTCGCTGATCGGTGGGATTCTCCGATGATGCGGAGGTGGATGCGGCTCCACGCTGAATTTTAATTGTGTTGTCATCTGTCTGTAACCTACTAACACTAGAATTTAAGTATAATTGTTACTAACCCTATGGACTCCGGTCTGAAATAAAATTTTTTCTATTCTATTCTATTGATAATATTTCTTTAATTTTTCCTGTAACTTTACATAAGCTCTGTCAGAACTTAATTACAGAAGTGTTTTGTTTTAAATTTACTATAACTTCAATTTTGCTTGACACAGATCACAGTACCCGTAACGAAATCCTTCGTGGAGTACATAAAGACGCAGCCGATCGTGTTCGAAGTGTTCGGCCACTACCAGCAGCATCCACTGCACAAGGTAAGCGCAATTGTACGTAACATTCTATTTTACTTGATGTACATACAGTCGATTGCTTAGTATAATATTTAAAGACGCAGCCGATCGTGTTCGAGGTGTATACACTACCAACAGCATCTACTGCACGAGGTAAACTCAATTTTACAGTCAAAAATGTTGGCGGTTGATCATTATTAAAGCTGAAATCGATTGCATGAAACGTCCAAACGCAGCTGTAGGTACGTGTAGCGAGTCGTTCAAGGGACTTTGACGGCAGATGGTACTACCAATTTCATCTAACATCTTAAATGATGTTAATGCTTGATAAATAGAAATGTGATGAATTCAGTGTAGTGAAATGTACAGTCTCGTCCAGGAGGCAACTATAACGATCAAATGTGCAGTTTCAAATTCAATCGTTGTTTTAAACCTCCATTAAGTGATTAATACCTTGATCGTCGGCGCTAAAAGTATGTATTTGTTTATTCCTTAGCATGACTCTTTGTTATAATTACTTAAAAACTATATGGCAGTAAAGAAATTAAGCAGTAAGACAAAACAGTAAACGGATTTTTTCTCATAGGATGCAAAGCAAGACGGTCCAGTAGGCGGGCGCACGCCCCCTCGCAGGATGCTGCCGCCCTCCATCCCCATCTCAGCTCCAGTGCGCAGCCCCAAGTGGGGCGCCACCGCCGTGGCCGCGCCGTGCTGCAGCTCGCACCTGCACTCCAAGCACGACCTGCTCGTCTGGTTCGAGATCTGCGAACTGGCGCCCAGCGGGGAGTATGTGCCGGCGGTGAGTGGCTGTAGATAGATGTAGGATCGAGTGACGTCACAAGTGGGGCGCCACCGCCGTGGCCGCGCCGTGCTGCAGCTCGCACCTGCACTCCAAGCACGACCTGCTCGTCTGGTTCGAGATCTGCGAACTGGCGCCCAGCGGGGAGTATGTGCCGGCGGTGAGTGGCTGTAGATAGATGTAGGATCGAGTGACGTCACAAGTGGGGCGCCACCGCCGTGGCCGCGCCGTGCTGCAGCTCGCACCTGCACTCCAAGCACGACCTGCTCGTCTGGTTCGAGATCTGCGAACTGGCGCCCAGCGGGGAGTATGTGCCGGCGGTGAGTGGCTGTAGATAGATGTAGGATCGAGTGACGTCACAAGAGGACTGCAATTTTTCGGCTATAGAAAACTTGACAAAGAAACAATTTTGCCATATGATGCATATAAGATAAGCATTATTTATTTATTTAACGATTTATGTACACACATAATATGTGATTCAATAAGGTGAAATAAGAAAGGTTAACACAAAGGTGCTGCTTATTTCTTAAGAAATCTCTACAAGCAGGCTTTCGAGAGGAGATATGGAAAAAGAAAATAGACTTGAGTGTGTAAAGAAGTTATTATTATTATCACAAGTTCTAAAATCTATCTTTCTAAAATACAATCTTAGTAACATTAAACTACTTGAATTGCGATATCGAATAAGTATACAGTGAATTTGCGTCATAAACTACAATATTCCATAAAATCCTCCCCGCTACTCTTCGAACATAGCTTAAAGCTTCCCTTATCGTACCCAGGTGGTAGAGCACAGTGACGAGCTGCCATGCCGTGGCCTATTCTTGCTGCACCAAGGCATCCAGCGCCGTATTCGCATCACCATCCTACACGAGCCTTCCCAGGACCTTCAGTGGACTGATGTTAGGGAACTGGTTGTTGGTATGTGGACTACAATTAAATTATCAATTTTACTGAAGAAGCGATGGAAAATCGCGGCAAGAATCATAATGCATATAAATTTAGGATTTCTAGAAACTATGTATTATAATCGACGGCTATTACTTTATTTTTACTGGCTTCTATTTCACTTCGACAATGAGTTTGTTACCTGTATTTTTGGGACAAAATAACAGCAAGAATAGCTGAGTAGTTACGAAACTGACTCAATTGCAATAGCTTTCATATTCATTTTGGCAGTTTGACAATATTCATTACATCGATCTTACTAGTTAAGGCGGTGGTATAGGATGTGTAATTTTTAGAGCGTACGGCGCAGTGTATGACAAATTTAAATGTAGTGTTACTACAAGTCCATTTGCCCCGCTGTTTGGTTAACTTAATTCCTGCAAAAAATCTATACAAGGCAGCCAGAAATTCCATTATACTTCAATACAAATTAGTTGACATATTTTTACATAAGTGTAACATTTATGTCATGATAGTATGTGATGCCACAGGCCGCATCCGCAACTCCCCGGAAGCAAATGAGGACACAAATGACGGCGATGAAGATGGAGCCCTCTCCCTCGGACTATTCCCTGGAGAAAGGCCAACTTTGGATGACAGGGCCGTGTTTAGGTGAGACTAGTAATTTTTTTTGTTTCCAACTTTGCACATATACGTAACTTAGCAGAACGAAGGAACACGAACGGACGATTTATGTAATTTTTTTCGCTGGCAATGTTTTTTTAGTTTGTCTTCTTTTTATCGTGTGGTTGATGAACAACCTAGTTTTAGAGTTTTAAGTTATTAACACCATCGAGAACATCTCTTAGGAGTACTCATTTCATCACGATGTTTTCTTTCACCGTTTTAAGCAAGTGAAATATTACATTTTAAAGTCAGTACACAATCTCTGTTTTTGTTACATCCTTCATTGTATCAATTTTATTTTATTTCTTTCTTTTATTTCATGAGTTTTACTTATTGTCCAGGACGAAGAAAATTTATAAAAATATTCTCTGCCAGGTTTGAAGCAGCATGGGACAGCAGCCTTCACGGCTCGTCACTCCTGAACAGGGTGAGCGCCAATGGAGAAGTTGTGTACATCACGCTCAGCGCATACTTGGAGGTCAGTATACGAATCAAGTCATAGAAAATCTTGTTTATATCTACGTCGCATTTCTTTGAATTTCACAGATTAACTGAAGAAAGTATGCGTTATACATATATATATATTTAAATTTAGATTCCGATTTTCTAAAACTTAGTTTTATCTAAAATTACAGGTAAAACGCGCATGTCTTACGCGGAGTTTCCTTTCTCCGAATTTCAATTATGTGACGCTGATATTGTCGTAAAGATATATCGTTACACGATTGCGTACCTCACTTAAAATATAATTTATATTTGTGTATAGTCTACCACGATTTTCAGTTATTCAAATAAAAGTACTTTTTCACTTTTCAGTTTTATCGTCTCAGGCTTATGTATGTAATTTAGCTATCCTAATATATAAGGTTCTACAATGTTAGTTTATATTCTTTTAAGGGCGTTTAATTGATTAGGTTTCATTTGAACTATAATCTAAAATCAATTTTCCTTCTTCCCAATGTAGGATCACAGTTTGATATTGACAAATTATTTGTTATTTCTATTAAATTCTTAGTTTTAACCTTTTAAATGTGATGTAACTAATTAGACCTTATAAAATGTTGACTCTGTTTTTATTCCCTTTACGGTGTCTATAGTTACTTTAACTCTATCCGTAAGCGATCACGCACCAAAAAAAACCGAACTTAATAAAATATCGATATATATTATATTAAAATCACGTATGTTTTGTCACAGGTGGACAACTGCAGCCGACCGGCAATCATAACTAAAGACTTGTCACTAGTGGTGGTTGGTCGTGAAGCTCGTACGGGCCGCTCACTGCGCCGTGCCCTGTTCGGTTCCCGGGCGGCGCGAGCTGACCACATCACTGGTGTTTACGAGCTTAGTCTGCATCGTGCACTCGAGCCAGGTACAAACACCTAATCTTTCTTTCTATTCATCATCTCATGAGTCAAGTAAAAAGATTTTATTTCACAAGGATAATTACCCCAGGTTAGGAACCTTTATAAATAAAATTATATTAATGGAGAATTTTAACAGCTAGAAGCAAGGATGAACAAGTCTGTTTGCTAATTAAGAGTTATAGACTTACTTGACTCATAACATTACCACACTCAGTGCAAAAATACCCAAAAAGTTGTCTTGTGTGAAAAATTTGAACTTCTGAATAAAGTCGCACAATCATATGTTATGCCGTCGTAGACTGACGCATGACGTGACAGATTAATGACGAAATAACCTGGAAATAATCAGCTCAAATGGCGTCACTTATGCAACTTCCATCACTTCCAATTTTATTTCTGAACGAAGAATCTTATAGCTCCTTATCGCATGCATAGCGAACGCTAAAGTTATGTATTTTTGTGAAAAGAAAAATAAGGTGGGCAGGATTTGAACCTGTGCCCCTCGGACGAACACTCTTACCTATTCTAAACACTTATTTAATTGTATTATATTGATGCTCAGGTGTACAGCGTCGCCAGCGCCGAGTGTTGGACACGAGTGGCACGTATGTGCGCGGGGAAGAGAACCTGCACGGCTGGAGGCCGCGCGGAGACTCGCTCATATTTGACCACCAGGTAATATTCGAACTGCTGAACTGATACAGTGATGGTAATAACCTCCATTTTATTCGGTTAACTTAAACTTTAAAGGTTATTATAGATGCATAAAAAAAGACAATATATCAAAAATATATAGTAAAACTGAAAATGTTACAAACTTGTGCTTATGCAAGTTGTTTAAAATTAGCATTTATGAGCAAAATGATATTGTTTCCGAAACTTTTAAATATCTGTCATGACATAATGGCTTGGTTTGCAATTGCCAAAAAAAAAAGACGTTGATTCGAAATTACCAAGCCATTATCCCACTGTAAAATGCCATAATCTTATATATCATCATTCGGGGCATTCTTACAAAAACGTACTCGCAGTAGAAGTACTTTACATGTTTTTTGTATCATTCACACCAGCTTCACACAATATAAATCCATAAAATATTTTTTGTCATTATCAGTGGGAGTTAGAGAAGATGACCCGCTTAGAACAAGTGGGCCGCACGCGACACCTGCTGGCTTTACGTGAACGACTGCGACACGGACACGAGAACACTGTGGCGCCCAACGACTTCACCAAGACGGAGAAGGTAACACCACCATATTATATGTACCATATCATCCAAGCAAGGCTGCTTGATTCGAACCTGCGCCTCCCGGATAAATACTCCAGGTGGTCTGACCACTAAGCTATCTCGACCGTATTCTTTTTCCTTTAATATAATAACTTCAGAGTTCGCTAAGCATGCGTTAATGCTTTTCAAAGATTTATCATGAAAGGCTGCTTGAGTTTTTGAGTAGTTGTTCAGCGCAGACAACGGCAGAAAACTGTAATTTCAATGGAAAAGTTATTTAAAATATATTGAAGTTTACTTAAAGAAAATTTAATTTTTTAACGTACGAAGCTACTACCAATCGTTAGTTTCAATCTCATGCAGACTAATTCTTTATGACGGGCATATACACAAGGAACTAACACGATAAAATACCTTATGTATTTCATAAAAAATTTAATGCAGTGCATCACAATATTATTTAACACATTTGCGGACACGCGACGTCTATAGACGTCAAAATAATAAAATTTCTTCAAACATGTTACATTTGTATGTGTTTGTTATTTTTGTATTCAGGAGGTTTGCAACATGGCGGCTAAGGCAGCGGCGGAGTGCGCACGCGACGAGTCGCTGTACGAGCCGTGGGACATGACGTCACGCGAGAAGGAACTCTCCACCAAATACATCAAACTTATACAAGGTATGCTGCACAATCGTGTCACCTTTTAGTGTAGTAGTACAATAATAATATAATTGTACTATTAGTTTTTAAATAAAATGTAACAATTGAATAATGGTTGTGCTTAATATGTTTCCATGTTTGTCCTATACATTACATTAACTCTTTGAACTACGTATTCGACTTCTCGTAATTTATTAATTCTATGTTCTTCAGCTTTGAAAAATATTACTGTTCAAGCAGTCTTGAATCTTGATTGCCTAAGTTCAGAAAAGGATTATATAAACATTTGTTTTCACGTTACGATAATTACGCTGAACAACTTAGTCTTATACTAATAATACACCAATCATAAAAATGTTGAAATGTATTGATAATACTAGAATTTAGAATTCCGAGTAACGGTCATTTTCAAAGGGGCGGAGCTTAATAAGATTGATTTATTAAGACGGGCCTTAGAAAAGACCGACATGTCACCTAGAACAATAGAAAATCGACTCATTACAATCGTCAAAAGATGTACGTTCAGGTATATCAATTATTATCAACAAAAAGCAATACACTTGACTACAAGACTTGTTGAAGTTACGTTGAATGGAATTTAAACAGAGCAGTTTCCCTTGCAGGAAGGATAGGCTCCTCGGGCAAGGAGGTGGAGGCGGCCGCGTCCCCCGCCACGCCCGTGGATGAGGGCGTTTCGGCTGATATCTCCACCCCCAGCCTGCTGTCTTCCATCCACAGTGCCAGCAGCTTCGAGTGAGTGCTTAAAGAATGTTATAAGCATGCTGTGTAATTGTTTAATATGTTCAGATTGTTTAGAAAACGGTGCTTCATATTGTACAGGTATTAGAAATGAGAATAATCGTTGCTTTATAAAATAGTATTACTAAATTGCCCATAAGTCCTTGGTGCACGATTACATTTGGATTAGTGTCATGGCACGCGAAAATTACATTAGCACCATTTGAAAAACAAAGTTTATGAAATTACATTAACTGTTTTCTTTGCAAGTATGTTGAAAAAACCTGGTATAAAACGCGTGAACATTGGTCAATAGAATTTACACATACATTATATTATGTTATTATAATTTAGCCTCGACTTAGCCGTAGCTATCTGACTAACTTAGCTCATATGAAGATTCCGGATCAGAGACCTCACGCTTAGCAGTCGCGCTTGGACCACTAGACCAACGGGGCCGTAGTTAAAAGACAGGAATGTTCTAAATTTAGTTTAGTATTTTAGTACTGACGACGATTTGCGTTAAAGTTGGCTAGCTGAAAAGGGTTTTTAATCACTCAAAGAATATTTTGAAAATAAAGGGTAGTGCTAATGTGGGCATAGTATTTTTATTGTAAATTTTATTATTAAATTGACATTGATTAATAAATTGATAGTGATAATTACAATAACAAAAAAAAAATGGATTTTCACAGCGTACAATCACGCTGTGAAAATCCATTTTTTTTTTGTTTAGCCTGTTATTTAATTAAACTATGGACTTATGATAAGTTAAAATTAAATGTTTGTAAGTCATTTGTCAATGACTAAATATGCTGAACCTAATATATGTATAAACATAAACACCGCTGTATAACTGTATTTTAAGCAAATAAAGCTTTGAATTTCTATAACCACTGTCCCGTTGCAGGCTGTGCTCCCCGGAGCGCGGGCTGCTGGAGAAGTCGATGTCGGGCTGGGCGGGCAGCCACGGCGGCGCGCTGGGCGGCGCGGGCGGCGCGGGCGTGCACTCGGGCGCGCTGTACGTGCCCGACTGCGAGGAGGTGCGCGTGTCGGCCGCCGTGGCGCGCCGCGGGCACCTCAACGTGCTGCAGCACGGCACGCACGGCTGGAAGAAGCGCTGGCTGGTTTGTGATTACACCACAACTATAAACTTAACATTTTGAAGTGAAACTCCTTTCTTAGGCCTGTATTGGATAATCGATAAGTTAACAAGAATTGAGAGTTAACATTTTAGCGCGCATTACGCCTGGGCACATTTGGTTACATGAAAGAGAAGAAAGACATAAAAACCACGGAAGTGGAGCAAAAGTAATTGTGAATTTAAATATACACCTTGGACGAGTGGTACCTCGCTGTTCGTTATAAACAGCTTATACTTCAGCTGTTCGTATCAACGCATACGTTGTGTTATTTAAAAAAGCGTGTGTGTGCATGGATGACCATGATTCCATATCGAGATCTCTATGTGTCAGAGTCGTACGTTAAACGTTAGGTTTCAGCTGTCTAATGAATATCAGCCGTTACGGATAGTCAGATGCTTGAACAACCGCTGCTTCGACAACCAGTCTTACCACGAGATATCGTGTTATCCAGTCACTGGGTTAAGGAGGTCGGATAGTTGCTCCATGTGGTATTAATCTGCATTCGATTAGACTGAAAGATGACCCCCGCTTCTTGATAAAGCTAGGCAGATTTTTACTTATCTAAATATCGTCTCTTACAGGTGGTCCGACGGCCATACGTGTTCATATATCGCGATGAGCGCGACCCGATCGAACGCGCCGTCATCAACCTCGCCAACGCGCACGTGGAGTACTCAGAGGATCAGGAGCAAATGGTCCGCATGCCCAACACCTTCAGGTCAGTACACTGTGGATTGTTCATAGTCAGATCTAACATTTAACAGCCCCCAGATAAGCTTTAGCTGTTTTTTTAAAAATACTTTGCCCCACTGGGAATTTATCATGTACCGTGGATGCGTTTATAGACAAAATCTCGCTTATTTATTCCGTATGAGAATCGATCCACAACGTGAAATTTCTATATTATATTAATTCATCTATTCTATATAATATTATAAAGCTGAACTGTTTGGTTGTTTGGTAGAACGTGCAAATCTTAGGAACTGCTGGTGCGAATTGAAAAAATATTATTGTGTTAATTATTCATTTATCCAGGTGGCTATAAGCTATAAAACATCACGCTACGACTATAGAAATGGTATAACCTTTTGTATAGAAATCCGAGGCCGATACCTTTTCAGGCTTTTTAATATAAGCTACGAGGGGCGTTCAATGTATTCTCGGTATGGGGGTGATTTAATAATGATGTGGGTAATTTGACTAATTAATTAAGTAATGACATTATCTGAGGGTATAAATATGAAATTTCATATAGTTCTGATCATTAGTTTGCTAGTTACCCTTAGTCAACGACAACTGGAATGGCTAACGTGACAATGTCGAAGAAAATCGAGCACCGCGCTGTGATTAAATTCCTTACCAAACAAGGAAAAAGTCAAAAAACTATTCACGAAGAGATGGTGGCTGTTTACCAAGATTCTGCACCTTCGTTATCGACAGTACAAAAGTGGTCAAGTGAATTTAAAAAGGGCAGAGAGAGTATTGAAGATGACACTCGCTCGGGCGGCCCGGTTACTGCCTCTACGGAAGAAAACGTGAAAAAAGTTGAGAAGTTAATACTGAGGATGCCCGAATGAAGGTCAAAATTATAGCAGAGATGACCCACCTCTCCGTTGGTACCGTACACACTATTCTGCATGACCTCCTTAACCTCTCAAAAGTCAGTGCAAGATGGGTGCCGCGAATGTTCACGGCGCCTCAAAAACAAGTGCGAATCGAGTGCTGTAGAGAGTTTTTAAAGCTCTGTAGTGAAGACCCATCAAGTATTTTCGATCGAATTGTTACTGGAGATGAAACGTGGGTTCACCATTATGACCCTGAAAGTAAGCAGGAGTCCATGCAGTGGCACAAGAAGGGTAGTGCCCCCCCTAAGAAATTCAAAGACGTTCCGTCTGCCGGAAAAGTCATGGCCACGATGTTTTGGGACTCAAAGGGAATTTTGTTGATTGAGTACACAAAAAAAGGTGAAACCATAAACGCAGCATCCTACGCATCCACTTTGAGAAATTTACGGGAGGCAATTAAAGAAAAAAGACGGGGTAAACTGACCGCCGGTGTGTTGCTTCTTCACGACAACGCCCCAGTCCACACGGCGCGTGTTGCCAAGGCTGCTGTGCGAGATTGTGGTTTCGAAGAAATAAACCACCCACCCTATAGTCCAGACTTAGCCCCTAGCGATTATTATTTGTTCCCTAATTTGAAAAAAGATCTTCGGGGAAAACGATTTTCCAACGATGAAGAGCTTAGGGCGGCCATAAATGCGCATTTTACAGAGATTTTTTTTTACAGGGTATTGAAAAATTAATTTCGAGATGTAACAAATGCATTGAGGTTATGGGGGATTATATTGAAAAATAAAAATAATTTTATTTGAATTAATTTTTTTTTCATACCGATACCGAGAATACATTGAACGCCCCTCGTACATGCAGAAGTGAATTTGTCAAATTAACATCTTATGGGCAGTCAGAGCCCTGAAAGTCTGACAACCAGTCATACTCAGGGATATGGTGTTACCCAGTGACTGGGTTGTGGAGGTCAGATAGGCAATCGCTCCATGTAAAAATGGTATTAAGCTGCATCCAGTTTCACTAGAAACCGACTCCAATGTTATTGGGAAAAGGCTAGGCAGATTGACATGCAGAAGTGAATGTTGTGCCTTCATTCCAATGACTTATTGCATCACCTTTAGCAAATCTACGGCGGAGGATTCGTATGTCACATACATTGTGATACTAGTGAGCTAAAGTTTGTCATTACACTCGAGGCGGGGGATTTAATGCAACCGAGAGTGTTATGACGAATTTTCACACGATCCATATCGACGGTTGAAGGGCTATATGGCTCAAGCCTTACAAAACCTTAAAAAAATACGGACGGAGTGTTGCGTACGACATGTGAGAAGCATGCCTAGTCATCCAATTTCGCTTGTCATACACGAGCTAAACGCATACAAATACTTAAAACTCATCCACTCGGCGCCAGTACGCTGCGTGTAATCTATGTGTGTGTGCGTAATCTATGCTTCGCTTATGACAAGGCTAGGTTCCATCCGTATTTTTTTCAAATCCGTTGTTCAAGCGACATTTCATTTATCTAAAGACATGCTTTATAATTATTATTTTTTGTCACAGAATTGTCACTTATACTATATAGCCTTTCAACCGCCGATATGACGTTTCTCAACACACTTGCGAGAAAATCATTAATAAAATTTCATAATTGTTATTAAAATGACGCATTTGTTATTTTCGCGCCATGGTTGCAATGATTGAGTCAGTGCGAGCTGCACCTGCGCACGCATTAACTCATACTACATTATGAAGTAAGTAATGTAAAGTAAAAAGCGCGCATGTATGATTGTGAAACTAAAAGGGGTTCAAAAAGTGCCAGTTTACGAGCAAGTGTATTGAAATTACATATATAACTAACCCACTTCTTGGATAGAAATGTCTCAAAGTTGTTTTTTAAGGATGTTATTTTCACACATTTTGTATCGTGTCCCTCAGCGTGGTGAGTAAGGAGCGCGGCTACCTGCTGCAGACACTCGGCGACAAGGAGGTGCACGACTGGCTCTACGCCATCAACCCGCTGCTAGCCGGACAGATCAGGTGAGTTACCGAGCGTTTCATTGTCTACCTCTTCTTCTAAACTCATGTTAATATGTAAATATGTTTGCCATGAAAAAATCTCGTGCAAGTATTTTTTTAAGTACTAAATACGAAAAAAATAAAATACTTGTATGTATGCATGTTTGTGGTGCATGTGATAAAAATCACTCCTCACTTTCTCATTAAATGTCCACCTCATTGAAAATTATTTAAAAAGCATAACTCAATTATCTACCTGTTTGACTTTTAATTTATTTCTTGTAATAAGATCTTAGTTAATTTTAATAATCATATTTGCTTATCTCTCCATTTTTGGGCTAAGACTTCAAGCCATACTGCCACTGAGGCAAAAGCACCAACCCCTACAGCCAAAGGTAAAACCTTTACTGTCAACTTTTAGGCAAAGGTATTAAACCTTACAGCCAGTACTGTCATATCCCATTAAGCAAAAGTATTGATCTATTGAGCCAATTTTGTCAAAGTCCCTTGTTAGTTTGATAGTATGTAAGCGGGCTATTCAGCTCGGCCCCGTCAATATACACGCGTGAAGTTGTGGGTCAACAGGTCGCGTTCAGCACGGCGCGGCGACAAGGCGGCAGGGGCGGCCGCGCCATGAGACAACCTCACCATGGAGTCTATCCTCGTTTTTTAAGTGCGTCTCCGATGGAGCGCTCGCTCATCGCGCCTTGCAAAGGTATTGAAACGGCTCGGACGCTCGGTTCGTGGAATTAAACTATTATATTAAGATCGATAGAAAAAATCTGCTAGGAATCTTATATTTGGAAAGAGCTACATGTCAGAATAAAATGTCTTAAGACGTTGAAGTGTTCTAAGCAATAGTGAATAAAAATGTGTGTAAGTCACTGATGATTAAGTTATCAGTTTCTTCTACACAGGGACGGTAAAATAGTAAATTTTCTTCATAATACAAAGAAACGTGACCAACAATATGTTGAGGAATATGGTTTAGAACTCTTCAATAAAAGTTATATCATTTTGCATATCATATATTTTAAAGAGTTAAAATTCAGACTGACTACGCTAGCGGGTAGTTAGTGTAGTACCCATAAAGCACCATAAGTGCTTTAAGACTGAGATTTTAACAAGATAACTTTCATCTTAAATTGCACTGTGTTTAGATACAGTTGCTTACAATATTTTGTCGCATAAAATATACGATTTGCAAGAAGATGGGAGATATACATAATTCTCTATTCAATGAGCATAATGTGTGGTTAGACAGAAAGGTAGCTCCAAAAATGCTATAGGAACTAATATGATGGGCAAAAATACGATTCCAACTGCTATGATTGTAAAGTTTGATTCCAAGAATTGAGTGTACTAATATCGTTGATATTGAAGTAATATATCCGTGACTGGTTTGGTGGGGCATAGACATTCTATAGTCACTGGGCGCTCAATATTGAGCTTTTATTTACTGTGGTCCATTATATTATAATTATTTGAATAGTTTATTTCGTATTCAAAGTTGCCAAAATAACCTGAATCAATATGATGCAAAACATAATTGATCACCAAGACTTGATATTTTTTAGTCGTCACTATTTAATAAGCGCGATTTTTCGCACTTTATATACGAAGTTAACTATTTCTATAAATTATTATTTCGTTTTGTCAACTCTGGGACCACAAGATAATACGAATAAAAGTCAGAGGACAATGCAAATGAATCAATTATTTTAGCATATCTACGTTTTATTATAATTATTATCAGTATTATAAAAAAAAACAGCTGCATTTAATGCGATATACGGTATATACGTAAATAGATATATATGTATATTTGTTTCATATTTGCTAATTGGATGAAATAACCGGTCCTTGGCATTGATACTGAACTTGTATTTTTGATTAAAACGATAAACTGTCTTTATAAATACACAACTTTGACGTATCTTAATTTCTATTCATATTACAAAGTAATATTAATATTGATAAAAATAGATTTTATTTGATAACCAAAAATATTGATGTAACAATATCTTGCCAATGGCGGGTCAATTGATCCTATTGTTTAGAATTTTATAGTTTAGTGCGAGGGTCAAATGAGACGGGACCAAACCGGTGCACTGATTATAACAGGAACGGGGTAAACATAATATTTAAATTGATAATAAACACGTACGATATATTATGTACGTTTAGTTGAATTAACGAGCTGTTTCAATGTCTTCGAGGCTTATAGCTCTTCTTTTTATATAATTTGTATTGGCGACTTTGGACCACGATACTAACATAGCTTCATTAAAATATATAGTCTAAAATACTTATTAACGACGCATCAAGAGTTTATAATACCATCATTTATGTAATGTACCTATCGTGGTCCATTGGCTGACTTGTAGAAAATGTTATAACGTATGTCAACGTACAACTTCTGTGCAATAATAACAATAATAATGTGAGTTGCGCACAAATAACCAGCGATGTTGATAGACTCCATTTTGTAACATGACTATACCTAAGAATTTAAAGAAAAAAGAAACATTGTACTTGTGAAAAGACAAATTACTGAACTATATAAATTTTCTTCTAATGTTGGATACATTATTAATGTAATTTACCTTGTATATACGTATGACCCGAACGGTAGTATAAAATTATATTTTGAGGCTCAAAAGGCCGTGGTGGCGGTAGTCCGTACTCGTATGTCGTCATACGTAATCGTTTCACATTTTAGTATCGATTGTAAATACATTGAATATTTGTAGTTAAATGTAGACTATGCATTATAAATCATTTTACGCTACTTTTTGTAGTTGGTAATTTCATTTAACTTAATATTGTTTTGTGTAACGATGTTTTCTTTCAAATTCTTTATATGGGATGTATAAAGTAGGTTAATGTGATGTTACTCAGGTATAACTTCTCGATTACCGATTATTCCGTTCGGAGCATTCCGTACGTTCTAGTCATATACCGTGTAGGTACATGTATGTGATAGAGTAGCCCCATGCTGTGCTGCGAACAATCACAAAGTAGTGTGTTAATACGTGTTTATGTGTTACGTTGTCCTTTAACCCCGTACCCTTCACTGTCGTCTCACCAGTCCATAATACTACATATATTTATACAGATTCGACATTTATATCATCGTAGGTAGAAAATGAATGTGACTGTAGTTTTATATGGATGATCTTTTTTTGGTATTACTTTTGTCTCAACACTGTTGTAAGTCCGAGCAATTATTTAATCTCGTTACTGCTTCGATAAATGTGAAATAAAATATAATAATTGTCACTATAATATCGCTTCTAGGTGACTATTTTTCATTCGAAATCGAGCATACATAGTTATATAACAACATTGTAAGCTTAAGACTATTAAGTCTTTGTAAATATTTTACTTGGTTTGGTACTTAAATGGGTTACAGAAAATTATAAAAAAAATAGCTTTCTCCTGTTAAAAGTCCAGTCACACACCGGCTTACACACTCAACGGTAGACATAATAATATTCGGCTAACACTAGAGAATATCCTGATAATAATTTAGCGTATAATAACGTAGCTATAAGAACAAAAAAGTATTATCCAAAATTTAGACATGCTGTGTGTTATAGGCAATTTCTTAAAATTGAAATTAATACAATCGTCGTCGAGATTATTAAATTATTATGCAACGTTTCAGTTTGTACAGCACAACGTCAAATGATACAAAATTATTTTTCATTCGTGTACTGGTTGTATTTGGCGATGTGCTATAATTAACGAAACGCTCTTAAAAATATAAAAATCTTTAAACAGATAACTATGTCCAAGTACTTCTTCACCAAAATTAAATATTTGTGTAACTTCTTCAATAGGTGTGTTTATTGTAAAGGATGAACGAGATCTCAAGCTGAATGACATGTTTATTAATTTACCTTTCTTTTCTAGTCATTTTTTTGTATTTACATTACATTCCAAAGTTTGTATAATGCGTATTTCCTTTTTTTAACTAATTAGGGTAATGTATTTTGCATAGCAAAATGGTGTTTACGTAGTTTGATCGTGAGCAGGAATGATAAACCACGGGTGTGTCGAGGCGGCTGTAAAAATATTTTTTATAGCTTTTTATTTACTTTGACATTTTGTTTGCTTATTTGCGTTTAGTTGTTATATTATTGTAATATTATGGAAACAAAACATTTTAAATTAGAGATACAGCTGACGCTGAATTATATTTTTTTATAGAGTATACTGTTTAAGCTATACTGCTATTTTTATAGGACTAGCTGTTGTTTTGATTATGTTTGTTTGTTTCTCAACTAATTTATTTGGTATGTATCGTTGTTCTGTGGTGGAGGCGCGTGTTAGTTCGATGCTTGTGTGACGTCAAAGAGAGGCATCGGCGGCGCTCTCTTGTGATTACGATAGTGATTGTTGATTGTTGGGCGAGAATGATATTGAAAGCAAATTATATATTCTATATATAATTTATTTCATTCAATTTATGAAAATAAGAACAATGTAATGATTGGTAATATTACTCATTGCTCTAAATGTACTATCAAAATATATTATACACAGTGTTAAAGGTCATAAATAAAATGCTTTGAAAATTTCCACATGGTTGTTTGTTTTGTTTACCATTTTACCTCATTCTGTTGAAGTTACCTGAAGTGATAAATTACTTAAATTCTATCGGGTCTTATTAAAAACATACTGTGAAATGAGGGTACTTATTAAAAACATACTGTGAAATGAGGGTACTTATTAAAAACATACTGTGAAATGAGGGTACTTATTAAAAACATACTGTGAAATGAGGGTACTTATTAAAAACATACTGTAAAATGAGGGTATATGTAAAAAGTAAAAAATATATCTTTAGTCACCGTAATGTGTTAAATATAACAACGTTTTCGGTTTGTGTTTTTAAAACTATGCTTACAGCGCGAGTTTATTGACTTTATATTGTTATTATTAAAAGTAGTTTATGACCATAACTGCGTCTTGTAACATCTTTAAAAAAAAAACTTAATAACTTACTATATAACTTTATTATCACATTTAAACATGATACAAAATGGATAAAGCTTACAAATCAATACATAGGTTAAATTATTTGTCGGCCTTTTTTTTACTTGACAACAAATAAAAATCTAGATAAGGAATGTAATTCATATTTTACAATACATTTTGAGACATGTTATATTAATGTTATAGTGTAATATCATAATTTATATTTTGACTAGGTTGTATAGTCATACATACATAAACGTCAAAATTAATCATGCTATTCATGTGTAAATAAAATATAATTTATTATAATCAGACCTAGATTTAAAATAAAATATGGTAGGTATATAATAAGACAATAAGTAATCAGTAAAACAAATAACAAATAGATTTATTGTTCTCTACAATATAAAAGTGCTGTTCGATATAATGCATGCATTCGTAATAATGGATAGAATATTTATTGAGAAAGTGTCTATTGTTATTAATCATTGCAGTGTTTCAGCGTTTCTTTCAATGCATGAATATTTAGTTTACAGTTGTGAAGTTATTATTGTTTTTGGGCTGTATCCCTGATTGACAATGAGTCCCTCTTTTGTCATGGGTTCTATTTCGGGGTAAATGTGGTCATAGGCCTATCTAAAGGTGTCCCATATGTGATTTTGACTTCGAACGAGTAAAAAGGTAATTTGTGAGCACAATACTCAAACATCAGACGGTCGTGGAAACGCGTATTGTATAGCCGTGCGTTTAGAACGTTCTAGACGTTATTTGGATCTCAACTGCACTGTTAGTAACTGTAAATACAAAGACATAGCCATCTCCAAAAATGTGAAAAATTATGTGGGGCGTTGGGTGCGAACTGCGAAGCATTGATCAACTTTAATAAGCAAAAAAATTATTAAAAACCTAATACAATTATATGGACTCCGACCTTGACGGCTCTTCGTGACTTTTAGCACGATTAAATACCAAAAACGAACGACAGACCCTCAGAATTTGGTCATGAAAGATCACACAATCTCTTCCAAGTTTCTAACACAATTCATCTCACACTCACTTCACGAAAACGGATTATAATTCTTGTCGTAATCATCGTCTTCGCTGAAGGGGTTCGTTGGTTCCGTGGCTTCTTCTGCGAAGGGGTTTTTAGCCTCATCGTAGGGGTCATCATCGTCGAAGGGATTCTTGCTTGCCCCATTACTTATAGCTGAAGAAATGTTTTGTGCGACAGGTGATACGCCCGTACTGTGAGGTTTCTCTTTAAATCGTCTCTTGGCGGTGATAGGAGATGAGTAAGGGGACGGTTTGTGGACTGGCTCCAGTTTGTTCAGGTTTGCTTCCAGGCTCGAGCTGTATCTTTGCTGCTCGATCAGTCTCATTCTGCCCTCTGGTACCGGTACCACGGTTGTACCTTTCGGTGCCACTTGCTTTGCCGCGTTTGATACGAATACTGAAATAAATTAAGTGATTTGTAAGTGTTTTTTTTATGATGTGGTTTCGTTCTAGGAACTTTTTCTCGGACGTTGGTTGGTTTACAGAACTGACACAAATCTCACATGCACATATGGTGTATGTATTTCTTTCATGTATGTTTTTTAAATACAACATTTAAAATAGATTACTATTCCCATGTTCGTAACACATACATAATGTATCCAGCCCATAACTGTCCCACTGCAGGGCTAAGGCCTCTTCTCATACAGAGAAGGCACGAGCATTGATCACCACGATAGCGCACTGCAGGTTGGCGAGTTCAGACCATTAGATCCACGTTTCCTCACGATATTTTCCTTCACCATAAGTCTGTGATGTCTTAGATTATCTAAGAAAGTAAATTCGATATTGAAGAAGTCACATTGGTACATGCTAGAATTGAACCCACGACCTGTTGTTCAAGAGGCGGCCCCTAACCACTCGGCCACCACGACATTGATTATGTGAATTTAAAATAGTCAAAATTATGTAAAATATTGTGACAAATATAGAAAACAAGTTAGGCGTATAATATAATAACATTAATAATGCTGGTGACCTTCATAATACGACATTACATAAAAGTTATTGTAACATCTTATAAAAAACGGAATCGCAGTTCCCAAGCCCAACGTAAGCTAATATATTATACAAATATTTTTCTAGTATTAAAACAACCCATTCTCTCATATTCAATGTCCAATGGTAAAATATATGCTCATCCCGACATTTTGACCAAATTATATCCAAATTATATCTGGGTTGACTCTGGTGACAACCTCTGATTACTATCTTTATTAACACATTTAATATGCGTATAACAACGTAACCCATTGGAGGGCACTGGACGCCTAAAGATGGCAAACAATTAAATATCTATTGTATCGTCTAGCGCCCCTCAATGGGTTAATTATTTTTATTTTCATGAAAAATCTGCTAAAAAAAGCAGTTACAACGTTCATTCAACTTACTCTGCTTGCTCTGTCCCTCCTGCTGCCTGAGTTTAGCCTCTGCCCCCGGACCGTAGGGCTGCGGTGCTAGTGCAGGCTGAGGCGCGGGCGCAGCCCCGACCGGCGCTGGAGCCTCGGCCGCGCCGCTCTCCGTCACTACTGTCAGCTTATTGAAGAGACCGCGACCGTAGAACTCGGAAACTACGGCGTAGCTGAGGAAAATATTATAAAACTGTGACTAAATCTATGTAGTTTGTAGATTCTTTGAGTTTCTTTATTAGTTTGTAGATGTTTAGGTTATGACTACGCGAAGAGTAATGGACGAGTCAAGAATTGTAAATTGCACTTTCGGCAGTGACACTTGACAGTAAGGCGCGCGCGGGCCTCGGGCACATGACGGACAGGACAGGGAGGGAGGACAATAGATGTCCTCCCTCTCCACTCACGCACAGTCCCCGAGGTCAAGGGCAAGAGTGGATTAACGATCAAACGACGTTCTGTCGAAAGAGTAGTTGATGTAGTAGATTTATGAAGCAGGCATTGCCGCTCTTTGAGTGAGCTCTTTTCAATACGAATAAAGGAAAATAAGCTGCCAGCAGACAATAGTCACCAGTTCAAGATGATCATTACACAATACACATTTCAGAGAAAATAAAAACACCAATCTCTGGTAAAAATAACATTTGCCCTGTCTAACAATTACCATTGTCAAGGCGATGGCGCATATTTATAAAACATACTTATGCATTTACCGGAACGATGAGTACCTACTACGAAACATGCGAAGATCGGCTTACTATAACACATGGAGACGTTCTCACATTGTCTTGGACTACATAACAGTATATAATGTTATGTATGACGCAACGCTAGTAAAGCTTGCTGATGTGTTTTGGTGAGAAAAAGTGGTTGTAATTGTAAGTAAATAATATGGGGATAGCGGCGGTTTTATATCCTACTAATGAAATTTGGCACACGAATAGTTTACAACCTGCATTAACATATACTTTTTGTCCGGGCTGGACCCAATTCTGAAGTCCATGCAGGCGAAGTCACGGGTAGAAACTAGCAAATAATAACATGGTTTAGGAGGATCTTTCTAGCACGTTTGGACAAAGGACAAATTTGTTTTTATTTTATACTGTCCCACAGCTGGGAAAAGGCTAGCCAAATCATTACAAGGATAACTATTTAAAAAAGAAAAATAAATAATACAATTTTGTTTTTTCGTTCGACAAAAAGTTGATTAAGTATTTTTTTTTATTCCACACTTTGTATTATTGTTCCAGAATTTCAAATGCTCAGTAATTTCACAAAGCAATGGACAAAATTGGAAATGTTTTCATACGATTTGAATAGGTTAATATGATTTTAATAACAGAAACGATAAAGTCATAAATCTTTACGATAACATATCGATAAAGTTATTAACAAAACATTCTTGAATACTTGTAAAAATTCTGAACATTTTTGTATAGGTAACTCCACACAAATATTATTTTATAAATTGGGAAAACATAATTTTTGCTTTGCGTTGAAATTACCAGAGTTAGTAAAGATTTTAGGTACTATACTTGAATTATTGTGACCTTTAAGAATCCTTAATTGGCCGCCACATAAACTTAGTTTTCAAATTAAAATGATGGCGCCAACATAAACTTTAGGATAACTGGAGAATCTGACACCTTTCTTTTTTTCCCGTAAAAATGTCTAATCTAGTGTAATCTCATTATATTAATAAAATCACTCACCCATACCTGTCTTCATTATTAGGGAAGCACCACGAAAATGGTGGAATAGTGATGGATTTGAATAGCGATAAATACATATTTCACAAACTTCGCTGCACGTTATCAGAAGCAATGCTGTGGTCAATTAAACGCGGTATCGTCGATAACAGGACATGATTGCGCGCGCGCCGGTTATAGACTGACTCGATTAGAATTACGTCAGGTGATGGTAAGATTAATTTTGATTTTAGATAAGTTTTTGTAAGTTGTATTTTTTTAAATGCTAAATTAATAAATATTGAATTTTACAAATAAAAATAACGACATATTAAACCTCTTTACGGACCTTCACTTAATTCACTTTATACTTTAATTTATTCGTTTCTTACCGAAACAATTATTTTAGCAGACCATAAAGAAGACTGAATAGCTTTATCAACAACAGCTTATAAACGAGCTACATAAATAAAAAAAACCTGGTCCAATTGCCCACATAAGAACGTAACCGTATAACACAAAAATATACTAAAGACTGACTGAGTTTACCAACGTTTCATTAGCAGCTGAGACAACACAATGCCAATAACTGGCCATTGTTGAAACGATGGCAACTCGATGTCAATTATTATAGTATTGTCGTGAATAATAACTTGAATTAAAGGATGTTTTTATAAATACAAAAAGGACGTAGGCGAATGCTTATTTTTCGTAGAATAAAATAGGGTTAGCAAACAATACTGTCATGCCCAGTGGCGGTACCTTCATATAAGCCCAAAAGCCTTACTATAATGCTCGATAGAGAATCAATATCAAACCCGAACTATTTTAAAGTTCGCGCGCTTAATTCTTATCAAAATAACACAAAGTATCTACCTATGCCACACTACTACACATCGCGATTGTTCGCGCGCAGAGTTTCGCATTTGCAGCATCTACATATAGCTATCTCGCTTACACGTACGGGCTTTTACCGGGCTTTCAAATACTATCTCTGTCACTTTCGCACTTATAGCGATGTGCCGTATAACGAGTATATACCTTGTGCGTCTACAAATCGATCAGTATGGAAGATTTAAGCCGTGCATGCCTATGAAGTTGCACGCGTATGCACACCTTGCCAACTCTGCAGTGTTGCCGTTTAGCGACGTTGTGAGATCTTGGAGATTTTTAACGAGTTTGGAGACTTTTTTTAAGATTTAGCAACAATAAAAACTAGCGACTTTTTAAAATAATTAATAGTTTCGAGTCACGTGACACATAGATTAAAAATTATGAATTTATTTATCGAATTAAATGTATTTACGAGTTATTAATATTATTTTCAAAAATACCAATGAGTCAAATAAAATACATTCTATCATTATAGCTAAGTTTCATATTTTATTTCCATCAGTGTCAAATACCCTATTGCGACATTTAGCTAGATTTTTCATATACCTGGCGACTTTTTTTGCCTAAATGACAACACTGCAACTCTCCGTAAGTACCGAGTGCAACTCACTTCAGTTTCATTTGCTTGAGTGGGAAAAGTTTTGTTGTTAAAGTTTTTTGTGTGTTTTCTTAGATTTTCTCAGTCATACAATTGTTTTGGTGACTTACAATGGAGGTAATTGTACCTTGTGAGGATTTAAAATGCGTTCAAGTTTTGATTGGCGAAGATAAGGAAAAATCTTTAAACTTTGCTCAGAAAAAACAGTTAATTTCTTCATTAAAACCGTCGCCGCCGTAAATCGCATAAACGAAAATTTAATAGATCAGTGTATAAAACTAGTTGGATTGTTGGCTGTTCGCACACTAATAAGTTGTATTGCTGGTGCTGCATATTTTTTTCGAATGAAGATTCCGAATACATCTGGTTATAATGATTTATATAACATATCTGGCGCCATTAAAAGGCACGCAAATTCCCATAAACACCTGTGTGCAATGGTTTCTTTCAGTAATTTTGGTAAACAACGAATTGAGACATCTATATCACGCCAGTTATCTGAGGAAATTTCAAAATATAACACGCGCGTTGATAACAACCGTAGTGTATTTCAAAGATTAGTCGATATTGTTTGTCATTTAGCACAACAGGAACTTCCTGTAAGAGGACATGATGAGTCCAAAACTTCATTAAATAAAGGCAATTTTTTAGAACTGGTCTCGTTAATTTCAAAATACGATGTCGTTTTATAAAATCATGTGCAGCATCAGGAAAGTGACAAACCGGGGAACAAACACCAAACAAATTTTAATTTATTGTACCTAACCAGTAGTTTATGAGATAATTGCGATGATACATACGTAGGTACCTACATACTCAGTCCAAAACTGAACTTTCTTTTTTTGAAATCGGTTAAAATTTTATTGGGCTTGCCTTATTTTGAAACCTAGGCATGCCACTGGTCATGCCTTCCCAGAATTTGATCCCTCTAAGCAACACTATCGGATGGTGTAATAATACATGGTGTGTTTTATTTTCCAAAATCAACGGATTCGCTTCCTGGCCGAGAATATAGATTTTTCCAAAATCCAATGATGCAGTTTTAGTTTTAGGGCATCCTCACCCACTTGAAAAATTCATCTGTATATACGAGTACATATCCTGGGGGTCTAAATGCCACACTGGGCATTTCTCCTAAAAAATAATAATTATTTGAATTAAGTAACTTCTTAAGATTCTGCTATTTGACACATTAGCAATTCCTATTTTGTGAGCCATTTTACGAATCTCCACAGAAATCTGTCAAATAGATAAATTGCTGTCTATGAATTGCACGCAAATCATATTATGATTTGTCTATGAAGTGACTATTTTACGATTTGTGAAATGAATCATATTAGGATCCTATTATGATTCAGCTAAAGTGGCCTTTTTAGGCACCCTGGTAGAGAAGTACTGTTGTACACACACATTTTACCGATGTAGTTATAAGGTTCCATGTGGTGAGCCTATTACTATCAACCAGGCACAATTCCAAACTCCGGGCCGTACTAATAAAATGCGATGTCTAGGCGACGTGCGGCTGCGCTGGGCGACGTGTGGCTTTGTCTGGGTGACATGCGGCTATACTCTTGGGTCATATAATAATACTTACGGGTCCAGTTCGTTGTGCAGCCTCGCGTGTAGTGCCTCGGCAACATGCGGCTGTGTGTCTGGGCGACGTCTTGCTCCTGCGCATACTATGCATTCCAAGTCAGATTCAGCGTATGTAGTGAAGCAACTGCGAACAATATACATAAATTAATATTAAATATATCATATTTATATTTCTATAGCTAGCTTATGTTAACAAAAGTGGCCTCTCAATGAATGCTAAGTACGAGCGCTTTGGTGAGTAAATTACTCCATCGAGCGCACATCGAGTTTAGCAGAATTTCTTACACATGTTTTGTTTAAGTTTCCAAGCAATTCTGCCAATCTTTACAAATACCAAAAAAGAAAGTAAAATAATAATTATTTTCTATGAATTCCTGAGTCAGTTCATTCAGTTTATTGTCTAATAAAGTAACTACTAATATATTTTTGTCATGACAGATCTCCGGGCGGCTAATAAACTGTGATATTGGCTTTGGCCTTTAATTTCACAATCGAAAAATTAGCACAGTGAAAACGAAAGTTGCATCGTTGTTTTTTTTTATATCATATCCTAGCCAAGAACTGATTGACATAAAAAAAAGATATATTCAAATATTGGGAAACGTTAGTAGGTTATGCAGCTTTCATTAAAATCGGGCCTGAGACTCGTTCCATTATTTTATCCGCGCCCACTTGAAAAATTCACCCAGCTGACCTTTGGTGGAAGGAGTGTTGGCAGAGGAAGTGCATAGTGGGCAGCTCGAGCGGCTTGTTGCACACTGCACAGCGCGAAGACTGTAACACGACGGGCGAGTTCTGTAGTACCGCGGTCTGCTCCTTCATCCGCTCGCTCTCTTCGCGGTATTTTGCTGCGAGTTGCTGCTCTCTGGTTATCACTTCGTTTTCGGATTTCAACACGTCTGTTAGGTACCTGTTAAGCAATGAATAGTAATCATATTTACAGATAAGTCTTTCAAACGTATTAACATATGCGTGATGAACTCGTTATAATTTCGCCTGGAGTATTTATCCGGGAGGCACAGGTTGGAGTCCTGCTTACGACCGAATTTTTCTTTCCACAAAAAATTATGACTTTAGTAATAATATTGATATAGATGATATAGCTGCTACAAGATTAATAAAGATTTCTAATAGATGATGATTGATCTTGAAATTTGATAGATGCAAACAAGTGTTGAGTGTAGTGCCCGGTTCACATTTATAGGGTTGCTACACAAATAAGCGAACACAAATTGTCGGTTCGGCAGTATTTGTTGAACTACGAAGCCGACCCGAAGCAATTACTTACTGCACTTATTGTACTAGTTCGGTTTCAATCGGCTTGTGCCGATCGGGTAGTTCATTCGGGTCGACACATCATTCGATTTGGCAGTCCCACATTCTTAGCACTATTGAACTAAAATTATCGCTAAAAGCCGTCCGGCATAAGTTGCCAAGCCGAGTGATTATGTGCTGCAGCCGAGTGATTTGTGATTCCCGAACATTCTTTTATTCGATTTTACCGCCCGGCTGTGCCGATGAACGATGAATGAGCCCGCTTATGTGCGTAGCAACCCTTATTATTTATAGGTGTTAAAAAAATATTCGACTTCTATAAGCTGAAAGCTCCTTCTTGACTTTCTTCAGGTTCTCATCATCGACACCATAGAAGGTTTTGTAGCTGTACCCATCCTGGCATATTTATATGTTCTTTACAAAGTATACCAATGAAACTAAACAATTACACCAACTAAACAACGGACTTGAGACAAAAAAACTCACTTTATACACAAAAATCTCACTTGCGGTACAGTAATTGTATGGGAGGTCAAACTTTTTATTTATTACTAAAAACCTCTTTTTTGGCAAATGTAGTTTTAAATGTTTCGCCTGTTTTAGCTTTCACCCAGTATAAGATTACTAATTAATAGATGTCACCAAACGACTCTTTTAAGACGAAAACATGGAATATTGAAATTTGATAAAAAAGAGACGACATGATAACTCATTTGCAGCATTGTCACGACGGTATGATAAGGAGAGATTTCATATCAGGTTCAAGTCTATAATCTTTCAATGTTGTTAAAAAAAACGTATTTGACTTATATAATAATACTCCTCCAGACCGTATTTCGGTCACGGCGGCCTATCTTCAAGGAGTTATTATAGTGCACAAGTGTATGCGCAAACACATGTGCACACCCTCATCCTTCACTCTCATAGTCCGATAGGACGGCAATCCGAGACGGCCGGAGAGAGATCAGGCGCAGGACCGACAGTTTACGTGGTCTCCGAAGCACGTGGGTTGCACACCACCAACTTCATCACTCCGGGCTAAACACTTTATTCTTCATAACAGAAAAAACCCAATAACGTTTTGTCCGACCTGGGAATAGGCATGATGACAGTATTAAAGAACCAAAAAATAAATGGTTTTAGCGGTAAATATAGGCACAAAGGATTTAAAAAAAATACTTAGTTTTATTAACAACATTAAAATTATTAAGATTTTCAATAAAATAAAAGTATAAGATGCTGCAATCGGTCATGTTGACTGAAACGTCAATCACAGTGAATGACGTCACGCCTCAGTCAAATGTCAATCATCGCCGTACAATATCGCTTCAACTTATATCAAATATGCTAATAGGCATGACGTCAAAACGGCGCCATGACACCCGGCAGCGTTTTCGCGGTTAAATCAAATTAGATAGATTAAAATATAATAATTTGCATTGAAACTTAGTTTATTGCTGAAATAATTTGTTTTTCGGATATAGTAGACGTGTACCTACATTATAAAAGGAGATTTCAAAATCTGTCATCATGCCTATTGAACCCAGAACCTCACGCTCAGCAGCCGCGCCAGCGATCACTAGACCAACGAGGCCATGTCAGTTGACTTATATAATAACCCCTTAAAGATTATTGTTACTTACTTTCTAACATCGCCTAACGTGTACGTGGGTGTGCTTGCGAGACAGTCGATGACTAGAATAGGCGACAATAACTTTTCGTTTGCTGTGAACAAAATTGAGTATTAATGTAAAGGTTGTTTTGTTGCTGCTTTGTTTTCCTGACAGCTGTATGTGTTCATATAAAACTAATAAATAAAACCGAAATCTCAGCCGCACTGCTAGAGTACTCTCTGCTGAGCTCTGTGTATACATACCCACGACGTTGAGCAGCTCGGGCAGGCAGTCCGGCGGCGGCGAGCTCCACAGCACGTCGAGCCACACTCGCGGGCACAAAGCTCCGCGACGACGACAAACCGCTAGAGCACTTTCTGCTGAGCCACTACGGAGGTGAAGAGCGACTTGATCTCTCCACCTGATAACAGAGACACGTTAAATTTTTTAGACAGCTATTTTATTTTCTGTAGTAAGGATTTTAATAAATATCTGTCCCTACAATGCGGGGCTAAATCATTTCTTAGGGCTAATTAAAACCCTGATCACGACCGCATTGTTCTGTTCCAGATTTTTTTAATTTTAGATTGCGCTACGGATGCGACAATACTTTTAAAATATTTATTTGTATTGCCAAATCCGAAACTACATATAAGGAATAATGAAAAATATTCAAAGGAGTTTCGGGCTCGATTTTAATGAAAATTAAAACTGCATTATTGAATGTGACACAAACAATATTTTTAGCCAGGAATCGAACATTTTTAACAAAGTACTATTTGGTTTAGCAATTGTTTACAAGTTTTGTTTTTCTTACTGCATTGTTTTTTTTATTAGAACTCAGAAGGTTGAAAAAAAAAAAACATTGAGCATTTAACCTTTCGGCTCAGTAACGTACAGATCTGTACGTTGTAACAATAAAAATCTATTGTGTCTGCTAATGACTGACGCAACAGCTTAAACAAACAAGGTACGGGTGATGTATGCATGAAATAATCAATGACATTACATGAAAATATGAATCAGTTCCTGACCATATAGTCTTTCCACAACAATTTATAACTTTGCGCTGCAGTCATTAGCGTCCGCCTCCAAAAAGTCTTCTAGTGGACTATAGTAGCACTACTCACAGTTTATTTTCTTCATACAGATACAGCACTCCCACTTGGAAGCCCAGCATCTGACAAATGATCAGCGTCTGGTCCTTGTCGTAGTTCGCGTCGGGGTCCTTCAGCACCTTCAATACTTTCTCTTCGTATTCCTTCTTTTCGCTCTCTGGAGATTTTGCCCTGTAAACAAATGTAGTTTATACTTTCTTTGCTAATGATATTTTTGAGGCTAAAATGTTAGATTCAAAATCATATCATAATCATTCAATAAGCTGCATTCCATTCGATCCCAAAGTTAGATGCACAATCGTTTCTAACTGATGTTCACATTAATGTTACTTCGATAACATAATATAAGGCATTATCTGAATAATTTTATTTACAGCTCCCTCAACCAACTATGGACTTATTATTTAGCAGAAAACAATTAAACAAAACAAATTACTCACCAGACATGAATATAATGTTCGATCAACGCATCGAACACCAGCTTCGAACAATCCTCTTGATTCTGGGTCATGTGTTCGAGGAACTCTATCAACCTCTCCGAGTTGCTCAAGAACATATGTATGAAGTCGTCTGGGACAGCTCTGACCGGCTCTCTGAAGCCACCTGCGAGGGAGATTTCGTCGACCAATGGCTTGCTACGGGGCTTGTAGTCTGTACAAAGCACTGTGAGAAGGAGGAATATGACTATTAGAATACTATGCACTTTAGAGAATTTCTCATACGGCGTAAGTCTATGGCCTACAACAAAAAACACTTGGCTTGGTTGCACCAACATAACTTTAACCATATATATGTAGATATCCGACCGTATTCAGCCTCGGTGACTGATTGCCAATTTTTGCAGTGAATGTGCGGCCACATACTCTGCACGTCAGTACACCTTCAACAATATTGTAGGATATGGCCGCAGGTGGTCGGGCCTTTAGCTCGTCACGTTTCGTGGCGGTCTCCACTCTTCGTCTATCCTCGAAGCCGTACACCTTAGTGTTCACATTACTTCTCTATGTGAATTCTATCAAAATGAGACAGAAACATGTTGGTTACGGTTATAGTTATGTTGGTGCTTATTGTAGGTAATAAACAAACTATATTGACGATGTTATTACTCTTTACTATTATCTTTTATACATACTGTGTATTTGAGAAAGATATCGAGTATAATTATTAGTGATAAACCAGCTAAATAAATAACAAAAGCTTTATTCTAGGATTCAAAGAATACTAATTAGGTTAGATTTCACCAACATTGTAATGTGAGAGAGTTAGAAGTGTATGTGTCTGTGTGTGTGTGTGTGTGTGTGTGTGTGTGTGTGTGTGTGTGTGTGTGTGTGTGTGTGTGTGTGTGTGTGTGTGTGTGTGTGTGTGTGTGTGTCTGACACTGGAGAGAGATTGTATGTACCTATGTGCACGTGCTTGGGGGTTTGGGTTTGTCTTCTTTTTATCGTGTGGTTTATGAACAACCTAGTGTCAGAGTTAAAATCACCCGTATGTCTCTGACATGGCTTTACATACCATCGAGAAAATCTCTCACGTGCTGGTTTCCTCACGATGTTTTGTTAGGTTTAGGTGTAATGCCATCGTGAGCTGTATTGTCCATACTTTACCTGTTTCAATCTAAATCATAACATACTTAGTTGTAAAATTGACTCACATTTTAGGAACTTGGTGCTCTCTTCTGGCTCGTGCTGTATGAGTCTGTGTCCATACTTCTTCATGTATAATTCAGCGTGGTCAAACTCGAGCTCCTGGATGTAGTCTAGAGCCGCGCGGAAGTCCTTCTTGTCGTCTATCATCATCTTTAGGTACCAATCGTGACGCTTGCGGTTCGCTGCTAACGATAATGCGTCGTCTAAGCTTACTTGACGCATTACCTGTTAAAATTAAGATTTTAAGAAGGAAATACTAATACTTGCTGGTAGCTAAGGCTAGAGAAAGTCGTGCTCTTAGACTAAAAAATAATCATGATTTTTCCGTGCTGGACTCAAAGCTACAAAAGGGATTAACGACAAGCCGGCTTATAATTCGTGAAAAATACACTAGTCTTATTTTTTTAAACGATTTATTTGGAGCAGGAAATGTGGTTGCAATATTCAAAATTGCGTCTAAAAGTTGATATATGCCCCAAAAATATCAATTTATGTTTTAGCTCTTATTGCACCGCTTTTAGGTTCATAATGAGGCTTACACACGCGATTTACACTGCGTAGTTTGAGTACAAGTTAGTGCACTCGCAGGTGGCTCTCGCAGGTATGGCTCGCACTAACTCAACCATGGCGCGAAATTACATACACGCGATTTGAATGAATTTATTTTCCTGGAAATGTGTCGTAAAACGGAACGTGAGCATTGGACATACACTATCGGCTCTGAATTACGCCCTCGCCTTCGTCTCGGGTTGCAATCCAGTCTCTCTCAGTAGTGACCAACTCAGCTCACTTGTGTCATACTGTACTAATGTTTAATCAAACTAAAGATTAAAATCCAACCTACCTTAATAGCGACATCGACATCAAAATCGATGACTTTATCCTTGGAATTGATGAAGTCCTTCAGCTTTCCTTGATGGTCATGCTGATCAATCTTGACATAACACGTCAGTAACAATGTGGTGTGGTCCTCAGTGGCGCAACCCGTCTTCTTGTGAAGCTCTTCAAGATATTGTACCAAAGGTTCCAAATGACGAGATTCTAGATACTTCCTAATGACGTAGGAGGTCTCTAACCAGCCGATAGTTTTCACGTATTGGTCGATTGCACCTTTTAAGTCGCCCTGGGAAAGGTTAATAATGAAACTGTAAAATATATAGAAGAGAAGGATACGAAAGAAGAGAAGGAGCGACTTTTAGATACGTTATAGTTTTTCATTGGTAATTTATTTATTAAACGACTAATTGTACACCGATATAAACAAACAAAATTGAATACTACAAATTGAAATAAAGGTACAATGAGCGGCCTTATCGCACCTGGCGATTTCTAGCAGGCAACGTTTGGTGGATAGATTTGGTTAATGTAATTAAAGGTAATTGTGGCTTTAAGTTAGTTAAATGGAAAATAAAAACATTTTGTAAATGGATTAAATGGAAAAAAAGTACAATTTAATAATAAATAACTATTATCGAGCAGCTCAAGTATCGCATAGTAATTAACAGAAAACATTATTAAATAAAGAAAATCGGACACAACACATAAAGAATCTAAACAAATAATACTGAAAAAACATACCTTACTATACAAATGATCACCATATTGCTTATAGATCTCAGTAAGTCCAGCAACATCATAATGCTGACTGCTCGCTATCCTTATAGCGACATCATACAAATTCTTCTTGAACAGCAAACTCAACTTCGACTGAAGATCCTTCTCCTCCAAGTAAATCATCTCCTTATTTTTCGTTAAAATATAAAATGACCCCCATTCGGTCAAAACTGCATCAATTTCATCGAAAGTCTTTGAGAATACTATGAATTTGTTTTGTATGTCTAGTATGGTGATGTGGTGTGATTTCGGCGCAGGCGCAGTGCTTGTTGAGGCGGTCGATTTGTTTGGTGTTTCGTTGGTGGTGATGACAAGGTAGCTTCGGAACCAGTCGAGTCGGACTTTTTCGCCTTCGAGGGCGTAGCAAGGTCCTCGACCTTCGGTTGTGTAGCAGTACAGAGCCTGCAAACAAAGATTTTAGAAAGGATAAAGGATATTATTTATCGTGCAAAACATCGATACTTACACTTATAGGCACCAAACATAACGGCCGTATCGTATTGAGTTACGGTTTTTTGTTATTCTAAATGTATATCGCTGGCACTGGACAATGCAAATACCCGCTCTACGTGTGAAGTATCCCCGATGCACGAGAACACGCTTATATTTCCAAAGCATCTTATTGTTACTGTGAATAATTTAACACTTATTTGTGATTTGGGTATTGATCAATCTAGCGTCGTGTTGTCACCTGGGTTAAAGTTCGTTGACCCTGATCGTAAAAACTCAACCAGATCACCATGACTCTAGAGAGACAGTATATAGTTACGTCATTGTTGGCTACAGTGAGCCGCGTCTTATCTGCGAGCACGCTGCAGGCGGGCGCGGCGCCCATCGCGTCCAGCGTCACGCAGCGCGACGAACTCAGCCAGATCACCATCACACATGCCCTGGACACCACGAATAATTTGTCTGCGCCTCTGTTGATATATTAATTCCCATTAATTTGTATTATGTGGATTGATATAAGAAAAATATATTTTGGAGCAGACAGTCCTTGACTTTGAGACGCAAATTTACCATCGCACCGTGGGAAATGAAAACCGGCGCATCGGAATTATTACAAATCTGTCATAAAAATTACACGGAGAAACTACAAAACATGAAAAAGCATAAATATTTACCAGATATATTGAATTAGTCATTTATGCTTGGATTATAACAGCTATTTACATTAATACTTACTGAAAAGCAAGTCCAGTGATAGGACTAGTCCCTGAATCCGGTAAGGTCCTCATTTTACCGCTGCGCTGTCGTGCAATATCACCGCGGAACAATGATACGGAGCCATCTTGGAAACCAACTGCCAGGAGACTCTGTAACGTAACATCAGATAGCATCATGCCTGTATTCCCCGTAGTAATAGTAGGCAGAAGCGTACACCGTTGACACCCATATTTCACTGATGTAGTTAGAAAGTCCTATGTAATAAGGTGGTAAGTTGATTGTATTCCTTTGTTACTTTAAGACTATTCTTAGAAACTGAAGTAACTTAGTCAAGACGTTACAGACATCCTCAAGAAAACTTGGACTGAAATACCGAAGCATTCGCTAGTAACAAGTGTTATTGTAAAGACGTTTATAGACGTCGTGTCCCTGAAAGCGTTAACAGTGTGAAATCGTAACCCGCAGCATTACCACACGAGGTCACTGCTAGCTGGAGATGCTGCAATGCAATGCTTGTGCCTTTGCTGTATGAGAAGATGTCTCTCGTCGTTCATAATGGCACATTTTATAATACCAAAAACCTACTTAGCTGTGTTATATGCTAAATCTTACCTTATTGTCGTGAACAGCAAGTGCAGTGGCGGGTGTGGGTCTCATATGCGATGGTACTGCGCGAGACACCCGCGCGCATGTGGGGTTCCCGTGCCGGTCGCTACGTAACCAGTCCCATACTTTAATGAGAGGGTTCACGCCGGCTTCGTCATCCTGTAATGAGTTTCAACTAGTACTCGGTGATGTTTGATAAGCTATCTATTAGTATTAAAGCATATTATAGCTGTTGTAAACATCATTGTTAAGCAAGTTCAGTTGCTGAAACAGAGGTTCTGGGTTCTTGATTAGGTTAGGTAGTGGTAAATAATTTAGAAAAATTTCGAAATTCCCAGTTGCAGCTTAGAATTCTGCCCAGTTTAATATCCACACATGATCCTTAATAACAGCTTAGGTGAAATGTGGCTCTATGGTTTACACCTCTGCTAAATTTTTCAGGAAATATAGGTGTTTATACATAATACCAAATTGACAAGATATTGTGTAACTTAAAATATTGCTTGTAAATTTCATCCTAATCAATTTCATTCTTTCACCTGATTCTAACTAGGGCCAAGCATTAATTTCATTTTTCTTTTTAATCATATGTCTTAACCCATTGGCGAGCGATAGACCAGACACAACGGAAATTTTATGTTTATGATGTCTATAGGCGTCTAGTGTCCCTCAATAGGTTACCTAGGTACATATTTTCAACTTGATAAATAATGTATAAGCTTGTACTACCTACTTAAGCTGTTGTCTCAGTCATTAGCAGACACAATAGATTTTTATTGTTACAACGTACAGATCTGTACGTTACTGAGCCGAAAGGTTAATAAGTGTCTATCTCAGTAAGTGTAATTACCTGTGGTATCACTTTCTTAAATAAGTAAATGTAGTATACTCACTCCAATAGTAACAAGGTATGGATCGTGCGGTAGCTGCTGCGCCAGTGACACTGTCAGCTCGTATGCTTTGAAGGAGGTAACCTCCCAGGTGCGGGAGATGAGGTGCGCCCAGCCTGTGACGTCACACAGCACCACACTGCCATTGCCGCTAGTTGTTGCTGTTACGTGTGTATCCTGCAAGTGAATAATGTGTTTGTTAAGGCACAGGAGGTGTGCATCGTCTGCCTGCACTACAGATTAGACAGCACATGAGGGGAGTATTTAGAGGAATTTCTTCTCATTATAAGGCCAAATTAATAAGTAGCAAGTTAATGGAATGGCTCATAGTGGAAAAACACAGACGGAATGTTGCAGAAATGATAATAATAGAAAAATAAAAAGCACTCCTGCCAAGAGTGAACTAATAACTGAAAAGCGAGGTACTGAAGAATTTTGATCACATCACATTGAGGGACCGATAAGAAAATGTTCCACTGAATACTCCCCCAACTGCAATGAAAATTCTTCAGAATCAGTACTGTTTTCAATTTTTAGTTCATAGTTGGCAGGCATGCTTTTTAATTAATTATTTATTATTTCTTATCTTTTTGTGCAACAAAAGTACTATGTTATATTATTTTTAAATCTTAATAGCTTATGTTACCTGGGAAAGTGTAAGGATTCTAATGATACCCCATACATTTAAATCAGTTGAGTCATTTACAAGATCAACGAAACTCACAAACATATTACATGAACCCTAAAAACATAACAATCCTTTTTTGAGCAGTTGTGTAAAAAATTACAATTTTAAAGTTAGAGCATTTTTTAATTTTTTTTTTATTTGTTCTATTTGGCTATAGTGTCACTTAGACCATAAAAGGTCTATTGTGTTTGCCACTTTGCATTTAAATTAGAGTTCATCCCTAAACCCTGCCGCTGTGATGAACTGAAGGATTTCAGTTAGAGCAATACAAAAAGTTTAAAGTCTGAGAAGTTATTGTTTCTCTACTTTCAAATGGTTGTCAAATGATAAGCGAATCTATATAATAAATATGGGGCATTGCAGTGAAGCAGCCAGTGCTGTGCCTGCCACTTATAAAAGGTGGTTTTTCAGCCTTTTCGTCATTGCTTGGTCTGAAAGTCTGAGAAGTTGGAAATCCTTATTGCATACCCTTTATATAATTAGCACTCCCTTTATCTCGCAAATTATGATACTAACATAAGTTGATTAAAAAAAAAAACTGCTCACTCCCACCGGCACACAGATTCTGCTACCAAACTCCCTTATTATCATTGGAAGACCAACATTACCACAAGTAGGGTAGTAGATAGTTGTGGAGAATGGTCTGTGTTATGAACACACACACTTCTATATTGAGGGTTGAAAAACTATTAATTTGGTAAATAAAAATCAAAATATGAAAATATTTCTAAAGACTTGTTATAAAGATTTATTTTTGAAAATCACAATATGTCAATTTAACTTATGTTCATTCAACTGTTTATATACATAATTATATTATTTAGATTGATAACTCACATACATTTTAAAGATTATGAAATTAACATAACCTATGTTGGATTGGCTTATTTCAACTCAATGTATTGGGACTGTGAGTGTGTAAATGGGAATTGTACCCTTATCTAATCAGTATATACATATAATCATGGCTGTTTCCCACTGGGGTAGGCCGTGACTATCAAACCAGTGTCTCTAAAAACTGTTTCTTTTTTATAGAAAATGGAGACCCTAAAGACAGTTTTTTAATAAAAAAAACCTTATTTCCACTCACATCTACCTGTTGGTAAGACAATGCAGATTCTAGAGCTCACTGTCATTATATCACATCATATAAATTTAATACTTATTTAACTTTATACTTGCAATATTTAAGACAGAGTAAAAATATAATATGGTATTCACTTTAGCAGCTATGTTTACTTGATGTAATCAATAATTTATTGCTATTAAAGTACTTGTTCCCAACTCAAGTCTTACAGAACATAAAGAAACATTAAGTTTGTTAGACAACAGGTAAATGCCCCAACTCTCATGTTCTAGTTTCTATATTAAACTGATACTTTACTTACTTGCAAGCATCCTGCAATCTTCCCATTGTCGACGCTCTTGTGTATATCGAAGAACGAAAATTTTCGCCACTGAAAATCAAGTTTGATGAAATTATTAGATGGTTTTATATGTTTCATTATTGCATGCTAGGTAGTCGTTGACTCTTTAGAAGGAACCAACATACTAGAAATCAGAATAAAAACGAATGGTAGACGAACATCATAATTACCAGTGGAAATTCGTGATTATACAAACAAAGATAATATAATCAGAGTACCAGTAGTTCGTTAGCAACCAATCATTCTATATTTACCTCCAAAAATGCCATTGTTATCAATTCTGTAAATTATACACTAATCATGTTAGCGATATAATTTATAAATTGTAACGTTTTCCTCATGCAAATAATATAATAAAATTTTATTGAGTATTTTTACTGTAAATACTGTAATCGACTCAATTTGACACTTGATCAGTGTTGCCAGCCGGGTCTTATCAAAAGTTACCTAAAATGGCTAAAAAAGTAACCTTTTAGTGCGAAAAGTAACTTTTCATATTTGTATCCCATTAATTAGGTACTTATAGTTGTCGACGTATATATATATATTATTATGTAGGTATAAACCTAAGTAGATGCCTACTTTTGTTTTCTTTTTATTAGTCTGCAAAGTAGTAAGGTACACCGATCTTTTCACTTTTGGTGTAGGTACTTATTACATTGAAATAGTACAACTTTCTAAAAAAAATTTTTGACCTACCTAGTAAAGACGAGTTAGATAAAGTGTTAAGTTTATAAACTCATCTTCAAACCCTATACAATAAGTTGATACCTATACCTACTCACTAATTTGTACACTTGGCTAGTTTTCTAGCTCTTCTTTCCAAAAAAATATAACACTAAACATTCATTCTTTTCATAACATTTTAAATAAAACAAGTGCTAAGCTCTCAAACAAGAAGGAACCCGATTAATTTATCAAGCGAGTAGGTGAAACTGGGTAGAACACTTTGGTCATAGTTGTGATTAGCTGGTATATATTGGCGCGAGAGAGATAAACGTATTTTCAACAGTTGTGCTCACTACATTCAATTATATATTGGATTATTGGATTATCAATTGAAGAAATACAAATTTATTCTTCAACATCCAAAAAGACCTAACCTTAAAGTAACCTTTCACATCCTGTAACCTAAAAGTAACCCGACGTCGTTAAATGTAACCTAAAAGGTTACAAAAGTAACCTTCTGGCAACGCTGCACTTGACAGGAGTCAATGACAGCTGCTTGCTTGAAGTTGCTTGCCTGCTGACATCTGTCACTGCTGGTCGACCATTAATTTAAATCTAGACGATCTTGTCTATGTTAACAAAGAAGAAAACACATAATTAACAGTGATGCTATTTAAAAAGACTTCCATATTATTCAGATCTATTTGATTTAATTATAAATAATTGTACAACAATTTGGAATGAATATTTTGATGAAAGGTCTAGAATAAAAGGAATATGGTATAAAACTATGCAACCATCTCCTAACCGTTTGTTATTGTTCGGTAATGCTAATTTTCTAGATGTAATGTTGTGACTGCTTTAAGACTCCGCTCCGGACATATTCCTCTCAATAGTTTTATTTTCATGATGAAAAACCTCCCTTCTGTGTGAACTGTGCACAGTGTAACGTTATAGAGGATTTTTATCATATTCTAGTTGAATGTGTCAGAAACGATGTAGGATAAGAAAATTCAGATTTTGTTAATTTGTATTGCCTCTAACACACAACGGGCCAAAACTGGTCTGTCAGCTTTCCAGATCCACAGATCGTGCGTGGCTAAAATCTAAAGCTTAAACTTATAAAACGTCATTGAAAAAAACTGTTGCCGTTTCATTATATATCTCGCGAGTACAATTTCGGAGCATAAGAGGCTCTAGGACAATGTCTTTATCCAGTAAAGGTATAAAGGTTGGTAATTCTGTCTTAAAAACATCATAATGGAGATAGGCTTCAGAGTAGTCCAGAGTATCACTTCACTATGGGATTTGGGTGATAATTATACTTTTTATAAATAATGCCAGGCAGGCCAAGAACATGGACTAACAGTTAAACCGGTGAAGATATCGTAGGAAATGCTTGAAAATAAAAATACGACAATCATTGGCAAAATTTATATCATGTTTATTTCAGTTGTTGCGTAGTTTTGGATGTCACTGGGTTCAATAGTTTATCATACATTCTGGCTCTCGATTTGGTTTCAGCTATCGCATCAATATTAACTTGCAGGTATGTATATAAACGCTTGAGCTCGAAACTATCCACATTATAGGTTAGAGATGTTAAGCCGTCCAATAAGTACAGTGGAGGTGGAGTTGATAGATACTCGGATCTGAGGAAGAAATAACTTTTTAATCTTATTTTACTGCGGACGATTTATCGGTACCTGCACAAATAGAAGCATTCTCGACTAACGCATACATTAAGTAACATTCAAAGATTAAAAAAAGATACTTAAAAATCTTTGAAAAGCATTATCGTATACTTAGCGAAACATGCCATACTTATCAAAATGTTACTCCAATTTCTTTCTTTCTGACTGAGCCTAGTACCATCGCAACTACATTTTATTCTGTGCTAATTGGTACACATTAAGTATATGGGTCGCCTTAAAGTGATAGAGGTTTGACTGCCTTATTGGTTTAGTGATGGCACGTGCGACTGCTGAGCGTGAGATACAGGGTTCGAAACCTGGGTCACGATTTTTCATCTGAGAAATTTTCAGTTGCAGCTCGGAGTTTAAGCTTTATCATTACATGGGACATAACAATAGCATTTGTGAGACACTTCTGCCTACACTCGGTGAATACGGGCGTGATGCTTTGTCATGTTTATGTTTTATGACCAGGCGGCAGGAAAAAAATATTTGTGCTTATTATCTGTTATGTAAAATAATCTTGTTTGTTAATGGTGCAATAACCATATTCTTAACTATTGTACTTACTTATGCCATAATGCTAAGCCTTTTCTTATTGTTTTATATTTACCGACGGGTGGGAAAGTGTTTTCAATAAAATAGTTCGTTGAATTTATTCTGAAATTAAAATGATCTGGGGTAAATAACAGTTATTACTACAAATACGTGTTGCTGTGCTACAAATAGTTTGGCTAGCAACACGAAAAAAAATTTATTCTAAAGGTGACTTTTGTCGAAATGAAAAAGGTTAACTAATGAAGTTACTCTATTATTAAGTGTCTGGTGACTGCCTCGTTGGTCTAGTGGTCGCAAGTGCGGCTGCTGAACGTCAGGTCCTGGGTTCGTTTGCCAAGTCGGACAAAGTGTTACTTGGATTTTCTGGAAGATCTCAGTAGCAGCCCGGAAGTTGGTCGTGTGACGCCCCCGTGCATCGGAGAAGCACGTAAAGCCGTCGGTCCTACGCCTAATATCTTTCTGGTTGTGCAGGATTGCCATCCTATCGGACTATGAGAGGGAAGAAAAAGGCAGTGCACATGTATTTGCGCACACACTTCTGCCCTATAATATCTCCTGCGTACTTGTCCGTGGTGATAGGCCGCCTTGATCGAAATACAATCGGGAGGGAGTATTAATACATGTATACTGGTGTTAAAAATCGTTGTCGTACACAAGAATTCCTCCTGTATTGTGACTTGTTTAATAATTGTTAAACCCAGCGTTTACAAAAACACATCTCAAATGCACCGGGACAAGTATCTGCAGACCAATATTTGTTCCTCCACACGCTAAGTAGCAATCAACCTCTCTATTATGGTACCAAATAGCTGTCACCTGTAGTCTGTATTGACGCTATTGTTCTCAGTTTGGTTTATCATCAATGATTTTTGGATGACAGGCTATGGTCTGCTATGTAAATTTATAGTTTTTCGATAATACAAAATGGTATACCTGTGGTACAAATCAAAATAATCTGCGTCATTTCCCCAATACGCATTCGAGAAACCGTTCACTTTTAAAAACTGCTCCGGTGTCATGGCGATTGCACCTCCGAGCAAAGGTGTATAAGATGCTCTGGAGAATAATAAAATCATCCTATTAATTAAATGCACCTAGTACCTTCGACTCATATAATATAATGATTAAGTTCCCACTGCAGCGCAAAGGCCTTCCGACCATCATTCCACTCCTCTTGATTTAAAGCTTTCTGAGGCCAATCCCCCAATGGGCGTCAAGCTCGTCCCGCCATTTCCTTCTGGGCCTACCGCGACGTAATTTAACGCTGGACTCAGTGGTGAGTTTTGCCCACAACTCGTCCAATATGCGGCTGATGTGACCGGCCCAGTTCCATTTCAGGGTTGCGTTAATGATCGCAATACATTTACACTTTTAAAATCATTATTGGATCCCAGAATGAACTGCGTCTGGCTGAATATTGAAAAAAGAACTTTACTATTTATCAACTACACCATTGATGACTGTAATGAAAGCGATTTAATATCTTATTTACTTTTCATACTTGTTTATTTAAGGAGATTTTGGAGTGAAGAGGTTCCTAACGACTCGGTCGTTAGGAACCTACTCATACGACGCTAGAAGAATTTTTGCTTCTATGCCCCTACAACATCGCCCTTTCTACCGACTTGAAAATGGGGTTTGGTAATCTTACTTTACAGGTCTTTCAACGGTAGTGGCGAGCTGTCTAGGGTACCAGCTACAACGGTACAGGTTCCGAGAGTCCATGGGTACAATGTGGGGCTCATGCAGGATGATACAACGGAAGCCATCTTTCCGATACCGGGTCGCCTCTGTGAAGCCCACGTTTAGGAGTTTGCCGCGATTGTAGGGCTGAGTTTTGTTACCTTTGGAGAAGTAGGCGTTAGATAAATAGAGGGAAAATTGCTATACGTTTTCTTACAATTATATGTAATCTCGTAGGTTCAAATTTGAATACTTTCCACATCCATCAAATAGTTAGAAATACTACGGAATATACAGACAAACATTTACCAGAAGAAACAACCACTCACTTTGTTCCACCACAAAGATTTGGTAATCCAGTTGTTGTTTGATCAGGAACGGATGCAAAATGTTCATAAACGTCGAGAGGATACTTTTACAGCCTCTGAATTTAATTAAAAAATAACAGCGATTAATAATACACCGACGCGAATTTATATAACATTGTATGGATCAGTTATTTGTATGATGTCTAGACAGAGAGCCGAATTTACTCGGCCTACTTCACTGCCAATCAATAACGTTGGTCGCACTGAATGTGCAGAAAATTAACCCGTATTCTAGAAGGATATTCAAGCATGAATCTCGAATTCGATAGTTTTGGCAAAGTCACACAAAGATGTACATTTCCTGTTCTGGGTGACCTGACCACCTGCACTAAGGAGGAAAGAACGTAGCAAATTCTAAAAATCTCTCAATTCGAAAGTGCTTGTAAATGGACTAATTGAAATAAATGATTTGACTTAACTGGACTTGATTAATGCTGTTGTTGTTGCAAATTACTGGGCGAAAAAAGTCCTTAATGATTTAGTTTTTGTCATAAAAGCAGAAGTCGCTGTCAAACTATTGTGCAAACCTTCATAAATATCTTTACTAAACTCTGTTGTATTTACATACCTGTAAGCTATAATAATCGCGACACTTTGCAGAGATTTGCAAGCTGTTGGATGGTAAATTCCACCTGGCTTCACTTCATTAGATTTAGCTTCAAAAGCATTCAAATTCTTTACAATTAGAGAACGGTCTTCCAGTTCAGGACCTGATGGAATTAGAACAGATACCTATGTAAACGAATTCTTGTAATTTACTCCTATACCACGTTTACTTACGATAAAGATTGACCATGTAGAGGCTTAAATCACAGATATCTTGATACGAATTTAACTTGTTTGACTCGGCATCGTGTCAAGGAATCGTTTTTGAACTAGGTACCTCTAAGACTAAAGATCAAGGCACACCTCAATAAAAATTAAAAAATATCGGAAACTAATCAGAACCTTACCTAACCCGGGAGGCAGTTCAGGACAGTTTTGTACTTCGTTCGCAGACAACTTAGTTTTGTCTACGATTAGATAGTAAGCGGAGTAGGTGGTAGCGTATGTCTCACTATCATTGTTTCTTTGGTGGCTCACTGAAGAAGCCTTATCTTTACTGTCGCATGCTACTCCGGAAGACCAATAGTCTGAATTCATCGAGGAATGACGGATCTCCATTCCACTGTAATAATTATTTATGTGCTTAATTACTTGCTCTCTTAGAAAAATATTAATGGTCATTGTGTGTAACTATATATATATTTTGAAATTAAGAGAAAGGATTTTTTTATATTATGGGTATAGTATAGTTACCTCAAATTATTTAAAGGATAAAACATACATAGTATTGTGTAATTTAAATAATTTGATTAAGTAACTATAGGTACCTACTACACCCGTAATATAATGTGCCAAAATCTAAAGATTCGATCACCTTTCGTTTACACCGCGAACCGGTCTCATCGCTTAGGCTCAGGGGCGCCACCGCTAGATACCGCTAGATAGGTACTGATTCAGTTTAGATGTGCACAACAAAACTCTGGTGAGCTTCATGATATTGGCCACTTGCAGAGTTGAATCCAGTTAGTAAATTCACTTGAGAGCATTGGGGTAAGGTCATAACTTGGCGTCCTTATGAATTGCACCGTGTTCCGTAGTTGAATTCGGCGCAACTCCAGCAGGTAATGTTCCTTCGTTAGTGTCAATGGATGCCATCACGTCCCGTTTGGAGGATTTGTATAGGTTAAGTAATTGTACTTTTTAAACTTTCGCGATTCGAACACTATTATTGAATTCAAACGGGACTTAATCGCGCTAAAAGTATAATATTTATTTACCTCGACGTTTCGATCAAGTTGCATTGATCGGCCACATGTTACTGATGTACAAAGTCAGAAAATGTGTCTCCAGCACAACCCTTAAGTATGCGAAACATCTAACCTATGTAGACAGTCCGAAGAACCTCACTTAGCTTTAACATTTTTGACCCAAAATATTACAGTAAGTAGATAAAGATACATATGTGTTTACCTTGCTGTTTTCGGATATCTGTAATTATAATTATTACTACGCCGAGGTGGACTGTAGACCCTTATGAACAAGTAATTTGAGATGTTCAAAAGAAATGCAGCAAACAGGAACACGGACAGCATACGGATTGATAAATTCGCCATAGTTTTACTTGTTTACATTACAATAATAAAATATATTGTAAAACGGAAAAATCCTCAAAAAAATAAAAAGACGTCTAAAATAAACGTTTACAAAAATGACATTTTAAAATTAATACTTTTTTCCATAAATCTACTGATAATTTAGGCAGAAGTTTTGAATGCATCCTGGCCAAATTAACTTATTTTAGTATCGAGCTTTTATAAGAAAATCTATTTGTTCCGTCACAATTGTAATGACATTTTGGGCTCAACGTATATGTATGTTCGCGTAACATTATTTGCAAAATTTATATTGAAAGATGCCGAAATACTATAGGTTTAGAGCGACAACGCCCACTCGGAAACCAAAACGGAGCAAGGACAAAGAAAAGGAGAGAGAGATAGAGAAGTAAGTTGTTGATCATATTATCAGTACATAAAATAGTAACCAGTGAGTACCTATAGGAATAAATTCCCTCATCTTTGCATCTCAAATTATGGTATTTAAGGTACTTGCCTAAAAAGTCTTTGTAACAAAGCAGATATTTGTATCCTACACAGGATTGATAAAACTATTGTGTAAATCATAATATAACTCAAAATACAACATGTATTTGTGCTATTGGTTATAGCAATAGCAAAATGTACTATCATGTGGTATAATAAGCTATCCGATGCAGATTTAATCGATAACGCGAGTTTAAGGTTTATGCGCAGTCACTATACGAGCGCGTACAGCCCACGGACGGGTTCGACTATACACTAGTATCAAATGTGACATAGAAATTATAAAATAAAAATAAAGTCGGGTATTTTCAAATTTTTAGGTACCTTTCATAGGTTCTGCTTTGTAATCTCGTGGTTACAAGCGCGGCTGCTGAGCGTGAGGTTCTGGGTTCGATTCCCAGGTCGGGTAAAGTGTTATTGGGTTTTTTCTGTTAGGAAGTTGGTGGTGAGAGACCCCCGTGCTTCGGCTAGCACGTAAATCTGTCGGTATTGCGCCAGATCTCTCTCCGGTCGTGTCGGATTGCCGCCCCATTGGACTATGAGAGTGAAGGAAGAGGGAGTGGACTTGTGCTTGCGCATACACTTGTATACTCTAATATCTCATGCGTACTTGGGAAATCTCTTCGGAGATAAGCCGCCGTGACCGAAATACGGTCTGGAGGAGTGTGTTTTTACAGCCTATTTTAATATTTGCTTACTGATAACAGTGTTATGAGTATCGTTAAAATTATTTAATGCACCTCAGGATGTCTATGCCAGTTTCCCATTCCGTAGGCCTCTGACATGTATTTACGCTAATATGTACTGTTGAGTGTATGTTTTAGAATTACAGCCGAAAACATTATGTTTTTCTAGGACCAAGTTTGAGGCCGAAAGAAGTTGGCTGGACTTGACACTAGCTTGCACACCGGCGCCATCTTGGTATTTGCGACGTACGTCATGGCGCGAAAGTCCGCCTTTGATGGGCTTGCCGCGGCAATTGGCCGCCGGTCTCCGAGCCTCGCTTCAGCTCAGCAACCGACCAATCTTCGTGTTTAAAATTCCAGCCGTCCATTCCCAAGACGTCATGCGTCCATTTTAAAATTGTCCATTAATATCTAAGTGTAAATTCTTCCGCGTTTTTGTTCGACGTTTTAAACTTTACCGTGATTTGTGAACGTATTGTTTTCTTTGTGCACAAGTGCGCGTGATGTGCTCATATTTTTTTTTCGTGTGACAGCAGTAAACTTCCATGTTTTGTTATGGTTAATACATTGTATAAATGCATTAATCCCTTTCATTCTTTCATCATCTATTGTTCGGACCCCTGATGACTAGACTAAAATCAGAAACACATGCTAAGTAACGTTCGTTTAACGTGCTCTAAGATTCTTTCTTAAGAGTAAACTGTGGCTGCCTCTCTGGCTGATTTAAAGGGTCCATGGAAATCAAACAATCCGGTTATATAAAACAAACAATATTTTTATTCAAAACCATTTTGACAGATGAAACTAATATAATTATCACTTTTTTTTAAGTAACTCATCTAATGTAGGTAATTATTACTTATTACGAGTTTTGATGGCTAAGCGGAATTTTTATACTAGAAGAACTACTTGTATGTAGAATAAATCTTACATTCGCGAGTACCGAGTCTTAAGCAAAAATGAATAATTAATTTATATTAGCTTCACATTATTTTATTGTGATTTAAGTAGGCCTATTTGTCGCAATTACTTCAGTAAAAGTAGGTACAAAATTTCTATTTTCTATCATACTTACATTAGTATTACTTTCAATTCGCTAATGAAATGACTAACGAAAATCTACAACTGGTGGAATTGAAAGGTAGGTAACTAGGTAGTTAAATAATCTACTTAAAGTAGGTAGGCAGATAATTAAATATATAATCTCTATATAGGAAATGTAAGGAACCGAAAGTCGATAAAGAAATATTTAAATAAGGCTTTTCGAAAAAAATATGCAATATCTTATGACAACTGTAATTATAAATACAAAAATAAAATGTAAAGTAGGTAGGCTAATACAATATTATAAACTACTTAACATTTCGTTAGGTTTTGAGCAACATTACTGTATTCGAACAATGGTTATATCTTTCGTACATAAACGAATTGTATCCCTTATAACTAACTGAGATAGAATATAAATTCAAAGAAAAACAATTAAGTAGGATAAGCTCGGAGTTCATTTTAACAAACTAAGGGCCTAGGTCGAGACACCGATACTGGTGTCAATTCTGATGTAGTTAGTATACTAAATTTGAGCATTGCTATCTTTTGCCTTTTAACAATTATTTTAGGAGCGGAGCGGGATAAATTAAGATATATCAAATTCAAATGAAACTTTTGTACAATAATTTAGTAATATATGTAAGTAATTGCGCTGTGCGGTACTCATTTTTACGATATAATCGGGAGGGCGCATGCGCGATTTGGTGGGAGCGTTATAACAGTGTGCTGTGTCACTCACACCTTTATATTCCGTCAATACATGTGTCTCGCCCCCGCAGTCGGTGCTATAAATATTTCACTGTCGTGTTGATATACTAAGAAATTTAAAAAAAATTGTGTGTTATATCTTTACTAATAAATTTCCAGACATAATTAAAATTCTCTTGTGTCTCGCGTAGATCCACGTTCGTTAGTTTGACGTCTCAATTTTAGAGGCTACCTACAATAAATTGTGCCTACTAAAAATGTTCGGAAACTTAAATTTGATGTGCCTGTCTGGCTAATAAAGATATTAAACTGTAACTAAAATATAGCAATGCTCTAAATTTAGTTCTGATTTCAATTTTAGATAATTATGGCTCCATCGTGTTATTTATGATTGTGCCAACGTCAAGGTTGAAAAATATATATTTATCAATACCAAAAAGTGAGCGGTGGTAAAGCCAAAGTACGGTTTACGGGGTTTAGACGGGCTACATCAGAATTGACGCCACTGAGAAAAGCAAATGTTTAAAAATATTCTGCAGACTTATCTCCGAGTTTTGACAACTTAAAATTATTTCCGGCAAAATATCATGTAGGTATCTGGTGGAAATTACAATGCAAAGAGAGAACGTTAATGGATTGTTGTTTGTGGTTTGAATTTATTAGTGACTGGATCTAACATTCAGTAACCTTCTTACATTTTGAAGTAGTATTTTTTAGAACATTGGCACATTTAAGTATTTTTTCTGCTTCATAGAAACAAAGTTACGCACGTCATAGTGTGACAGTTAAGATCACTGCGATTAGGGTACTAAATCTTGGACCATTTTTAGGATTACTTACCAAAATGGTAAATATAGCGCGTCTACCTTATTTTATCGACTGATTACTGTTAGTTGAAATAAGGGTTGCCATACATCCGGGTTTCCCCGGATTTGTCCTAGTTTAGAGGGCGTCCGGGGAGCGCCCGGGCGGGGTTTAATTTGTAGTCCGGGTTTTAGGCTACTGATACGTCTACCGAAAATAAGTAAAAGGTTATATTAAAAGCAATTAAAACAATTTTTTTATTTCACTGAGTAACATTAGAAAAGCACTGTTGGTATATCCGGTTTTAAAGCTCGCAAATCCGGTTTTTCACACTTTTTATTCTAGTTGGCAGATTTTACAGATGGCAACCCTAGTTGAAATAGCACTTCCTGTCACAGGAGTCACAGGCGATTGTTTTAGTATTGTGTCTACTTCAGGGACACGGAAGTTGACAAGGTGTTTGACAAAATAGTAGTCATAGAAAAACGGCTCTGAAAGGATAACCATAATTACAACAAAATAATATGTGAAAAGACTCATCAAAAAGCATTGTACTAAATAAAAAATTGTAGCAGAAGCAGAGTTAATAAAATGACAGGAACTCTTACGTAGGTACAGCTATATAGGTATACATTAAAGATATTTAAACGAAACATTGAACAGCAAGGATATTATTCATAAATAGAAGTTTTACCTATCTAACTACAAAAGCTATTTACAATGTAATTGATTTTATAAGTAAGTACATGTCACTTTAGTATAAAATATTCATATACATGATGTGGAATATTATTTAGAACATAAGATTTTGTTATTTCTTACGCTTCCTAGTCCGTATTTAATGAAGATATTGTATTAATATAATATAGTTTTGGAGATTCTTACCATTTCGATTCACAAGTAATAAAAACGTAAATATTAACATCAATTGTAGTATTTATTAACACTCTAAACTAAAAAATAAATCGAATAGCTTTTAACAACAATCATTATAAGAGGCAGATGGAATGAACTAAGAGACGCCAAATTCAAATTAAGAATCGTGATACTAAACTTTTTTTTGTTGCATCACTCAAGGAATTTGTTCCTGTATCGTGGGTGCGTTTACAAACATATAATCTCACATGCATATATTTTACACGCAAACGCGGAACAATTATATGTAGATAATAAAAATATTTGTACCGTGCAGGAATCGCACTTACGACACGCGGCGCAACAGCTGGTCTCTTGACCACTGCGCCAACCGCACCGTCATCAAATCGCTCTTCTATTGGTTTTTAGTAAAAGGCAGTAATACTATAATTTTAGTTTAGTTGGTCATTAATAGAATCGACTTGAAATGAGTACATACATATAAAAAAGAAGACTAATACAATACAATAATAATAATAAAATAATATTAGAATTCAAAAATAATTACTAATATGAAACGCCTAAGACAAATATTTTGATGTCTAGGCCGCAAATTCTCCATATAAAATCTTAATTAGTTTTAATTTAGTAACCAATCTACCTGTACTAACGCATACTGACAAGAATTATATTAATATTCAGTACTAACTGTACTTTATTATTGAACGCTCTCAGCGCATTTATACTACGATTTGATTTTATGTACTATATTGTCATTCTGTACTTTATTTAATAAAATGGCCGCTGTACATTTGTCTACATCGTTATTTTTACAATTTTATAAACCTTAGACCGACGTTCAATTGTTCTTAATTTTAAATGATAGGCATAATGACGAAAGACAAACAGTAGAGGAAATTTAAAAAATAATAATCATGATTTTTATAAAAATGGAACTAGTGGTGCATACATTGATATCATAAAGTATTATAAAGAAATAAAACGATACTAATATTGAAGTTTCACAGCAATTATTTTTCATAAAATGTATACTAGTAAATACATAATTTCCCAAATTATTTAAAGCTTAGTAACTAATTTGCAGAAATAAATTAATACATACACTAAAGCTACAGTTAACTGGTAGTAAATATCTACTTTCTTATATAGTACGCACCTATGTATACTGCTGACAAATTCCTAGTGTTGCCATTGATCAAAAATGGTTTTAGAGTATCACAATTCGATACATCAATCATGGAATGATTAGACTATTTTGAAGACCAGTCACACTATGTATTTATAGCAATTTTATATTCTTATCATCACAATTGTCCGCAATCACAATTGACAAATGACAGTACTTATTTAATAACACAGTCCCTCTAGCGCTTTCTCACTTACACTGTAAAAACCTTACAAAAATCCATCTAGTAGTTATATCAAAAACAGTTCAAACATACACGCAGTATCGCACGCCGCTTATTTTTTTCGTCAGGCAACACTAGGTACCTGTCACTTAGTAATGCGAAAGAGATCAATAACACTGGGTAACGATCGTATAATTTTCGTAAGCGTCTCTGCACTGAACTTATGTTACCGTTCATCGCCAAACAAAAGCTTGGCGAGGTATGTCCATCAGCTGCGCTCGTCAATATTGGCTAGTATGTGAGTGTAGAGGTGATACTGCATTATTTGGATTACTTCGTATTCTAGGGTAGATATACCGTCGTTTTTGAATGTTTTGCTTGTTTGCGATAGAAGCTGGTACCTGGAAATTATATATTAATATTATTAACATGAAGCGCATGATTTATATCCTAATATTTATTTTCAACATACTTTCTCGTAAAGTGGCTCGTATTGCAGCATTAGTTGTATTAGGTCCATCCTTTTACGTGTACACAATTTTTCTGCTCACAAGTGTGTTGAAAAACTCGTGATCATTGGTGAATTACAACCCTCGCCTGCGGCTCGGGCTGCTATCCAGCCTCCAGTGTAATGACAAACTTAGCTCACTCTTTCCATAATTTGCTATTATTTGTATTAAATATGTACACCGATCACAATATGATAGATACTACTGTTTTTCTTCCCTTGACTTCACTGATTAACAAAAGCCTATTTAGATGTTCGTCGGGGTTATTTGCTAGTAAACCATTTACTTGAACAATATTATCAGGTACAGTGACAGCTAAGGCAATATCTCATAGTATTAACAACATTCCGTACTAAAGGAATCAAAATTCCTGTAGGCAGAAAAAATTGTCCACGAGCGGGAATCGACTTCCTGGCTATGTAGATCAGTCGCTCTTGCCAGCCAAGCTATCGATTCGTCATCACCACTTGCAGTGTCGAAGTTTTCTTTCAATTTCTTTATTAAAATTCGATTCTGAAGTAATTGTACGGAATTCTAGTACATCAATCAAATGTTTAAATAATATGTGCGAATGTGGGTTAATAATAATTAATATAGTACTTTACCTCTTGGGGTTAGGCGTTGATTTCTTATGGTCTAACATGGCGTACCTCGCTATAGACATCTTATACCTCGCTATATGATAATTCATTTTCTTTATTCTGCAATAGAACAGTAACAATATTAATTTTCATAATTATTAATGAAGCTAGAAGATTTGCGTGAAAGAGTCTGAGTCTAGTCGGAATTGACAAAGAAATTTGTGTAATACAAGATAGTAGATATTTAAGTTATAAATTTAAAGTTTTTCTACTTGTATAACATTATTAACGACCCATGGACACAGATTATGTAGATACATGTATGCAAAGTAAATTAAATAAGTCATTGGACGTCATCTTAATCTCCTAACAACTGGACTTTTTCTTTATTTCTCAAATGGATAACCAGAGGTGAATTGTGATGCTGGTGGAGGTGAATTTGGTAAATGGGACTTCATATCATTACTTTCAAATACAATTTCAAACAACAGGCAGCCGACCTAAAGAAAATCTCAATATCACTGCCCGATCCGGGAATTAACTCATGTTCAACAAACTCGGCTGATTACTTTGCCCGACCCGGGAATTGAAGCCAGGATCTCATGCTCAACAATCTCGGCTAAGTAGATTGAACGAATTTTAAAGATTTTTTTTGTGAATAATAACAATTCTTAGGAAAAACTTACCTATAAAACATATCATCGTCTTCTCCGCCCCACCCCCAATACTTGTTTGAGAAGCCGTTCACCTTTTTGAACTGCTCCAGTGTCAGTGCCGACACTCCGCCGAATATATCCTCATATGGTAACCTGGAATTTATAGTAAGCGAAGCTTAGTCTTGGCAAAACGATTTACTACGTACAAACGAATTTATGCTTTCATAGTATTGATGACAGAAAATTTATAAGAACAAGGAAAGAAAGAAGAAAGTCTTATTTTTGCGCGCCAATTAACGCACACTACATAAATAACCCAAATGCATATTAAACAGAATTTACATAATCGGCCGAATTACGCTCTCGCCTAGCGGCTCGGGCTGCAATCCATTCTATTGTGTAAGTACCAACTTAGCTCACGTCTATCATATTGTACTATTATAGTTTACAATAAAATTATATTTATAGTTCAAAGATTTCAACCCTCCGTAACGTGCGCTTTTCTAACTACAATGTGTTAGAAAATAAGACCAACTCACATGAAATTAAGCTTATCAATAGAAGCGGACATATGCCTCGGCTGCCGCGGACAGGAGTACAGGTTCCTAGTGTCGAGCGGCAGCAGGTCGATGTCGTGGAAGATGAAACACTGCCAGCCGCCCGGCTCCAACTTCTGACTTTCTACGAAGCCAACGTTCATGAGCTTCGCGCGATTGAATTCTTTGGAGCCTGAAAAGAATATATAGAAGAAATACTTGGTTTAAGGAGATTATTATAGGAGATAATTCGTGACGCATGGTTGTACACGGAGGCGGGCACACCATTATTTATATAACGACCGATTTAATTAAATTTAAACGGAAGGCCCTAAACAAAATTATAATTGAGATATTGCTTGAGTAAAATTCAATGAGGTAAATAGTAGTTAATTAATTTTTTCTGTATTATGATGTGCCAGCTGAAATGTATATATATATATATTTTTGTTGTTTAATTTGTAACTTGACAGACAGAGACGTATAGCTGGGGAGTTTGTTGCGCCGTTTCTTCTCTTCAGTGAAGCACCAGGAAGCGGTGAGGGGTGGGCGTTTTGGGGGACTGTCTTATTGTTATGTATGACGTTCAAAAAGTACAATTTCTAATGGTCTAATTTGAATAAAGATATTTTGATTTTGATTAATGAATTTTCGTATTATTTAAACTGTAAAAACATCGAGTGGAAACTAACACCTGAGAAATATGACTACCATATATTTAGAAGACGACAAGTTTCTAGAATGTTCTTTTTTCGTTGATATAAATTAATAATTTGAGATTCAATAGCTGGCTATATGAGACTTAGTTGCCAAGGAATAAAACGTAAATTACCATCTTGCTCAACAACAAATATTCCATATTCAATTTGTTGCTTCATCAAAAATGGATGCAAGTGATTCAAGAGCACTGCTAAGTGTTGCTGGCGATCTCTGAAAAGAAAAACGATTTTAAGAAGGTTATGACAACAAAGAAAAAAATACACCTACGAATAGTGAATTAAGCTTTTAAGAGACATTTTAAAGTTGTATCCTCGGGCAACGAGAGCTTTTTCGTCTCGACTCTCACTAGCTTGTTGTTTCTAGGTGATGTTTCATCTCCCGACTGTGTTAAAGGTGAGTTCAGCAATTAAAGTTCTATTTCCATCTTCATTCGGCAATAGTACCGCTTATTTAGTGAAGCGGTAAGATTTCCAAGAGTATAATAATTTTCGGTAGTACCGAGCTAATGATTGGCGACATACTGCTAAAGATCAAACCAGTGGTGTTTTCACGTATCGGGTGCTAAGATTAATATTAGGTCATGCAGCCAAAGGAGTAAGTAATAATCTGTGCTACGCGTTCTGTTTTATCGGACCCGTTCTTCTTGGACCTTGGTGTTTGTTGATTCGGAAAATAGAACACAAACTCAGATTATATGCATAGCAAAGCCTTACATAGCCCACATACAAAAAAAAAGTCAACTTAGAATTAAAATTGAAAGAAATAAAAATAGAAGATACTATTAACTCTCAGCGGCAACATTTTTGAAGAATGTTATAGGCTATTTAACATCACGCTACGATCCTTAGGAATTAGCAATAACAAAAAACTGCAGCGGATAGCTAGTGCTGTAATATTTCTTACCTGTATGGCACAATAATGGCAACTTTATGTCTGGCAGTGCAGTTGGGAGGCGTGTATCTACCGCCCCATTGTACCTCCGGGTATTTCTTCTCTACGAAGTCTAGTTCTAGATCCGTTTTGTTTACTGGTACGGGACCTGAGAACGTATATTATACATTTATAATTCAGGGTATCCAAATAAGATTTTGACTTTGAATATAATTTTATAAATAGGACATATCAAATTTTCGTTTCACGCTTTGTATGCCAAAAGGAATATTTTTCAAAAAATTTGTCTGTTAACCGCATAACGTTGAGAGAATCATTTTAAGCAAGTAGAAACTTTTAAAATTTAAAATTGTGTTCTTTTAAAACCAGTGCTTTATGGCACTTAGTGTCAATTCAAAATGTTCAATCATTCAATTAAAGCCACACAATGAAGTATATTTCTGTTATAATGGAATCCACTGCTTTCAATATTTTACGCATTTTCTTCCATTTCCATACACAACACAGTCTATTGAAGAATCGAACTTACCTAAATCAGGAGGCATACTATCACACAGCGGTAAACTCTCCGGAGCCGGCTCAATTTTCTTCACAACAACTTCAGTCGTCACAAAGTTCTTAATACCATCCATTATTTTCGTGATAAGCAGAGAAGTAGGAGATGGTACGTTTTGTGCGGTCATATTCGAGGACTTTTCAGTCTTCGTTAAGTTTGTGTTTATTTCGATTGGTGGTTTAATAACGTTTAATCTAGTAGTACTATTTGGCGCTGTAAAATTTTGAGTTTCTGTGTAATCTTCGGGGTTGGCCATAGGATTCGTTATGGGGACTGTTTTAGGCCAAGTCGCCGGTTGCCGTTCGGCGCTTCTGTAAATGATAAGAAAAAATTATAATATATTTTGTAGTTCATGAATACACTGCCAATGATGTATTTAGCATCATTAGCAGTGTGCCTCGTTAAAATCACAAGTGATCTTGTTGGCGGATGGCTATCGTTGACTTTTATGAACGGACTAGTACAAAATTGTACTTCAGAACAATACATTTCTATTGTGTATTAATATCAGGATAACATCAGAACCTGGCGCATGGATAACATTTGGTATGGCATAGTTAGATAGAAGGAGACCATATCGGACCATATCGGTGGCGTTTACCACCAATAACAGCATTCCCAAAGAGGGTTGACGTCAGGCCGGCGGCGGGTCATAAAACATAGCCAAAACTTTAGCAGCATGCCTGATATAGGTATGTTGCGCTGACCCCAAATGAATTGGGATAGGCGCAGGGGGATGATGATGATGTGTCTGGTATTAACTAGCCAACAGATTACTAAATGTACTTTGTTACTAGCTCGCTTGCTCCTTTAAAGCGCGAATTTTGTAATTTTTGTAATTACGATTGCTTTTTTGCAATGTTTGTGAACACTATTCAGAACACGTAAATCTCAAATTATATCCTAATAGTATTTCGTCTTGAAATATTATGTAAAAACTCGATATTCGTTCGATAGTTTGGAAACACAGAAAACTGTGCGCGATTAGGAGCATTAAGAGAGAGAAAGATAGATATTTATCTAAACAGTTAGATTATTTCTTCCTATGAGGAGGTCGAGAAGGTTTCCTAGGACCCGAATAAAGTTTAGGGGAGGGCCAATTTTTCGTTGGTACGAATCCGGCACATCCTCTATCTAATAGATTTTCCACACAACATACCTGAGGGTAGGCTGCGTGGCGTTATACAGTGGGGTGTAGAGATAGGTCCTAAGTGGAGACGCGTCCAGGATGGAGCCGAACAGGTACTCCACGGCCGCAAGGGCCAGCACGAGCAGCAGCAGCAGGCGAAGGGCGCGCGCCGCCCGCCCGCCGCCCGCGCTCGCGCCGCCGCCCATCAACGCATGCGATGCAGGCGCGCACACACCGACCCCTGTATAACAAAATATCACATTAATTATTTTACTTGTCATAGCTGTGGTTTATCTGTTTACTATTGGCTGTATATAAATGACATAGTATACGCAAAAACTGTAAAGGTTTCGTTTTTTATTGATATCTAATCTATTCCATCTACACAGTTACTTCCTTAAATTTGGACAGGCTAAAACCACAGCCTATATTATCCACATGTTGCATGCTAAAGTCCGATATACGAGTATTATAGGTACTAGCTGTTAACGTTTACCCGTGAATTATTACCATTTATAGAGCAAATCACCATCCAAAATTATTTTAAACATTCTATGGGTATTTTATAGCCAAATTCGAACCAGAAGCGGGTTTTTCAGAATAAATTCCGAATGGCTCTAGGAATAAGTTGTTGGCATTATCAACGGCCTCCCAATCAAAGGGATCCCCACACCTATTTTTGTGGTTTTGCCCGGCTTGGTTTTGTCGCGCGCAGGACTCGAGGCGAATATGTTAGTTTACAATAAAAAAAAAACTAAACAATAAATACGTTACGTACGGGACTGAATTGATAGCAATGACGTCGCCATAAGACGTGTTAAAATATGCAAGAAGAATTCGCGGTTGTGAGCAGAGGTCGAGACGGCTTAGTGGTCAGAACGCCTGGAGTATTTATCCGGAATGCGCAGGTTCGAATCCTTTTCGCGACCGTATTTTTTTCCATTTAATATAATAACTTTAGAGTTCGCTAAGCATGCGTTAATGCTTTTCAAAGATTTATCTTGAATAAATACGTTTTCAATGTTAATATTTTTTTAATTAACATTAGAAACGTATTTATTATTTTGATTTTTTTTAACAGCTTTTATTATTTGCTGTAAGTATGCTTAAAAAGTGTCTACTAAAGTCCGACATTTCCCCAATATTTATGTCATAATGATATATAACAATATTACACCCACACAATCTTATTATTGTTAATTTTTCGTCGTTATCGAGAATCGAATCCCCTATTAACGATATCTTAATTACAGAGCTTTCACGCCAATACGAAAACGATAATTGGAAAATGCGTGATTAGGATCGTTTGCCTACTCTGTATGTATATTTACGAAGCAGTGGCTGCGACCGAAATAGGTCTGGATAACATCACGATGTAGCTTTACCTATATGATTATTAAACATTGGTCTATTGGCTGCCTCGTTGGTCTAGTGGTCCCAAGCGCGACTGCTGAGCAGGAGGTCTCGGGTTCGATTCCCGGGTCGGGCAGTATTATTTAATTCTATTAGGAAATTCTCAGTCGTAGCCCGGAGTTTGGAATTGTGCCCGGTTTATGGCAATAGGCTCACCACCTATTACATGAGACTTAATAACAGCATTGGTGAAATGTGGGTGTACAACTGTATACACCTCTGCCTACCCCTTCGGGGAATACAGGCGTCATGCTATGTTATGTTGTTATGTTATGTCTATTGGCCGCAAGCGCGGCTGCTGAACGTGAGGTACCGGGTTGGGTAAAGTGTTATTGGGTTTTTCTGTTACGAAAATCTCAGTAGCAGCCCAGAGTTAGGAAGTTGGTGGTATAACACACCCGTGCTTCGGGAAACAAGTATAGCCGTCAGTCCTGCACCTGTTCTCTCTCGGGTCGTGTGGGATTACCGTCCCATTGGACTATAAGAGTGAAGGAAGAGGGAGTCCACCAGTGTTTGCGTACAGGTACATGCAGGCATTACAGTATCTACTGGGTATTTCGCTAATCTCCGCCGAGATAGGCTGCCGTGACCGAATTTGGTCGGAAAAATATTATTATTGGCGATATTAAGTTGCACCTCAATTGCAACATAATATCGCCGATAATAATATTTGACTCTGGATGAGAAGAGGTTACCTTCCAGTTCTTCTTTTGTGTAAGATATGCTAACATTAGTTAGCTCAGCACGTGCTTTGGTGTAGCCTAATTCCTATCACTGCCAATAAACTGTCAAACTACAAGTGCAAGATAGTGATAAAGCTCTGAATTTGCTTAGCAATTGAATTTATTTTCAAAACCCTGCTGTTCCTGTTATCTAAATGACTATGAAAAGACATGGCAATCTTTAGTTGAAATGTATCTGAACAAAGGTTATGAATACAGAGCATATCTGCCTAGCCTTTTTCCCAATAACATTGGGGTCGGCTTCCAGTCAAACCGGATGCAGCTTAATACCAGTATTTTACATGGAGCGACTGCCTATCTGACCTCCACAACCCAGTAACTGGGTAACACGATATCTCATGGTATGACTGGTTGTCAGACTTTCAGGCCTCTGACTACCCGTAACGGCTGTCATAGATCCTAATTTGACAACCGGGACCGACGGCTTAACGTGCGGAGGGGTCTCGGTATGAAATGATGGCCCCATCCACAGACCGACCGCGGCAAGCGCAGCTTAACCTCGATCGATCGATCTGTGCGGCTGTTACTCAGCCACGAGCCCCTCATGAATACAGAGTATAAGTACATAAAGTAGACGTTATTAATAGGAAAGGAAACGCTGAAGTCAATACCAAACACAAATTCAATATGAATTTCATTTAAAAGTTTAATTAACAATTTACTTTGACAATATTTGTATTGCTCTTCAATATAATATTACTCTTCGGATGTTTTCAAGAGGATCGTTATGAAATTAATTTTGAGCAGTTATTAAAGGTACTTAATTTTGTAATGTGCGGTTATAATTATTTATGTACTTTAACCTAAGCCTAGAGGAAGTACGTACAGTTAGAAAAAATAATTTGGTAAAGTTGACGCCGATTCCTTTACAAGACTATACTCGCGACAGTCCGATTTGATGTTTCTCATTTTACCATTGTATGGTACGTCTACGTAAGAAACTAAACTTGTATTGAAAAAATGCACTCAATAAAGAAACGTCAAATCTGACTTCTTAGATTGTCGCGAGTTTACTAAAGGCATAATTCAGAATACACTTTGAAACATTAATTGCTAACATCACTAAGTATATACGCAATACTGATAGTCATAAGTTACTAGTGATTATAGTTGAATGTCTATGCTTGTGATGATCTGGCTGGTCTCATGGGGGCCGAGTGGTGGTGGGCCCGCGTCTTAAACCACGGGTTGTGGGTTGATCCCAGGACCCCGGTAAAAGTTATCCATAAAAGATAAATCTTTGAAAAGCATTAACGCACGCTTAGCGATCTCTAGTTATTATATTAAATGGCTCTGATCAGAGAGCCTGGAGTATTTATCCGAGGTGTGGGAGGCGCAGGGTCGAATCCTGCTCACGACCTTATTCTTTTCCATTTAATATTATAAGTTATCGATAGATTGTCTGGTTTTAGTCGTTAGGAGGCTCGGCGTCCTTAAAGGATTTTAACAAAAAAAAAAAGAATATAGTTGATGATACATGGATACATGGCACGTTAACATTTAACATGACACTTATGACGGAGGGACGAAGAAGATATACGGATTTATAAAGTATGAAATCAGTAATCTCCAGTAAGCTAGTGTTCATTAAGAAGTCAAAACTAGTTAAAAGAGTCAGGGTTAAGATAATACTCATCACAGTAATTATAATTTTATTAAACTCAAGTTATAAATCTTGTTCAAATTGACCTCCTACATTTCGTATACTTGCACGACATCTGTTTCTTAATTCACCAGTCGTGGTACGTAGTCGCATTTCTGCTTTCTTTGTTTCAAATGCGCCGGTTATACGTTTAATCTAACTAAATTCTGGCGTTTCATAAATGCCTTTTAAATTGGTTTATATGTAATAACAACTTTGGACTTTGAATGAGAACTGCCGCAGTAGACACCCCTGTCTAGCAGTCAGAGGCATCAGCGTACCTATTCGCTGTCTCGGTTGCCAAACGAATTGATGGACACTTTGTAGTACATTGCGTCGTAAGTTTTTACTATTATTGCTCATCATTGTCTATGAGCTGTAACAAACAACGCAATGTACTACAAAGTGTCCATCAATTCGGTTGGCAACCGAGATAGCCCATAGAAGGCTATGGGGTACCAAAAATATTCTAATTCTATGGGTGAGACACATCAAATCTTACGACCCAATTGTCACGGTACTTTAAAAGTTATTTTTAAATGCCCCAAATTTTCTTTCCTTTGAATCGACATAACTTTTTTTATTTATTGTGTCAGTTTTGGAAAAAGGTGCCGATAGTATCTCAAAATGACGTCTTATTCCTTGGCCGGCTCGACTTGTGGACCTATTCGCTATCTCGGTTGCCAACCGAATTGATGGACACTTTGTAGTACATTGCGTTGTTTGTTACAGCTCATAGACAATGATGAGCAATAATAGTAAAAACTTACGACGCAATGTACTACAAAGTGTCCATCAATTCGTGTCCTTACATAGAGCTCAAAAAAGTGCTACCGATTTTGAATTGTCAATGTGTGCGTGCAATAGTAATGTACAACGTGGAAATATTGACACATATCAATAAATTATCGATAAATAATATTGGGAAATTATAAGTCTAGCCACAAAATTATTTATTGGACACGTGATTTAACTTCTAATTTTATAACTAAGCAACGGGAAAATGACATAGCCTCTAATAAACTAATTCGTCTTTTTTACAACGCCCACTAAATATTCTATAGAAAGCGTCAAGTAATGATCATCAATTATTGTGACTTGTCCTTCTTATTTATGCATTGCCACCTAATTTACTAACTCGGCCACGGATTTTACATCTCGTCACCATTTTACATTTTACAGCTTCAACGCAATGTCCTCAAAAAATATAATTCAAACTTCTACAGAAAGCATCACTTATTATAACTTAGCATGTAAAATAATACATCATATTCTTTTATCGTAAAAATAGCCACTGCATGATTTGGCGCGAGTACGCGAGACGGCAGCGACCGGCGATTTGCACCAATCAGAGAGCGCCATTCGATTCATGTGACGACGAGTTGAGTTGTTCACGTGTAATTGTTTATTGTCGTTCGTGCGTTCGTATTGCAATTGTTTTCGCTGTAATTAAATTAAAGTTTTCGATGAGTAATAATTAGTTATGACGTCTAAAAGTGAAAATGAAGTACCACTGTACTGTTCTGACGAAGAATCGCAAGGTCAGCTGTCGAAAAAAAAGCGAGGTGAATCTAAGAACTGGATATTTGTAAACAAATTTTCGTGTGTAAGTTTTGCCGAAGAAGCCGTGAGTGCAGAAAAGACGTGGGCAGTACGCACTACACATATTTCCATAGAAGGAAAAAAACGATTTTATAGATGCAACAAAGTACCACGTAAAGGAGTACAGTGTGCTGCAGAAATATATTTGCTATTTGAGGCGGATACTGAGGCAGTGTTACTTTATAACACAGATCGCGAGCATAATCACGATTTTGTTAAGAATAACTACCGTTATGGTATTTGCGACGAAACAAAATCTGAAATTAATAAACTGTATGACCTCCACTTAAAGCCGAAATCAATCTTGGAGCATTTGAAGAAAAATCCTGAACTTAAAATACCTACAAAACGGCAGCTTTATAACTATTTAGCAGATCGCCGGCGTATCAAATATGGACCATCCACAATTTCTTTAGGAGAGCTAGAAAAATGGATTATTAATCATACAAATGTCCCTGACAACGAGAACGAAGTCTTTGTGATAGCCTATTATATTTTAGAAAGTGATCCACCTAGTTTTCGTATCGTATTATCTACTAAGAATTTGTTGAAACAATGTATTTCTGCTGACATTCTGCATGCAGATGCAACATATAAATTGATTTGGCAAGGGTATCCTGTATTGATAGTAGGAACAACCGATAAAAACAGAAAATTTCACCCTATTTGCTTGACAGTATCTACAAATGAATGTAAGGCTGATTTTAAAACAATGTTTCAAGGAGTAAAGAGCAATCTTTTGTCAATTTTTTCTCATACCTTTGAACCGAAGATCCTAGTTTGCGACGCGGCAAAAAATATACAGAATGCATTTCGTGATGTGTTTGGAAAAGAAACGATTGTGAAAATGTGCTGGGCTCACGCTAAGAAGAAGATTTGTACTAAATTGGACCAAACAACAGAGAAGAATTTTCGAAAATATTTATTGGAAGACATTGATGCATTGCAATCAGCTACATCTGTTGAAGTATTTTCTGCTGCTTCGAAGTTGTTCTTGAAGAAATGGGAAGACCAAAAAGCATTCGTAAAATATTTAAAAAAAGAATGGCTAATAAAAAACCCAAATTGGTATTTGGGTGCAGCACCAATATCACCAGCGACGAACAACGCACTCGAGTCCTTTAATAGAGTTATAAAAGACCACAACACCCTCCGCGAGCGTATACCGTTGGCCCGTTTCCTCGTGGTAGCACAGGAAATGGTTAATAGCTGGTCACAACAAGCAACAGAAGAAAAATTTGCGACACAACCTGAATTGCAGTTATCAGACTGGACAACAGGATATCAATGGGCTAAAACTGATACCAAAATTAGAGTTGTACATTCAACACCGGACAGCACCACATATTTAATTCCAGGCAACAACTCCTTCAAAATTAATCAAGCTGAGAAGAAATTCAGGTGTTTTGACGAATACAAAAAAGTGTTTTTTTCATCTTGGAACGTAGTACTACCAAACAATCAGACTGAGTGGATTACTGGTTGCTGTGATTGTCCAGACTTTTATCGCAAGTACATCTGCAAGCATCTAATAGGCCTTGCAATCAGACTGAAATACGTGACGCCACCATTAGAGGCAAAGTCACAACCACTTGGATTAAAACGAAAGCGTGGAAGGCCAACTAAAGCGCGAGCTGCGTTAATTATCCAATAATGGTTAAATTTTCTTTTTTGTTTACCTACCTACATTATTTTCATATGTTTCTATTATTTACTATAAGTAAAATGATGGTTATTCAATAAACAAATTGATTTTTCAAAAATAGAGTCTTTTATTTTGTCTCTCCTCAATAGCTTCTGATAATATTAGTGGCCAATATACCGAATATGATGACATTTTTAGCAAAATTTTGACGATCAATTAATATGGGATGAGCTACATTTTAAACGTACTAAGTTAAAAAGTTAGAAGCTAAATAAATATATTTTTTGATGTCATTTAATAGTATTTTAGGAGTTTACTGTTAGAATGCATGATACAAATTTAGATGCTAAAAAATAATCATTATGCTGAGTTGTATTTAGAGTGGTTTACAAAGAAGATAACTAGTTGCTAAGATAGTATTATTTAGATGCTCGTTAATTGTGGCTAACTTAGTAATTTAGAAGGCAACATACATTTTTGGGGGCGAATAATGATATTAAAAAGAAGCCTGTTTAATTAGCACCCAATAATATTTCAGATGTAAAGAATTGGTATACAAAATGAAAATATTTTCAATCAAATTATGTTAATAAAACTAAAATCACAAGGATAGGTATTATTTAATTAACTTAATTAATTAATTACATTATTATAATAAAAACATTTCATGCGCTCACATTATAATTATATTTCATTGGTAATAGGTACTTTGTAAAAAAAGCAGCTTTTAAGAACCCTCAGCAGTGTATAGAGTATGACTGATTGAGATGATGATTGACTGAATGATTTTTACCTACCTATCGTAATACCATTGCGGGGGTGGTCTGGACTCAGCGCAGCACACGCTTGAGGTGTGCCCTGCCTAGACCGCTGAGCGGCGGGTACTAAGAGCCAGTATCTTATTCTTTTTAAATTCTTTTAATAAAACGTTGCCCCACACTAGGAATTTCTTCCTGTGTCGTGGGTGCGTTTATAGACATATAATCTCACAAGCACACTAACACCCAGACCCGGAGCAATTATCCGTAGATCGTACAAATATTTGCTCAGTCGGTCTCTCGACCACTGCGCCAACCGCGCTGTCAAATCGGTGCGATATCGGGTGAGACTTGTCTCTGCCGGCAGTAGTGAGGGCTACGCTGGCAAATAAAGTGAACTGGAGAGGAATGGCTTCCTTTTATGAGACTGTTGTCGTCCAGAAAGAGGCCGCCGAGCGGGATTGTGAGAGGACCGATCCTTCTCGTTGAAGAAAGCGTCTAGGAGGCAACTGCCTCGGCGCCTAACAGCCGAAACCCCGCCTGTATGATTTAAGACAGGCGGCCCTTTGGGGTCACAGATGCTTAGAGAGGGGACTCTGTTTACCCATCGTGATCCCAGAGAAGACGGTGGCATAGTGGTCACCTGCTATCTTGCACAGTGAGGCTTAGGGGAGACCCCTGTACAGTATCTCCAGAGATGTGCCTTAATAGGCGCTGCATAGCGGGGGTGCTGGAGCTGGTCTATTACGTGCCTCCCTACGTATGCTGATGTTGACTACCTAGGTGATTTTAGTGAGGTATGAATCCCTCTTATCCATTAAGGCCGGGCGTGATTTAGAAGGCTTCCACCGAAAAAAAAAATAGTATATAATTTCTCATTTCTTCTTTTTCTTTATTTTTTTTCTTCTTTATCTTTATTATTTTCTTTTTCAATTAGTCTCATCCATTATTCTTTTTCCTTAGCATAGACAGGAAACCTTTTTGTATAAAAAAAAAACATGAAATTGTGATATTCTCTTAAATCTGTAGTAAAAATATGTAAACAGCATATTCATTACGCTATCACTTAAAAGCTCAGTGCTCACCGCCTAAAGGTGATAGCGCAGTAATCACCAACTAGTTTCATTCAGGGTCTATTTTTAAAATATTAGTAGCGCAGTTCGTTAGATGATTATTAACAACCAAGATTCTCAGAAATTAGGTTGGCGGTCCAGATTCGAACTGCATTTGGGGACTACTGTAATAGCGTGATGAAATATATTTATAACATAACCGGGGCCACTAAGCTATGCTAAACTTCTTATATGTTATAAGCGTTCGGACAGACACACCGACAAACAGACAGAAACATTTCCAAACATTTTGGTTTCATCTTCTGTATCGATAGTATACGGTAACCCAATTAAAATTTTGGAAAAATAATCTATGTGCAGAGATAGTTGGTACATCTACACTTTAAATAAATTCTGATATCGGAACTTTTTGTTCTAAAATTTCATCGACACAATAGTCGACACTGACAAGTCACTATTTTGTGTACATGAAATGAAAATTTATTTTAGAACAACGTACTCAATATTGCTTTTATGACCATTGTTTTTTACTACAGAGAAAATTCACTATTTTCATAATAGGATTTGGGTATCCAAATAAATTTTCTAAAGATATTTTTCTCCAAAATATGGTCATGAAAATATATGCTGATGCTGTTGTTGACATTATACCTGAGAAATGTTTTTTTTTGTGGATTATTTTTATATGAAACATCGCAGTCACCAACAGAAGACGTAGGCATCGCTTATAAAATTTAAAACTTATAAAATATACAGGATTCACTGACAATACAGCAAACTTAAGTTAGCGTGATTTTTGACAGTGACACTGGAGAAAACAACATCTGCCAATAGTGCTGATCGAACCTAAATATGCTTTCTCTTTCTAACAAGCGATATTTCCGTAAGAGATTCCGTCCCCATAGTAGGCTTTGTAGGTCTTTTTCTATCCTACGTTTATGGTCTCACCAGATCCCTGAAAATCTTAAATAATTTTTCATCGAAACACGGGAACGAAACATCCTGGTATCACGACAAGAGATAAAACCTAAAAGTATCTTGCACCAGACTTGGGCAAAATGTAATCAGATTAACGATTAACGATTACGATTACATTTTGTAATCTGTAATCATGATTACAGATTAACGAAAGTAATCAAAAAAGTAATCATTTCAGTGATTAATGATTAGTAGTTTGTAATCGTAATCATGATTACTTTTTTTGATTACATTTTTTGATTACTTTTCTTGACTACTTTTTTTGATTTCATTTTTTGATTACTTTTCTTGACTACTTTTTTTGATTTCTTTTTTTGATTACATTTTTTGATTACTTTTCTTGACTACTTTTTTTTTATTACATTTTTTGATTCCTTTTCTTGACTACTTTTTTTGATTTCATTTTTTGATTACTTTTCTTGACTACTTTTTTGATTACTTTTTTTATTCCTTTTTCGACTACTTTTTTGATTACATTTTTGATTACGTTTTTTGATTACCTACTTTTTTTGACTACTTACTTTTTTGATTCGTTTTTTTTTATTTCTGATTTGACTACTTTTTTTATTACTGTTTTTTATTTCTTTATTTGACAACTTTTTTTTGTTACTTTTACGGCTACATTTTTTATTACTTTTTTAGACAACTTTTTTGATTATGAACGATTTGCAAATGCGGTAAATTGGTTCAGGCTTATAGAAGTTACAGTGGAATAAAGAAATACATACATACATGAACCCTAAAAACAAAACAAGGTGTTTTTAGTGCATGTTGTGGCAAAATCAATAATTAATTACCACTTATAGATGAGTCCTCTTGGTTATGATGCGATCTTACCAAAGAACATTCGGCAGCTGCTACTGGAACTCTTAGACGAGTAGAGCTAAGTGTGCCGAGCTTGGATTCGTTTTGTTAGTTATGATGAGATCTTACCTACGAAAAAGCTAGAGTGACCTGAAGGTGTACTTCGGTGGCCGCAAATGGATCTCCTAGATGAGTAGAGCTAGGTGTGCCAATTAAACTTTATATATTATATTATATTTATATATTATTTTCAATTTCTTAGGTAAGATTTCATCATAACTAACTAAATGAACCCAAACTCCGCACACTTAGCTCTTCTCGTTTAGGAGTTCCAGTAGCAGCTACCGAAGTACACCTTCAGGTCACTCCAGCAATTTTTAGGTAAGATCTCATCATGACTAACGAAACAAAAGAAAACTCGGCACCCTTAACTCTACTAGTCTAGGAGTTCCAGTAGCAGCTACTGAAGTACACCTTCAGGTCACTCCAGCAATTTCTTAGGTAAGATCCCATCATAAATAATAAAATGAGCCCAAGCTCGGCACACCTAGTTCTACTCGTCTAGGAGTTCCAGTAGCAGCCATCGATGTATCCTTAGCGGACGGACATTCTGCGTCAAAACCGTCTCCCGCACCCTTACAGTGCGTCTGGTCTTTGGGATATAGTCGGTCGGTACCCTATAAGTCCTTTTTCGAATATCTAAATTAATTTTAATGTAACAAAGATGGAAAATCAGGGAAACTTTAAAATATTTGTTTACAACTTTCGTTAGATTTGGTTATTGTACGACTATAAACATGAATATGACAAAAAAAATTGAAAGTCTAACCCCTAAGACGACCCACTGACCAATAAGTCGGTAAAACTCAAGCATGTGTAATCATGTAATCATGATTACTGATTACTGTAATCAAGATTAACGATTAAAAGTAATCATGATTAAATGTAATCATGATTACAAGTAATCATGATTAATGTAGTCTTGATTACTTGTAATCTGATTATTAATCTGATTACAAAAGTAGTTGATTACGCCCAACTCTGTCTTGCACAAATAAAACAGTTATTACGAGATACACAAGAAAAATACTTCCAAATCCCAATCTTCTTAAAAGATTTCAACAGAGAATAAAAGAAATCTCTATTTATACAAGCAAATAAAATTCCATACAGAAATGTCTTGCATCCAGTTAATTTACTTGTTGACTGTACACGACAGGTGACGTCATGCCTATCTGATTACACACAAGCGGGACCTCGGAAAAGGGTCCCGAGGCGGTTTTTTTTTCGTGATCCGAATTTACCCGAACAAATCTGATACGCTTAAAATCGGCTCACCAACTCGTAGATGGGACAAAACAACCTAAAGAATTATTATATTAAAATGTGGAAGAATAATGAACAGAGAACGCTTTAGTGAGTAAGTAAATCATATTACCTACTTAGCGTAAGCTTATTCTAAGTAGAAATTATGTAGTTATTATATTAAATGGAAAAAGAATAGGTCGCGAACAGGATTCGAACCTGTGCCTCCTGGATAAATACTCCAGGCGCTCTGACCACTAAGCCATCTCGACCTCTGCTCACCACCGCGAATTCTTCTTCCATATATTAACACGTCTTATCATTGCTATCAATTCAGTCCCTATACAAGTGACCGAATTATTTTTCCATTTAATATAATAACTTTAGAGTTCGCTAAGCATGCGTTAATGCTTTTCAAAGATTTATCTTGCGAAATTATGTACTTATGTTGTCAGCGCGCTTTAATCTGCGGTTAGAATTCAAGTAAATACAACGTTTTATACCATTTCATATGGATTTCATTTACACGATTCCCTACGACCTTTACAACACCTTTCTATCAAAGATTTTCTGTAACATTGTGAAAACACAAAAATATTCTGTCTATGATTGAAAATGTAAAAGGTATCGTAAACTGAAATACCTACTATTTCGGTTTGCGGTATCTTATCGTCAAACCAATTCCCAATTAACATCTGAATCCTAAGATTAAATCAGTAACAAATATAGGTAGGTACTCTTCTGGTTACCTGTGTACCCATAAAAAGACTGAGCGCTTAAATTGCTTACCAAAGCAAAAAAGGGTTTAAATGTAGGAACGGTCACCTTCGTAACATCAGCAACGATGCTTATCTTCGCAGATAAATTGATCTTAAATCCGTTCGTTCCATTTAACGGATAAGATCTCTAAGACCCACCTTTTATAAGACTCACGCGGGGTTTTAGGTACACATCGTGAGTGTATTTGTCTAGCTCATGCAAGGGTCACGATTGCACAGACTGTCCATACATAACATCACGCCTGTATTCCCGAAGGGGTAGGCAGAGATGTAAGTACACAGTTGTACACCCACGTTTTACCAATGCAGTTATTATGCCTCATGTAATATGTTGGTGAGCCTACTGAACTTCAACCTGCCACACAGAATTACCTAACAGAAAAGGAATCGAACCCAACACCTTATGCTCACATAAACGATTTAAATTGCTTTGAAGCCAAAACTGGAAATACACTCTATATACAGCATAATAATTAAAAGGCCTTGCTCGACGCGTTTGGGGGAACATTTTACAAATTTTTTGCATTTCCCAACGGTCCACGGACGAATCCGATTTGGCGCGAGCGAAACCAACAGAATAAAAATTCGACAACTGTACCTACCTACGTAGCTGGCCGAAAACAAATTTTAAATTATGTTTTTAATTTATTTTACGAAGGTATACGTGCCACAGAGAATACGTAACGGAATGTGAAATTAACAAAAGTAGTAGTAGTGTGGGCTTAATCCCAGAGTTGTGCAATGTTTTATGGGCAATACAAATCGAGGGGTGAATGATTTGGTCAATCATTCAAGGGACATTTTAGTGAAATATGAAATGTCTCTAAAGTACTTAATATGCAGATTGGACAGATAGTAGAAGTAGGAATAATAAACTGCGGTTTGTATGACTTAGTTGGCAGAGCCCTGCAGTATTTATCCAGGACGCACAGGTTCAAATTCTGCTCACGACCGTATTAAATTCCACAAAAATGTTTTTAACTATAGACCTCTATTATGGTAGATATTTTATATTCATTATAATGGCTGTCTAATATAACTCTTTTTCTTATATTATTATAGTTGCTATTATAAAAATCTTATTCAGCATTCTGAATTTCATGTCAAAAACATAACCCTTTTTCTGGGGCAGCCGTGTAAAAAATGCTTTTACGTGCGGCAAGACGCTCAACCGCGTCAATCGCGTCAAATATATTGATTGCTGTTATCTGAAGAAACGGCATTGTACACGCATCAGCGCAATCACTATCATTAGGGGAGCAATTTTTCTGCGGTAACTTTTTATCTGTGCACAGGGGATGCTTTAAGGCAACCGCATCGCCCCCCGAATACTTACGGGATTCTATAATATTCACATGAATAAGACTTTATAGCTTCTATGTGGAACTGAATACTGATATGACGGCTAATAAGATCGAAGAAGTAGATATGCTAATCCGAAGCCAAATAAATTTGGATAAAAGCAGGAGGATGATGATGATGGCGTCAATGGGCGTCGACACGCTTCGATAGCTGCTACCGAGCTCTCGTCGACAACGAGCCGCTCGTATGTAAGATCCCTAAGTATAAACATTAGGTTTTTGGGTCGGTCAGTCATCATCGCAAGAGGCATTATCAAATCTGAGCGTCTCTGATTCGGTGCGTTATTCTGTCATCCCCATTTGTAATCAATAGATAGCATTATTCGTTTATGTCAAGTCAAAGGACTCGGGCGGTTTGAGCCCTGATACCAGGGTAACTCGGAACCATGCCAGATAGATATAAACTACGATGGTATGAACATTTTTAATTTTGTAGATTTCCTCTAATCCTAACCGAATAATAAAGCAGGACAGAGGAACTGTAATATTCGTACTAATATTATAAATGTGAAAGTTTAGATGTTTGTGAGTTTGTAAATTTGGTAGTTAATCAATCACGCAAATTTGCATGAAAGTCTCATTTAGTCCAGGTTCTGGACCATGCTACAGGATATTTATTAGCCCAGAGAATTTTGAGGAAAACTACAGGTTACCTAAAGTTATTATATTAAATGGAAAAAGAATACGGTCGCGAACAGGATTCGAACCTGCGCCTCCCGGATAAATACTCCAGGCGCCCTGACCACTAAGCCATCTCGACCAGGCTACCTCTTTGCTGCTATAAAAGTATAACCAACCTCAGAGAAAGTGATGTGCAAGGAAGGCGCCCGGTGGAAGTGTCCCATTCTCTTCACTGCACACTGGTACGGGATTGATACGTCATTATTCCCATCCTATCTGTAACGAAGGAGAACAACGTTATTATATATATAAACTATTTAAGTAAGGGCTAACAAAAATATTATTTTAATGCATTCGCTATTTATTATAACAGTTTTCTTTTACTTCTTATGTGGCTTCACATTTTGTTCCAAATGCACATTGCCTAGGTAGTTGCTACATGCACAACTATTTGGAGATGTTAACCTAAACATATGATTTACTTGTAAAATTAGAAATATAAAATAATAAAGTTACAATATTAAATGGAAAAAGAAACGTGACGTCGCCATAAGACGTGTTAAATATGGAAGAAGAATTCACGGTGGTGAGCAGAGGTCGAGATGGCTTAGTGGTCAGAGCGCCTGGAGTATCTATCCGGGAGGCGCAGGTTCGAATCCTGTTCGCGACCGTATTCTTTTTCCATTTAATATTGTAACTTTAGAGTTCGCTAAGCATGCGTTAATGCTTTTTCAAAGACATATCTTGAATTATAAAATAATACTTCATAACAAATATAATGTATTGTGTCTGGTAATTAGCGAACCAACAGAATGCTTGTTTTTTTTATAGGTTTTTTGCATAAATATTTTGTACAAGTAGGCTTTGTTTCTGCTGTAAGGTACGGTACATAATTGTATTTGACTATACTAATAATTGACGCAATAATGTAACACTCACATGCGTTGTAAAGTGCGTCTCAAGAAATAACAGTTATTTTAAACATAAATAATGTGTTTAACATATCTAACGACCACTTCGATACAAGGCATGGTGAATACTTTTCACAGAGATTGCCATGAATAAAATTTATTTTCATACTTCATGCTATAGGTTTGTTAACGATAATTAATGTTTAAAGTGTTATTATAGCTATGATAACACTAAATCTAACCAATCTAGACATTTATAACGCTGTTATTTTTTTATATCCTTAGCGACCCATTTTATTTATGTAGAATCTTATCACGGCTCAGAAAGAACGAGATATCGCCTAAAATAAAAAATAGTTGCACAGTTTTTATGCTTTTTTTATGAAATTTCGTTTGCGTAACGATATAAAAGTATCCGGCATAGTATAATATAATTTATGAAGATTACATGGAAATTCTGAAGTATGAATGGTATGGACTATATAAATAAAGAATCTTTCCGATTTTTACCTAATTTACGTAGTTTTACAGCGACTATAGTGCTCTTGATTGAAATTACGCTCTTCATAGGATGTAAAAAGTAAAAACACAATAAAAGTAACTTTTTCATTTATATTATTTCTTTGCAAGCCCACAATCAGTAGTGATATGATTTACGATCCATTATATTTATTAAATTGATTAAAAATACAGTATAACTTAACCTTTACGGTATGCTTGAAGTTTGTTTACTTATTGTGTCTGCTAATGAGCGAGACAACAGCATAAAAATTGTCATCACAAAAAAAAATACAACCGAATTGATAGCCTCCTTCTTTTTGGAAGTCGGTTAAAAAATGCGTCATGGACGACAGACGTTTTGCCGCGAAAAGTAAAAACAATATAAAAAGACTACAATTAATGAGCCCAAACTGCATTATTTGCAAAAACAAAAAACATTATTTTCGATTCGAAATATCCATAATCTTAAAATTTTAACACTTTTTGAAATTTTGTCTATATCCCTCTTTTAGTATGCAAATAACAAGATCGAAAATAACTTCGAAGTTTCTTTTATTAAAAGAGAATTACGGATACGGTACCGGTCATTATTAAATATAAAGGAGCGGTTGGGACAAAGAGGAACTACAATTAACGTATTTAAAAAAAGAACAATTTTTTGTGATGGGGAAAAATGGCAGTACGTGCGTCGTAGCCTTAACGACGTCATTTTGTGTAGGGATAAGCAGACATAGATATTCTGCTGACGTCACTGGTGTAGCTGCTTTATCGTGCAACTTGAAATTACTATGTGGGCAACCTGCCCACTTATATTGGTACGTTGGATTAAAATTTAGAAAAAAAAAGAAAGGATGTAGTATGATTTGCAGCATAGACCATAATCTGCTTGGTGAATGTATGTAGTCGCGGAGCCCCTGTATGGGTTATTGGAAGCCCGTGTGGTTCTTTTTGTCGTCTTTTTTGTAGGAGTCCGGTAACGTCCATTATCGGTTACAACATATGAAAAAAAAAGGTGTTTCCGTCGTTATGTAGGCAAACTAATAAGTAAGTGTTTATATTAATGTATCTTATTAACTTATGTTAGAATAGAATAAAGAAACACGGTTTATTGTAGCACATACAAGACAAAATTACACACACACACACACAAACACAAAAAATATAAAGACACGTAGTCACATGTTTAAGCTGTTGCGTCAGTCATTTGCAGACACAATAGATTTTTATTGTTACAACGTACAGATCTGTACGTTACTGAGCCGAAAGGTTTAATATTTTTATAACGATACTACGTGCTCTCCGCACGCGTTCGAGTTCAATGACTCTTGAAGTAAGTAGGATTGCAAATATATTTTTACATACATCATCATCATCATCCCCCTACCCTTATCCCAATTTACTTGGGGTCGGCAAAGCATTCTTACACTTTCTAATTGTTTTTGAAATTGCATGCTGCTTAAGTTTTCCCAATGTTTTATGACCGGCCGCCTGCCTGACGTCTACCCTCATTGGGAATGCTGAGGTTGGTGGTAACTGCCACCGATACGGTCTCCCTCTATCTAGCTATGTCACACCAAATGTTATCCATGTGCCTGGTTATGATGTTATCCTGCTATCACACTCCACTAACCAGGTCAATAAATATATTTTTACATACATCAAAATTTTTTTAAGCAAACAATAGGTGGCGTAAAAACGGATGAAACCCCAAAAAAGGTATTATTATTACCTGCCCGGAAAGGTCAAAATTTCACAAATTCACGTATGAAAGCGTTTGGGCGTTATTTTACGGACAAGGGGTCAGAAATTTAAGGTACTTTATTTCAGGAAGGGTGGCCGTGAATTTACCAATGAAAATATCGGTTTTCCATCGATAACGTTTAATGAATGAACTCATAACTTTCCGGTTGTTTTATAAAGGAAATACTTAATAAAAATACCTTTAATTTTTATTGTCATGGAATACTCGCAAACATATTTCAAGTCGTGGTAGGTATGTGGAATGTTTATAACATGGCGCTTATGTGTCTCTTACTGAGAATTTCCTAACAGAAAAGCCCATTAATATATTGCCTGACGTGCAAATTGAACCAAAGACCTCGGGCTCAGTAGTCGCTTTTGGGAACACAAGACCAACGAGGCAGTTCCACCGGGAGGGGTTCTCGCTGTTAAATTATGATCACCCATCCATAAACCAAAGACAGCAAGCACAGTTTACCATCGATCGGTTGTTCCATGCAACTACTACTTAGCTACGAGCCCCTCCAATCACTTTTAAAAATCAAACGTTAAAAAATATAAAGTAATTTGAGATGTATTTTAAGATATATAAGGTCTATTTTTACCTTTCATGAGACGCTGTTTTATATTACAAAACAAACACCTGTAGGCAAAGGTTATATAAACTGTTTCAGACTGTATAATAGGTAATCATTTTCAATGCTCGGTACCTACAAATATAACAGGAAAAGTTTAAATCCAATTATATAACGTAATTTTCGTGACATCCACATGCGTGGACCAAATTAAACGAATTAGGTATCGTACCATTGAAATGGAATTTCTCTTTGTTATAACATATAAGTACATACGTACTTATTTAGGAAGTAGGTAGTTACTAGCTTTTATCTCCGGTTTACCGTGCGTGGTTATGTATAGCGATATATAACCATATAAAACGCACTCTATGGCACTTCCTTCTACTATGTCTACCCAAAATGAAATCAAACAGTTTCTTTCACTTCGTATTTTTAATATTACTTAACAAACCCGTCACTGTCTTACTACAGGTTAAGAACCACTTCTTAAACAGTGAAGGCTTAAGCATTGACCACCACGCTGGGTCACTGTGGATAGCTGACATTAGACCATTAAGTCTAGATTTCTCTTAGAAAATTGACAGAGTTCTCACGATACAATATCGTAACTTCACAGTATCTTTGTAATGTCTTACCAAGGAAGTAAGTACGGTTTGAAACCACAATCCCTTGGTGAAGGAGCTGTTCTGAAAAAACCACGTCTACGACGTTTTTATTCGGTATTAGTAGCTTAGGATATATTTTATCTGATTAATGAGATATCAAGTTAATTAGGGTTTTGCTGCCCTTTCTCTGTAAAAGTAATTATTATGTTAATCTTTGACCTTTTTATTTGAGAACTCAGATTTTTTTATTAGTCACGTAGGTAGGTTTAACCGTTTGTTTGGCTACAGTAATAATGAATTTAATTACATAAGGATGCGGAATAATGAGGTAAAGTATAATTATGTTTAGTAATTATAATCTTAAAACTCATTTCATTATTTTGGGGTATTAACCTAACAATATAATGTTGGGGTCGTATTATGAGGAGGGTTTTGAATCCTCTGTTTTTACGGGAATTAAGATACTTTTTACTTATTTTTTTACTTATTCGTCACTCGTGCAATAAAACTGATAAAACCTCATGTCGTTCCTAAGAAGTAGTTGGACGGAAGTAATTTTTTTTTTCTTTTTGTCTTTTATGGCATTTGACAAGTACTAACTACGTTCCCAAACTAAATCAAATTGTAGTTGAAGGCATTACAGTCAGTCAAGAAAGTAATGAAAGTTTTGGGACGCGCTTTTGCCTGTACTGGCAACACTAAATTACTATCAAAGTACTTATCAGTATCAAGCAAAAGCACTAGTGTCTGGGTCCCAAAATATTATTTTCATGACTTTCTTGATCGACTGTACTTTGCTTGAAGATTTTCAGAGAATTATAACTTACTAATAAAACACGTTTAAACGTTTATATATATCTAACCATTATCAAGATCCACGGACCTATAATGAACTCTTTTACAATTTTATTTTTTCACTAATTTTTTGTCTTTCTTACGTTTTATCACATCTCTACATGAAACGTCCATAAATACTTATCACGTAAAGTAAACATTGGCCGCAAACTACCGGTCAAGTATTAGACCACGACACTCGTGCGCTGCGGTTTAAACACAAATATTTGGTATTACCTAATACTATAATCTTCTTTGCTTGTTCACTGGTCTTTAATAGGATTATTTTGGACCGTGTTTATGAAGGATAGCTAAAAGGTAGTTTAAATCAGTTATAATGTATGAGTAAGAATGTTAAGAGAGACGACACAGAAGATCTGGAGCTACCCGACTCCAGAGGTGTTTTTTAAATCTATATTTATCTACTTTTGGCTACCAACTCGCCTGATGGTAAGCGTTGGTGTGGCCGAGGATGGAGCACGTATATCCTGAATAAATCAATTTACTCTTAGAGTGGATATATTTTGGGAGAACGATAGTTGGGGAGTTGATGTAACTGCCCAGACCCGTCTCACACAACGGTTGCTCCGGACTAAGTCCCGAAACACGACTAGGTCGCTTCACGGCATGGCTTCGTCCGGTGGGAGGTAACCAGCTGCGGCCAAAGCCTCCTACCAGAGTTGTGTTGCCTGTTTTGCACCACCCAGGGGCCACGTGTAGGGATTTCATTTTAAGGGTGCACTCTTACGGACGCGAACAACTCAGCCCCCAAAACGTTCGAAACTAGTCGGGCAATTCCGACAAATGCACGTGAGGAGAAACCGGTGATCAATAAATAATTAAACCCTAGTAAATATATTAAGCATATGTCGGGGTTGTTTGGTCAAAAACATATGAAATCTTAAGATACGTTTACGAGTTCGCAGAGTTATCGAGTTTTTCTGTTAGGAAATTTTCAGTAGCAGCCCAGAGTTTGGAATAATGCTCGGTAGATGGCAATACCTACCTTATCACCAAATTTTATTTTTTATGGGATAGGGGTCAACCGAGCAGATGGCTCGCCTAATGGTAAGCGATTACCGTCGCCCATGGACACCCGCAACCCCAGAGGAGTCACAAGTGCGTTGCCAGCCTTTTTTGGGTTTGGGCCTCCGGTACCCTCACTCACTCGGCGAAACACAACGCAAACGTTGTTTCACACCGGTTTTCTGTGAGGCCGTGGTATCACCCCGGTCATCCCGGCCCATTCGTGCCGAAGCATGGCTCTCCCACGGTTAAAGCCACCACCTATTACATGGTACTTAATAACAGCATCGGTTAAATGTGGTTGTACAACTGTGTATACCTCTGCCTACCCGCTCGCGGAATACAGGCGTGATGCTATGTTATAATTTGCGACTATGTATTCCACGATCTAGATTAGATACCAAACTAACATAAAGAAAGGTGTGAGGGTAAAGTAAACATTGGTGTGATAAGAAAGTAGTTTCCTTCACCCTTCTCAACTAAGTGGCAGATAGAAAAACATCGCAGGTTGATTAAATGAATACAACTACAATAATCAGTTGGATAAAGGAGGCATTAAGGGGTTGGTTATAAGTGTCCTCTACGGCCTAGTTATAAGTGGACTGTCTCTAAAAAGTCTTTAAATAAACTTAAAGTTCTTAATCTGCTGATAAACAGGTGTTAAAAACTTACATGTTGCTTGGGATTTCACCAACCTAATTATTATGTAAAAATACTACTTTTTATAATAAAAAATCAATAACATTTCATTTTTTAAGGATATCCTTTATGAATGTCGTGCCGAACTCCACCGAGAGTCTTCCACTAGCCTTGATCGTAGCTGCCTATATTGACATGGTGTAGCGACACCTACCACGCTACATGAATTCTAAGCGCATAACAAATGACGTCAAGAAGTCTGTATCGCGCTAGCAGAGTTTGGCGACGAACTTGCATATATGAACGCCCGACTCTAACCGTTGCCAGGCACTATAACTCGTCTGGTCGGAGGATGCTCCCTTTTCAATGCAGGTATACCAGACCTCATTACTCATTAATACCTGTATTTACTGAAGTGATAGGTAGAGGTGTACAGTCACGAGCACAAACATGTAAACATTTGTAATTTTTAAACTCCTTTTAAATAGTTATACTACTGTACTAGACAGCCATATAGCCATATAGTATTTCTTCTATAATACCATTACTACTATCCTACTACAGTAGTATTATAAATAGAAGGATTGAGCCTTGTGTCTGTTTTACATACTTAATTAATCTTAGCACTTCCTATCTCTAACATGACTATCTTCCACTCAGGTCCCTATGCTATGTCAATAAAAACTTACAATAAAATACCAAATGCAATTAAGGAAGCGCCAACCTTCAACACATTCAAAAGAAAAATAAATAAATACCTGTCTGCGAAATGTTATTATAGTTTGCAAGAGTTTTTTGAAGATAAATAAAAATTAAATTGTTTAGTTTTAGTTAGTATTTTTAAGTAAATTTGCTATGTAACAAATAACAAAAAATTGCTACGCCCTAACAGGGTCATGTTGAGACCATTTAATAACACCTTGTAACACATGAAGCAATAAATGATTTGATTTGATTTGATTTGACCTCCTGTGGGAGACAGGAGCCCATACAAAGTTCTTCTTTTTCTATGAAATAACATTGTAGACTGTTAAAATGCTTGTATCATATAGGAGAAATAAATAAATATATTATTATAAAAAAAAAAAAACTTTCTTTCTTTCTATATTATCGGTGAGTTTTTAAACATCTGTGTTTACATGTTTGTGCTCGTGACTGTACACAGTTGTACAACCAAATTTCGCCAATGCTTTTTTTTGTCACTTGTACTCGCAATAAGTAGGTGGTGGTGGGCCTATTGCTATCTACCGGGCATAATTCATAACATGGGAAAATCCCAATAACTGCCAGTCCCAGAAATCGAACCCAGGACCACATGCTCTTCAGCCGCGTTTGGGTTTAATAAATAAATGAGACAGTTACATATATTGATAAAATAAATATCATAATTCTCTCAACTCCTACCAATTACTGTGCTCACTGCCAAAGCCCGTGAAAGGTAAATCAAGTAAAAATTAATTTAAAAAGTAATAATACAATAGTTGAATATAACCTCCTTGTTTTAAGGTGGTTAAAAATGAGTTATACACTGCCAAAAGGTATGACTACGCTAAATCAAAATCAGCAATTTTTTGGGGCCAAACTCTCCATAAATAACTGAGGGCCAAAATCTGAGGGAGACAGGTGATAAGTCATGAGGGATGGTATGACGTCACCAACTATGGCAAAGGGTAGAAAAGGGTGCTGAAAGTGTCACAGATACTTATTTAAGCGTTTCCAGAGTACGCTAAGTTGACAAAGAGGCTTATTGTGGAAGATTGATGTTTGTGATTTTTAGGGTATTTGTATTGCTGGCTGATAAAACTGTTCGTCTGTACCTACCATCAAAGTATAGGTACTTACAAGTTTTTTACTCGTTTACATACAGTTTATTTATTTATTATTATTAGTACCTATTACTCTGTTTTGTTATTTTAATTATGTCCCTTGTTTTTGCTTGTGGGAGTGTTCTCATAAACTGTCTACTTCTGTTAATACTTGTTTGTGCGTGATTTTCTCTTTATGTCTATGTGTGTATCTGTTTCTAATAAATATTTGTCTTTCCTTTTCTTTCTTTATTTTAAACTATGATTGTTTCATACAGATAAAGCTTTCAAACGAATGTGTAGCGAACTCTAGAGTTGTACATTTTGGTGGAAAGAAAAATACGGTCGTGAGCAGGATTCGGACCCGCGTCTCCCGGTTAAATACTCCAGGCGGTCTTACCACTAACCCATCTCAACCTCTGCTCATTACTTCGAATACTTCTTCCTAATTTTTAATACGTTTTTTGGTGACGACGTCGCTATTTATTCAGTCCGTATACAGGTGACTGAACTGACACGACTAACTTTGTTATAACTTTATAGTTCGCTACGCATGTGTTCGAAAGTTTTATCTGTATCGATTTTCTCGTTTATTAACTTAGTCTTAGTCACAATTATCGACGTCTACATTTGAATTAAAGAGACAAAACGGAATATTTACTATCTAATATATAAAATTCTCGTGTCACAGTTTTCGTTGCCATACTCCTCCGAAACGGCTTGACCGATTTTGATGAAATTTTTTGTGCTTATCCGGTATCTATGAGAATCGGCCAACATCTATTTTTCATCCCCCTAAATGTTAGGGGTAGTCCACCCCAAATTTTTTGATTTATATGGCAAAACAACGTTTGCCGGGTCAGCTAGTAATTAAATATAAATTTCGAGATACTTTCCCTGTTCTACCAGTATTCACTCCATTTGATTGTACTGTTCTGGTAATCATGACCAGTTTGGTCAGTATTCTATGTTTTCTGTTATTTTCACCCTTTCACGAGCTATTACAACGTCGAGACTAAAATCCCTGTGGCAATAGGCCTGACCTTATTAGGATGCTAGTGGTTTAGAGAATTGTTTGATTTACTCCGAACTACTTAATTACACTATATATACCTAAGTAAAAAGCGTGTATGCGATAGTTAATCTCTGCAAGGCTATTAGAGGGAATACCTACATGATGCTATGTAATTTTTTTAATAGACCTTCTCAACATATTTCTAAAACTAGAAATAGTATTAAGGTGTAAAAAGATTTAACCAATAACAACAAGAAATGTTTCAATAAAGCTTAAAAGCAACACAACACCGCTAAGTTACTTAATCAGCCGCCATCTTTGTTTCGTAGCCAGCCAACACAAAGAATGGCTCAAGAATTTATTTTCCAATAACCAATAAGGCAATTAATATCTTCGGTTACTTGTTTCCCGTGACTGACTGGTAAATAACTGTTGCCTTAACTTTCTTTCAGTTTCTTGTGAAGCCGGTTATTAGTTGGTCAAAGGAAAATAGCTTTTAACCTAGGCACATAATGGACGTTTTTTCTGAAAGGCCTTTTTTACTTAGCTGCTATTTATAAAGTTGCGGGTGATCAAGTAGACGACAGTACTGAACAAAGTTAAAAATGGAATTAAACACGCAGAGTATGATCTGAATAATGGAGGATCTTTTGAATGCTCTCCAAAAGTATTTAACCTCAAAACTGATAAGAGTTTGAAGTAGGTACCTAGTTGGAGCCCTAACTTATGCTCAACACAAAGTTACTAGTGGTAAATATATAATAATATTTTACCTAATCATCACCCCCCTGCCCTTATCCCTATTTATTTGGGGTCGGCGCAGCATATAACTGGCATGCTGCTAAAGTTCTGGCTATGTTTTATGACCGGACGCCTGCCTGACGTCAACCCCTCTTTGGGAATGCTATTGTTGGTGGTAACCGCCACCGATACGATCTCCTTCTATGGATGATCCTTCTATGCTATAGCTTCTATTCTATAGCTATGTCACACCAAATGTTATCCATGCGTCAGGTCCTAATGTTATCCTACTATCACAGTCCACTAACGGGGCTATACCTAATATTAAATTTAAATAAATATTTTTATTAATTTATTAAGATCAAACCATCTAACCTATTTCCAACTACATTGACTTCCTATCTGTATTCCACAACCCCGTACACGTAACACAATATCCGTGATAAGACTGGTTGTCAAACTTTCAGACATCTGAATACGCGTAACGACTATCATAGATCTTTGTTTCACAACCGGGACCTAAGGTTCAACGGGCTCTAAGGAGATAGAGGGATATCGATATGATAGTTATGGTCTTAGAGGACTAGATGGGAGACAGCTTCTGAATAAATATAAAACAAATTTGCTCGCACCTTTTGGCGGGGGTGAGATAACATATACAAGCACAAAAGAACTTGCACTAAAGCAACAATAGCTCTCGTCATTATATTAACAGTATTAACACGCATAAAAAACGCAAGAGTAAAATGGTGTCACATGATTAATAAAATCGTGTACTATCTCATTGTAACCATACAGGTAAAAGGTATAAAGATATTTGATTGGGAACCATATCCCAGTGGCGAGAGGTGTACGTCCGCTAAAACTACTCCAGTACTAATTCCTTCTAGGATATGGTGATCATCCATCTACAAACAAACGGCGGTAAGTACCGCTAAACCTCGATCAGTTGCTCTATCGACAGTTAGGTACTTAGACGCCAACACCTCTTTAGATTTAGTATGACCAAGATAAAAAAAAACTTTATTTTATGCTTCTGCCACTCGGACTTAGCTTGTTCTTGCGTAATGGGTGAGAACAGGCATTTGTACCAATATGCTTAAAGTTACAGCTTTGTCGACTGGACCTCTAAAGCTTTTCTCCCACGTCTATACAATATCGCAAGAAAACACCTATCTATACAGTGTTCGTGTAGACGGCTATAAAAGAGAACAATGGCCCGGGAAACTCGGGTCTTTACCTGAAAGGCTGAAACATAGAGGCCGGAGCCGTTTCGTTACATTTATTTACGAGCCGTAGACGTGTCAACTTAGTGTTTCCTATTCCACGTGTTTCGGCACTACTTTCTTTTGTTTTTCTTGACTAAAGAATAATGTGTAATAGAAATAGTAACTACAGTTAGTAGCTAATTATGTTAGCTCGTTTGTGTGGTGCTCGTGTTTCAGAAATGTATAGTTGAGCACGAAATTGCTTTACCAAATTTGACAAAAACATCCAGTAAATTAAAATGTCAATAAGGTTGCCAGTATCTGACTGACACTTTGATCTTGTAAGCGAAAATAGACCTTTGGGCTTACTCTTGAAAATAATTCCGCTCGATTGACATTGGAAATATTATGTCAGTTCTTACATTTATATGCCAAAATGTCTAAAAAATAATTATAGATTCAGGATATTATGAAGACAGCATGCTTTAAAATTGAGGCAAGTATAATTTAGGTAAATTTATTTTAAAATAACGCGTTGTTTTAATGCGTCTATTTAGGACTATTTGTCTATTTATTGGAATTGGATTGGAATTGGTATTAGTTTCAAGAGTAACCCGACATGTCATATTATGATGTGCAAACAAAATTCAGCATTAGGGTGGTAAAGTAATTGTATGGTCTATTCAAGATACTAAGGATTATTTTGAAAGCTGTTACAATTACCTTGTTAGAAATGCTGAAATACAGGATTTAAATCTATTTCTGCAGTGGATATTGCTTAATTAATCGTGTCTCTACATTTCCTAGCTTGCGCAAGTTGACCCGCCATACTTTGTAATCGTATTTTTTCCAATAAAGTTATTTATTAATGGTCGGATAATCTACATATGTGTTATGTGCATAACCCACAAATGTTTTTTCTTGTTTTAGTCTACGACTACTTTCTTAGGACCGGAACACTATTAATTTGCATTTATTGCAGCCTTTATTACAATAGGTGTTACTAAGAGTAACTTACAGAATTTGTATAACAAAATGCTTTTGATGTATCTGTCTCCATGGTGAAGATACACAAACCAATTCTCAAGTATTTTTAGGGTTCCGCACCTCAAAAGGTAAAAAGGAACCCTTATAAGATCACTCTCTTGTCCGTCTGTCTGTCCGGGTGTCACTACCGATTTTCTCAGGAGCGGGTGGACCTAGCAAAATGAAATTTATACCAGATACTGTAGTCTATAGTCTCTATTAGGTGTATAAAAATCAAGGTCCTGAGTCATTACTAAAAAAAGATATGGGCAAATTTAGATTTTCGCGAAAACTTGTACCAAAATTTACCTTAATTTTCAACTCTTTTTATTTTCTGGAATTTTCCTTTTACTTGTGCTTGCTTTTAACCAAAATTGATAATTCTAAGTCAACCGGAAGTACCCTATAGGGTTTGGTCGAAAACTTATAACCTAGAATGACGAAATTTATCAAAAAGCAAGGTTTGACAGCACAAATAAAGGAAGTAAAAATTCCAAAAAATAAAAATTGTTGAAAATTAGAGTTGAAACACAATGGCTCAAGTAAAAATTTTTTTTTTCATCTTCCACGCTCTTTACTGCCACACTTTAGCAACTTAACCATTACAGCACACACATACACACACACACTTAAAACTTAGCCACCAATAAAAATGATACCAATTTTACTATGGCGTATGGCGTATGGCGTATGGGTATAATGGGTAGGTACAGAACCCTCGGCGCACGAGTTCGACTCGCACTTGACCGGTATTTTTCTGCTTCCGAACAGTGAAATAAAATTGATTTTTAATAATGTTCTTTCTTTCTTTCTAATGTTTGCTGTAAACGGTTGCCAGGTCCCAAAACCGAAAAGGACGGAAACACAATGCATTGCAAAAATCAGATATTTGTGCAAGAACGTCTAAAAGACTAACACTTGATCTTTTTTTATCACGTTTGGAAATCCATCATGGACGATGTGCCATACTCTTATCGACTAAAACCACACGGTTCTCCGCTACTCCACTAACTTATTTAGGTATTCAAGATAAATCTTTGAGAAGCATTAACGCATGCTTAGCGAACTCTAAAGTTATTATATTAAATGGAAAAAGAATACGGTCGCGAACAGGATTCGAACCTGCGCCTCCCGGATGAATACTCCAGGCGCTCTGACCACTAAGCCATCTCGACCTCTGCTCACCACCGCGAATTCTTCTTCCATATTTTAACACGTCTTATGGCGACGTTATTGCTATCAATTCAGTCCCTATGCATTAGTATATTATTTAGGTATACTTTTATCGGGGCTTCGGAACGCAGCTGTATTTTGCACTGTTAAATAGCGTTAATATAATCTAAAAAAGGGCCAACAGCATGTTTTTGAAATATTCAGTATACGTGAATGTTAAAAAAGTCAGACATTTAGAAAGATTTGTTTTTTTTTCCGAACGTCCGCTTTCAACCCTAGCTTTTAATTTTTTATGAACTGTTTTCCATAGGTGCACTTTATGTACAAGTAAAATACCCATCTCTCTAGATATCCTTTGATAATATGTTTCCTAGAAATTAAATTATAGGGAACGTTGCTTCTAGCACGCTGGTAGACACAGAGTCTAATTTAATTAATCTCTGATATAAATCTAATAGAACCTCGGTAACAGCCCGCAGTGTAGTATGCAGCGGTGAAGGTGGATCATATCGGAACATGGAAGTTATTTTTTATTATTAAGTGCACACACTAGCTCGACTTGACTGCTTCACATATACCAAATAAACCAATTATCGAAGCTGTTTAGTAGAGTACGCGCCGTGATTGAAAAAATACAAACTGCTAATAAGTGGGAAATGGGAGCTTCCGGGTGAGATGTAGGCGGCCTGCTATAGTATGGCCAGCAGTTAAACTGCGGTTAATTCTTGTTATTCCAAAAGTTATTATATTAAAAGGAAAAAAGAATACGGTCGCGAACAGGATTCGAACCTGCGCCTTCCGGATAAATACTCCAGGCGTTCCGAATGGAATGAACAAGTTTATAGGTCAAGAAAGTGAGGGAAACTTTTGTGGGACAATGTTTACTACTGAATGTCTAGTTTAGAGTATAAAGAAAAGCATAAAGTGTGTTAAAGTTAACATGTAAGAAAGAGTTCTATTATTATAATCATAACAATCTTTTGACGTCCAATTCCTACGTCTACCATAGGCCTCTCTTAACTTTCACTAGGAATAGCTGGTGTTTTTATTTATGAAGCGATTTATAATTAACCATCCATTTAGTGTCTAAACCTAGGGTATCAGAAAGAAGCACCCATAGCTAGTTTCAACCTCTGATCGGTAAACAATCGTCGAGGTTAAGCAACGACTGTTGTTAATTAATAATATACTCCCGACCAAATTCTCGGTCACGGCGACCTATTTGTACGGTGACTAGCTAAGTAGGTATGCAGGAGATAATATAGTGCACTAGTGTATGCGCAAACACAGGTGCACTATCATAGTCCGATGAGGCAACAGCAATCCAATACGACGGTAAGAGATTAGGTGCAGGACCGAGGTTTTTACGAGCTCTCCAACTTCTAAACTTCGGGCTACTATTGATAATTCCTTAACAGAAAAACCCAACAACACTTTACCCGGCCCGGGAATCGAATCCTCCTGGATTCGATTCCCGGGCCGGGTAAAGTGCTCAGCAGCCGTGTTTGTGGCCACTAAAACAATGACGCAGTTAAAGTTAATAAATAGGTTAAAGCTGAGGCATAAGTCCAAGTGGCTTGAACAATTCTTGATACTAGGTTGGCGATTAACCACACGAAGCACCAGCAGTGATAGCCTAGTCGTATGGCTGTTTGACAGTTGGAATGGTAAGGCTTCATGTTCAAACCAAAGCGCGCACCACTGACTTTTCAAGACATGTGCGTATTCAAAATGAATTATCACATGCTTAAAACAGTGAAGGAAAACATCGTGAGGACACATGAGTTATGTCGATGGTGTGTAAAGCCATGTCAGAGACCTACGGGTGGTTTAAACTCTGACACTAGGTTATTCATCAACCACACGATGAGATAGAGTGATCCACACGAAAATACACAAAAACGACAGAAAACTCGGAACCATTTCAAAAGATGAACAAACTCGAGCACCCATTCCGACCGGCCAAACCCATGTCATAATGGTAAGAAGCACAATCTAAACATCGCTCCAGCTACCCCTGCAAGCCCGGCTTTGAATGATTCCCGTATAATTCCGACATGAATATAAAAAGGTGGGCGTACCCCACCCGGGTTTATCCGGACAGCGGCAGAATTATATTCAATAAGACGTTATTACCGCGAACGGTAATAAAAATAAGTCTCCGTTTTTCTGGGCATTCCAGCAATTCTATTTCCTGCTTCATACTTGATATAAACGGGTAAATGTATTTATAGGGGAAATTATAACACTCTCGAAAGCGAATGTACTGTATGAGAATCGATTTAGTTATAGGTACTTGCGTTTATATTCCCAATAGAATTTTGTTTTCATTAAGTGTTAAGGTAGAATTCCATTAAAGCTATTTCAAATAGGTTTCGTAAATAAAACAGGAATAATTAACTGTAAAATAATCACTACATAGTGACTAAACTATATACGTTAATGTCACCATAACGCGCATTACTGTGGAATAAGAATTGGGTATCGTGTGAAGATTTAGAACAGCTTTTAGTTGGTAAAGTATCCTATACTGGCACAGCAATAATAATAGTTTTTACTATTTGCTTCAACTAGGTATTTTTGTCTCCCTTCTAAACTTTGTAAAAAAATACTTCAAGATGAATAAAACCCAAAACATACGGCTGGATCCACACTACACCTTTACCAATAGTTAACTACATTTCACGACCGAAGAATTTATGTACGTGGGTATCGAATGTGATACCTAAGGCTACCCGTATCACTAGCTCTCCGTTATTCCTACCTCGCTGATTAATGCTGTGTCTCGTCAAAGGCTGATCTTTGAGAGTTAGAGGAAAAATAATAAATACTAGGTAATAAATAAACACTGAGACTAGGCCTATAGAAAAAAAAACATTAATTCAAGTATAGATAAAGATAAGAAAACGGCCTAATTCACACTACTAATAATTCACGTCCGAAGAATTTATGTGTGAAGGTATCGGATGTGATACCAACGGCTACCCGTATCACTCGGTAGGTAGCTCTCCGTTGTTCGTACGTCGCTGATTAATGCTGTGTCCGTCAAAGGCTGCCATTCGCACTCTCCTTAACGATTCATTACTCCACGGGTATTACTGAAAAATCGACTAAATGTACCAGGCAGTAATCGATTAATCGGTTTGTGATATGTTGCATTAGGCGTTTTTATCTGATAGATACTAGAACCGATATGATTGTGCTGTTAATAAGAGACTTCGCAAATAGATAAGCAGTCAGCTTGAGTTCTCGTTCCAAGCTGGAAATTTTTCATAGACTTTTTTATTAGGGAAAACGACCAACAAAATTTTATCGTCTACAGTTTTATAGACCATGATAAGATGTGCCATGATTCTGGTTATCCGCACTTACACTTTGATATCAGTTCTCGAGACCTCTCCTTTCACATTTATCTAAATCTGTAAAATTACGTTTACCTGAATTAAATATATTCACAGTTTATTAATGTTAAGTAATATAGGCAAACATGCTTTTGAGCAAAAAAATAATAAAAACATAGGTACTTCACTATTTTGTATACCTTTTCAAATTTAATTTAAATAATTGATCCTTCCGTTTACATATAATATGTATTCCTCTATGATTAATACGAAACAAATTATAGATCAAGTGTAAGATAAATACAGATACTTGACTAATTTGATAGTTGAAATAAATTCATATATGCCATTGCCATTCATATTTATCCAATATTACAAACAGTAATACTTTATTATAGATATTTCTTTGTAAATACGGACCACAGTTCATAAACTTAGGTAGGTACATCTTTTTCCCCACAAGGAATGAATAGCGAACCTATTTTTAGCCGAGACCTAAAATATTAGACACCGCAAAACCGTGGGCGGTTACACAAGCACCGAAATAATTTACATATGCGTGGGCAACGGAATTGGGAAATAAATAACTTCTACGTAACCTGGAAGCCTGGTACACTGTTCTTACTGTATGCTTCATAACAGTAACTAGTCGGTAAAATACGGTCTTTTTAACTTTTTTCCGAAAAAGCGAATTCGACTGGTATCTTTCATGTTTGTTCCGAAAAATGAGGAAGGTTGAAGTTGCCACTTAGACTAAACTTCTTATGCTCGTTACGTGATATATCTGTATTAAGCATAATTATGACTAAGCATTGAAATTGAACCAATCAGAGGCGTCGACTATGGTACTTGTATTATTATTATATCTTTCTATTGGAGGGGCTCGTGGCTAAGCAGCCGCATGGATCAAGCGATAAAGGTCAAAGCAAAGTTAGACATTCTTCACTATTATCAGTAAGTGTGGCGAAAATCAAACGATTAGCAAGTCATTAAGGTTGTAACGGGATTGCTCAGGAATCGCCAGACGTACTTAGATGTCGGCACTCGTGGAGGTTCTTCCCTTTACAAGCTAAATCGGAGTAGTTTTGAAACCTTTTTCTATCGAACTTTTCGCTAATTTTTTGCGTAAAAATGTCAAGATCTTTGAAAATCAGCAGGGTTACTCTTTAAATTAATACCAATTCCAATATTAAATCAGTGCCATAAAACAATTTTTAATGTTAAAATAAATCTATCTACATGATAGTAATCATAATTTTAAAGTGTCGGTTTATTAGTATCCCGATTTTTTTCCCGTTTTATTTTCAAGAGTAAGCCTTTATGGATTTTATTCGTTTCAGCCCGCAATAAACTTACTTATTAGTACTCACATGTTTTATATTTTTATAAATAAAGATAGCACTGAAGGCTAACAGTTGCAGATATAGTGTAGGCCCTTCTAAATACTAGTACCGGCTACTGCCGCAAATTGGCTGCCATAGGCTAGGGCCTAGTTGGCCTTAAAGAAAGTCCGCTTCTGTTCACAAAAGATAAAAAACGGTCCACAAAATGTTACAAAAAATTGCTTTGTTTCTTCAAAGCAATTTTTGTAACATTTTCATGACAAATTACTACATTGATAGATTACCGAAGCAACGATAAAGGTCGACATGTGCCCAATTTGGAAAACTTTGAGACAATACCTTTTTGCTGGGAATATTTCATATCGGGTTTTTTTCTGTTATTCTCTTTTATTACTTATGTTGTTTTTTGTAATACAGTAGGTACGTATGTAAGGATCGGGTATCAAATAAAATCTGTGAATGGATTTGACCGGTGAAATAAATTGCAACACTAGACTTCAAACAGACTTGTATGGTAATACTCGTGTATAATAAAGTAATATTATTGAAGGACACGCACACCAAAAACACGCGAAACACTTGCAGTTAACACTGTTTACCGAAAATTACAAATATCGGTTATATCCAGACATTGAGATCCCAGCCCTACAATAGTTGTTACGGGGTCACTAGGAAGCTTACGTCAAGTTGAATGAATCAGAAAACCCGACATTCAAAACTTTATCTGTAACTTACTCAGAAATGGTCGCACATGAAGGGAACTATGCATTTCAACCTTTTTACTCGGATATTTTAATTTTAAACTTCGTGGTTTCGAGCTATTTTTGTCCGGTAATGAAATTCCTCTCGCGCCAACGGCTTGGAATATTAAATTGTTCCGTTAATTTAATTCGGGATAATGGTTTATCCTTTTTTGAGGGCTGCGTTTTGGTTAATAATTAAAATGGTATAATGAGGATAAAAAAAAAATTGTCACGAAAAAAAAACCCTGTGGGACTGAAGTATAATTTGGTTTAACTGATAGAAAATTCTTAGTGGTAGTTTGGACCATAGAATTGTGTCCGGTAAATGGCAATAGGCCTTATCACCTAAAAGGGATTTAATAGGGGCATTGGTGAAATGTGGGTGTACGTATACAACAGTGTACACCTCAACCTACCCCTTCGAGAAATACAGGCGTATGTGAATGGATATTAATAATGTTTAAACTACACCGACTTCAACATGTAAAAGTTTTCGAATTTTATTTGTGTTTGTAGTTAGTATAAATAACCAGATGATTATATTGATATTGCTAACGTCAACATAGTTGATTACGACGTGGAAACTCGATAATTTCCTTGAAGTTTACTCAGAAAATTGTATGTTTGTATTTGTTTAGAACTATTTACTAACGACTTCTATTTATGAACAGCGCAGCGACTAAGCAATTACAGTAGAAGCCTGAACCTGAACTAATGGTTAATTTTTTTCTCAGTATAATGAGTTTTATAACAAATTTATATTTGAATCGAGCTGAAATAAAACGTTATTTGAAAAGGAAAATTAGGTTTTACTATAACAATAATAAATAATTGAAACGTTAAAACAATACACTCTGAAAAATTATAACAAGAATATATTTCACGGACAATAACTCGCCAAAGATCGGAAAACAAAACGAGCGGGTCCGAACTCTTTCCCTACACTAGCGTTCCTTTTACAAAAATCTGAAACATTAAATGGCCTCCCCGATTGTTTACAGCCAACAATCCGTGTATATCTTTCGGACCTTTTTCTTTTACCCTTATCTTTTAGATTTTATCTTTATTAGCGTAGCACACAATAGTGGATGAATTTAGCTGTTAAATACAAAATTGTAATAGGAATTACATTTAGATTCGTAAATGGAAGCTAATTTTTTTAACCTTCTCTTTCTCCAGTTTTTTGTTGCTTTTGCTCATTCGTGTGTTTGTTAATCCCATGTCAAGGTTGTAACGGATTGTACATAACATGCTATGAAAATTTTAAATGGTAGTTACACTATAAAGATACTAATAAGCTCATCAATTTTAATAATTTATTTCTACGATAACAAAATTAAAACATACGGTTTTAAAATTGAGCATAACAGTAAATTGAAGCACAATACAATAAAATCAATCCAAGAAATGCTAATAGAAAATTCGACATTCTACTTAAAAAAAGTCATCTTAAGCAAAGCGATTGAAGCATGATTTATCGGCGAAAGAGCTATTTCTTGAGGTTTTAGTACTGAGTGACGTTTTTACCAAGTCCCGGGGGATTGCCCAACTGCCTCATAAAAATGAAAGAAAAGGGCCCGATATCGATACGGGAATCATTTTCCGGGTTGTGTATTTTAATTTGAAGATATTATGCCAAGCATTTTTAGACGCTGGGGTTATACTGTATTTTTATTTAAAATGGCTACGCCCTTCTTTTTAAAATATTGGGTCTGGTTAGAAAAAATATGTCAATAGATATTCCGAATAATTGTTTATTACTTTCTTTTTTCTTCTATTACTTGCAGTGGTAGCTTAGTGGTTTGCCCGTAGACTGGCAAGTTAAAGGACGCAGGTTCGTATCTAAGGCACACGTACCACAGACTTTTTGCAATCATGTGTATTATAAATTCATTGCCACTTGTTTAACAGCGAAGAAAAACATATTGAGGAAAACAGTTCACCTGAGAGGAGAGGCTCCATTGTTTGTAATACCATGTCAAAGCTCTGATACTGGGTTGTTTCTCAAGGCTTATAACAAGAGAAGTTTTTCTGAATAATACAAATAAATAAAATTGAAGTGTCTATTTGTAATGTCAAAATAATAGTTTTTTTAAGCTCATACAGTTATTTGCACGAGAAATTTACTGGAAATCTGTTAAAATTTTTGTCGTTCTGTCTGTTTTTTCCGGCTAATCTTTGTAACGGCTGGACCGATTCTGATAAGATTTTACTGGCAGGTAGCTGACTATATATCAAGTAACTTATTATTATAGGTGGGTGAAACCTTGGGGCACAGCTAGTAATTTATGTTATAAAATACTATTCTAACTTATTAAGGCTTTTATTATTATTGCGAAGCCAGTTATTAATATGATTTCGGGAGTAATCGTTTGGTTGGAGGTGAATCGCCCAGACACTCAGTAGACATACTGGTACATTCATCTATATTTGAACTAGGCCGTCAATTGGCCAAAAAAGTGGCCAAATAGGTCATTCAGAGATTGAGTGTGTCAATTGGTATTTGACCACTGATTCACTATCATTGGCCTTATTTAGGGCATTGAGGAAGTCTATTGAATATAAACAGGTGTGAAGATAAGATAATCTTTACAAGAAGCTTACTCTTCTTAGAACTTAAATAGGATATATAATGTGTATTATTATTATGTATAATATTTCATCACTTAATATACCATAATCATCACAACATTATTTAATTCTATGTAATAATTCGATTTGCACGGCCCAAGTGACAGATTATGATGTAACAAAGTTTTAACATAACACCTGCAACAATACCATAATCAAGCAAATAAATAAATTGAAATGAAAAAAAAAAAAATTGTCGTTTCCTCTTGCAATTAACCCATAGGGGTTTGAACTGCGTAACCGAACAATAGCTATGGCGAGACAATTTGATGCCTCCAGCCAGAGTTTATTTTAAAATACTACAAAATAAGCAACACAGCACTAAGGGCGTCCCCTGCGGGACATGAGCATCGGCTTAGGGCGTTGCTGGGAGGACAACTAGCTGGATCAGATCAGTTTCCTTATTATTAAGGGTCGAATTTAAAGCTACTGGCACGGCGCGGGCCGGCTCAAGCAAGGGTCGCGACGGACGGGGACCTCAACGGTGAGGTCTTTAACGAGGTGGTCGAGCGCGTTATTTGAATTGAAAACAAATGTAAAACTTACTATATACTAAGTAGACTGACCTGAGTCTGTCTGCGACCACGATCAGTGCAACCTGGTCACAACGTCAAACGATTCAAAGGTATTTATTGCGCGTTAATTCCTGTTAGTATATGCTTGAATAGTAATATCATGCAACGCGATAGTTTAAGTTATTAAATGTAAAACATGTTTTTCTATATGGGCGCATTTACATGAATATATAATTACCTACTTAGTACTAACCAACAAACAGAAAATAATTTACAGTTTGTCTCTTCTCGACAATGCTCAGTTCCCATTGGGCGGCCAGGGTGATGCCGTTATACGTCACACGACTTGTTAGCGCGAGTGATGAATATTTTAATTTTACATTATCTCTTAAACTATGGATACAACTAACATGCTATTAAAAGCAAAGTTTATCTTCATAAAATTGTTTTGATGATGAAGTAACTTTCATTCCTACGGATTAATATCCAATGCCTAATAATAATGCTCATAAATCACTATGTATAAGAGATAGGCAATGCGGACTTTTTTTAGGTGTACTAACGAGAAACATTTTTGTAAAACATTGTATCACTAGGTAACCATTACGTCATCGCATGCGAATTAAGCAGTTCGGGTCCGCTTTTTTTTCCGACTTACTTAAGAAATCAATATTTAAGGCTAGTTGAGAGGTGTAGCTTAATATTAGCTAGCCTATACTATTCCTCACGAACCTGGCAATCATATATAAAAAGTTTTTTTCAAATCCCACTAGTATTTCCATAGATTAGCGCGATTAAACAAACAAACCAAAAGACACTTCCGCTTTATCATATTAATATAGATTTAAATATTTTCAAATTCATGAGGGTTAGTGAAATGTTTTCAGGAATACTTTGGTACGCCAAGGAAAACACAAGAATTAGTAAGGCCCTTCCTTAATAAAAGGTAATAAGATATGATTATTATGACTTATAAGATATCAAAGAGGAGCGTACACGTTCATCTAGAGACAAGATCAATCAGAGACAATAACGAAACAGTCTGATTAAACCAAGGCAGTAACAAATACGTACCAAATCAAATAATTGGGTAACCTTAATAAAAATGTTGGTATAACGAACGCTGTAATAAATCCCCTGCCTGTGCCTTTCTGCTCCGTTAATTAATTTATGTTGTTAACGCCAAATTTAACGTTTAAGGCGAAAAATGAGTGTTCGGCCCTCCCCGATATTTTATTTTTATTTTTTACGTTGGCAAGTACGAGTATTTTGGCGCGAATTCGAAATGAGGGCGCGCATAACAGCAAATATTGCGTTCTGTAATATCATTTTGCGGCGAAATTTTATTAGGTTTTATAAAGCGACAATATAAAAAATATTCGACTTTTAATATTAAATTAAATTTAACCACTTACTCCGTGACAACATGATAATATTGGCAATGAAATGGTACTTAATTAAATTAATAAAAGAGCACAATATTTAAGTCCGAAGAGGTTAGAAAGAAATCTCCATATCATCATCCGCAGTCCAGATTCACCTACTGCTGGTAACTATACTCTATAAGCCTCATTTTTCTCATACCTACGGACCTAAAAAATAATAGGTACACATAATCATTGGTAAAGTTTTCAAACGGTGGCCGAGGCTCGAGGCTTTTTGTTACAAAAATACTTTACGTATGGACGTCAAAGAATAAAAAGTTATTGTCTAAAGAGTGGGAAAGCGATAAATCATTGTCATTATTCTAACCTTTATATACCATAATTTATACGTTTAATGACTGCTATTAACGTTCAGAAATAACTTAATTTTGTTGGTGGGTGTTTTAGCTATTAGATATGCACTATGAATAAATTAACTGTGTCGCACTTTGGACAATTCCAATTATTTGAAAATGATACTATCCGATTTTATTAGATTTTGGATGCGTAAAACACGGATCTGAAAAAAATACGGATGTAACCTTGTCATAAGCGAAGCATAGATTACGCACACACACGCAGCGTACTGGCACCGAGTGGATGAGTTTTAAGTATTTGTATGCGTTTAGTTAGTGTATGACAAGCGAAATTGGATGACTTGGCATGCTTCTCACATGTCGTACGCAACGCTACTTCCGTATTTTTTAAGGTACTTCAGTCCGACAAAAAAAAAACATTTGTAATTATTACTATTAGGTATGTTTTTTTATGTTTTGATCACTGATCTTACCTACAATTTGCAACTACGTGTTAATGATTAATGTGTACTGATTGCTTGATTGGTCAAGTAATCTAGTGGTCGCAAGCGCGGCTGTTATGCGTCAAATTCTGGGTTCAATTTTCTGGTGGGAACAATGATTAAATTAGACGAAAATACGACCCTGAGCAGGATTTGAACCTGCGCCTCCCAGAGTATTTATCCTAAAAAAATGATAACGTTCGCTATGCATGCGGTAATGAGTTTGAAAACAATAACTCAATTTTTTATTTATTTATTATCAAACATAAAGTTTAGAAATGTTATTCATGAGTACCATTTAAACGTCTCGGGTTTGTGTGTGGGATTATTATATTGGGATTCGATTAGGTTTTTCTTTTAGGAAGTTCTCAGTACCTGCCTGGATTTCAGAATTGTGCTTGATTGATTGTAATCGGCTCACCACCTATTAAATCGGGCACAATGCCACGGCGACATGGGGCTAAATAACTGTATCGATAGAATGTATGCGCTGAAAGCAGCTACAGTACACCATAATTTCCCTGCCCTCATCCCAATTTAATTGTGGTTGGTGCAGCATGTCTTTTTCTTCAGTACATCTCTGTTATCCGTCGTCCCGGTGGTCACTCCTTTTCTAGCCATATCATCTTTCACACAATCCATCCATCATGTCCTCGGTCTTCCTCTACTCGTCTAGCCATTTTCATTCATACTCACAACGTCACAAGATCCACATATGCAGGTGCACTGAACCTATGGCGAATCTCTTTAGGAAATGCAGGCAGGCTTTAAATAAATGAATGTAATGTGTAGTGATTGCTTATACCCAAGTCATTACCTTCTTGAAATTGGTTTCGAAACTTAAAGTAGGATTCCGAGCTCCGTACGATTGTTTTTACGACATTACCTTCGTTCTTTGCGCTAGAACGGCGAGGTGGGAAATTTGATCGGCCTCTTTATATTCTTAATTCCGATTGAAAAAGCAAAATCTCTAGTTTCTCGCAGGAATTTTGGAACTACTAAGCAAATTAACACGATAAGAACAGACTCACAAAGAGCATTTTAACGTTTTTTAATTTAATTCGATAAAGAGTCGTATTTTTTATGGATTTTTTGCTGTTACGTAATGAAAACTTAGTAAAAACAAAAACTTTTACTTCCTTCTTTAAAATTGCCTTGATTTTCCTCTTAAAAATAAAAAACAAGCAATTCCTATTTATCTTAACAAACAAAATTAACAAATCTTATAAGTTCAGACACAGACGTCTCGCAGACGTATACAATGTTCTAAATGAATGATGGTCTTCTGTCAAATGAAGATATTTGTCAAGAGGGTAGAGGACATCAGTCTTACGTAATCTATCCCTCAGGGATGCCTCTGACAAGGGCCCAAATCTGTGATACAGGAAAAAGCGCGACCTAATGATGCGTTTGTTGTTGTCACCGTTACCAAGATGTATGTGGTCTATGCATATCTCATGAAATTCGGATGAAATTGCATTTAGAAGGCTCTCTCACTCAGAAGACAACTGCAAATTATCGAAATAAAATAAAATTGTTTAGGTATTTTGTAAATATGTCTTTTTAATTATTTTTTAAAGAAAAGGAGTTACATATTTTAAAATATTTACATCTGCCGAACTACAAAGCAGTTTGTTGTATTTGTAGGTCCTTTCAAACACCTTTCAAGGACCTTTCAAATATTATACCGGGACTCAGTTACTTTCATAAAGCGGAAATTATAATGAGAAGAGCTTTCAACAACCATTAACAAGTAGTCAGTGACATCTTACTTCAAAGAAGAAGGAAAATTATGTTTAAGTATAATTTTTTAATAACCTTGAGACGATCCTTAGACAAGCAACGTCATGAAGAGAAATAAATTTTATTTATTTGTCATTTTCTGTTAAAGAATTATTTGTACCGAATAGTTTTTTTTTTAAATTGTCGTTTCGGCACGCACAGCTACCTTTTTTTATTTCTTAGTTAACATGTATCATTATCATCACCAGCCTACAGAAGTCCACTGTTGGACATAGGCCTCTCCAAGTGCACACCACTGAGCTCGATCTTCGGCTTTTCCCATCCAGCCCCCGTCAACCACCTTGCGTAGATCGTCACTCCGCCTAGCCTGAGGGCGTCCTACACTACATTTGCCGATTCGCGGTCTCCACTCAAGAACCCATTAACCCCAGCGGTTGTCGGTTCAGTGGGTAATATGGCCAGCCCACTGCTACTTCAGCTTACCGATCCTGTGGGCTATGTCGATAACTTTCTTCTTCGGTTCCATAGGATTACTTTATTTCGGATTCGGTATTTCAGATAAATTTTGAGAATAGCCGTCTCCATAGGTCGCTGAGCATTTTTTTGTTTGTGAGCGAGACCTATCGTGAGTGTCCACGTTTCGGCTCCATATGTCTTTAACAGGTAAGACGCACTGATTGAAGACTTTAGTCTTTAGGCTCTGTGGAACAAAAAGATTCGATATAATTTCCCAAATGCCGCCCAGCCCAACTGTATTTTTATATTGGCCTCTTTCTCGAAGTTATTTTTACCTAACTGCAATGTTTGCCCGAGGTAAATGTATTCCTGAACAACTTCGAGAACACCTTCGTGTACTACCGGTTTCGGTATAACATGTTTGTTGAACATGATGGTTTTGTCCAAGTTCATCCGGAGACCGATGCGTTGAAAAGAATCAGCCAGACACGGGGTAACATGCGCGTCACTGCAGTTTATATTGACTTATTTATTTTTTATTTAATCAGGAACCAGAACTTGTAAAGGGTAGATTTAGACTGTGTGTTTCCGGTAGAAGTTCGTGTCCATAATGTATTTCCACAGATAAAAGAAAAACTTCATCCATCCATACCTTTAACTATAAATGCGGAAATATGTCTTTCTGCGTGTATATTTTCCTTTATAAGAGGTGAACAGATATTTGAAGCAATGGAAAATTTAATAAAAATTTGTAAAAATATATCAATTCGTCCTGGACGAAGTCACCTTTCACAGCTAGTATCAATAGGTACTATGGTCTGTTTAACTGAGGCACTCCCTCTTATTGCATGTTTGACCATCGTGTGATCGTGTCATTTAATGGCGCTAATTTATTGGTCTACGAACTATTGATGTTGACGTCAATCCAATCACAGTTAACACTAACTAGTTTCCACCAGCGGCTTTGCTTGCAAAGATTGTGTTTTATAAATTTAATTCGACCGCCAATTACAGAAATATCGTACCAAATTGATTTCAACGCCATCTAGTGTTATTTTCCTACTTTACTTTAACAGTCCTCCCTGGGAAAACAACAAATTTTTTGACTAAAAAGTATCCCATCATGTGTTTTTCCGAATCGTGTTGATCTGTGTCAAATTTCGGTTTAAGTTAAGGCATCAAGAATGAACAAACAGACACATTCGGATTACAATATTAGTAAGGATTTAGTGACTTCACATGTGTGCGATCTTCTTCACGTGTGCGTATTTGTGTTTTCAATAAAGTATTTTCTTTCCTTTCTTTCTCAACAATTTTAAATAAGTAACTATAATCAAAGTGATGTTATATTACGACATCATTAAAAAAGAAGCCATTACTGAAACCAAAAATGAATCAATCATTTCATTTGAATCGAAAGCAGCCAGACACAAATAAGGCTACAAAAAAAATTCACACTTCGCCAGAGCCGCCAACCGTTTGATATGGCTTTTTAAATGCAGAACGCATCCAAACAATTCAGAGTCAATGCTTTCAGCATAGAAAACAAATCGACCAAAAACTGCCCCCGGCTGACCTATCTAGTTTCAATTTTTAGTCCACTGAATGCCGTTCGTCGAGCTGCGTTGAAATGCAAAGATAATTAAACTATTTTCTCCGTTCAAAGAGTTTCACTCGTCTATGTGTATGTACAGTAAGCAACGTAAGTTAGATAACATTTAAAAATGTTGAGGGATATTTTAAAGTAAAACATTTTTCTGTAAAAATAAACACGAGTCTGAAAAAGATTTGAGAGAATACGCCATATCGCATGCGCGTTTGAAAAACAATGAATTCCATTTTGTTGTAAATAAAGTAGAGTATAATAAATGTATTTTGTAATTAATAAATTTGAAAATTACGAAACTTTATTTTACTCAATTATGTTGGGGACTGTACCCTAGGGAGCGTTCGTTGGCCTTTTAATTTCAAAGTGGGATAACACAAAAATTCCGCTGGAAAAAGCTTTTATTACAAGCTTGGAACAGAACCGGGGGATGAAAAGGTCAATCAAGGTAGAACGCCAGGATTCTCTGTAATCCAGATCTGTCTGCACCGGGACGGAAATTTATCGGGGATTATGTAGCATCAGTGTAAATGTGACGTTTACTTATAACACCTGTATAGCTTCCAAATTGTATGGATTAATGCATTTAAGCCGTTGTTAGTCCATATACGGCTACGGCTAGGCGGCATACCAGCTGCTTACCAGGAATGGTATGGATGTAATAACTTTCTTTTCATTTCTTTTAACGGCTAATATTTAATAATAGCGTAAACTATGGGAGTTTAAGCTGTTTCAATTAAGGCCATAAAACCAAAACAGCTTCATACAGCGGCACCATACATTTATCAAAATTGAGTGGAAATATCTGAAATTGTCACCGCGTTGTATTGTGGGGAGGTTTGAGGGATTAGATTCATATCTGTTGATTCATGCTTTGATTTATTTCGACGCCTAACCGATTCACTCCACACCTATGTAATAAACTCTCCACGAGACCACCCCTGTTGGCATTTCACGGAGATTGGTTTCATCAATAAACAGTTGCGGTAGACAAATATTTTTAGAAATCAATAGAAATGATAAATACGAGAAAACTTAGGAAATAATAGCTTGACGAATATTTGGTCACTGAAATATGTCTTACATCTAATCTCTGTAAAGCAAACCATGTTGAAACACGATGTCAAAACGGATCAGTTTTATCTTTCCCCAATCAGCGTTAAACGAAACTATTGTCCAACAAAAACTAGTCCCAAACTCCTAACAACGAACACACAAATGCTTTTAGTTCAGTTTAGGCCTTCGCCGGAAACCTTTCAGCTACAAATGTCTGATAACTGAAGTACATAATAATAGAAACGGGTTTGGACATGTAATCACAACAGGAGGGTATCCTTCGGGCGTTGTTGACGGACAATTTATAGAACTACCCACCTACCTGAATGAAGTAGAAATTTTATTTTATCCAACGTCGGACCTTAATCGAATGGAGAATTTAAATGTATTGGATGCTTTTGAGTATTGGGGCAAGAAATAAGAATGTTTCTTCATGTTTAGGAATATGTTATTGAATTCGTTTAAGACGGTAAGCGTAGAGAACGTCAAGAATGATAAACGTCACAAAAGCGCGCTCCAACACGTGCTGACATATCACCCCTTCCTTGAAATATATTGAATAGCTTTAAGGTTTGAGAGTCGCGAGCTTGAGAGGGTTGTATGAGAAATGGGATGGGATGTATTTAAGTGCGCAAACTATCTACTAGTTTTTATAGTGACATTAAACCGTATCAAAAGATAAGTTGATAAATAAAAATTAAACAAAGTAATTAAACTGAAAAATAATCCACTCATCAACAATACAACAAATCCACGATATAAATTCTATAAGATGCATTATTCTGTTTGTTTATCCTAAACGACGACGGCAGCGTACCAAGTCATTAGGTTAGGTTAATCGATCAGTTGAGGTTTGCCGAGTCAATCTGATTCCTTGTCCCGAAGGCTCCAAGTTCGTGACGCATGACAGAGTCGATGTGACCGACCGACGTCTTGGTAATTTCCCTTGACAATGGATTGAAGCTGTCCTGTGTAAATTATAGGCGGGTCAGGTCCCACGCTGGGCGCCAATAAGCTTCCATAATCATCATTTGCAATATTGCTACGTCAAAACCCTGTGGTAATGTTTGTAAGCTATATATTATGTTACGGCCACGAAAATAAGAATGTATCTTTGTATTTGGCAACTGTTTTATATAAAATGGACCCACGTTGGGGCGCCATTATTTAAATGTGTTGCGAATGGAAATTATGCTGACTTTTTTAAAGTTAATTTATACAATTAATACGAAAAACAACAAACCGTTTGCTGTTATTAACTTATGACATACGCCAAAAATAAACATGTCATTCATTAGAGGGTAAAGGATTCATGTTCTCCTAAATACAGGACTTCCAACAATCAACCATCGACGCCTTCATATAAAACCGAGCAAACAAATAAAAATAAATTACTACCCTCATTTTCTGAAAACTTCGAATCTCGTATTTTCTCAACCTTAAGATACCGTACATATTTATTAGACACTAATGAAAATGGACCGTGTAGGCTCAGACCATGAATACTTAAAAAGGTTAAGTAGGTTTGTAGGAAGGTTTTTTATGATAATAAGAAGAGCAGGCTTGCTGACGTGTGATCGATTGGCGGCCTAGCGCCGGAGTGATTGGATGAGTCGTTGATAGAATATTGGTTACACGAAGCTCGTTTTAAAATAGGAAGCAGAGATTAAATTTGCTTTCGAATTGAGAGGGTTTCGAAAGTTTGATTTCTTTATTCATGAGATATCAAGGGAAAATGAAACGCAGAAATTCTACTGTCATAGATATATTCTATAAGATAAGAATAATTTTAAATACATTTATATAGGTATAACTGGGCTGATACACATAAAAAGTGACGGCATCAAACGACAAGGAACGGTGTACCGAATATAGTTATCGCGAAACACAAATCCATAAGACCTATCTTAAAGTTGAGTAATTCTCTTCCTAAAGAAGATCTCTTTAAATAAGGGTCGTAAAAATAAACTTACGAAGTAAAGTTTATACTAATGTGCTATTTATCAGAAAAAAAACGTACAACTTTGCGTATTTAAATATAAATTGTAGGTAGTTGCTAAGGCTGGCAATAAAAGTAAGCCATAAAAAATAAAATAATGTACCTACTTCAAAGAATACCGCCAACTCCAGATTTACTGAAATGAGGTTTTTTACTTTTATAGGAGGCAATTATTGGATCCTGTTGAATAATAGGTTATTTTTTAAGGTTACAATATTAAATGGAAAAAAACGTTCGCTAAGCATGCGTTAATGCTTTTCAAAGATTTATAATGAATAATTTTTTAAGGTTTCTTTAGATAAAAGGTATTTTTGATTTTAACCTTTGAATTTTTACGTGACTTGACGACTAAATTGTGTTGCTCGGAAAATTTATTTTAAGTGCAATGCCTTTTTAACATTCGCTCTTAGAAGTAATTTGAAATTTACGATCAAAGGACTCCTCTTAAATAAATAAATATACACTTCAGTCTATCAATAAATAGACAGGGACAACCATATATTTTGATAATAAATATTCAACGTAAGTTCCACTTTGTCGTTTCCATTTTGTTTTTATTTGTACCATTTCTTACTGAAAATCGGTTATCTTACCCTTCGCATCATTGTGTAAATCTTATTTGAATGAAGTTATCGCCAGCAAAAAGTTTTGATTGCCTAGTGGCAAAGTCCGAGCGGAAACACAGTGGGACCCCAGAGACGGGAGGAAAAAATTATGTGCAAACTTTTAAATGGCGCTCTTCCTAAGTCCCCCTGGGGAATTTGTACTGATACACAAATTAGCTCGTTTCCAATGTCATTCAGAAAACGAATGATAATGTGCCTCGTTTTGGACAATTTACACTGTAAATAGCAGTTGATTTTAACCGGAAATACAAGGAGTTTAATTCTAGAACAGATTTGAAAAATAAAATAATATAATGTAAGAATTTTCAAAGCTTAATAACCACGCGGGACTTAGGTTTAATAAAAAGGCGACTCTAGCTGCGGCAATCTAGCCGTAAGAACTACTTTGTGGCACAATTTACAGAGATAGGTGTTACGGGCAAGCTGTTCTATGGCAGCAACAAATTGCCTTTGTGACTATAATTTCACTCGTACAATTCGTAAATGACAATATTTTTTACTGTGAAACAGTTAATTCGTAAATATACTACATCTACACATAGTACTGTAATACATCACGCCTGTATTCTCCGAAGGGGTAGGCAGAGGTACACCCACATTTCACCAATGCTGTTATTAAGTCCCACAGCGAGCCTATTACCACCTACCGGACACAATTCCAAAGTCCGGGCTGCCAACTTCGAACCCAAGACCTCATGCTCATTTGCGCTTGGGGGGACCATTAGACCAACGAGGCAGTTCTACATCTAGATGATGTGATAAAAAATATTACCTATCCATGGAATGTATTGTAAAAATTTGATTGCAATAATATTTGTAAAAACAGATCATAGTTAAGTTTATATATATATTTTATATTTATCATAGCAAGAAACCAGTGACTGCTACGTACCGAAAAACATGAATTGTCTACGATGTTTGTGAAGTAAAAACTGATTCTAAGAAATGACATTTACCTTAAACGTTTTCCTAATTGGAAATTACATATCAAAATTAAGATCCAACGATGTTTCCAAATTCCAAATGCCATTAAATTGTAATATGAATAACCTCCTAAGGATAATCGATATTTTCAGCCTATTATGTTCGTCGGCACGAATCTCTCTCTTCACTTTGAAGCGGATTGAAAGGAGTTTGGAGCAATATAGTGATGTTGCTTGGATGTTGGATGAGGGTGTTGGCACCACTCAAAACCATGGATTTCAATAACATGTTATGATCTTTAGAAATTCTTTGAGATAACATGTGTGTGTGTATGTAAGTAATCGATTTAAATATTGTATATGTATTGAGGAAGTCGTCTAAAATATATATATATATCTAGCTATATTTAACTAGCAGTCCGCCCCGGCTTGGCACGGGTAGCACTAGTTTATACAGCCGGTTGACTTCTGGTATTTTGCGACTTCTTCAACTATCATCGTCATATTTCAGCCAATTTACGCAAAATCTTGAAAGATTAAATACTTAAACCATCCGCATGAATCAGTCTGTCTATTGGGGAAAACTGCATGAAAATCCGTTCAGTAGTTAATTCACTAAGCGCAGTTTGATGTCTCCAGCCAGAGCAAAGGCGTCAAAGCATTTCTAGATGTACATATATCTACTCTACAATACCTTAAGTATTTATAGCCTACTATATAAACTTTGATCAGTATGATAAACTAGCTGGTACATACACTCAGAAAATGGAGGAAACGTGTAGTTCTTTCAGGGCCAGACTAGTTCAGAATAGAAATGACTCGATAACTCCTCGAACTAGCCACAAAGAAGCTGTCGATATTGCTAACACTACGGATTTCGACGTATTGGAATTTATAGTGTTTGAAACCCACAACGGCTTGAATAAAACATTTCGGAAGAACTTCTAAAGACGTTTGAAAAGTTTAAGCATAAAAATGCTGTATTACAGTAACAACAGAGTACCTATCTTAAAAGGTGCGGGAAACCTCGTTCAGGGTCGTATTTTTCTATGCACAAAATTATAACTTTAACATAACATCGTGCTTGTATTCCACAAAAGAGTTTTGTATTTGAATTTCCGGTGGATTTACAATATTTTGTACACGTATGCCTGGGGGAGCTATTGGGAATCGGTCTGTTACGATGACGTCCCGAAGTCTAATTCGGGCGGATCCAATGCCCTGTATTCCAAGATTTGCCCGCCTGTGGTTGAAGCCGCGTCCGCAGGCCCTCATGTATGCGCTTAGCTGCCGCTAACTCGCATTTTACCAATGCCGTAATTAATAGCCATATCCCATCTATCGGACACAATCCCAAACTCCAGGCTGGAGATTGTACGATGTCTGTGATTTAAAAATATATTAATGTTTTTTTTGAGCTTTATAAAAGATACATAATCATATGAAAAAAAAGTTATATAACCGTTATTAGAACTTTAGTTTGTCTGTCGAAAGTTTGTATCGAATAATCTTCGAAACGGCTCATCGGATCTAAATGATAATTGTAGGAATTCGAACAGGACTTTTTACATCGATTTTTATGTTTTTCATTACGATATCTCACAGTCACATCAATTTGTCCAAACCCCGTACGAACGTATAAGTCGCGGGCACAGGTATTACACAATATAAAGTTTGGTATTCTCAACATGCGTAAATTACCGTAAATAAAAAACGGGTTATAACGTACGTTTTATGATTAAACGCGTTGGCACACGACAAACGGTTTTAATTAAATCTAACTATGCATACAGGTATCCCTCTAACGAGATATTGTTATAAACTGGGGCAAACATTTCGGCGCGCACAAAAATGTCACTATGACAGCCGCCATTTTGGCATTTGAAAGAATGTCAACATAAAAATTGGTGATGAAAAGGAATGCGTAAATTATTTTTTAATATTCATATTTTTCATTATTGTAAGTAATTTAATTTAACTTTCATTTAAATAATGGGGATTGCCGTATGTAATAAGTACATAATAGTTATACTAAAACGATTAAACTTGAATTATGAAGAATAATTCAGACGACCCAAAATGGTATCCATGGAACGGTAGTCACCTATTTCTTTTAATAAAATAAGTACATTTCTTTATTTCCTTTTCTTGCCCAATTAGTCATCAGTTTACTCAAAGTGCACGAAGTGATAAAGTAGTACCTACAAAAAATTACGCAAATCTAATAAAAATCTCAGAATTAGGTACATGATTATTAGGATTTAAAACATAAAATATTAATATACGATGTTATTAAAATTCTCAACGTTAATTTTCTCTAAGTGCCTTGGAGATTAATTATTAATAAAATTTATGAGGGAGTTAATAAAAGTTAAGCATTATCAAGTAAGCGGGACTAAAGTGTCTTCAAGGTGAAAATTAATTATGGATAACCCTCCAAACTTGTAAAAATATATTCAAGAATACCCGATTTACTGCGAAGTTTACAAACTTTTCAGTTTAATATTCATTGGTCCATCAAAGTCTAGAACTCGGGAAAATCTAAAAGGAACATAGTTAATTTTTCCCGGGTTTCAATTTTACTTTTTATAATTCGAACGAAATTGTACGTTTTACATAAAATTAAGAGTAATAGATAAAATTGCCAGTAATATTATACTTACGTACTACTGAAATAAATTCATCCGTTTATCCCCCAAAGACGTACCTGTAATAAAAAAGCCATAGATTAGCAAAGGAATGATGAAACCATAAAAATCTATCGAAAATCTGACAACACTTTGCTTGCTTGTCAGCCTACAATGGTAAAGAATAAAGGTTAACTAACGTCTGAAATAATTTAAACTTTTAAAAATAATGGCAGGTTTATGAGGGTTTTAATAATCTTTATAATAAATTGGTCGTTAAACTCAATTAGTAACTAATTTGTTGGGATTTATTATTATTTCTATGGTCATCCTGAATATGTTTTAACTGAGTTTAACTTTAACTTCAGTCATGATTATCCCCCTGCCCTTATCCCAATTTATTTGGGGTCGGCGCAGCATATACCTATCTGGCATGCTGCTAAAGTATAGGCTATGTTTTATGACCGGCTGCTTGCTTGACGTCAACCCTCTTTGGGAATGCTGTTGTTGGTGGTAACGGCCACCGATAGGGTCTCTTTTAAGTATAACTTCAGTATTTTTCTTATTATTTGAGTATAATACCTAAGTTGGTAGTTATCTGCGATTGCTATAATGTTTATTACTGGCAATATTTTAGTCAAGGGAATGAGACTTCTGACTAGTACTATTACTAGTAATATATTTATATGTTGAGATTAATATTTTATGAACTTTAGACTAATAAGTAGGCAATAACCTATTAGGCATAAATTTGTATTTATTATGAATATTCCAATAATAAATAAAAGATCGTAAACAACCCCATAGGTGGTATAACAAAATACCAAAACAAAGCAAATGGTTTGGCAACTTTAAAAAACTTTTGTTGCGTCTTGTATTTCAAAAATAGAACAAAAGATAATTTGCCAAACTTTTGTACTCCATTTAATGTTATCTCAATAAACGTTTAATGAACTGAAAAGGCAAAAAAGTATTTCTTTCAAAATTTCAACGTTTCCGTTAAAAATAATTTAGTTCCTAATTATCGGACGACTTCATAAAGGGGTTTACCTTTGATCACTCGACATTGAATAACAAACGTTATAATAGCATAGGCTTTAAAGTTTCAATTCCATGAAACAAATTTAATAACAGTGGTTGAGTAGTCTTAAAATATTCAGTAAGTTGTGATGGGGTTTTTGAACACTTTTAATAACTTAGTTTTTCAGTCATCTATTTGGAATTACTTAGTAAATGAGTTTTGTTTTTAGGTGCTGTACTTCCATTGCCTTGCATGTGATTTTTTATGGTTTGTTAGTTGTATTTACTGTACAACATTTTAAAAAGAACAGTAGGCTTACTCTTTAAAATAAAACCGCTCGATTGACATTGGAAATATGTCAGTTCATACATAGAAAGGTAAAAATTTCTTTAAAATAATTATAGAATCGTGATAATAATAAACTAAAATAAATTAAAATAAAATGCGCTAAAATTAAGATAACTATGATGTAGGTACCTTCATTTTAACAATAAAAAATAATATTGGAATTGGGTTGGAATTGGTATTAGCTTCAATAATAACCCCTGATGTTTGAAATCGCCAGATAAACACAATCTTTAAACTCTAAAAAGGCGAGTGTCTTTTGTTGATCCATTTTATCCTAATGATTAACTTCAATTCCGTTTTTAATATTAATTAGTACCATAATTTCTTCAGTAATTTCTAATGATGAATTGTTATTTTATTTTATTTGTTTGTGTACCGATATATCTAGTTTGTGGAACGTATATTAACAATTCAACGCGATGGAAAAATTAACATAGGGCAGTTTTACTAATTAGATTTACAATTCCGATTAATTGGGGTTGAAACCAGTTAAGAGTGGTCTCCCAAGGTAGATGATGTTAAAATATTCATGTCATGAAACCGCGAACTAATCCTGTTACTCCTAAAGTTAGAGGAATTGGGTCTCATTTGGCAAGGGTCAAGTAGAAATAGCCCAATATTTTATACATACGCATAAGACAAAGGAAGGTGAAGTTCTGGTTAACAGCAAACTTCTTTTGACGATTAGAGCTGAGTCACTGGTCTGGTTTTCGTACCAAAAAAAGTCGGGGGACGACTCCCAACTAGGCTACGTTTATTTGCTTTTACCTGCTTCTTCTTTTTGTATGGTTGATAAGTGTCGAGTTTAAACAACCCGTAGGTCTCTGACATGGCCTTAAATACCATCGAGAACATCTCTCAGGTGTGTTGGTTTCCTCACGATGTTTTCCTTCACCGTTTTAAGCAACAATAGTTTTAAGTAAGATTTATAATACGCACATGACTCGAAAAGACACTTGACAGTCTAACAGTCGTACCATTAGGCTATCACGGTATTTACCTGACACTGAGTTTACTCTTATATTGTGAGTTCGTTAACGGACACATAACAAAAATACACTATCACACAGAACTTGAAAAAAAAAATACAAGCCTATGAATATTTTTTCTGTGGACGTACTCGCATTCCGCCGAAGGTGCCAACCACTATTCACTCAATTCTATTCAGGCACCAACATAACGACGCAAGTTCGCCATACTTCGGTTTACATCGCTTCATTTACATATAAGAAGTCCGTCAAAGTTGATAGTTATTCGGAATTGTACGACGAAGTAAAACTACCCTTTTGAAAACCTATCTATACTACGGCTTTATGGCTATGGAAGAGCAATTGCTATTAGCCACATGTAGCCTCACGATGCAATATTAAGGTATTATCCGTATCTAGCTGGGTAGACCGAAACTTGTTTACGTTAACGCATTGCAGATAGTTCCGTCTGATGTAGAATTAAGTACTGGAAGAGCTTAGTTAGAAACCGATACCGGTTTGCCTATTATAGAGCAATTAAAAACTTTCATTGTTCGGTTAGAGAGTGTTAATGCTTACTAGTACAATTTTTTGCAGTTATCTATCCGTGTCTCATCACGCTATTTGATGTGCTACAAGTGCTCTAGAAATATGTCAAAATAAGTCTTATGCTGATGTAATAGAGTACTTTCACTTTCTTAATTTTCAATCGCTTTGTTCCTAATGCTTTTATTTTTATCATCAAGCTACATAAAGGGTTTTCTGCCAGCCAGCTTTTCACACCACTCTTATTGTAACTAAATGACTACACAAGGGAGTAAGATCGTTAGTCTATTAACCTTCCACTACAGCTTGATTCTCAAGGGAGTTCTTTTGCGGTATTATAAGGAATTAATGTAATCACTGCGCTGACAACGGTTCCTAAATGCAGTGTGCCGAACTTGGTGTTCAAATATTCATTTTGTTACTGCACGAACTGAGAAAGTCTTCATTATCTATTTATTTGGATTTGATGTTCTACTTTTTCTGGATTTTGAGAAATATTGCATCCCTAATTTGGAACATATTCAAACTTAATTATGAGAATTAAGGGATTAAAAACCTTTGTTACAAGTTAGGAAATTCAGGCTGAGGGCTTGAAGTCTTACCCTTTCAAATTTGACGCTCGTCGGTTGATATTTAAAGCGATCGGATGACTTTGTTGAAAAAGTTTCCAGTTTTCAGCGGCGTAAAAATAGCTCTCGGGATCCTTTTAAATCAAGAATGAGTATTCGAAGATCTTGAAAAAACATGTTTTTGCAAATGTGTTGGGGTTCGAGCGCCTCTAAGAGGTAGGACGCCGTTATATACTTCAAAGTTATTTTAGTCTTTACACCCACGCTGACTTCAAATAATACTTGCCCCTTTATAAAATGTACTTGCACAAAACAAATATGGGAGGTTCAGAGAAAGATTCTCTATAATTATAAATTTAAGCTCTTCAATTCTAATGTATCCACTTATCATTATATTAATACGTGAAGTAAAAACTTTGTAAAAACTCAATAACAATGTGGGTGAGATGTGGATGTACAACTGTATTTTTTGAGCAAAATGAAAAATCATATCGTGCGTTCCCAACAGGACACCGGATATATTGTTATTCGACAATAAAACCTATCTAAGCCATATTTAATGGCAGTATATCTTTGTACCGGGATTAGTTTTGGCGCCAATCCAGCGTCCCAGGTGTGTCCGTATGCATCCGCCATCTTTGTTTGGTTGTGCGCGGGAATATATCTGGAATACGTAATTATACGTCCAATCTTTGTTACATTTGAGAGTCCAAACATGTATACGATGTTCCTATTTATTGGATTTGGATTGGAAGATCCAATATTTATACCTTTTATTTGAATATTATTTCCTGGAACTTTCACTTATGTTTACTCCACAAATTTAATTAATATAATGTTGTTTCAACTAACACATTTTATAAATGAGTATTTTATTCTTATCAATACTTATACCAACCAGTATTACAATGTAGGTATACCTGGTTTGTTTACTAGGCTACCAGAAACAGACACATCAATACATACAAATCCATCAGAGTAATTAGCAATCTGAAAATAGATGGACGTGTAATTACGTGGACCTCAGTATGTATAGTCTGAAGTATATAAGCCGCATTTTAAGAGCTTGAACTTAAAGGAATAATTTTATTCAATAAAAATACTTTTAATCCAAATCAATTGCAGGTCGAAAATGCGTCCCAAACGCCAGTTCCAACTTTAACACAAAAGCGCACATATCGGACATTTCCAAAGCCAGTTTACGGCTCAATACAGCGACGGACGCGCATTATCAGCGAGTTTCAAATTCCGAAATAATTCCACAAAGCATTGCCCGTATTTACACGCTCAGCTCAATTTATTGGCTCCGATTTTACATTTAATTTCGCTAATGCTAGCCCAAATGCTACATAGGATGTTAAACCTAATTACTATATTAAATGATTCAAAACCTGCCAAATAATTTAATTTCGCTCGCACATTGAATTTATTGGAAAAGGCTAACGGAATATTATCTTTTATTGTCTTATCTTTCATATATAATAATATTAATCTTCAGAGGCTGAGAGAGTCAATGTTCCTGTTACGCTAAGGTACCTATAATTTGTCCACTCTTATAACGGTCTAAAATAATCCTTAATTGATTCAGAACTATATTAGAACCTACTTATTATTTAAAAAAAAACAAAGTGATCACAGAATTACTCAGTGCAATAATTACGGGCACGACAAAATTTAAAAAGAAAATACAATGAGAAAAGGATCGTACACAAAAATAGAAATTAAAAGACTTCAGTCCAATAAAGGGGTCCATTTCAAAGAAATCGCAATACGGAAAATGAGATCCAGAACCGTGAAATATAAAAGGAAGTCAGCAATGTTCTTACAAAGGAGTATTGATTCAGCCATGAATAATAATTATTAGTAGCTCTAAATTCTCGTCTGTTAACGGGCAGGTTGCCAGACTTGTTCCTAAGTAGTTCAAGTTGACTGTGCCGCCTGCCGACTTGTCCCAACTCATTAATGCACCTCCTTAGAGACGTTATTGGAGCGGACTGTATTTTGTTGCCAAGATAAAAAAGTAATTTTTAAAAGTACGAACTGTAAATATCTTATATCTTATAGTGGTCTTAAAGGCACTTTATTAAAGAAACATGGTTTGAGTTTTCATTTTTGAATAATTCTACAGTTATAAATTTTTGTGGAAAAAGGATACAGTCGTGAGCAGGATTCGAACCTGCGCCTCCCGGATAAATACTCCAGGCGCTCTGACTATCTCGACCACTGCTCACCACCGGAAATTCTTCTTTTGCATAATTCCGGTCCTCGGAGAGCACGTTAAGCCGTCGGTCCAGGTTGTTTAATGAAGATCTATGACCACCGTTACGGGTAGTCAGGTACCTGAAAGTATGCCCACCAGTCTTATCACGCGATATTGTACTCAGTAACATAAGTACTGATATTAAGCTGCATTCGGTTAGACTGGAAGCCAGCCATTAAGTAGCTGGGAAAAGGCTAGGCAGATAGATCTATTTCATCGTTAGTGTAAAATAATTAACAATCGGTTAATTTTCATATGTCATAATATGATGAGCTTGCGGAAAACCCATTGTGAGCGGGAACTACCGCAACCATTGATTATAGTGAAATTATCAATGCGACCAGTGAACTGTACACACTAATATGTTAATAAACTTAAAACAATGTGTTTCGTGACGTGCATGCATTAACATAATGCGTATGAGAATAATCTCGAACCCGCAGTGAGTTAGTGCTGTGGTAGTGTTGCCAGCTGTCCCGATTTACCCTTGATCGGGACGCCCAATGCCCTGATTTTGAAGCAATCTCTCAAAGTCAAAGTCAAAGGTTTTTATTTCATATAAACCATACAAAGGCACTTATGAAAAGTCAGAACTTACGTGCACGGTTCCAAAAAGTCGCTTCCTATGGAGAAGAACCGGCAAGAAACTCCATGGTTACTCTTTTAAACTGTATATCTTTTACAATTTCTGTAGATACAATTTTGGGCGTGATGTAAAAACAACGTAATCTTGGATGCAGGCACTCTGATTAAGAAGACAATTATTTTAAGTTCGTAAAAAATTACAAACATCTGCCGCGCTTTTTTGCTGTCCAGCTTGAAGTTCCAGGTTGAATTCCCGGGTCAGGCAGTGTTATTGGGTTTTACTGTTAGAACATTTTCAGTAGCAGCCCGGAGTTTGGTGTTCGGTTGATAGCAACAGGCTCCCTATATGGGACTTAAAAACGTCATCGGCGAAATGTGGGTGTAAGTATATACATCAATCAATCATAAGCCTTTTCAGATGACATTGTTTTATTTATATAATTATATATGTCGGAGAATGCAACACCGAGCGCTACGGGTAGTCGACGACTACGGCGAGTGGAGGGAGGACGCAATATGAAGTGACTCACTACTTATAACTAACCCAAAGTAAACGTGCTCTCAGTGGCGGAGAGCCTTAATATTGGTTTTATTGACGATTACCTTTGAAATCCTGACAGACATAGAGACCCCCGATCCTATTATTCAAACCTTTCTCCTACATATATATATAGGTAGTTTTTTTTTTGTTATTTTGAATAATTATCAAAAGCCTTCCAAAGCAAAACAGCCCGAGCGAACTAGCTATGTATAATTAAGATAATAACGCACTATGTTTTATGTAGAATCAATTTATCACTATCAATCAATATCAAAAAGTGTGATGGTTCTATTTAAGTTTGGTATGAGAAGAAAAGACGTTCACCCAGAAATGTGACAGTGACCAGAGCTACAGTTAAGTATGAAGATAATCTATTACTCAATAAAGCTAAAGAGTTAGTTTGTTTGAATGCAGTAATCTCTGGGACCTAACAGTCGGATAAAAAAATATATAAATTTGTTAGCATCATTTTTGAGCCTAGCAGAGCAAAAAAGCGTACAGTTAGTAGCAGATATTTATCATATCGCTGATCTACATAATGGATTAAAGATTTCCAGTGACCAGACCGCTAACGTAAGGAATTACATGAATTTTCTGCATTGAGCCTTTGGCATAGTGCCGAAACCGTTGTCCTAATTGGCAGAGACCACGCCGCGGGACGAAATAACTCAAACCTTAGGAGAACAAAGAAATCTTTCACTTCACTTTATCAAGATATAGACTTAATAATCTGTGAACTTAATTTAGCAAAAAGTCATTTGACAATGTTATGTTTTAACGATTTTGTGGTAGTTTCTTTCATAATTAAAGTGGACGCGCTGAGAGGAAAACCAATTAGAATTCGCCTTCTGAATAAGTATGTGGTAAAGAAAGAAAAAAGAAAAACAATGATGGCGCTTAACAAAATTATGTGGTACAAATAAATATCGACTGTCCTGTTGGTCTAGTGGTTAGTAGCCCTGACTGCTAGGCCGGAGGTCGTGGGTTCGATTCCCACCCAGGACAAATGTTTGTGTGATGAGCACGATCATTTGTTCTGTGTCTGGGTGTAATTTATCTATAATATGTATGCATTTAGAAATATATAAGTATGTTTATCAGTTGTCTAGTACTCATAACACAAGCTCTGCTTAGCTTGAGACTAGACGGCGTTGTGTGATAGTTGTGGAATATTTATATTTATATTTATATATAAATTGCTGTGACAAAGCAGTAGCAGTACTACTACTACTACCTAGCGCGGTAGTGACATCACATAACAGCACGCTTCTTCTCCCCGAGGGCGTAAGCAGAGGTGCACCTACGCAGCTGTACATACACGTAATGTGTATGTACAGCTGCGTGCCATGACCAACGTTGTTATTAAGTCCCATGTAACAGGTGGCCTATTGCCATCAATCGGAGGCAATTCCAAACCCTGGGCTGTTACTGAAAACTTCCTAACTGAAAAACCCAATAACATTGCTCGATCTGGGAATCAAACCGAGGACTTGACGGTCAGAAGTCTTTCTTGCGGCCACTAGACCAATGACGCAATTTGTGTAATAGTAAAACGCAAGTAAATTGGCAAGTTTATTTTCTTACCCAAAGTTTTAGTACAAAGCAATAAAATAGAACTGTCAAACTTATTTTCAGCGATAAAAATATTTTGATAAGCCGTCGTATGTTCGATAATACATAAAAAAATATTATTCGTCCCCAACGCATAACAAAACCATTCACAACAACTCGGCACAAACAACTGTTGGAAAACATCATCGGAGCAAACGGGTGCAAATATTTTCGCGCCAAAATAAACCGGATTACTATTGAATTTGACGTCAACGGGGAACCATTAACGGATAAGAGTGCCCCCTATATTTGTAATACGGATATTTTTCTTCGATTAAGTCAGTAGGCAGTCTTTTATAAGTGTTATCATTGCTTACAGTTGGATTCCAATAGATATTAGCTGGACAAACAGTAATTTGGTATTCCATTATGCTAAGTATGTGGGTACTTTTTAGTCTAAGACTGGAAAAGAAAATAAATTGTACGTGAAAGGTTGTACCGCACGATTTGATTAAATCAATTTAAGAAAATATTTTACACTGCTGAGTGGCGCTGGGCGTCAGAGCCACACTATAGATTTGTTTTGAAAACCCAATCCCATAAAAAACATGTGACGATTTACGGCATGTTTTAATTTTTTTATAATAAACTAAATTGGTATTGCTTTGCAGTCCAGATTTGACAACTTTAAAATGGAATACAAAAATAACGACCAAAAAATGCATGCTATTCCATTGCATTACGTGAATTTATAAAAATATGGAATACGACACACTGGTTAAACGAATAGAATATATAATTTTATTAATATATAAATATATTTCTCAATACAAGTATTGTACTTATTGAGAAAATATTTATTTTTGATTGAGAGCAGGTGAGTAGTTGATACAAAAATTATATTGTAGAAACTAAGAGAAAGCCAAGCCTTTCAATTTTGTCCAAGTAGGTAGATCATAGTGTAATGTAGGTACTTCTTGAGATACAAATGTGGGTAACTGTGAATATTGTGTCTAAATGAAAACAATATATTTCTACACGGGTTCTGTGTGTTAGTCCAGAATAAACTCTCGCGACGACAGGCTGTTTCACTTTGTTCCCGTAAAACCTTCTCGAATATTACACATAGTAAGCAAATATTTATGAAAATTAAGTAGAATTATATACAAAACACTTAATTATATACAAACCCGATGATGGGCGGCAATGTTTATCTTTTTGCTTTTTATAACATTTATATACTGTGTGTAAATACAATTACCTAGTATCTACTCAATACTAGTCACCCAAGCGTTGTTTCATAAAAAAAAAACTCACTTTATACATTCTACCCGTAGTTGGTCCCTTTACTGTGGCTCTAAAAGGATATTTTTATGGAAAATATTCCTCTCCACGATACAATCTACTTTACGATGATGGTCGCAGTTTCAAAGGCGATAAAACTTTTAGAATTGGTTAGCAAGTCGATGAAGACGAGGAATGATCGGTTCTGGGAAGCTTAGGGTCGATCGTGAGAAGTACTTGAGGTATACCCCCTCCTCCACCTAAAAACTCTAAAAAGTAATTTGAATATTCAACATTGCACCAGTGTTTAGATAGATAGATAAATAGAATAATCTTTATTGTACACTAATAGAGTAACATTTATAAAATTCATCGTGTTTATTGTTCAGTATTGTACCAAATTCTTTTTTTTACATTTCCGCACGCATTCACAGTAGTTTTGTCGTATATTATATACTCTGACAGAGATATTATTAGTTATAGTAATATCTTAGGTTTTCGCGATCACTATACATTATAATAAAACTCGAACACTTTGCAGCGTTCGTGGTCGCAGTCAGTCCTCCTGCGACCACGAACGCTGCAAAGTGTTCGAAACATCAGGGAAAACAAACCAATAATACACGCGATTAATCCGGTTAAAAGTTGTTTTATATTATTAGTTATTATTCACCTGAAACAATTTTATTATTTGTAGATCATACAAATATTTCTTTCCGTCCTGAAATTGCAGTATGTGACTGACTATTTTACAATAAAATGTGGGTTATTTCTAACTAGTGAAATAGTACTAAGCAACAATGATTGATACGTAAGAAATTTAGTAAGTAGGTAGAAGTGGTAGTTACTACCTTTCTGTTTTTTTTGAGGTGTTATTTTTACATAATAACTTTTGTGAGTGATATTCAATGATATTAGGTACGGCTTTACTCCGAACATTTTATCGGCGATACCAGACTAGTTTCGAATCCAAGGATCCTAAAATCATGTAGGTACGGCGGAGTCGTGAACCGCCGCCGCCGTACCATTTACCAAAAAAATAGTGCAACGAATTTTATTGGTCATGTATTTTAAAGTTTCTGTAATGTTATTTACATTTTTAACCTTTGTCTTTGTAAAGCAACATAAATTGAACTTGTTATCAACCTAAATGTGGTTATCTGAACTAATATTATAAAGAGGAAAGATTTGATTGTTTGTTTGTTTGCATTGAATAGGCTCCGAAACTACGGAACGGATTTGAAAAATTCTTTCACCATTAGGAAGCTACGCTATCCCCGGGTGACATAGGCTATATAACATCACGCTATGACCAATAGGAGCTGAGCATCAATGAAAAATGTTGCAAAAACGGGAAAAAAATCCTTTTTAGAGCTTCCTTTGCGTGCGCTGCGTAAACGATTAAAGTTACGCCAAAATCATGTACGTCGTGTTGTCTTTTATCTTTTAACTTTTAGCATTTAACTTTTATCTTTTAAACTTAGATATGATGATAGATTTGATTGTCTTAGATATGTCGATAGATTTGATTGTTTGCATTGAATAGGCTCCGAAAGTACAGGACGGATTTGAAAAATTCTTTCACCGTTAAGAACATCTACACTATCCTCGGGTAACATAGGCTATATAACATCACGATACAACCCATAGGAGCGGAGCATCAATGAAAATTTTTGCAAAAACGGGAAAAAAATCCTTTTGAGAGTTTTCGTTGCGTGCGCTGCTGCGTAAACGATTTAAGTTATACAAAAATCATGTTCGACAAAATTGTTTGCCGTTAAAAGTTCTAAAAAAAGTCTGCGACAGCATATGTGTATCTTTTAAGATGGACTCACTATGACCTTTTTTCTGGTTATCAAATTGGTTCTAAAACGATGCATTATTTACGAAGGTGTTTTTATAAATATGATATTAATCCTTATCCAAATAAATACTTTATTCATCACAGGCATTCAAATACGTTTTTCAACAAAATTGCCCTTGACATCATTTGATTTCAATGAATATCTTAGGAGATTGTTTTAAAATTCCTCCGCAACAATATAATGATCAAGTACCACGCGCGCATTTATAACAGAACATAGCCTCACGCCTGTATTCCCCGAAAGGGTAGGCAGAGATGTACACAGTCGTACACCCACATTTCACCAATGCTGTTTAATTGCATTAAGTCTCATGTAATAGGTGGTGAGCTTATTGCCATCTACCAGGCACAATTCCAAACTCCGAGCTGCTACTGAGAATGTTCTAACAGAAAAACTCAATAACACTGCCCGAGCCGGGAATCGAACCCAAGACCTCATGCTCAGCAGTCGCGCTTGGGACCACTAGACCAACGAGGCAGGCGCATTTATGATATGCTAGGCGTGGTCATGAAGGGGGACGGTGCTGGTGGAATATATTTTAGTAGGATTTTTCCTCAAATTAACGCGGTTGATACCGCGGGGCACAGCTAGTTTCGAATAAATTGAATCAACACCTAATAGGCAGGAAATATACTAATTGAAACTTAATTCATCCAATTACATACTGTGGCGTATATGTGTGATGTGAAATTATCCCAAATTGTGCGGGGACACCCTGAAAATTGCCTCAGTTTTGCGGTAGTTTTTTATACAGCTTAGGTATAACCAAAAGGATTTACACATATTAATAATTGCGCAAATTTCACTAGGTTGTTCATCAACCACACGATAAGAAGAAGTTCAATTTATTCATAAACAATTTACATTGTGTTTGAATGTTAGGTTAAACAACATAATTCAATTAAATAAATTACTCATGAATTATAATATAACGAGTAGAATCAATTTCCATAGTGTAAATGTCACAAATAAGATTTTAGTATACAAACGCTTTAAAATAAAGTATTAAAAAAAACATTCTACAAATCGACAACAGAGTTTTATGTTCCAATAAAATATTTGGACTATGAGTCATAGCACCCCCTAAACAGGAATTTTAAAAAAATACTCACTTCTTCCGTTACACACTGTAAATGTAACAGCTTCTGAGCCTGGGTAACTTTACATAAAAACCACCATCACGCTAAACCAAATCATCCAAATCACAAAGGTAATAATTTCTTTGCAGATTCAGTTCAAATACAGTACCTATTAAAAATCTTTGTTATAAAATCGAATAAACATGTCAAAACGGAAAACTTTACTTGTCTTGAAAAACTACAACAAAAAGAAAAGAGTACAAACACCCAGCTTCAAAGACAAGAAAACACATGAAAATGCCTCCGTCATGTCGGCTGCTATCAATTCGAAGTGATCACTAACATACCTGAGTATCACATATTTCTTACTACTTACGAGTCGTAACTCGTAAAATGAACTCGTAAAACGAACAAGCTAATAAAATGAGGCCAATGTGCCCGACTCTTCTTTGACATGCCGAACCATAATTAGGTTCGAAATTCTAATTTGAGGACAGGATTTCGGTTGACTTTCTAAATATCCTTTTGAGCTTGAAGATTATTAGCAGTTCTTTGATAAATCATTGTACTGGACTGAATACTTAATATCTTGCTTTTTGTGAAGACTACTGCATGATAAAAAAAAACGTGCTAGATTGCTGACAGAATTTCTGAAGTCTAAATTGAATTAGCTAGCGTGTCTATAGAAGTATCAGAATGCTATATCAATAACTTTTTAACGATCGAGGTCAAGAAACTTTCAGTCAAGTGGCGACCGAGCGGCCGATCAGCTGATTTTGTATGAATAAATTGTAAGCACCAACGATTACGATTACGCCTTATATCAATCCTTTCTACATGCCCAAATCATTTCAGCATACCTTTCTCAATCTTCGTCACTACATCCTCTTTCACAACGTTCTAATATCACGCTGTTTCTCTATCTTTCAAAATTACTCAACACATACTTCTCAAAGCTGTTAATTAAAAGTAAATACGAGTAATTTGATCTTATTATTGTTTATTCGGTTTTTGAACCGGAAAACTAATTAAGAACATAATTAAAAACAAAAGAGGATATTATGTAGCTTGGTTATGAGTAATTTTTTTGGTTTGGTTTTATTGGTACTTTGGGGTGGTTGATGTCGAAGTCGGGTGGGTCGTACAATTACGTCGAAGGGTTAAAAAAATAACCGTTTGACGAAATTAAACCAGCCTCGGTTGAACCCTGATCTTTCACAATATTACGATGGATTCCGTAGGTTCATTATCTGGAGAGATTATTATCATAATCATTGGATAAAGTTATTATATTAATTCAAGATATGTCTTTGAAAAAGCATTAACGCATGCTTAGCGAACTCTAAAGTTACAATATTAAATGGAAAAATAATACGGTCGCGAACAGGATTCGAACCTGCGCCTCCCGGATAGATACTCCAGGCGCTCTGACCAACTAAGCCATCTCAACCTCTGCTCACCACCGCGATTTCTTCTTCCATATTTTAACACGTCTTATGGCGACGTCATTGCAATCAATTCAGTCCCTATCCTATACTGGTGACCGAACATACACGAAAAACTTTGCAGTTAATACAATGCCGTAAAGAATGCAATTACCTTAATAATTCAAGATAAGTTTTTGAAAAGCATTAACGCTAGTTATTATATTAAAAACTCACCAGTATAGGGACTGAATTGATTGCAATGACGTCGCCATAAGACGTGTTAAAATATGGAAGAAGAATTCGCGGTGGTGAGCAGAGGTCGAGATGGCTTAGTGGTCAGAGCGCCTGGAATGTTCATCCGGGAGGCGCAGGTTCGAATCCTGTTCGCGACCGTATTCTTTTTCCATTTAATATAATAACTTTAGAGTTCGCTAAGCATGCGTTAATGCTTTTCAAAGATTTATCTTGAATAATCATTGGATGTTATTTTTTTTTATAAATTAAGGATTTTCTGATCTTAGTATGATAAGTACCTACCTACATCGTATATTATGTACCAGTATTTTAAAATAATTCATTAATTTAATTAATCTATCGACATCTGCAGACATCAGAGTTAATCGGAGCCTGGAGTAGAAAAGACACATTCTAAAATATCCATAAATATACTGTGCAAGGAACATAAGGGTTGTAGATTGGGACCAAATTGGGACACAACATGACAGTAACAACGATAACAAAATGATTTGCCGTTTGTCGATTCAAAGTTATTTGTACCTACCTAAAGTTTTCTATATGGAAAAGACTAAAACTTATAAAAATATTGAAAATATTGTACCTGTTATTTAAATATTAAAATACAAAAAGAAATGAGTTGATAGATGTGATTACGGCCTGTCAAAATGGCCGTCGCAAATCGCGGCTCGTTTAAATTGAAAACAATAGGTATCCATTCAACCGGCATGATTTCTACGCAAATTTCCACTTCGATGGAAACAAAAACGTTTTTGCTTTGTGACTTTTATCGCTGTTAATTAAAACCCACCGAATCGCGACGCAATATATGAAGATTTAATTTAGTATTATATTATTAATAAATCTGAAATGTTATTATTATATTGCTGGATAAATATTGCCTTTCTGATTGCTCGCCGAGGCAATAATATAATAATGTCCGGTTATATTGTTTCGTTTATTTGTTGAGCCCATTCCGGAGAGAGCGAATGGAATGAATGGATGAAGGGTGAATATAGATCGGCTGGTTATCATTTTGTTCACGTTGCGGCGGATGATTGAGTGGTATGGATCACTACTCATAAGTGGTGTGTCAATGTTTTACGGTACTTATGTTTTTATACTTTAATCTTAGGAGATGATCGATGGTGACTATCACAACGTTATTCAGAAATTGGTAGGTAAAATTGTATTAGGGTTAAGCCGTTTTCTTGATCTTCCGCTTCGAACTTTTAGAGTAGTCAAATGTTTTTTTGTTTAAGTTTATGTGTTTTATTTGCTTTTATTACAAGCAAGTTTGTTGCTAAATTAGATAGATAAGAATGTCTATAATTTTGGACGATACATGAAACGTTAAAAGTTCTGATATTTCTGTAAGAACAATGTAGGAACTCTTGATCGAAGAAGTACCTACAAAATTGTACTATAAAACAATGGAAATGTATTGTGTCTAGTAATTAATGAGCCAACAGATTAAGGTTTAGAATGGCTTACATTATAATCTATTAAGGTAAGAAAAATGCAAATCTGAGCGAATTTCTTCATAATCCGACTAAATTCATTGCAACGGCTGTCATATTTACATAACACAAACTAGATACAATAAACATACAGTCATAAACGCATCATATTTTACATAGACAAATCACACGCAATGATCATTAACAAGCCTCAGATTAGCAGCTAATCGCCATACAATATGTCCATAATAATTAATTTATTATAATGTTACTCAAAGCTGTTGATTTATATGGTTACTAAAATTTGGGTTAATGTGATTAATATATTAATATACTAGCTTCAGCCCGCGGCTCCACCCGCTTAAAAAATAACTTTCCGAAGATGAACTATTAGCCTAAGTGAACACATTACCGGAATAAAAAGTATCCTATGTGTTCATACATGAAACAGTCTATCATACAGGAAACGGTCTATCTATGTGCTAATTTTCATCCAATTCTGGTCTGTAGTTTTTGCGTGATTGATTCATAAACTTCCAAACATCTAATCCTCTTCACAAACTTTCACATTTATAATATTATTAGTAGGATAGAATGAGAGAAAGAAAAAAAATTTTTTTCATGCGTACAGTAGCAAGTAACAAATGACAACAAAATCCAAAAGAAATATCAGACTAGCCGTGGATCGAGGCTTCACCCGCGTACAGGCTGAAATAAAATGTAGCTTTCTACTGGTGTAATATTTTTTTAAATCGGTCTTGTAGTTTTTGAGTTTAGCTATCTATTACAAACGAAAATAGAAAATAACTAACAAATCTTTTTTAGATAACAATTTCAAACTTCAGGGAACAAATAATTTTATTTAAAAACAAAATTATTCGCAACCACAGCTGCCGAGCGTGAGGTACTGAGTTCGATTCCTGGGTCCGGTAAAGTTATGGGGTTTTTCTGATAGAAAACTCTCAGTAGTAGCCCGGAGTTTGAAATTGAGCCGGTTGATGGCAATAGGCCACCTATTACATGGAACTTAATAATTGCATCGGTGAAGTGAGGGTGTACAACATTACACCTCTATCTAGCTCTTCGAGGATACAAGCGTGATGTTTAATTGATTTATATGCTTTTATGCATGATGGATAATAAAGCACAGCATGAAAACGCGTTTTTTTTTACATTACTGAAAAAATGGACTGCGGACAAACCAATATTTAAAAAACAAACAACATTATCTATGTGAGCTCCCTCAGTTGTACCTTAACCAGGGCTACCGCTTTGCAAAAAGGTAAATTTTATTCTACTCAACCGTCACCGCATGAGCATTACAAATTCAACCTTAACTCTTTCAAAATAGGGTGCAATTATTTTTTTAATTTCTTATAATCTTTATACATTGTTGCGGATAAAAAAGACTGGGTTTTAGAAGATTTATTAAGTTAAACACGATCAGAGCGTGTTGAGTAATTGCTACGGACTTCAGCGTTGATAAAACACAAATTTGTGGCAGCCCTGTAACAACGATGACGCTTGCGGACATTTTGTCGAGTTGAGTGTTTAGAAATTAGGTAAGCAGACATTGCTATTACTTTATGAAGACAGCTGCGGTATATATTTTTACAATTTTCCGCAATTGTGTGTGCGTGTTTTCTTTTTGTATATTGCTATAATTAACCGTAATAAAGAATCCCCTTTCTATGCCAAATTCCATCAAAATTGGTTCAGTAGTTTAATAAAATCAACAACCAAATCGACAAACACACAAATGTTATTAAGGGTGAAACGCAGAAACAAGAATTTCGTTCGTAATAAAATTCTCATGTAATTCAAAACAGAATTTCCAAGTATCAACTCTACAAAATATATGATCGCAGAATAATCTTATCGAAATAGAAGATATTTTTCTGAAACTTCATTTCGTGGAGCTCAGTTTTTTCAAATAATATATTTTTATGTAGTCAATATATTGAAACAACTTTTAACCGGATTAATCGCGTGTATTATTGGGTTTTTGTTTTTCCTGACGTTTCGAACAAAAAACCAATAATACACGCGATTAATCCGGTTAAAAGTTGTTTTATTATAATGTGTAGTGATCGCGCAAACCTAAGATATTACCAATATTTTGAAGTTAAATTCCTTAGTAGTAACTAATTTAAGTTATATAAAACGCCCCATTTCCTTAAAAGGATAGGCAGAGGTAGCAAATGTGTAGTGCTGTATTGTACACCGAAACTTCACCCATGCTGTTACTAAGCTGTACCAAGAAATATGTAGGGTACAGCTGTGTATTTCTTTACAGACTCAACCAATAACACTTATCCCGATAAGGAAGAGAATTCTGAGAGTTAGGTGACGTGAAGTTGTGTGGAAATCGTTAGTCATGGTATGGAAACGTAATGGCGAGGAATGAGGGCCATGTGACGAGGAAAGTTCTGAGTACGAATGTAGATGGCTACACGAGTAGAGGAAGACCGAGGAAAAGATGAGAGGCTAGAAAAGAAGTGATTAGCGAGATGACGGCCGACAGAGATGTGTGGAAGGAAAAGACGTGTTGCGCCGATAATTAAATTGAAATACGGGCAGGGGGATGATGATGACTTAGCCCGATTAGGGAATCACCCAGAAGCTTGCGGCCGCTAGATGAATGTGGCAGTGATTATTTATTTATTTATTTGCATTCCATAATGTGTATACAGGTGTTAAAATAGGCTTAGAGCTAAGGTACAGTTATGGACCCTGTTAGGGCACAGCAACATGGGTAACAATTAAAAGATCAAACATTTAAATTTTAATACAATTAGCATACATTGTATAACAAAGTTAATATATTAAAACTACTAGTTACCACTTAGTTAGTGTGTTATGTAACAAAATTAATAGGTACACAAGCTAAGAGGCGCAATTCTAAGTTTAAAAACGATACTCGTTTTGTTATTACATTTGATCATGGCATATGGTGCAGTGCTGTAGTACTCGGTGAAATAAACCCATTTGTAATAATTCACTGTTATAGTTTTGATATTTGAGCTAAAAGTTACGACTAAAACATTTAAATCATAAAATACTGGTCGTAAAACCATTTATAGTATTTATTTATCATCCGTTCTAAAACCGGTCTAGTTAGGTATAATAAATTGTATGTTAAAAGCATCACAATAGAAAACGAATTCTAATTCCATATTCACATTATTTAATTATTTTTACTCAATTATTTTATGTAATAATTAAATTATTTCTTCCGTTTTGACCATAAGCAGTGATAGCCTAGTTGTATGACTGTTGAACTAACAGTGTTAAAGATTAATTTATATGTGTACATATATTATTTTTCACGCTAACGTTTTCTCAACGAGACACGTATGTAAGAACCACTTATTTAAGTAAGTAACTACACAATCAGAAGTTATAGTGTGGATAATGCAATATTTGTCGTCGTTGGTACTTAAAACCACACTGTAATTCCTAAAACGAATGAACAAACAAAACATAAAATAACGCAAGGACAATAAACATGCCAGACAACAGAAAATCTAAAGGAAATTAAGCTAAGCGAAACGCAACTGGAAATATAACCAAAGATTCAGTATTATTGAAGCTTAAAACTTCAATATCTGGAAATCTATGCAATCGAAAGATATTCGACGTAGTGTATTGCTTGCTGCGAAATTGAATGCAATTTTAAAGCCAATATTCGAATAGAATAGACCAGATTGTCAATTTCTTACAATGCGCTAAGCGTCGTATTGAGTGAGCGATTTAATCGATGTATCAGTGCCATGATTTGACAGATTAGTAGTCTACATTGATTTTTAACATTATAGTTCGAATTATCACGATTATGTAGCAGTAAACCATTATTATTATAAATATTGTTGCATGCGTTCGACAAAATTAAGTTGCGTGCATCCGGCCCTAGAATAAAATCCTTAGACGCAACATGTTGTGCACATGATAGAATAGGTTAGTATTTTTGCAGCATTGTTTGGAAGTGTTATACCAATATTGCAAATTAGCATACCGATTACAATTTGTTAAGACTTCATAGATTCTTAATGAAACTGTGATCAGGCATTTGAAAAAAGAAAAATTCTCTTTATTAGGTACAGTCTTACTGTGTGGAATTTCATGTGTATAATGTACTTTTGGGGTTCCGTACCCCAAACGGAAAAACGAAACCTTTATAAGATCACTTCGTTACCCGTCTGTCTGTATATCAAAACACATTTTCTCAGAAACGCGTGGAGTTATAAAGCTAAAATTAATAACAATGACTAAAGTCGCAACTTTATGGTTCCTTATAGATGCAAAATAAAATAACTTATTATATTTTTTCCTCAGTCATTGCCTATGTCTACATTTGCTTTAATTACAGTGGTTTTTCTGTAACTCCTTACGTAGTGGCACGTGCATGTTGTGGTGGTATTTGATTAGAGGAAACAAGGACCCCAGTGCGTGAGTGCGTGGAGAATTAACAGCTTTATCAATCCGTTGTGTGTCAGGCCATAATTTATATGAGCAATTAAACAGTGTCACTTTGTCTCAACATGTTGTACGCTAATATTTATTATGATTACAGTATGTTTAATGCGTTCATACATCTATTCTTACCCATTCTATTTTTGCCCCGCACTAGGAATTCTTATGCTTGGGTGCATTTACATTTAACATCAATTTCACATTGCATACATACACACCGGAAAATTATATTATCATCTGTGAGTCATAAAAATTATCATACTTATGTACGCGCACAAACCCGCGACTCATATCGCAGAGGCCGATATCTCGACCGTCCGTATTATTAACTTAATCTGACATAATTCGAGTGTGATGTCATTCGAGCCAAATGACTCAATAAAAAATGTAGTACGCACAATACAGGAAATAAAGCCTCAATTCCCGGGATTTTGGGATTTAAAATGTGGCAACATTTCATCATTGACAAAGGTCGCGAGCGGCTTTTCCCGTTAATTTATGTGTCGGTGTTGCCATAAATTGCAGTGTTTTGGTTTGCTTTAATTACCACCCGTGTCGCGCCCCAAATAACGGATCTTTGTACGATTGTAATTAATTGTGTAATTACTGGGACGACGCCATTCGCATAATTTCTGTCTTTAGAATAGTCTATTCATTTATTGTATGTTTTGATATATTGATATTAAATATGTTTGCAGGCACTAAAAAATACAAACATTTCTCCCATCCTTCCACATAACTAAAATAAAAACGATAATATTACAATGTCACACAAACCTTTTCAAAGTATTTTTTTTTAAAACGGCATACATTTTACGACTGCATCGTAGATAAAAAAATCCCATCCGTCATTTCATACCGATAGAGGCAACCATTCGAACATTCATCAAATCTCTCTCAATATTTTGGCATCGATTTATTAATCAGAATTCACTGCAGTGTTCAAACACTAATCTGCGAGTTCATCGGTGTAGATTCCAAATTCGAATAGATTGTACAGCACTTTAAAGCTATTCCGAACTACATCGATCAAGCCCAAACAGTTCCGATTTCAAAGTGTGATCCATTAGAACAGTCAATACATGGAGGTTATTAATAGTGGGAAATGGCGAGAAATTAAAGTAAAACATATTCCTTGTACCATTTCGCAATTCTATTTTGGTGTTGCTAGCTGCTAGGCTAGATTAACTTGATCGTTTCTTAGCCAACATGTAATAAGCCGGAAGTAAATTTTGACGGCAATTATTAATTATAATTATTTGTCATCAGTGGAAAATTTTGCCATAGTAAAATATTTTTTTTATACTTAATAAAACAACAAATTAAATGCCGGCTTATATAAATAAATTATATAGTAACCTACCTGTAGATATGTAGAGAGTAAGAGGGCCAGTAGTTATGTTTAATTTATCATTAGATTCTTGATTAGGTCTCATTATGAAACATAAAATATCTTTTTATGGACGACCAGCTTATTACCTTATTACCTTTTTTCCGAGTGCTGCAGATGTCCTAATGATGGGCAGGAATGCTATAAACCCTTCGGGAATCACTGTAAGGATAGCTGACCCAAGTCATTTACCGGGACAACGAAGATGAAAGATCACGGAAGGGTCCTCAATATCTGATAGTGAAGGTTTTATGTCAATTCGATAGAAGGTTTTATGTGTTCTGTCCAGCAAATTATTGCATTGGAAAATACCATTTTATTTGAAATTAATTTAATTAGATTTTGTTTTTATATCTTTATTGGAAATAAAATTGTAGAGGCTTTTAATCAAGATTAAACAAAGATTAGGCCATCTTAACCTAAAAAGAATGAAGTAACAAGATGGAATAAACTATAAAATTTAATCCACGCCTGCCATTTTTAAGTCTTACTAGCCTACATATGTTACCGGGACGGTGTAAGTATTCTAAATTGGTTTAGGCATTTAGAAGATATGGTGGAATAAAGTAACTCACAATACTCACATACATACATGAACCCAAAAAATATAACACTCCTTTTTTTGGGCAGTCGTGTAAAACGAGAAACATTAAGACCTCTAGCACCTTTATTGTAAGACATAGACAAGACTGAATGAAAGTCACCTAATAACACAAATGCTCAAAAAAGAAAAAAAAAAAAAAACAAGGAAAGTGAAGATTTTTCGTCGCAGTCGGGGAACATTTTCTTATACACAAGAAAATGTTCAACAGTAGTAGTTTGATCACCAATGATATCCTTTAAAATTCTTCAGTACCTACATTCTTTTTCACTTTTCAGTTCACACTTGACAGGCGTGTCTTTTTAACTTTTAAATCAATTATTTTTTATTTTAACAAGGTATGAAGTTGAAAGTGAAAATATTTATATTTGAAAAGATAATTTTGTATGTAAAAAGATCTTGATATTCTGATATTTACTGTCATGTTGGTAAATCAATACAAAAAATACGGCTAACTCCTATACTACAACGAAAGGACGTAACGTATTCGAGTTGAGATCTGTTTTGTCGATAAATTAAAGATTACATAACAGTACCACAACTTTGACTCGCTCTGCTTTTACCGCAGAAATTGACGGTTAACAAACTTTATCATAATGTGTCTCTCACATTATTTATAGTGCACATTACAGACAAAACTATTCGAAACATCAGAAGTTGGCGGCGACACATGCTAACAAAGTCTCAAGGTTATGATGAAACTTGGTAAATCAGAACAGGATTTTTTGTTATTATGATACTAAACATAATGATATTGTTACTGTTCGTTTTTATCACACCACTGCTGGGCAAAGGCTTTCCATAACGATTTCTATACTTTTCTATAGATAATTTGCTCCAGTCTAACTTATTCCGCCATCTTTTTCGGAGTCTGCCGTGATCGCGCTCACTGTATCAGAGCTCCAATTAGTGAACATTTTAAGACACATAAAATAAGTAGTAAATGATTTTATGATTGATTTTTAAGTTGATAGTGATTTTTTACACGAGTGTCTAAAAAAGAGTGTTATGTTTTAGGATTCATGTATTTATGTTTATGTAGTCTGCGAGTTTCTTTTTTCCACAATAGGTAACTTATAAACGCCTAAACCAATTTAGATAAATGGACCGTTAGAATCCTCACATATTCCCGGATAACTTAAGCTAGTAAGAAAAATTGTAATAATTATTTTTTATCAAGAAAGTTAGTGACAAGCAATATGAAATCCTCCATTGAATTGGGGTGTGTCAGCCATGTCATTTGGCTGTGTCAAGATTCTGCTTAATGGTGATTTTATAGAATACACAACAAAGACTGAACCGTTTTTTATTGGTAATTGGGCTGAATAAAGTTATTTTTGAGATGATAAGTACGCACTATAAAAGTGCTTTATTGAAACTGTTCCTGTGCTCTGAAAAATATGCAGCGAACATTAGTTCAGCGTCGCAGTGTTAAGGGGAAGTTGACTGGTATGTGTCGGAAGCACTCGGAGGTTAACCAATTTATTGGCTATTACTTTTGAAAGCCCTGTACAGATTTCATTCAGAATAGAGCCCAACCATAAACATACGAAGAAACAAAATGTATAAATATCAAGAAATAATGTTGTGGTGGCCGAGAGGTCAAGGGTTGTGTAATTTTTCAATGTTATATGGATTTTCTAAGACATACAGACATACGGTGAAGGATAACGTCGTAAGGAAACTTTGATTTGCTGGTCTGAAACCGCCAACCCGTAGTGAGCTAGCGTGGTGATCAATGATACGTGAATCTCTTCTCTGTATGAGAAGAGGTCCTTGCCGTGCAATGCGACAATTATGGGCGGATCATGTATGTTATGTAAGAAATAATGAAGCGTGAATATTATAGAATCGAAACAAACTTCAACAAAAGATTTGCACAGATTGCTTCAAGTCGGAAGTTTCAGTTCTATAACTCAAACTGTTGAGTTCTGCTTTTGCTGCGGGTAGGTGGCGACAAGACCTTTATCTGAGCTCGTTTACCTACCGCCGGGGACAGTTTTCAGCGCAAGTTTTGCTGGCAACCAGCCAGATCATGGCTCACAATAATTATACTTGTTCGAAAGCACTGCGCGGGTGTACATTATCGGGATTTGCACTGAATTTTCAATAGTTTACGACGTCTTATTATAGTTCAAAACGTTTTCATGTAAACCTAAATATTTGTGAATATTAAGCGGTTTAGAACTGAGTTTTGGTTATGAGGAAAAGCAATTATAGATCGAACCGTAATATCCAAACTCCGAGCTGCTGAGTATTTCCTAATAGAAAAACAGAATAACCCAGGTTTTAACATTCCGCAGCCGCTCTTGTGACCTCTAGACGAGGCGAGTTTAAGTATATCAGGTGTAATACAACTCATTTTGTTTATACCATGTGTTTTAATAAAAATACAGACAGAGTAATGGGCTGTAAGACATAAAGGAAACACATACCACAAGGAATGAAAGTAGTAAAGATTTAAGACAGCGCCTGGTAACGATGCTCAACTCTTGTTCAAAACAACCGCATAATACAAGTTTACGAGTTGTCTGTTTCATATAGCACAACGTGTAAATTATCTTGTTTTATGCATTTTGATGACTGTCTGAATGAGAACTTCATTGATGTCGTGGTCGGAAGCGCAGCTGTCGAGCATGAGGTCCAGGAGTTGGAGTTTTTGTGAGAGTCAGTAGCAGTATAGAGAATTTTCTAACAAAAAACCCCATTCCCGAAGTCTGGGATTGTGCATGGTATGGTAGATGCCGTGTTGTATTTCATCAACTTATTACATAACAGGAGTGAAATGTGAGTGTACACCTGTGTATACCTCTGCCTACCCTTTCGTGGAATACAGGCGTGATTCTATGTTTTTGTTGCAGCAGATTTTTCACTTCAGTCATATTACAAAAACTAGGCAATATCTTTGACAGATTACAGCAATATATTAACTTTTAAACTATCGCGTTGCATGATATTACTATATACTAACAGGAATTAACGCGCAATAAATACCTTCGATTCGCTTGACGTTTCGAAACGTGAAGCGAATCGAAGGTATTTATTGCGCGTTAATTCCTGTTAGTATATAGTTACAGCAATATAGTTCTGGAACACGAGGGAAATTGCGCAAATGACTTGCAATGACAATACATTTCAATTAGCCAAACATAACGCCGTATTCTTTAAAAATTAAAAGTCCTATAATAGTAATTTAATATACTCCCAACAGCATTTCGGTTACGGCGGCCTATCTCCGCAGACATTGGCCAAGTACGTAGTAGATATTATAGTACACAAGTGCATGCGCTAACACAGGAGCACTCTCTCTTCCTTCACTCTCATAGTCCGATGGAACGGCAATCCGACACGACCTGACGGAAATCAGGCGCAAGACCGACGGCTTTACGTGCTCTCCGAAGCACGCCCCTTGCTTACCAACCCCGTTACACCGCCAACTTCCTAACACCGGGCTGCTACTGAGAATTTCATAACAATGTATTCTTAGCATTGTATATTGTCAGACTGTCAAAATGAACACTATTCAATAAAGGTAGATGGATACACAAAAAATATAATATTTGAATATATAAGGTTTATTGGCGATGTGCCCAGTGTTCAGCGGTATTAGCACCCTCGCATGCAGTAACATAATCTAGCGGTTATGCCATCTAATCTGGGTATTACGTGTTATTGTGTTTCCGATACAGTTTGTAAGTCAATTGGGTAGATTAAGCGCGTTGGGGTTAACGTAATATCGATACACACCTTGAGGGGAAAGCAGTAATAGCTTATTGCTATGACAACTGGTCAAAGGTTGCAACTTCGAACCTAAGTAACGCACCACTGTTTTTTTGAAGTCATGTGCGTATTACAAATAATTTCTTACTTATACAGATAAATCTTTGAAAATTCTCTTAAACGCATGCTTAGCGAACTTTAAAATTATACATTTTTGTGGAAAAAGAATACGGTCGCGAGCAGGATTCGAACCTGCGCCTCCCAAATAAATACTCCAAGCGGTCTGACCATTAAGCCATCTCGACCTCTGCTTACCACGGCGAATTCTTCTTCCACATTTTTTATGACGTGTTTTGGTGACATCATGTAAGGAATCTAGCACAACTGAGAGATGATATCGATAATATATAAAGGCATGTCAGAGACCTGCGGGCGGTTAAAATTCTGACACTAGGTTGTTCATCAACCACACGATAAAAAGAATCTTGAGGAAAATGTTTTAGATCATTAGCGAGAATTATTGCGAGAGTTATGGTGGAATAAAGACTTATTCCACCATAACTTTTAAACGCCTGAACAGAAGTAGATGTATGGGGTGTCGTTAGAATCCTTATATTATACCAGGTAACATAGAATAGTAAAAATTAAAAAAAAAAGTGGCTATGGTACACAAAACAAAGGTGTAAAAAAAAACATAGGTCGCAGGCGAGTTTTTAATTAGTTAATTAATTTCATCTTGTTACTCTAATATTACCTACTATAGGATCAAAATCTGCTTTAATAATATAATATTTATGTACGACTTTGATGGAAACAAAATTATTATAAGTTTAGGGACGATTCAAGTCATTCTCACACAGCTCATAAAATTAATGACTTCGAAAAAAACCATTTCATGACGAACAGCAATTTTGTAATAAAATAAATTAAAATAGGTAAGGTTGTCCTAGCGTCCCAGTGGTCATGGGACCGCCTTCTGAGCCACAGGTTGTGGGTTCAACCCTGGCATGTACCGATGTGACTTTTTCAATGTCATATGTACCTACTTTGTAGACACACGGTGAAGAAAAAAATCGTGAGGACACCTGGAGTGGATGGCTTGAAATCGCCAACCCACAGTGAACCATCGTGGTGATGAATGCTCATGCCTTCTCTGTATAAGAAGAGGCCCTTGCCCTGCAGTAGGATAGTTATGGGCTGGTTTTGTATGTTATGTTAGGTAAAATTAAAGTTTTTTTATAAAACCTTGTATTTTTACTTTAGATAAACTAGTCCATCATAAAATACGCCTAAAAACAGTTTCTCATACCACAAACCACAAAACGGTCCACTAGAGATTCTGACTGCATCGCATCAGAGCTACTTGCCAACAATGACGTCACAACCGCAGTCGCCATGAACCAATACGAGCCGCTACGACGCGCTACGATTCGCTACGACCCTCTACAATTTGCTACGGACGTTCGCGGTTCAGAATAACCTAGACGTTTTAAAATTACTAGAACTTTGAGTGGTGCTATTAAAATTTATGTTTTGTGTTTTGCATCCGTGTTCATTTAAAATTATTGTTAAGTACGTGCTTTTGTCTTTGAGAGCTTGCCACTGGTTAAAACGAGGTAGTGCGAGTTGTTGAGCTAATTAGTTTGGCAGTTTTAATTCTCTTTGAAACGACTGGTAACTAAATTTAATCTAAGAATATATTTTAAAGCTGTGTTTTCGTCACCACAGGAATCGATTCGTGGAAATCGTAATAAGTACCCCTGTTAAATGTTCACGCTAGCTTAATGCGAGTTGGAGATTTCAGACCATCAAGTCCAGGTTTCTTCATGATTTGTTTCTTCATCCTATGTCTGTGATGTCTGAGATAATAAAGAAACGTAACACCTTCACGGACACATGACGAGATAGATATAGAAATGTTAATAATACCCCTCAAGACCGTATTTCGGTCACGGCGGCCCATCTCCACGGAGATTAGCCAAGTACGCAGGAGATATTATAGTGCACAAGTGTATGCAAACACAGGTGCACTCCCTTTTCACCTTCACTCTCATACTTCGGTGGGACGACAATCAGACACGATCGCAGAGAGATCAGGCGCAGGACCGAGGGCAGAAATGTTATTGTTAGAACGTCTATAGCCGTCATGTGTCCCTGAAAGTTGAAAAAAGAAGAACTGCCTCTTTGGTCTAGTGGTCCTAAGCTCGACTGATGAGCAGGAGGTCTCGGTTTCGATGCCCAGGTCGGGCAAAGTATTATTGAGTTTTTTTGTTAGGAGATTCTCAGTTGCAGCCCCGAGTTTGGAACTGTGCCCGGTTGAGGGCAATAGGCTAACCACCTATTACATGGGACTTAATAACAGGATTTATGTGGGTGTACAATTGTGTACACCTCTGCCTTTTTTTTTGTGGAGAAATGCCCTCGCATACCGCTCTGACACGGGGAGACAGAGCGGTTATGTGGGTCTCAAACCCACTAAAACTCCACAGTATACCTCCTCAGCTGCTTGAGGGCGGGACGCGGGAACGCTCTCGCACACAACCGCGAACCCGCCCGCAGCCGTCCGTTGCCGAACTCTCTCTCACGACACACCAAACGGATGGCGTGCCGCAACCACCATGGAGACCATGTGCAATGGGCGCCAGACGACCCCGTGTCCGGACGCCCAAGGTCCCCTGCGACGGGTCAAGTCTGTGGCCCCGCCGCCTGTCATTACGGCCGCAGAGGATAGGGAGAGCGGCGCCTCGCTATACCGGCACTCCTCTTCCCCTGCGGCCCCACCGCGTCCGCCATCTAACGGTGGCGGCCCCGTCAAGGCCGCGGAAGGTAGGGAGAGCGGCGCATAGGCATACCGGCACTCCTCTCCCGCCGCGGCCCACATCTCTCAGCTGCGGTGCTGCCCATACGACACCGCAGCCCACCTCAGTTGCGGCACCCCCAATAAGGCCCGCAACCTACGCCGCTCCAACATGGGCTTGCAGGCAAAGCCCAGAGGAGCGGCCCTCCCCGGGTTCCTCTAGCTTCACCGTGAGTGACCAAGCCACGGCTACTAGAGCCCACCCACCATGACAAGGCGGAACCCCTGGGAGGGGTACACCTCTGCCTACCCCTTCGTAGTATACAGGCGTGACGCTATGTTATGTCCCTGAAAGTCTTAAGAAAGTATACCTAAATTAATACAAAAACACCTTAGTCACAGAAACAGACAATGTTCCCAAATTTCCTTAGCAATTTGAATATTATATTGATTCAGCAAATTCGAGCGGAGCGCACTAGTATGAATGGTACAATCAAATCGCTACCCCTAACTGTTTGCGGATGTATTGATAGCCAAGTTTGGAACTAAGACCGAACTATGTATAATGTGGCCGCTGAAATACCAGCCGAGTTAATTTATGTAGCCAAGTTATTTGTGTAGAAATACCAATATGATTATTCTTCTTTCAAAGTCAAAGTAGCAGTGATAGCCTAGTGGTATGACCGTTGGGCTGACAAGTCAAAAGTAGCAAGTTCATTCATTCATTCAAGAATTAAAACGGTGAAGGAAAACGTCGTGAGGAAACCAGCACACCTGAGAGATGTTCTCGATGGTGTGTAAAGCCATGTAAAGTTTGGTTTAAACTCTAACACTAGGTTGTTCATCATCCATACTATAAGAAGAAGAAAATCAAATCATTTATTCCAATAATTCAATCCTAACATATTTTAATTAGACTATTCGCAAATATATATCTACAAATATAATTTATATTTAAACAAAGTTATGTACAAACCTATAAAATAAATACTATCCTACCTAAGCCTCATATAAAAAACATAAACAAAAAAATAATGCTGGTAGTGTATTTTATTTAATAAATAACTTCCTACAATTCTTCTCTGTCGCGTCGTCGTAAACATTTAAGTATTAGGAACATACAAAATACTTAAGTACCTACGTTACATGTATCTCTTGTAAGGAATCCTATTCATGTTATTATTCTGAGCTCCTACCAAGAGTTTAAGTAGCGAATTTACTTTCGTAGATAATGGGACCTTATCATAACATTAGCATAATACCCTCGAATATATAACGATGTACAATCAGCGACATAAGAATATTAGCATTACGGCATTTTCAAATTAATTTAATCAATTTTTTTCATTCTTCATTATAACATAGTTTTGTAAATGCTTGAAAAAACAATTTAATTATGTAATAAAAAAAGTATATGTACTTAAGGATATAATTAATAAAAAAAAAAAAACATAATGTATTTAAAGTTACGATTTTAAATGGAAAAAGAAATCGCTAAGCATGCGTTAATGCTTTTTCAAAGACATATCTTGAATAATGTACCTATTTACTAAACTTAAAGTAGAATCGTCATGAATAGAGGGTAATTGGTTAGTTTACATAATCAGATAAACTACGGCTTACGGCTACGGCTAGATAAATCGTAACCAACGTGATAACGACAAATTATGTGTGAAGATGTCTAACAAAAGTGTCTTCTGCAAGGCTCCAATTATTTATAATAAGATTCCGAAATTAATCAGGGACTTAAAATAAATCGATCTTTTCAAAAAAAGGCTTATAGAGTATCTGTTAGACAAATGTTTCTAAGTGTTTCGGATTTTCTAATGCCTAAAATGTAAATTTATTAATTTCGAGTTCCATTATTAATACTTTGTCTTTAATTTCGTGTTTTTAATTAGCGGTTATATTGAATATTATTTTAAAATGTTCATCATATAATCTTTTATTATTAAAGAGTTTCCACTAAGTACAAAATGTTTGCACATTGTTTTGAATATTTTATTGTTAACATATTTTTTCTTTTTAAATATAAAGATATTGTACACTCCAAGGATATGTTGCAGTGTTTCTTATTAATGTATTACCATCAGTTTTTCACTTACCTGTGACACACAATAAACGATTATTCTATTCTATTCTTACGGGCGGATTCAACAACTCATTGCGTTGCAGTAGTTACTCTTGCACTTGTAACGACATATTTTAAGAATATAAAAAAAACTAGTTTAAAAGAGTAATTATGGAGTTTATTGCCGGTTCTTTAGCATAGGAAAGTATGATTTAGTGTACGGTACAGTGCACGGTGCACAAAATTTTGCCATACCGCTATAAATGCTATAAATGGTTTTGTGAAATAAAAACTTGTGACTTTGAAATCGAATCGATGGAATTGAGAAAATGTTAACTTAATTATGTTGCATACTGTACACGTAGATCAAGGTAGGTCTTAAGCCTGCTCTATCTATCTAGGGTTTAAGCCTGCGTAATATTTTATCGCAGCACTTTGCAAAGGATTTTATAGTTTTACTATATCACCAGTAGTAAAATCGATCCTATCTAAGTACTTGATATGGTTTATAGTCTTGGCCCTCACATTTACTTAAATTCACTTGCTACTTTGTAGGTACTTGAGCGAAAGGACTCTAAGACTTTTGTAATACTTATGTGTAACGATAACATATCTATGAAATGTTCACCATTATTTATTAAATTATCGTAACTTGTTATCAAGCTGTAACACGACTTATATATCGAAAAATTTTAAATAAGTTGTTCAACATTTCAATCGATCGCAACATTTGCTAAATTCAGGCGTAGGCGGGTAAAATACAATGAGAATATTTGGAAGGATTATACTTTCCTAGTAAAATTATAATTATGTGAATCTGCAGTTACATTATGCTATTTACATATTGGATAATTTTCCAAGAATTCCGAAAAAAATAATCTTTTTTGATTTCACATTGTGTTAGGTAAAAAAAAACTGTATACCTAAGCCATAAATTTTTTCGGTTACTACTATTTTGCGGTATAGGCATGTGTAAAGAAATGTAAAGTCAGCCAGTCGATTAGATTTTATGAAAACATGACTTTTGGGTCCATTTCTAACTTATAGAATTGTTTTAATGTTATTCATATTTTATTATTCTCGAAATAAATATACGAAACCGTCGCCTCTATGTTTTATTACCATCCTACTTAATAATGACCTAAAAATAGCAAAAAAAAAGAAACATTAAAAACATGAATTTTGAGGACTATCCTAGCGCTTGCGCCATGTCAACACACATCAGCATTTTACGTATTTTTCTAACGCAAAATCGGTTAGTTCAAAACTAGTGCAAAATTTGAATGACAATACGTAGTCTGCGCAGTTTGAGCACATTCCACGTTATTACTTCTACGAACTCAACTCGTAAATGAGGACATAAAACTATTTTCATTGGTTCTCTTAAACCCATATGTTACGCACATTATGAGAATTTCAATAAAATTTAATTTCATAATATGGTAACTGCCAACTAATTTGATTGGTTCATAGCATATTATTTGGGTTATTACATATATGCATAAGTATAGCTCAATAATTATATGATTACAAGAAAAGTTTATCAATATTTTTTATTTTACGCTCACTAGCAAACATCTGCCTGCGTATCGCCTACTGAGCCGTCTACTAGCCATCAACGCCGACCGTGAACATCCACAACTTTCTAGGAGTCACTCATGCCTTACCGACCTTTTAAAAAGATATGCTCTCTTCTTGAAGGCCACCATATCGTATCTATTTAAAGGCCGCTGACAGAATGTCTTACCACAATTTGCTGGTGCGAGGCAGAAAATACCGAGTCAAGCTTGCTGTGCTGGCAACACTAATCATCAAGAATATGGTGTAAAATGTTATTCAGTTGCGCCTGGCAATATGCTCACCATGGGACACGACACCTATAAGAAACTAAGGAACAGCATTACTGAAATGTGGGCGTACAATATTCTACCCCATCGGAGAATACAGGATGATGAGGATGATGCTATCACGTATACAATTATGGGCAGTACTTGATTTTTTTTTCATAAAAGCATATTCAAGTACCGATACTTTATAATTGACCGATAAAGAATTCTAAATACAAAACCTCATTGATCAAAACTCAAAAAAAGAAACAAGTTAAAAGGATTTCAATCCACTCTTCAGGAGCACATGGCGACTACAAAGAAAAAGTAATTTATCAGAGTACATAAGTGTTTATAAGAGGTTCGTAAAAAAGAGGCTATATATTAAAAAACTCTCCCGTTGAGACAAAGTTTGGAGAGCTTGGAATTCTCTGGTATGTACCTTCCGCTTTGTCCGGGACTAGGGTTATCAAATTTACGATTAAATATAATATCTCAAATACTAATTTCAAAATATATATTGCGTAAAATAAATCTAGGTAATATCACCTATTTGGTCGAATTCATTTAAAAATAGTAATCTACTAAGTATTTAGTTAAAATTAAAAACCTTTGTAATTTTTAGTTCCATAATGGAGTAATACTTTTATTATACCGTTAGAACTTTGCTGGCAACCCTAAAAATATTCACAGAAAAAATTCTGCAAAAGAATAGAAAAACGTATCAAAATAATATTTATTTAAAAAATTGTTGCGAGAAACTATGAAATGAGAAAACGTCGTACGCTTTCACTTCATTATACTTTGTGAGTTTAAAATGGAGTTTAAGTTGGAACAAGTTATACCTACTGTTTGTATGTTTGTTCTTTGAATGCATTGTTGTGTACTTTGAAACTTTGTAGCTTTTGAAGACACAATTAACATGCTGTATGTGATTGCTATTTGATCTTGTTCCATGTCTTTTCTCCCTTTCAAAACCAAATAAACGATAAACGCCAAATCATTATACAGAATTACTTTTGTATAAGGAGCTATGCTATTTTTTCAGTTATATTGGCAGTAGTTGCGTGTCTATTTTACTGTAAATACGTACACTATACATAGATTTAGTTTAAAAGTCCGACGTTAATCGCAAGTATTCATTTTAATATAGTGCCAAAAAAAAAACGTTTTTATGTCATTACCTCACTCCTAGTATAGGACCTGGACTATCATTATGATTATCCCGCAAACAATATAGCTTTTGAAGTGCTGAACAAAGCTGCTAATAGTAGATAACACAAAAAAAAACAACTTGATACCAGTCATTGGCAGCCGAAAAAGCGCTGCCGCTTTCTTCTTTTTGCTATCATAGTTACCTACAAAAAGCGCTTACAGCGTGTTAAACTGATATCACCGGGATGTCTGGTGCACTAAGTTATAATAAAAGTAGCACATGTTCGGACGCTCGCCAGCTACCCACATGCATTGGAAGAATTTTGTAATTTAGCCGCTGGTCGCTGCTACGAACGTTGGGTTGAGTTTGGCGGAAATTGGATGGATATTATTGGCATGTTTTTATTGAAATTCTGGGTTTCACAAATATGTGACCCATAGTAAGTTAATATGAAAAGTTAATAGCCCAAGAGGTGACGACTGAAAATGTATCGTCAAGGAAACTTAAGACGATAGTTACCTGAGAGACCGTTTTGCGAAAATTGACGATTTGGCAAGCCGCATCTGGTGGGTTTAGGTGTTCCGGCGAATAAAAAATAAGGGTATCTATCGCCATTATTTTTTGTTGAAAACTATTCCGTTATGTTCGCATGTTCCATGCACGTACACGTTCGTATCCAAATGGGTCAATTCTACGACACCAATCAAACTAACTCGTAATAGGAAACCGTGCGAACCAAATCTGTCTATTCCACAAATGTATACGAGGCTTTGTGTTGCGTTAATATCGATGTTGTACAAACAATGAAGGATTTGGCGGGAGAAGCAACAGCACACTCATTAACGCCACACTTCGTTCTGTAACGTCATTATGGCACATTAAGCACGAATTCGTGTTTGGTTTGTGCTTTGTTTACTATATTGTGCTTAGTTTAGATTATATGTTGTGTTCAATGTTTAAGTTCGTTATTTTTTTTAATTATCTACCTTCTGCTATCGACATATTTTTCAAATGCATTAACATGCGGAGCAAAATCGAAAGTTATATTCATTTGTTTTTGTGGAAAGACGGTATGATTTGAACCTGCCTCCCAGATAAATACTCTAAGCACCATCCCGATTTCTGCTCACTACTCCGAACGTTCGCTAAGCATGTTTTCAAGCGTTTTAAAGATTTATACTGATAAATCTTTAAAACGCTTGAAAACATGCTTAGCGACAATAATACACCTAAACACTGGTTTAGGTGTATTATTGTCCTTATTATTTATTTATCCGAAACATAAAATCAAAGTTGCGTTTGAAAGTTGTCTCGGTAATATCTTAGGGTTTCGCGATCACTACACATTATAATAAAACAACTTTTAACCGGATTAATCGCGTGTATTATTTATTGGTTTATATTTTTCCTGACGTATATATAATTGATAAAATTCATAATGAATTTTATCAATTATATGTACGGTAGACTGAAATAATTTTAAATAAACTGTTGAGCAGTATTTACACGCGATTAATCCGTCTAAATGTTCCGCCAACGTTGCGTTAATTTAAACAGTTGTTTAAGTCCGTATATATGTATGTGTCGATGTGTGTTTGTTGAGATTCTAGATTTTCTACAACTATAAGATGCACTCTAGAGAACAAATTATTAGCAGTGGCGGCGCTTGACGTAACGTGGACGTTTACGCCGCGCCGTCTACTTCGTTGCGAGGCCCCTTTCATTTTCTACTCTCATTACATGACCTTTTTTAAAAAACTCCTACCAACTAAAAAGCAACACGTTCCTACCTGCAGAGGTCCCGGGCTTTTTGCAGCAATCGCCGCGGCCTCGGCAGGGAATTATATGAGCTGAAATATGCATTTTTTTTTTAAATATTGAAGTATTATTTTGCTAATCAAGTGCTGGCCAATTATACAAACATAAATAAAATAAAATAGATGAACTTTATGCCTTAATTTTTTTTTAACATTACGTCATAGATAAATACCAGCTGCTTTTTCAGCTTCAATTGATAGTACTGATAACGCCTTGATACCGCAGATTGTTTTCTTGGCTAATCATGCTTCTCAAATAGGTCTTAATACATTCAATAAATATGGAATACACAATTTTTTACAACTTGAAAATTGCTGACATCGCTGACGCCTAACGCCACCACTGATTATTAGTAGAGAAGCCCATAAAGGCTTCCTCTTTATCGAATTAAGTAAGTACCGTAATTAGGTAGTATATGGTTTAGTATTGGTATAATTCGAGGTATTTGAACTACAGATATCTGTGTATTTCGGTTAATAATTACAAGGCCTGCTTTGAAATGTGTTTTACGTAATTGTTGGTTTTCGATTTCGGGAATTCTGATTAGAATCCAATACATTTCTGGCATAAATTTCTGGGAATATGTAAGATATAAATAATCGTAGCAATTAGCACGTTTGCTTAAATTCATATTTATATAAGATTCATAATTTGCTTAAATAATCATGACATTTCATTATATAAGCAGTCGTTTATACACGTCGTTGAAATTAATAATCATGTTTCCCTCAGTAAGTTACCTAATTAAAATCTTCAGTTGTCACCAAAACTTATTAAATTTACCTGAAACAAGTAAAAGGACTCATTAATGAATTGCTATAAATCTTTTAATAATTTTAAAAGTACGTTACAAAAACCAAATCAATACCTACCTATTTTTATATACTTAAAGCAGTATCAAAAGTTACAAATAAGTTTAACAATCCGAAAAGTTTGTCAAGAAGAAATTCCAATTATGAAGCGTCCAAAACCCATCATTACTGCCGACTTAACAAAAGTACACGATATAAAGTCTGTTTCGTTATTTCACCGGTCCAAATAAAACGGCGGAGGTCACGTTCTTCCAACTTGCTGGCTGTTGGCCCTATTTCCTTGACACGACAGGATAACTTGAAAGGGCGCCAAAATAATTGTCGGACGCCATTTAAAATGAGTACGTCATTGTATTTATTACCTACTAGCTTCTACCAGCGAATTCGTCTTAATCTTAATGTGTTAATATGTGTTAATCCAGGTTATGAACAATATGTGCGCCAAATTTCATCCAAAACCGTTCAGTAGTTATCGCGTGAGAGTAACAAACGTAGGAAGTAGGACTAGCTTCTGCCCCGACTTCATCTGCGTAGAATTTAGCATTGGGTCCAGCTGGGATAAAATGATCCTGTGTTAATCCAGGTTATGACCTACCTGTGTGCCAAATTTCATCCAAATCTGTTTGGTAGTTATTGCGTGAAAGAGTAACAAACATCCATCCATCCTCACAAACTTTCGCATTTATAGATAACTAGCTTGTGCCCGCGACTTCTTCTGCCTGGACTTCAGAATTAGGTCCAGCCAGGATAAAAAGTATCTTAAGTGTTAATCCAAATTACATCCATACATACAAACTTTCGCGTTTATAATTTTAGTATGGGTAATGGATTTTTAATAAAAATCATGAAAGTGGAAACTTAACTTCATAAGTCAATTATAAATTAAATATAACTCAATTGTAAATTTTTAAATCTTAATATCCGAGTTTTAAATTGAATTAGTAAAAAAGAAAGACCCTTGTTTTGCTTTGTAAGAGTCGCTTTACAAAACTAAAACACGAAATCCTTTCGAACAGTAGAGAGTTAGCACTAAAATGAGATCAGATCCGGCTGGCTGGCCACGCTGCTGGGATTACGTCTGCAGACGAATAAAACTGCATTACAGTGTTCCGGTCTGACGGACAATCGACCTCCTTAGCGAGGTTCGCGCGGGAAAATGAATACTGCCACCGTTTACGAATTTAATAGGTACCTTTTGCAAACAATAGATGGCGCTGCTTTGACTTGAAGTTTAAAATTTTATCTACGCAAGATGTTAATTGCAAGGAAATTAAAAGTCTTTAAGGATTTAACGGTGATTTTTATGTTTGTTTTTAAACTTACATACGCTTTCAGAAAACTATTTGCAAACCAAAACCTCTTTCTTCAACCCTGTATTAGTTACCATTGCACAGTTTGTGTTACTATAGTTAAGATAGAACTCGTTTTGATATAAGATGATTTTGGTGGTGGGATTCCGAACAAGGCTGAATAAATGGACATCCTTTGTAAACATCATGAATACCAAAACTACGAAATGAATTAGCATCATAATTTTTTTGTATAATAACTTTCGTGAGACACATTCATATTGATTATTGTTCAACGGTTATTACTCACTTGCATTCTTCGGGATTGCCCGACGCGGCGATGTCGCGAGTCAAATTCAGACTCAGAGAACTCAGAGCTGTTTGACTCGCGACATCGCCGCGGCCTCAGCTCATGACTAAGGGCTCCGTTCGAGTTCGAAACTAGTCGGGCAATCCCGAAGAATGCAATTGAGTAATAACCTTTGAACAATAATTAGCATCATACTTTTATTTTTCCAACATATTATTCCATAACGTGGCGCCATTAGTTATACATACAATTGTAAAGTCTGTTTTATGCCATAATTTACGTTAATCATAGTGTTGTGGCCGCTACGGAACTACGACATTATTCTCTCGCAGTTGTCATAAATATTAATATTAAAACGTTATTATACTATTGCTATGAAAAAACGTGAATTCGTTTATGAAAAATGCGTGCGTTTTTGATTACATTCTACGCTCGTTAGTAGTTATTATATTTGCAGTAACTATTAAATGTTATAATGAACTGGTTTTTATTATGGTTATTATCATGAGTAATTTATTGTCGTAGGTAAGGGATGGTAATAGTATGAACACCAAAGCGTATGTATTTATACAAAATATACATAAAAAATATGGTGGTGAGTTCCGTGAGTGCACTAATATATTTTTTAAATGCATAACGCAATCCACCCACTGATTACTCCCACGGTGATTGCGAACGCGTAGTTGGTAAATCACTTGGTGTACCAATGGGTTGCGGGTTCAATCCCGCTCGCGGTTGTACCGATTTAACCAAAAATTTATAATTACTTTGGTTTAAATAGTATTAACACCTAATAAATATACTGTGCTTTAGGTGGTGTTTTTATGTACAATGACAAAACCATTAATTAGAACAGTACATAAGGAGAAATATCAAAATGAATCGTGATGGTGGTCACTGTGTAGTACATTACATGGTATGATTTTTTTTTGTATGGCATCTCGCAGTTCAACCTAGGAGGTTGTCGACTGCTTAATCGGGCTTTCCTGTGGTTGCCTTAATAATTTTAAGGCCTCCAGCCAGGGCATTCGACTTATAAACTAAGCGACAACACGCTAAGGGCACCACCTGCGGGGTAAGAGCCTCGGCTTAGGGCGTCGCTGGTGGGAGGATAGCAAGGGACTAGCTGGATCGGATTCAAATCATTATTATTATTAAGAGACGAATTTAAAGCTACAGGCTCACCGGCGCGGGCTGGCACGAGCAAGGGTCGGGGTGGGCAATTACGGAGGCATAATATTATTGCTCTTAACAAACAAGTTATAGCTTACCACGCAATGTATGTACAGTAGGCCACACGTTCGTGGTAACACTTTAAGTAGGCCTATCGTAATAGACAGTATATTTTTCATATTAAATGGAAAAAGAATACGGTCGTGAGCAGGATTCGAACCTGCACCTCCCGGGTAAATACTCCTTTAGAGTTCGCAAAGCATGCGTTAATGCTTTTCAAAGATTTATCTTTAGTTTATACATTTAAATAGGAAAGATGAATACGAGTTTCAATAGTATGCGAGGCCAGCTTATATTGGTTTTGTTACCAGTGACGTAAAGTGACCGTCACTTATCTCGATGTCAACCGACATAACCAATAGACCTGCAGAAGTGGACTTCAACAGCCTTGATCATGTAAAGTATAATCGGAAAATCTTTCGGGTGACGTTATCAAAAACGACAAGCTGCCTTTTTAAACTTTTTAAGAGGACGTTGCCATATTCTTCTAGTAACACGAATCTTTACGTGTGCACGCATATCATTAGGCAAAAGCCAAGACCGCTCTTTAAAAAAAAAAAAAAAAAATGCCCAATGTGCCTAGTGTGAAAAACCCGCTGATGTTGAGTTTTTAAGAATAAACCCTGAACGGCGGTAAAAATAATTTGTTGTCAAAAGACGGCGAATTAAAAAATAATAAGTAATTATTATTTTATTGTAGTTTTGCATGGGTTGGTTTATGTCGCGCGTAAGACACGGGGCTAATTTGTCCTACTTATACAAAAAATATTAATCATAAAATGAATTAATTGATTTTAAGCTTTCGCAATTTGAACAAATTTTAGAAATAATTAATCGGGGCTACCCGTTACCACGGCCGGTGCAATTTAGTCGAAACGTCGGAAAACAAAAAGGTAGTACAAGAAGCCATTTTATTCTAAAATACCGTATCTAGACCCGATTTATACTATATTTCTAAAATGAAAATGTATTTTTTTGGTATAATTTTTTATCGATTCATGTTCAGTATCAGTGATTTAGTTAGGTACTTCCTTATAATATACGTATATGTTATAAGTATATTCTTGTCGTAAATTATGTATTATAAATAATTATCTAGTTCAAACTTCAAAGATTATTCGGACAGTTGTTTAGACAAGCAATCTTGAAAGTGAAACAGAAAACATCTGACCGTACATTTCTTTCAACGAGTGGAATCTCATTAGAACATTACAAGTAGGTACCCATCAATCACTCCAACAAAAAACAAGATACACATGGAATTCGCAAATAAATTTGACGTTCCGTAATGAAAATGGCCGAACAGCTGCTATCAACGGAATCTTAACTTTTTAGGAATCTAATAAGGTTCATTTTTCAATGGCTTTTGTGGCATTAGAGCTTCATGCGGTCTCCCTCAGTGAAGTTCAATAAAGATAGGTATTTCATTAAAGTAGTATCGACTTAGGTGAAGTATTTATTTTGGGTTAAGTTAACATTCTTGGGCCAATAATACTTACCTACGTTGGAGATATGGAGTCGTCAAAATAAAAATTCTAAGTATTTTAATCTTCTTTATTTTTACAGCGAGGAAAAATTCAAAGACGACGGCGCAGCGTTCTTTTTTTATCAAGTTTGAAAATGGAATCTGGATAAAAAATTTAATAAGTAGATTGATCGTAGTCGAACCCGATGGACATGAAAGAATTATTACTGGAATAGGTTTAGCAGGCGTACCCCTCTCGCCACTGGCATATTATGATTCCCAATCAAACCTTTATAGCTTTTACCTGTATGGTTACAATGATAGTACACGATTTTAATAGTGTGTGACACAATTTTATGTTTGTGTTTAGTTTTTTTTACGTGTGTGTAATGACGAGAGTTATTATTGCTTTAGTGCAAGTTCTTTTGTGCTTGTGTGTTACCTCACCCCTCGCCAAAAGTGGCGACCAAATTTGTTCGATGATATTTAGTCAGAAGCCGTCGCCCGTCTGGTCCTCTAAGCCGACGGATATACTACTTTGTCGAAACACTGTTCACAAATCTAGCGGAGAAGGGGGTATTTGTTAAAGTCAAGGTATTCATAATTCATGTCTGAAATGATAGGTATTTAAGTGTATAGGAAAATATGAGCATGAACGGAATTTGAAGTCGTACGCACCGTGAAACGGTACTCGAAGTGCAGTGCATGCTCTCATACGTTTTGAAAAGTATCAGTATTTATGCCTGAAAGCCCTGTAAAGTCATTACAAGGAACTATGTTCTTCTGAGCAATAATGATTCTATAATCCTAAACCCTAATAAACTGCCCCGTTGGTCTAGTGGTCCCAACGGCGGCTGCTGAGCATGAGGTCTCGGGTTCGATTCCCGGGTCGGGCAGTGTTATTGAGTTTTCTGTTAGGAAATTCTCTAAAATATGCCCGGTAGATGGCAATAGGCACACCACTACCACGAGAACGGTAACAACGCATGATTCAACTCAAAAATCCACAGTCACCGCGCCAGCGTCGCACGTACCAGACGTGGCGATAGCAAGTGGAGGTATGAATGTTAATAATTACGTAAGAGTGTGTCATCAGAATATTGCATCCTTAAAAAACAAAACTAGACATTTAGAAGTGTTATTACAGTGCAAGTTAAAATGTCATGTCCTATGTTTAACTGAACACTGGCTTAAAGAACACGAGATAATATGATACAATAATTATGTATTAGCTTCCTATTACTGCCGAACGTCTGTAGATCACGGCGGGTCATGTATTTATGTGGCAAATAACATTAAATGTAAAAATCTTACTTGTTATAACCGACTTTCGGTGGAGCAAGTGTGTGAAATATCTGCAGTAGAACTCTTAGATTATAAACTCACTGTCGTATGTATTTATAGATCAAACTTGACTAGTACTTCGCAATACTTTCCTATTATGGAATGTCTGCTTAACACGTTAAATGACACTGGAAACGAGTTTGTTTTGCTGGGTGATTTTAATATTGACTATTACAGAACAATAAATAGTGACTTAAAAAAAATGAATGACATACTATCTACGAATAATCTGCAAAATATTGTCGATTTTCCTACACGAGTGACAAAAACTACGTGTACTTGTATTGACCACGTTTACGTGAGATACGAATCTGCAGCAGACGCGCGTGCAGCAGCCGTGCACACTCATTTGAGCGACCACTACGCAGTGCAAACTTCTGTGCCATGCGGATCGCGTCCAGGGCCCGCGCCCCCGCGCTTCCTCAGATCTTATAGTCAAGCAAACATGTGCAACTTTATTGCGGCGATAGAAAGCATTGACTGGACTAAAATTATGCAGAAATGTAATGTATGCTCACCGAATGAACTAGCAAATGCGATTATAAATATAATAAAGAACAAAATCGACGTATGCTTTCCGTTGAAGCGATCGGTTGAGACCAATAAAAGGATGTCTTGGGTCACTAGCGAAATAATTGGTATGAATTCTTTTTTAATTGACGTGTATGACTTGACATTAAAATTTCCGAGTGATTTAAATTTAGAAGTAAAAATTAGTGAATTTCAAAACAAATATGACAATTTAATATGGCAAAAGAGAAGTGATTATTACTGCGGTATAATTCAGAAATCCGTTAACGTGCCTAAATCAATGTGGAGAATTGTCAGTACTGAAACCGGTAAAATGAGGAAAAATAGCGATTATACTGATAAATTATCCCGAGCCGATGGATCGAAATTTCCTAGCAAGATAGACGCCGTAGATGCAGTTAATGCGCATTTCGTGCAAGCGGCTGGGTTGTGCGGCGCGCCCGCTGCCAACGTAGCCGCAGCTACATGTGCACTGACGTCAGCACAATCGCCTGCTAATCGCTCCCTTCGGCTGAAACAGTTCACGGCGCGGGAAGTCTTTGAAATTATCACAAAGGGTGTAGCACATAATAATACGAAAGATGCCTACAATATATCGATCGTGTTGTTACAAGCCGTCGCCGTACCGTTGTCTAAGGTTTTATCATATTTATTCAATAGTTGTTGCCAAAGCGGAAAGTATCCTGAAAGTCTTAAGTATGTGAAGGTATCACCATTATACAAGGGGAAAGGGAAACAGGAAGATATAAATAGCTACCGCCCGGTCTCCATAATTCCAGGCATTGCAAAAATTTTTGAGCATGGTTTAAGTTCGCGTTTGACCGAGTACCTTAGGCAATGTGACTCCCTTTCAGACAGACAATTTGCATACCGGACTGGCCGGTCCACGACTGCGGCTTGTCGAGAAGTAATTAGACGTGTTCTGGAGGCCCGAGAGAGTCTGCAACAAGTCGCAGTGATATTCTGTGACTTGTCTAAGGCCTTCGACGTGGCTGATCATGCGATCCTCGCAGTAAAGTTAAGGCACTATGGCGTCGAAGGCCAAGCACTGCAGCTTCTCATCGACTTCATGAAAGACCGATATCAGGTGGTCGTTGGAAATGGGGGCCTGATTAAATCTCAACCACTGAAGACCGTAATTGGAGTGGCTCAAGGATCTTCGCTCTCCAACATTATGTTTTCCCTGCTTCTCAATGATCTGCCGCAAAGCGTACGCAATGGATATGTACTCATGTATGCTGATGACGTCGCTGCAGTCGTAACTGCACCAACCGTGGATGAACTAGAACGTAGACTGAATGAAGTGGCGCACGACCTGAACTATTGGTTCAAGATCAATGGATTGATGTTAAATACGGACAAAACGCACTTCATGCATTTCAACTTGTCTGGCCGCTCGTATAGGCCGCTTGGTGTGCGAGTTGGATGCATGCCTATGTGTCAAGTCAACACCACAACCTTCCTGGGTTTTCAAGTAGATAGTGGTTTGACATGGGAGAGCCATATAAATACACTTTGCGAAAGAGTCGGGCGCGTCTGTTTTGCGTTATGGCGTGTTTCCGCGATATTGCCGAAAAGCATGGTCCGGACTTGCTACTTCGCGTCTGTGCACTCTCTGCTACAGTATGGCGTCGAACTCTGGGGACGCGCTGCTGACTGGGAGCGCATCTTCAGAATGCAGAAGAGAGCGGTGAGGGCCATAGTACAAGTATCGCAGGAGACATCAGCGTTGCCGCTTTTCCGGAGCATGGGCATACTTACAGTGCCTAGTCTGGTATGCTTTCAGGCAGCACTGTATGCCAGAGACCACCTAAATGAATACTCGAGGCTCGGTGACGGACATGAGTATGCCATACGGAATGTGCATCGACTGAGAGCAGTACCGCGGCGGCTGACAAAGACGTCCAAACTAGTGCATGTCATGGCACCAACGGTCTATAACAGGTTGCCAGAGAATATCCGCGATGCACAGTCAAGAAATCTGTTCAAAAACAAACTCAAAAGGTGGCTAGTTGAGCAGGCATTCTACAAATTCAATGAGGTTGTACCGAATGTGACATAATGTTATTGGGTATTAGATTTTGAAATTTATTATTTTAGTCTTACAGTTGTTACGTTGTCATTGAATATGGTTTTTATATAGAAATGTATTATGACATAACGAATATTGATGGAATTCCAATTGACTAATACTTTTATTATTATTATTATTTTTGTGTTATTGTGTATATTGTTATTACTATTTAATTATGATCATAACGTTATTATTGAAATTTAAATATAATATTATGGTATACATATGTTAGCACAAACTGTAAAACATGACGTGTAACCTCAGTTATCAATAAATATGAATATGAAATATGAATATGAATAGGACATGGGACTTAATAACAGCATTGGTGAAATTTGGGCGTACAGCTGTGTGCGCCTCTGCCTACCCCTTCGGGGAATGCAGGCGTGATGCTATGATAAGTTATACAATAAATTTGTAAACTGATTATCCTAATTTTTCCCGATTTCTAGCTTCATCAACTAGTGCAAATTATAGAATGAATAAAATGAGTAGGTACCTACATAATTTACAAAAAAAAAAGGATATCTGAAGAAAGTTAATCAAGACATAATCTAACACGTGTGTTAAATTAATAATATGAGTAAGACGTCATTCATCTGTCTCGGACTACTACTTCGAAACTTTTGACGAGTTTTGTAATGAAAATTGATAGCTTTGTGCGATAGAATTTCGAACTTGATATTTAGTTAAGGAAAACTTTCCTCATGGTCGTAAGATTATATGTTACATTACCCATAATATACCCATTCTATGTACTTAATATTTTAGGAAATAATTACTTTAGTACAGGTGGAATATTTATTTAATATTGTTCAATTCTTAAGTTTGATCATAGAATTAGAATATTTTTGGTACCCCATAGAAGGACATAGAGCTCAAAAAAGTGCAACCGTTTTTGAATTGTCAATGTGTGCGTGCACTAGTGATGTACAAGGTGAAAATATTGACACATATCAATTATCGATAACCAGTATTTCAGATGTAAAGACTTGGTATACAAAATGAAAATATTTTCAATCAAATTATGTTAATAAAACTAAAATCACAAGCGTATGTAGTATTTAATGCACTTCATTAATTAATTACATTATTATAAAAAACATTTCATGCGCTCATATTATAATTATATTTCATTAGTAATAGGATTTTTTTAAGAAAAAAAAAGGACCCTGAGCAGTGTATGTAGAGTATGACTGATTGAAATGAAGATTGACTGAATGATTATTACCTACCTATCCTAATACCATTGCGGAGGTGGTCTGGACTCAGCGCACCACACGCTTGAGGTGTGCCCTGCCTAGACCGCTGAGCGGCGGATACTAAGAGCCAGTATCGGGCAAGATCTATTTCTGCCGGCAGTAGTGAGGTCTACGCTGGCAGACTTAGGGAACTGGAGAGAAATGGCTTCCTTTTGTGATACTGTTATCGTCCAGAAAGAGGCCGCCGAGCGGGATTGTGAGAGGGCAGATCCCTCTCGGACAAGAAGGTGTCTAGAAGGCAACCGCCTCGGCACCTAACAGCCGAAACCCCGCCTATATGATTTAAGACAGGCGGCCCTTTGGGGTTACGGGTTCTTACAGAGGGGACCCCTTTACAGTCTCTCCAGGGATGTGTCTTAATAGGCGCTGCATAGTGGGGGTGCTGGAGCTGGTCTATTAAGTGCCTCCCTCCATGTGCTGATGGTGACCGCCGAGGTGGTTTGAGTGAGGTAAGAATCACACACACCCCGGTCTTTTCCATAAAGGACGGGCAAGTTTTTGAAGGTTTCCCTCGAAAAAAAAAGGTATATCCTATTATCTTTTCTTATTTCTTCTTTTTCTTTATTATTTTTTCTTCTTTATCTTTATTCTTTTCTTTATCAATTAGCCTCATCCATTTTTCTTCCTTAGCATCGACAAGAAACTTTTTAGTATAAAAAAATATATCATAAAATTGTGATACTCTCTTGAATTTGTAGTAAAAATATGTAAACAACATATTCATTACGCTATCACATATAGGCTCAGTGCTCACCGCCTAAAGGTGATAGCGCAGTAATCACCAACTAGTTTCATTCGGGGTCTGTTTTTTAAATTAATATTAGTAGATCACGGTTCGCAGTTCGTTAGATCTTTAATAAACAAAGGTCCGCACAAAGTAGGTTGGCGGTCCAGATTCGAACCGCAATTGGGGACTACTGTAATAGCGTGATGAAATATATTTATTACGAAACCTGGGAGACTAAGCTACGCTAAGCTTCTTAATCTTATACAGGCTGTGGTTTTGAACAGTGGCCATATTGTAGGAACATATACAGCAACAGGTTATATGTTGTATAAAAATAATTATAACAATAATAGCCAAGAGGTCAACGTCCTATTCGTCTCGTAACAGCTGACGCTTCTCTGTGAAATTTTCGCATATAAAGTGCAACGCCGCAACGAGCGCGCCGCCCGACAAGTAGGTAGGTTGCATACAAGTCAACGATAAGGACCTAACGAACATAATAAGACTACAATGTAGTTTTAGGATTGTGTTTTTGTCTCATTATTGGTTTCTAAACTCCCATTCATAAATTATAGTTTTTTTTAGATTACGTGAGTACGATATTATTACCGCGAGATGCAAGCTAATTACGTAACATAATCACATTGATTAGACAGTGTTATCAATACAGTATAACGTGTAGTTGCCGAGTTGATAGACGAGAGTCGAGATCTTCTGCGCCGCGGTTCGCGGGTTTGGTTATGTTCCAAGTCTAGGTGTAGGTATGTGCTTGAGAGGTTTGTTTCTGTAAATGCTTAGAAATGTAAACAATGCAATGCATCGCAAGTGAGTTACAAGATTGGGTTATTAATTTATTGGTATTAAGGTCAACAGATCAGTCGACCATGCCTACGTGCTAATAATTAAATGTACTTACGTATTGAATGTCCACTACTGAACTTATGTTACTCGTAACATAACGAGCGATACATAACTGGGCGCGTCGCCTATTGTTGTCTTTTAAACTACCTAACACCAACACACTCCTACTCACGCACGCAATTGCACTACACTTTAATTTCATCGGTGTACACTAACTTTTCACCACACAAATAAAAGTCTAGCGGCGTAAGGTCCGCGGACCGAGGAGGTCAAGGCAATTGGCTATCACGTCCAACGCACTGTGCCCCAAACGTGTCGTTGGTAGGTGATGATATCATCATGCTGGTTGGTAATACAGGTAATACAGGTATTTTAAACTGCCTGTAATGCACCCAGTACAGTATTGTGTAGCAGCCAGCATCGTAGTATGCAATGGCGTCTGTCGGACTGGCCACCTCTCCACGTACATACGCACTGCACTACTCAACCATTATCACCAGCGAGGGCATAGGTAAATGCGCACCATATCGACGAACTCAAAGTTTGAAAAATGCGGCATTGTAGGTACCCGATCGTAAATTGCCACGCGCGATTTCAACATGTACGCTTGTTCGCGTCAACCGATGAACCGACACACTAACGAACAACCGTTGAGCTGCGGCGCGAGCGTGCACGGGTAGGTACATAGCGCGAGCGCGAGCGCCGCACCGCCCGTCTTTGGCGGTACCTACGCTCGGCCTCTGTCGGCACGCCGGCCGTGCCGTCTTTATACCTACTGCGCGCGGCGCGGCGTAAGCCCAAAAAACAGTAAGACTGCGAAATTAATTCGATTTTCTAAGGTATACTTTTTTTAATTGTTTTGTAATCAGTTACACCTATAGATTCACCTCCTTCAATTTGGCCACTGTCTAGAACAACAGCTTGTATGTTATAAACGTTCGGACAGACACACCGACAAACAGACAGAAACGATTCCAAACATTTCGGTTTCATCGTATTAGGTACCCCAATTAAAATTTTGGAAAAATTATATATGTGCAAAGATAGTTGGTAGATCTACACTAATAATAAATTCTGATATCGGAACTTTTTGTTCTAAAATTTCATCGACACAATAGTCGACACTGACAAGTCACTATTTTATATGCATGAAATGAAAATTTATATTAGAACAACGTACTCAATATAGCTTTTATGACCATTGTTTTTTACTATAGAGAAAATTCACAATTTTCTTGATAGGATTTGGTTTTCAAAATAAATCTTCTAAAGACAGATTCTTCCAAAATATGGCCATGAAAATATATGCTGTTGTTGACAATTTACCTGTGAAATGAATCTTTTTCTGGATTATTTTTATAAGAAACATCGCAGTCACCAACACAACACGTAGGCATTGCTTATAAATTTTAAAACTGTATAAAATATACAGGATTCACTGACAATACAGCAAATATAAGTTAGCGTGATTTTTGACAGTGACACTGGAGAAAACAACATCTGCCAATAGTGCTGACTGAACCTAAATATGCTTTCTCTTTCTAACATGTGATATTTCCGTAAGAGATTTCATTCCCATAGTAGGCTTTGTAGGTCTTTTTCTATCCTACGTTTATGAGTTTGATATATATATAAGGTCCTAATTTATCAGGTAATTGCCTTTGAAAGGGTTAATATATAAGTCTAATGCATTCACTTAAGCTAAGAATTAAATGGATATAACAAATTATTTGTAATTAATATAATACTAGCAAGACGAAAATGCTCCTTGAACAGCGGAACATTAAGTTTAAATAAAATTGTTGTTATAAAATAAATTTGAATTATAGCTTAAATGAATCCTTATCACTTACACATTGACCCCTTAAAACGAAGTTACCTAGTAAATTAGGAACTTATATATGTGATAATAAAGTTTTTCAATTTCTGAGGAAATAAAAATACGGTCGTCAGCAGGATTTGAACCTGCGCTTCCCGGATAAATACTCCAGGCGCTCTGGCAACTCAGCCATCTCAACTACTGCGCACTACTTCGAATTCTCCTTCCACAATTTATAACGTCTTTTGGGTAAGTCATTGCTATCTATTCAGTCCCCATACAGGTGATTGAATTTAAATCTTGTTTGCATCGATATAATAAAAACCAAGTTATTTGCAATTGTATAGGTAAGTATTATGCAAAACATTCAAAATTAGACCTGGGTATCCAAATGCTTTCTATTGTCCTTCTAATTTCCAACTACAATTCCTCGTGTCCTAAGATTATGATTAAATGTGTTAGCTGAGCACATAAATACGTGTGCCTATCTGCATGAACGTGAACGACCCTCCGCCATATTGTGAAATGTGAAAATAACAGAACAAAAACAGTTTAAAATATGTTTTAAACTAAATAAAACTTCGCTAGATGTTATATTCTAAGGTTTTGAAGATGAATAAAATGATACGGTTAATTAATCATATTTTTCCTTGCAAATCAACTTTTTTTACATGACAGTTGACAGATAGAAGTTATTGACGACGATTTTCTTTACTTGTTTCTACGTCTATGGTCGAATGTATATCGGGCGCACAGGCCACGGGCATAGTGACAAGTGGTGCCACCTGCTCATTCACAGGTGGGACGTGGGACGGAGATACGATCCGAATCTATTATTCACGGTAGGGTCGCCGGTACTGTATTGGTATTTGAATTTGGTGCGGTAAATTAATAATTGATATAGTGGTTTACAATTTGTATTTAGAATTAAGATGTTTAAAGTATTTTATCGTTATAACGTCGGCCGTGGAAAGAAGTTATGGTTGAAAAAATATGCAGAGCTGTTTGCCAACCTTCCCTTCTCGGGGAGGGCAAAAAGAGAGTTTTACAAACGTAAGAGCAACGTTATCAGGTACCTTTAAATTTTTGGAAAATTTCAATGCATACCTTAGGTACTTGTGTAGGTAAGGTACTATATATTTTTTTACCGCCGAAAAAATGAAGGATGTTCTCAATTTAACGCGAATACTTATATATACATATATATTTACGTATAACCACGCATACATTTTTATAGAGTAGTCCGATTTTATAATAAAACAACGCGTTCGTGGTCGCACCACGAACGCTGGAAAGTGTTCGAAACGTCCGGAAAAACAAAAACCAATAATACACGCGATTAATCCGGTTAAAAGTTGTTTTATTATAATGTGTAGTGATCGCGAAAACCTTGATGATTAATTATATAAATATATATATATTTTATCCCTAAAGTCCACCCCTAAGAGTGGATAATAGGATAATTAGGGAATTATTGATTTTTCACATGTAAATCAATTCTAGATATGTCTTTGAAAAAGCATTAACGCATACTTAGCGAACTCTAAAGTTACAATATTAAATGGAAAAAGAATACGGTCGCGAACAGGATTTGAACCTGCGCCTCCCGGATAGATTCTCCAGGCGCTCTGACCACTAAGCCATCTCGACATCATGTCGAGATGGCTTAGTCGTTATATAAATAATGGTGTGACTGCCTCCGTGTACAACCATGCGTCACGAATTAGAACCCGAGCCTGATATTTAATAAGACAAAAAATAATAATCACTGGTGAGCAGGACGACCAGTCACCACAAGCAGCACCCGTTCACGAGCTTGACGCAAAGATCAGCCATCACCCTCCTCGCCATTTTGGAGGGAAGTGAGCGACCCGACTTCTGACGCCAACGCGACCAATGACATCTAAGGGAGAGAACCAGCCACCAAAAGAAAGACTGAGAAATAAAAACACATAATCTAGTCGCCGAGGTCACTAATTCGCTACAATATTAGAATATAATATCAAACAACTTTTAACCGGATTAATCGCGTGTAGGTATTATTGGTTTTTTGTTTTACCTGACGTTTCGAACTATACATATGATTACATATTATCAGATGCCTTGAAATGAATGAAAGAAGTTATGGATAAAGAACTTTATTTCTCAAAAGAAATTACAAGAAAATTTCACATAATAGAGAGAACATACAAACTTATGTATTATGTTTTAATTAAGTTAACGAGCGTAACTACATACCTACTTATTCTGATAATAACACAACAAAGTAAGGCTACGTTGTTTAAGATTAATGAAGACAATACTTATACATAACCACTTACCTACCTGAGTTTAGTTATACAAAATTACGTAACTTATATACATCAACACAGTTTACAATTCCCTTCTATCACTATTTAGAAGTTTCTTTTTCCAGCGGTGTGTTTTTTGGTGAAGCAAGTTTTGGCCATAATTTTAATAATATTTTTTAAAATAATATGAAATATTTAGATCCAAGCGTGGTCGCGTTATTAATCTTAAAGGGTAAATACATATAATTTTTTACTTTTAGTGCATTTATTGTGTCGGCGGATTTTTTAATTATATATTTATTTCATACTTTTTCAACTTTACTATTAAAATCATTTTAATTTTTACTTATGCATTTTATCCATTCGTATGAGCCTGAACACGATATCTTTGCTGCAAGTTTGCGAGGAGTTGGGTATCTTGTAGATTCCAGGCGAACCTTGAGGATACCCAACCCTTCGCCACCTCCTTGCACAACAGGTCAAGGTTACCATGTTCATGTAATATAAATGAAGTAACAGTATACCTAATTTCGAATCGATTAAACCTGTAGATGTTGCTCATATCCTTTCACCAACTAGAAAAGAGCTGATTATCTAAATACGGCTGAACAGATTTTTTCGAATCATAGCTTTATATCATAGCATTTAAAAATAAACGATATGCAAATCGGTTCATCCGTCTGGGAGCTACGATGCCACAGATAGATACATTAAACTTATTAGACCCCTCTGTTTTCATTGTTGGTTAAAAACACATAATGAACAGAAAAAAGAACTAACCACAATTTTCTTAAATATTTTCCCAACAGTGTAAAACAACAGTCCCTTAAAACTTAGTATTTTTAAACGATAAGACTTTTCATGGTAGCACAATGAATGTCGGGCACAAGACCTCAGGCGACCGAGCTCACAATGGGGGGAAAATAACTAAAAATAACGTGTTTCCTCCTTGTTTTAAAACGTAACTGGGGACTGTAGAAGTTTTTGTTTCTTGCACTCTGATTTAGACGACACGCTTTCAGTTACAAGTGTTTGTTTAGAAGTAGGTACAGACTGCAAATGAATTTTTAATCAATCAATTCAATGGAGTTTCTTGCCGGTTCTTCTCTATAGGAATCAACTATTTTCGAACCGTGCAGGTAAATTTTGACGTCTCATAAGTGCCTTTGACTGGTTGGCGTGAAATAAAAATTTTGACTTTGACTTTGAATCGAAGTCTTGACGTCAGTTTTTGTCCACGAACATGTACACAATTTGAGAACAATTTATTATTGTGGTTGTATTTGGTGAGTTTTCACGGGATATTAGAAATATATTTTACAAAGTTATTATATTAAATGAAAAAATAATACGGTCGCGAACAGAATTCGAACCTCCCGGATGAATACTCCAGGCGCTCTGACCACTAAGCCATCTCGACCTCTGCTCACCACCGCGAATTGTCGTCAAGGTGGCTTGGCCTGCCTGACCATCCATCGAACTCGTCTTTAGTTTATTTTATTATAACTATTTACACTATAAGCTCTACTTGCTACATAGGTATAAGTACATTCAGTAGCAACGAGATATCTTACCTTTTAAATTAGAAAATGTCATTTTATACACTGCAGCTACAACAATCCGACACAGCCCGAAAAAAGAAAGACTCTTGTTCAATAATGAATCCAACACAATGAGCGTTAACCTTTTGTATCGTAACAAGCTTTCACTGAGTAATCTAGTTTCCTACAATAATTCCTAGGTAAAGTGAACACGTAAATAATGCATATAGGGCAATTGGATTGTCTGTCAGTCTGTCCGGCTGTCCGGCTTCCTGCTACGAGTCACTAATGCGACGGTTACTGTCCATTCACATTTCACACGCAAAGGTCATCTATAATGGAGATTTCAAATTGGCGCGCAATCGCATGAAATGATACTTCATAAAATTGTTCCTTAGTTTTTGTTCATAAGGTTAAATAGATAATGTATTTCGGGGTATTAATTTAAATCTATTGTAATGTGCTATCGGTAAAGTTTCAATTTTGCCACGTTTAAGTTCGATTAATTAGATAATAAGTGATCACTTGAAGCTTTTATTCATGAAAATAGTAAGTAATTATCAACATCCTTCTGTATGTGTATTATACTGAATGCCACCTCTGTCTTACTCCCACAAGCACCACAAATAGTTACGCAAATCATCGTTGATGTCATTTTTGAGAACCATCCATTCTGTCACGATTAACCTATTCATTGACAGACACGTGCTTTTTCCCAGAACCTTGTACACGCATACGTGTTCCATAAAAATGAATAACATGGGGATATGCGTGGGTACTGGGAAATTTATCAGAAAACACACGTGACGGATTAAGAAAAGGGTTTCAATATGTGTGCATATATAGAAAACCGGGCAGTTGGTAGAATGGTTAACCATAGATCAGGAAAAAGGTTTGTGCACAAAGGGAAATTGAGTGCAATTCCAATTATTTATGGATTACGAGAGAAAACATATTGCTTCAAATTTACATACATTTTTTTTTTTAATATACCATAGTGGGTAATGTGTTATGAATAAAATTGCCCGTTATTATAACTTAACAACTATAATCGGATAACATTGCGTAGTTTTTAATCCTGTTCTAAATGCTACAGAAATATTAACATTATATTATATAAATAGTAATAGCAGCATAATAATTTGCAGTGATTGCAATTGTTATTTATTTTTACCGCCTACTGCCTGCCTAATTTGGCGACTGTACCAAAATTTTAAACGTTTAATCTTGCGAAGATAAGGATTTCGTCGGACACCTCGTGGGTGTAAAATTTTAAGTGCCAGCAAGATTTAGTAGCCCAGCTTAAAGGTTTATTTTAATCTTTACAAGCATTGTTAACATTTATTTAGACAATTTATTGGTGAGTATTACGTGGCGGAATTTAGGTAATTTCATGAGAATAATTACTTATTTCAAGATCGTCTGATAACTGCTAATCTGCTAACATTCAAGCGAGGAAGATATTAGAATTATGACAAATCCAAAGTGTTTCCGAAAACGATGTCAAGGACAGAGCGAAGTGGGAAAGAAAAACAAGGTTTGACCTTACCACAATGTGGAACACATAGCCAGGAAAAGAGAGAAGAATTAAAGAGAGTTCATTCTTTTTTGACAGATTTTCCATACAATCTGTATGACAAACGATGACTGGCGTTGGTGAAATTTAATCTAAAAGTTATCACAAAAATTTTAGTTCTTTCCGTTTAGTTTAAGTCCGTAGGAGTCTGGCATCACGTCGCTGATGAATTTCTACGCATGACGAAAGTACTCGGTATGCGGAGCTGAATCAAAAGCACTAGGTTTAGGATTCAAAACCTCAGGAGGACCACTGCAATTTTCCTTCATGGTAATAATTTGATAGAGCCTTTATGTCGTAGCAGTAAGGATGGTTTTCGTAGTTCAACTGAGGTGCTGTGGACCGTACCTATATTTTGTACTGCAGTAATTTAAAAAGGTTTGATGGTAATGGTACAATTTATTGTGCTTTTTATTCAAACACCCGTATAACCACCCACACACGTATAAGTGATGAGCTTGAGAAAAGCTATATGTGCGAAATTATTTTTGGCTCAAAGTGGAAAACTTACTTCAAATCTCAACTTGAGAGGAAGACAAAGTGCTACATTTCCAACGGTGTACACACTGGCAATGAAAAATAGTAAGAAAACGGTCTGCGCAGTAAAATATAACAAGTTACCGAACATAAGCCTGGGTTTTCTCATAAAAGGATTAGTTTCGAAATGGGTTGAAGACGCTGCATTTTTTTTTAATCTCAGTTTCTGTAGTAATCCTACCCTCCTTCATCACCTAGCTCAGATTTATAACCAGTTTTTTACCTTTTTAGATGTTCCATTTTAATTGTAACATTATTTTGTGTCATTTTAACTGTAACATTTATTTTTTGGTTAACACATATTTAATAAAATCTCACTCTGGGATTTCTCTTGTCAAATGTTCATCTATAGACAATTTTCACATGGACATTTTTTCTAGATGCATTGTTAAACGGCGATAAACAAAGGCCATTAAGGAGACAAAGATGAATTAACCGACTAAAGTCTAGCTAATAGTGGAGGTTCATCCAAATGCTATGCAGGAATTATTACAATATAAAAAATTGCGAAGGCAGTTTTTTATTAATTTCTTTAATATTTATATTATATATATTTGGTTTTTTATTAATTCTGATAAGTCTCTGTAGTTATATTTTTTTGTGTAAAGGAAAATATGGTCGTAGGCAGAATACGAACCCGAGAAAAAAAATATGGTCAGGGGCCGACTCGATTCAATCGTCATATAATTGTTATCTGAGAAATATATTGGAATTTTGACAAATTTACTATACTATCTATTCATAGTAACTATTTCGTTTTCTATTATTTCTTTATCACCAGAACTGACTTCGAAATCGTCTTCCATGTTAACATATTCATTTATTTTCAGCGTCCATTCTTGTTCAGATGCACACGCCTCGCGGTATATTTTCAAGAGTACTTTACTAATCAGCGGATGAATTATTCCTATCATGCCCTTATCCCAATTTATTTTGGGGTCGGCGCAGCATAACTATATCTGGCATGCTGCTAAAGTTTTGGCTATGTTTTATGACCGGCCGCCTGCCTGACGTGAACCATCTTTGGGAATGCTGTTGTTGGTTGTAACCGCCACCGATACGGTCTCCTTCTAGGTATGCCATACTAATGTTATCCATGCGCCAGGTTTTGATGTTATCCTAATATTACACTCTACTAACTGGGCTATGAATTATTCCTATATCCGCAAAAATACGTAAGTAACATAGCACATATCTCACTTAGGTATCTCAAGAGTATCGAGCCACATAATATTGAATGTGGAGAATGCTTCAAATTTACATACATTTCTTTTTATTAAATATACCATAGTTGGTAATGTGTTATGAATAAAATTGCGCGTTATTATAGCTTAACAACTATAATCGGATTACATTGCGTAGTTTTTAATCCTGTTCTAAATGCTACATAAATATTAACATAATAGAAATAGTAATAGTTATTTATTTTTACCGCCTACTGCCTGCCTAATTTGGCGACTGTACCAAAATTTTAAACGTTTAATCTTGCGAAGATAAGGATTTCGTCGGACACCTCGTGGGTGTAAAATTATAAGTGCCAGCAAGATTTAGTAGCCCTGCTTAAAGGTTTATTTTAATCTTTACAAGCATTGTTAACATTTATTTAGACAATTTATTGGTGAGTATTACGTGGCGGAATTTAGGTAATTTCATGAGAATAATTACTTATTTCAAGATTGTTTGATAACTGATAATCTGCTAACATTCAAGCGAGGAAGATATTAGAATTATGACAAATCCAAAGTGTTTCCGAAAACGATGTCAAGGACAGAGCGAAGTGGGAAAGAAAAATAAGGTTTGACCTTACCACAATGTGGAACACATAGCCAGGAAAAGAGAGAAGAATTAAAGAGAGTTCATTCTTTTTTGACAGATTTGCCATACAATCTGTATGACAAACGATGACTGGCGTTGGTGAAATTTAGTCTAAGAGGTATCACAAAAATTTTAGTTCTTTCCGTTTAGTTTAAGTCCGTAGGAGTCTGGCATCACGTCGCTGATGAATTTCTACGCATGACGAAAGTACTCGGTATGCGGAGCTGAATCTAAAGCACTAGGTTTAGGATTCAAAACCTCAGGAGGACCACTGCAATTTTCCTTCATGGTAATAATTTGATAGAGCCTTTATGTCGTAGCAGTAAGGATGGTTTTCGTAGTTCAACTGAGGTGCTGTGGACCGTACCTATATTTTGTACTGCAGTAATTTAAAAAGGTTTGATGGTAATGGTACAATTTATTGTGCTTTTTATTCAAACACCATAATATTCAACACGTATAAGTGACGAGCTTGAGAACAGCTATCTGTGCGAAATTATTTTTGGCTCAAAGTGGAAAACTTACTTCAAATCTCAACTTGAGAGGAAGACAAAGTGCTACATTTCCAACGGTGTACACACTGGCAATGAAAAATAGTAAGAAAACGGTCTGCGCAGCAAAATATAACAAGTTACCGAACATAAGCCTGGGTTTTCTCATAAAAGGATTAGTTTCGAAATGGGTTGAAGACGCTGCATTTTTTTTAAATCTCAGTTTCTGTAGTAATCCTACCCTCCTTCATCTCCTAGCTCAGATTTCTAACCAGTTTTTACCTTCTTAGATGTTCCATTTTAATTGTAACATTATTTTTTGGTTAACAACTTTTTTTATAAAATCTTTTTTTCTAGATACATGTATAAACGCAGACAAACACAGAACAGGTCATTAGGGAGACAAAGATGAATTAACCGACTAAAGAATAGCTCAAATAGTGGAGGTTCATCGAAATGGTATGCAGGAATTATTACAATATAAACAATTGAGAAGGCAGGTTTTTATTAATAAGTATACCTATAATAAATAAGAAAAAAAAGCAGATAAGTCTCTAAAGTTATCAAGATAAATCTTTGAAAAGCATCAACGCATGCTTAGCGAACTCTAAAGTTACAATATTAAATGGAAAAAGAATACGGTCGCGAACAGCATTCGAACCTGCGCCACCCGGATAAATACTCCAGGCTCTCTGACCACTAAGCCTTCTCGACCTCTGCTCACCACCGCGAATTCTTCATCCATATTTTTAACACGTCTCTTTGGCGACGTCATTGCTATCTATTCAGTACCTATACAGGTGACCGAAAAAAAGGTATATTTCAAGTTATATTTTTGTGTAAAGGAAAATATGGTCGTAGGCAGAATGTGAACCTGAGAAAAAAACATGGTCAGGAGCCGATTCGATTCAATCGCCAGATAATTGTTATCCGAGAAATAAAATGGAATTTTGGCATATTTACTATACTATCTATTTATAGTAGATATTTCGTTTTCTATTTAGCTAAGATTACGATGACACAGAAGAGATTATAAAACCACCCGATAAATAAAATACACACATACACACACACTCACCAGGTGTTACCAAGTGGCAGCAAGAAGCGTTTACTATCTTGCTACTTCCTTTTACTTTATTCTTATTTTTATATACTTTACTTTTTTTGTTATTATTATCTGCAATACCCTAGTCCCTATTTTATATTTACATGTACAAAACCACGTTATAACATTATACTGGTATATTAGTGACGATGGATGCCCCCATAACACAGGAATTTCCTAGCATGGGGGACATTAATCTACTACTCTGTAACCTGTTTTATTACTGCATTGTTTTTGTTAATTTTTTGTACTTTTTATGATGCTAATAAAATAATTTATAATTTATTATTTCTTTATCACCGGAACTGACGTCGGAATCATCTTGCATGTTTAAAATATTCATTTATTTTCAGCGTCCATTCTTGTTCAGATGCACACGCCTCGTGGTATATTTTCAAGAGTACTTTACTAATCAGCGGATGAATTATTCCTATCATCATCATCATCCCCCTGCCCTTATCCCAATTTATATGGGGTCGGCGCAGCATACCTATATCTGGCATGCTGCTAAAGTTTTGGCTATGTTTTATGACCGGCCGCCTGCCTGACGTGAACCATCTTTGGGAATGCTGTTGTTGATTGTAACCGCCACCGATACGGTCTCCTTCTAGCTATGCCATACTAATGTTATCCATGCGCCAGGTTTTGATGTTATCCTAATATTACACTCCACTAACTGGGCTATGAATTATTCCTATATCCGCAAAAATACATAAGTAACATATCACATATCTCACTTAGGTATCTCAAGAGTATCGAGCCACATAATATTGAATGTGGAGAACTTCATAAAATCTTCAATAGCTACGCCATCGCTACATACGTCATCGGTATGACGTTTACATTTTAATGCATCCTCTGACGGCTTCGAAGTCGCTCGGATTATGAAATATTAATTTGTTCTTTATCCTTTTGAACATGATATTTGAGATATTCGAGGATAATGTTGGTTTAAGCTGAAATGTTTATTTCATGAGGCTGGTTTTCATGGTGAGATTTCACCGTGGGAGAGCCACGCTTCGGCACGAATGGGCCGGCTCGACCGGATTGATACCACGGCCTCACAGAAAACCGGCGTGAAACAACGCTTGCGTTGTGTTTCGCCGAGTGAGTGAGGGTACCGGAGGCCCAAACCCTTTTAAAGGCCGGCAACGCACTCGCGACTCCTCTGGGGTTTCGGGTGTCCATGGGCGACGGTAATCGCTTACCATCAGGCGAGCCGTCTGCTCGGTTGCCACCTATTCCGTAAAAAAAAAAAAAAAATGGTGTGTTAAATGTAGTAGCAGAGTTTTGAATAACTAAGGGCGCTTTTCAGCACTGCGTTAGATCTGAATCAGAGAAGATCTGGTGTATATAATAAATAGCATAGCATTACGCCTGTATCCCTGAAGGGTCAACAGGAGTGCTGCTGCACAACCACATTTCACCAATGCAATAATTATTAAGTGCAATGTAATAGGTGATGAGCGTATTGTCATCAACACGATTCTAATCTCCGAGCTGCTGTAGTAAAAGTTTACTAACACAATAAACTCAATAACAATTTCCCTGACCCGGGAATCGAACCCAGAACCTTATGCTCAACAGTTGCGTTTATGACCACTAGATCAACGAGTTAGAGACATGTGAGGAAGATCTATATCAGACAGATACCAATTATACTTCGGATTTGAATAAGACGGGAATTATCGCGATGAGACCAAATTAAACTTCCCGTTATCCATAGTAATTTTTTATTATTATTGAAATCTTTTCTATACTGTCAAAAGCTCAATAACGTATAACTTTATTTTTGCATTGGTCAATTTACCCTAAGGACCATCCCTACTTACGTAAAACGTGTATGTTAACAATATTTACGATCTGTCTAGCCTTGTACCCAACTATTCATAAAGACTGTCATATAACATATTTCTTTGAAGACCAAGCTATTTGATGTGAATGATTTGCAAGCATGACTAAGGGCTCCGTTCGAGTTGGAAACGAGTCGGGCAACCCCGAAGATTGCAAGTGAGTAATAACCGTTGAACAATAATAAAGATGCAAGCAAGGTTCATTTTTGACACAAGATGTTGATAAACCGATAAAATTCAATGAGTTTAAACTTCTAGTGAGTCGAAAAGGTTGTCGACAAAGATCCGTGCTCGGAGGCCAGGATACTTAATACGTTTAATGGAATCGACGGTTTAATCTACTCCCTGAGGAACAGAGGCGTCACGATAGGAAACGATGGTCACCCATCCACAGCATAGACCAACCACGGCAAGCGTAGCTTAACCCTGATCGATCTGTGCGGCTTTCATAAATTCACAAGTTCATTTAAAAAGCTTTATAATCAAATTCATATAATCACCAGCTTTAATTCAACCACATTAGCACAGTATCTAGGTTCTCATAACCGATTAACTGTCAATGTACATGACCCGTGTTGTTCTAACTAGGCCGCATACGTCATCACAATATCCAGGGATTTCACAGTAAGCCGTCGAGCGGTGTTGCCAGCCCACGTAATGAACTTGCTTCTATTTATCTCCATAGACTAGTTGTCGAATAACGAGTTTACATAACAATTTAGGATCGTCTGTGGCTGATTTATTAATTTTTTCATTATTTTTCAATATTTAGGATTGTGGTTAAATTTAAAGAGAACTTTAATCCAGCAACCATTATATTTTATTCATTCCAAAACCTCACCTAAAACATCGGGTCCCACTTAGAATATATCAATACAGAAATTTCTATTAAATCGTAATTTTACCTGAACCATTAACAGCGTAATTCAATTTCTAATTTGATGTTTCTTGGATCGGATCCAATTTATTAGGCAAACATAAATTCCAAGCAAGTTTCGCATAAATTATGTTACTGGCAAAATTTAATAAAACTTCGTTCGCGATAACAGATTGGATGGGCGTCGATATTAAACCCCTCCAATAATTGTCGATCGCGTTTGAATTTATAATAACGCACTTAAATCCAGACTATTTGTTAAAACGTGAAAATCATTGCTTTTAAGTCGATTTATTCCAAATTGACGTATTTGGTTCGTATTAAAAACGTCGGAAACTGCTGAATATATTAATCGTTCGTTTAAAATGTTTGAATGTGAAATTGTGAGCGTTGATTTGTTTTACTATCATTAATCTGTTCATATACTGAATGTTTGTGTATGGTAATCCCTATTGAATTGCATTAAATCCACATTTAAAAACTTAATTAACAATTTATTATGCGTTTGACCATAGAGCTACTCAATATGACGTATTTTCGGTTAGCTCAGTGTTTCAGTTCAGTCATTAACCCTTTGAATAGGAGAAGGATAAAATCATAACAATAAAAATCTATTGTGTCTGCTAAATATCGAGTCAACATATCACTTATTACTGGAATGGACGCCTGACTTCCGGATGGGGTGATGGACGTAAAAAGGGGTAAACATCAATAAATAAGTACGAGGCAACAATTTCGAAGCAATTAAATACAAACAAGTCGTATTTACCATATCATTATTTATATAATAAAGTGATACGTTTGGGTTGAGACCTACATTCAGGAAATGTCATGTCGTGTTTGGATAGTTGCCATATTATTGGCCCAGTTTGTAACGCAATAAAGCGAATGCAAACTGATACCTATTCTGTTTCAATAACTGACTGAAATAATTTAGAGTACCTACGTCAGACTTGTAGGATTTTATATTTTAATTTTTATTTATCGGCATTCAATAATATAAACAACAGATATATAATTAAAACAGAAGCTTGTGACAAGCCTGGTTTTCTCCATCTTAATGTACAGTGCGGAGACCTGGACTCAGAAGAAAGCAGACCGCGCTCGCATCGATGCCTTAGAGATGTGGTGTTGGAGAAAGATTCCGCGCATCTCTTGGACGGAACACCGAACGAATGCATCCATACTAAAAGAATTAGGGATCAATCTGAGACACTCCACCGCATTTCTCCGCCGGATCTTTGAGTTTTTCGGACATGTTGCCAAAAAACGAGACGATAATCTTGAAAACTGCTAGTCACTGGCAAGATGGACGGGAAAAGACCTGGGGGACGGAGTCCTATGCATTTGTCCGATCACATTCGATCGACACTCGACACCAGTGTAAGCGACGCCATCTACACTGCAGAGGATAGGTCAAAAAACGGCGGAACATAGTCCATAGAAAAGTGGCTCATAATGATCGCGACCCCCACGACGACATTGAGGACAACGGCGCAGGGAGGAGGTCGTTAATATAATTTTACAATTCAAATCAAGATAAGTAATGTCTAAAACAGTAAATAAATAATAACTACCAAACTAATCAGTCAACTAACAATTCCAATATTGAAAGACGATAAGTTTTCGAAGTCCGAACATCAAATCACAAAGTGAACGAAAATCGAAAGAGGGTATGACAGCTTCTTAATTACCCGACTCCCTGCCAATGTCAAATCGCCTTGTCTATGGCACTTTCTTTGTCACTTTGACAGCTGCCCATAGACTTTGAAGGGTTTTACTGGACCGTAATTTGGTTGGATAATTATAGAAGGGAAATGTCTTGTGGCAGTTTTGGTCAGTTATTATTAAGGTTATTTAGTATTAGTAATTTGAACCAATTACTGTAGGCGTGGGGACAACAATCACCTCACTTAGGGCTAATTACTCCCTAAGTAATGGCCTAAAGAGATATAGCTACTCGAGCAATTATAGGTATAGTTAACATAATAATAAACTAATTTCCTATACACCTTAAGAAGTAGTTATGCTATTTCGCCTTAATTTCATGGGCTTGATCATTCTCGTGTCTTAGCATGCTAATTACTAATGCTAAATTATTATGACTTTGTTAAATATACACATGTTAATACGCGAATTAAAAAGCTCGATTAATATCACGTGATAAAATTTGTTATTTCGCATTAGCAAGCAAGTTTGTATTCCCGTAGATGCGACGGAGAGTGCGTGACGCCCTAACGTACGAAGTGCGAAGCGATTAATGTTTCACACTTCACAGAATTTAGCAACTATATTAAATTTGATAAATGACATTTCACATGCTAATGCGAATGCTAAATAATCCAACACTACTATATAGTTATAGCTATGACTACACTTTTATCTTAAAAACTAATTACTGATATACTTATTACATATAATGTTGATAGCAGCTTTGCTTTAGCTCACGTTCTACTGAATCGTTGGTCTAGTTGTCCCAAGCGCGACTGCTGAGCATGAGGTCCTGGGTTCGATTTCCGGATCGAGCAAAGTGTTATTGAATTTTCTGTTAGGAAATTTTCTGTAGAAACCCGGCGTTTGAATTTGTGCCCGGTAGATGGCAATAGACTCACCACCTATTACATGGAACTTAATAACAGCATTGGTAATGTGTGGGAACACAGGCGTGATGCCTATGTTTATTATGTTATGTGTTGTTAACGTTCTTCTGAAAGACATGGCCCCAACAAAAAATCATTCAACCATTTAATAAATCAAGTGTTCTGTATCATTACCAATCAATAACGAGTAATATAACCACATAACCATTTTTAGCACCTCATATTTCATTACATTACACCTGGCGTGCAATTGTGCAAAAACATTTTCCGGAACGAAAACGTTTACAATTTCGGTTCGCGAAATTTACAACAAACGTAATTACAGATTACAGAATAAAAGAAAAAGGAAAATCGGCCATTATGAATGTCGCTCCCCCCAAAATGTTTGCAATTTGTAATCAAACTTTTCGTGGCGCGGTCAATGCGAAGTTTTTAAGTGTTTAAATTTCTCCATGCAAATTGGGTATTTTTTTTTAGCGTTGTGTCGATTTGCATCGTCATTTTTCATCCCTTTAAATCGTCAGGCATTAGAATTGCCTGAAGTTTGTGGTAAACTGTCGTCGATTGTACGCTTTTGTAATTTCATGTTATAATTTTCTTCGGAATTTTTTTTTGGACTATTATGTTTGGTATATATTTATCTGAATGTTTTAATTTAAGAGTTTATTGAGTAATTTGTGAGTATAGAACGATAATTTGTTTATTGATAACTGATATAGCTTACAATTCCAAGTTTTTGATTTAAATGTAAGTAAGTATTTAGACGATAATTATATTTATTTATCATCTTAAATGAAAAACAGCTTGCCTCTCGTGTGACGTCGACTTAGCCTGTCAAACTTGAGCTTACAACAAAAACGCTCAATAATTTAGTAACTCATCATTTATAAGTTATCCCGAGGCTGTAAATAGCAGCCTATTTGTTATTCAGATTGGCCGCGCGATCCCGCAAGATATAACTTGTGAACAACCCTTCAGGGGTTAAGCTATGCCCACAAACTTTATTATTTTACGCAAAAACAGACGAAGGTCACATTACCGCATTTTTAAAAAGACCTTTGACGAAGTGATGAAGCTATGTAGTCCAAAAACTGTTAATATGTACAAATAAGTAAGGTTGTTCGTAATGCCAAAATAACAGCTTTTTACTTTATGCGTATGAAAGTATATACAGAACTAAAAACATTTTTTTTTTTTACAATTTGTTCTGTCTCTCTGTGTTCCAGTTAATCTCCGAAACGGCTGGACCGATTTTGACGGGACTTTCACTGGCAGATAACTGATGTTATAAGGAGTAATTAAAAAAAAAAAAGTATTAAAATTTACCATTGTACCACGTATTGTGTAACCTGAACTTACGTCATACCCTGGTGTTGGGAAATAGTCTATTCAGCAAAGAAAACATTTATATACTGTTCAACAGTTCCGATTTATTGTGTATAAAAACATGTGTCATACAAAAACGATTAAACGAACGAATGAGTGATTGAATGGATAGAGTGCATTAATCGAGTATGAATTAGTTATAATGTGGCTTGAGTTTTCATTAAATATTCCAACACCTGTATTGTCCCTCTGCAGGGCAAGGGCCTCTCTCTCCCTTTTCCACACTCTTCTTTTCCTTGCTAACAAGGGCAAATCTTTTCCCTCTATCTAATCCTTCCATTTTCAACGTGTGTCATGCTGACGCCTAGCGTTTCTTTCACTACCTACTCAGTGGTTCTTTTAGGCCACAGTTCATCTGACATGCGACAGACATATACAAAGAATATTTATTTAGAATGTGTCGGCCTACATTTTTCTCAGATTGATGAGAAAAATGACAAATTTGAATTCTTAAGAATTGTTACAATTAAAGATAAATCTTTGAAAAGCATTAACGCATGCTTAGCGAACTCTAAAGTGATTTTATTTAATGGAAAAAAGAATACGATCGCGAACAGGATTCGACTCGAGATGGCTTAGTGTTCAGAGCGCCTGGAGTATTTACCCGGGAGGCGCAGGTTCGAATCCTCTTCGCGACCGTATTCTTTTTCCATTTAATATAATAACTTTAAATTAAGTATTAATTTACAACGATTCCAAAGAATTGTTAGAATAAACATGTGACGTTTGAAAACTGTATTTCTAACAAAATCACTGTAGAGGAATCTTGAATTCAATATAAAGTTATTATCTCAGTTACTGCGAAAGATCCTTGCTGCAAAGAAATTCCATCGTGTGCAACTGTGCACTATCCCACGTTATCTTTAACGAACTTTAGTTTCGAAGTTAAAGTTTTCTGCTAAAGTTCTTTTAATCTTTAAGACCACAAAACGGTTAAAATGAAAAATAAGTTTAATAACTAAGTATAACGAACAAGTTCCTACTGCCTCATCAGTGTATTTGAGATTCTGGGTTAGTTTTCCGATACCGGCTGTTATTGCGTTTTCTGTTAATAAGTTGGTAGCAATCAAACAAATGGCAATGGGCTCACAATCTATTACATCACACTTAGCCGACATTGGTGAAATGTGGGCAATAGTACACCTCTACCTAACCTTTCAAGGAGTACCTACAGGTGTGATACTATGTTACGTTTTAAGTATCTTATGTTATAGTACACTGAGTGTATGAGTAAGAAAATAACAAAAACTACATACATAAACACAATCACCAGGGATTGTCTAACGAAAATCACACACATACATAATGAAATAAATACAATCACTTGATCCCTTATCAATTCCCACTTGCTACGAAGCACCAAAATTAAAGGCATCTAACAAAATCCAATCACAATGAAAGCTATTTCGCAACAAAACCTACACCAGACAAACAGTTGCAGTAGCTTTGTAGAAAACCAATCTAATTAGGTACTAAATGTGGAAGAAGAATTCGCGGTGGTGAGCAGAGGTCGAGCTGGCTTAGTGGTCAGAGCGCCTGGAGATACTCCAGATACTTATCCGGGAGGCGCAGGTTCGAATCCTGTTCGCGACCGTATTCTTTTTCCATTTAATATTGTAACTTCAGAGTTCGCTAAGCATGCATTAATGCTTTTCAAAGATTTATCTTGAATTATTAAGGTAATTGCATTCTTTACGACATTGTATTAGCTGCAAAGTTAGTCGTGTCGGTTCGGTCACATGTATAGGTACTGAATTGATTGCAATGACGTCGCCATATGACGTGTTAAAATATTGAAGAAGAATTCGCAGTGGTGAGCAGAGGTCGAGATGGCTTAGTGGTCAGAGCGTCTGGAGTATTTATCCGGGAGGCGCAGGTTCGAATCCTGTTCGCGACCGTATTCTTTTTCCATTTAATATTGTAACTTTAGAGTTCGCTAAGCATGCGTTAATGCTTTTCAAAGATTTATCTTAAATAATTAGGTACTGTGTGGGTGGTACCTATAACTTCAGAATTACCCACGCAGTTCGCAGGAATATTTGAGTCGAAATAGACCCTAATATAACTAGTTGAAGTGCTTTTGAAACCGTAGAGTGGCGATACCAAAAATTCATAGGTATTCAAAGTACCAATATTGATAGTTCCCAAGGGATAGGCGTTATTGAGTTATAAATTATAATATATAGGCCTTTTATATTGAACTTCATGGCGATATACACATAACGACGTCGTAGGAACATTCGATTAGACTACGATCACACAACAGCGGAGACGCGGAAAGCGATTTTTGTAAATACTTATAAACAGCTGCCTGTTTTATTTTTCTCGTTCCGAATCCAATTGCAAATCTTGCATAATTTCACTTGTGAAGAGGCAGGCGTATTTGCTATCTCGGTTAAGTACCTATCATCACAATGATGGTCACTTTGTAGTACATTGCGTCGTTTGTTGTATAGTATTATCATGATAAACAAGAATACTGCATTGTGCAGTATTCTTGTTTATCATGATAAAATATTAAAAAAGAGATGAGCAAATGCTCTTCTCAATCATCCATTCGGAAACGAATCTTATCCGAAGTTGCTTTACCTCAACTACCGCATAGTAACCAGAGATTTCAACGAACTGAACGCCTCAGATAACAGATGAACATCTTGGAAACTTGCGTAATGAATGTTTTAATGAAGTTAGGTAGATATTAATCAAGGCGTAAGTTACAACAGGTATAGTTTTCAGTATGGACGGGCTGAACTGTAAAGTTCAACTCGATCTACTTGAAATTGTTATTTCTTAGGGAACGATACTTGTTCTTGTTAGGCACCTACTTTATTTATTAGTAAGTTTGTAATGAACGCAGCGAAATTGTTTTATTTAAACTATCAAGCGTATTTCATTAGCATTAGTTAAACGTAAATATAAATTCAAACAAGCTCTCTCAGTCACTCAAATTAAATTGATATTTGTTTCAAATAAAATCATCTGAAATAGTTCTTAAAATGATTTTTATTGAAGAAGCTCCGCCCCATTTCGAAATGGCGTCTACTCGAAACTGTTAAAATTGTAAACTTAATCAAAAATTTGGTAATTTCGCAAATATATCATGTACGAGTTTTTTTTTTTTTTTTTTTTTTTTATATAATAACTTTCGTGAGGCACGCGACGTAGACGTCGCGAGTCAAACTGACATCGCCGCGGGCTCAGCTCATGAATAAGAGCTCCGTTCGAGTTCGAAACTAGTCGGGCAATCCCGAAGTATGCGCGTGAGTAATAACCGTTAAACTATAACTAATATGTACGAGTATGTTTTTTATTAGCAGCTCTATTAATATAATATCACAAGTCTACTTAGGAATGGCCTCAAAAATTGTGGACCTTACAATCACGAAGTTTTGACTCTATTTTCCGCTCTGGCTTCGCATACAACGTAGCCTAACATAGCGAGAAGTCAACGACTAGGCTGTAATGTCTTGGTAGTAAACTCCAATGACGCTTGACGTCGTAAGGAATCAGATCGGCTGCGTAAAGGTGCGTTTTTTTACGCGAACAAGCTTTAATTAAGCACAAATAGGACGTTCCGGAGCGGATATGGTGCGTAAGAATTGTGTTTTAGTAGTAAAGTTGTGTTTCTATCTACCTGCTTTGTTTATTTTGACACATTTTGTAGGAAGCAAAGAGCATAAAAATCTTATTCTTCACGTTACAGAATATTCTTTGAAAGTAAACCATAAATATTACATTTTGTTCGATGTTCCCAATCAAATACATTTTTATTTTATTTTCCTAAAATTGAATCACACTTTTTACTCAGCAAACTTTTTTATTCTTTCTTCATAAATAAATAAAATCCGGTGCCTTCAGAAATTTTAATATTGAAGGGTCTATTGATGACTTAATTATGTACGAGATACTATATCCATAAGCAATCATAGCCATAGAATTGATTTATATTTATGCAAAGATTAAAGTAGAAATATCGAATGCGACACGATTTGAATTGCATAGATGAATTCCATTACAAACACCTGTGAAACCGGATTTAATTAATTTTTGATTTGTGCAACATTATTTGTGAAACAAATTAATTAGTTTTTTCAATATGCTAATGTGTTGTTTTAGAATACTTACTGTTTTTTACCAGCCAGTAATTTTAAAGTGGGTAACTAGGTACTTTAAGTTGTTAATATAAATATCAACAATTTTAGTCATCCAAATAATAATAATAAATAAAATAAATCATGACTGCCTCGTTGGTCTAGTGGTCCCAAGCGCGACTGCTGAGCTTGAGGTCTTGGATTCGTCTCACAGGACAGGCAGTGTTATTGGGATTTTCTGTTAGGATATTATCAGTAGCAACCCGGAGTTTGTAATTGTGCCCGGTAGATGGCAATACGATCATGGGACTTAAAAACAGCATTGGTGGAATGTGGGTGTACAACTGTGTATGTCTCTGCCTACCCTTGCGGAGAATACAGGCGTGATGTTATGTCATAAATAGTGACGAAAGTGAAAATGCTTATAAGATTTACCAATATTGATAGTTCCCAAGGGATAGGCGTTATTGAGTTATAAATTATAATATATAGGCCTTTTATATTGAACTTCATGGCGATATACACATAACGACGTCGTAGGAACATTCGATTAGACTACGATCACACAACAGCGGAGACGCGGAAAGCGATTTTTGTAAATACTTATAAACAGCTGCCTGTTTTATTTTTCTCGTTCCGAATCCAATTGCAAATCTTGCATAATTTCACTTGTGAAGAGGCAGGCGTATTTGCTATCTCGGTTAAGTACCTATCATCACAATGATGGTCACTTTGTAGTACATTGCGTCGTTTGTTGTATAGTATTATCATGATAAACAAGAATACTGCATTGTGCAGTATTCTTGTTTATCATGATAAAATATTAAAAAAGAGATGAGCAAATGCTCTTCTCAATCATCCATTCGGAAACGAATCTTATCCGAAGTTGCTTTACCTCAACTACCGCATAGTAACCAGAGATTTCAACGAACTGAACGCCTCAGATAACAGATGAACATCTTGGAAACTTGCGTAATGAATGTTTTAATGAAGTTAGGTAGATATTAATCAAGGCGTAAGTTACAACAGGTATAGTTTTCAGTATGGACGGGCTGAACTGTAAAGTTCAACTCGATCTACTTGAAATTGTTATTTCTTAGGGAACGATACTTGTTCTTGTTAGGCACCTACTTTATTTATTAGTAAGTTTGTAATGAACGCAGCGAAATTGTTTTATTTAAACTATCAAGCGTATTTCATTAGCATTAGTTAAACGTAAATATAAATTCAAACAAGCTCTCTCAGTCACTCAAATTAAATTGATATTTGTTTCAAATAAAATCATCTGAAATAGTTCTTAAAATGATTTTTATTGAAGAAGCTCCGCCCCATTTCGAAATGGCGTCTACTCGAAACTGTTAAAATTGTAAACTTAATCAAAAATTTGGTAATTTCGCAAATATATCATGTACGAGTTTTTTTTTTTTTTTTTTTTTTTTATATAATAACTTTCGTGAGGCACGCGACGTAGACGTCGCGAGTCAAACTGACATCGCCGCGGGCTCAGCTCATGAATAAGAGCTCCGTTCGAGTTCGAAACTAGTCGGGCAATCCCGAAGTATGCGCGTGAGTAATAACCGTTAAACTATAACTAATATGTACGAGTATGTTTTTTATTAGCAGCTCTATTAATATAATATCACAAGTCTACTTAGGAATGGCCTCAAAAATTGTGGACCTTACAATCACGAAGTTTTGACTCTATTTTCCGCTCTGGCTTCGCATACAACGTAGCCTAACATAGCGAGAAGTCAACGACTAGGCTGTAATGTCTTGGTAGTAAACTCCAATGACGCTTGACGTCGTAAGGAATCAGATCGGCTGCGTAAAGGTGCGTTTTTTTACGCGAACAAGCTTTAATTAAGCACAAATAGGACGTTCCGGAGCGGATATGGTGCGTAAGAATTGTGTTTTAGTAGTAAAGTTGTGTTTCTATCTACCTGCTTTGTTTATTTTGACACATTTTGTAGGAAGCAAAGAGCATAAAAATCTTATTCTTCACGTTACAGAATATTCTTTGAAAGTAAACCATAAATATTACATTTTGTTCGATGTTCCCAATCAAATACATTTTTATTTTATTTTCCTAAAATTGAATCACACTTTTTACTCAGCAAACTTTTTTATTCTTTCTTCATAAATAAATAAAATCCGGTGCCTTCAGAAATTTTAATATTGAAGGGTCTATTGATGACTTAATTATGTACGAGATACTATATCCATAAGCAATCATAGCCATAGAATTGATTTATATTTATGCAAAGATTAAAGTAGAAATATCGAATGCGACACGATTTGAATTGCATAGATGAATTCCATTACAAACACCTGTGAAACCGGATTTAATTAATTTTTGATTTGTGCAACATTATTTGTGAAACAAATTAATTAGTTTTTTCAATATGCTAATGTGTTGTTTTAGAATACTTACTGTTTTTTACCAGCCAGTAATTTTAAAGTGGGTAACTAGGTACTTTAAGTTGTTAATATAAATATCAACAATTTTAGTCATCCAAATAATAATAATAAATAAAATAAATCATGACTGCCTCGTTGGTCTAGTGGTCCCAAGCGCGACTGCTGAGCTTGAGGTCTTGGATTCGTCTCACAGGACAGGCAGTGTTATTGGGATTTTCTGTTAGGATATTATCAGTAGCAACCCGGAGTTTGTAATTGTGCCCGGTAGATGGCAATACGATCATGGGACTTAAAAACAGCATTGGTGGAATGTGGGTGTACAACTGTGTATGTCTCTGCCTACCCTTGCGGAGAATACAGGCGTGATGTTATGTCATAAATAGTGACGAAAGTGAAAATGCTTATAAGATTAACCTTTGATCACTGACCTGTGTCTTATGTAAGTTTTATTTTTCCTTATGTCAGTATTTGAAAATCATGAGCGCAAAGACGATATGGTTACTGACACGTATCGGAGGCGACGTGACTTGTGGAAACTGCGAGTTTACGCTTCATTTGTCCTGCCATAGAGTATACACAACATATTCAGCACTGGCAGACCATAAATATTAATAATGTGTACTAGACATTACATGATCTACATATTGGAACATCGTTTAATCGAATTTATTTGGCCATCGTGTATTTTTAACCGAATTCAAAAAGAAGGTTCTCAATTCGATTGTATTGCTTGTTATATTTTTTTTCTTACATACTTTGGTATTTATAGTGGAGATAAATGTGTTTACTGTTATGTGGACATTAAATAAAATCATCAAAATAACATTAGATACTATTTGCGAAGTAAACAAGTATTTATGGAAAAATGGAAACCTTATATTCGAAGATATATTTTCCTTTCAATATAAAGGATAAAATTTTCCGACGATAACATCCTATCAATTATCAGAGTAGGTGTGACCTTGACTATTAATAAAAATATTTTGCTATTTTTTAACCGACTTCCAAAAAGGAGTAGGTTATCAATTCGGTTGCTTTTTATATGTTACAAATATATTTTATTAGTAAATTAACGAAGTCTCCATATCCAGTCGGCTGCTTTCGTGTTAATTATCTCTATAAAGGTTTTGTTATCATCATAATCAAGTTTTCCTAAAGACTGTGGTTAAAACGAGGATAAAAAATTAGATAAACTGAGGAACAGCGTGTAAGGGAATGTTGTGTAGTGAAAGAGGATGTGGTGACGAGGACAGAGAAGGGTATGCTAAGATGGTTTAGGCATTTAAGAAGGATGGATGAGAGGTGATAGATTAAACTAGTATATGAGGAGAGTGGATGGAAGAGTCGGGGCAAGCCGACCTGACGTGCTCATTAAAGGACAGGTCAGGAGCCACGCAAATCAACGAGCATGCTTGAAGAGGTTATTGAACATAGATGAATCGTATGAGGTATGTCAGAATCGTAGCAAATGGAAATCGATAGCCTCTGCCTACCCCAACAGGAAACAGGCGTGATTGTATGTGAGTATTTATGGGCTATTGGCTATATATATTATTGTGGGCTTGTGGCTGCACAGATTGATCAATCTTTTTTTTTTTTCTTTTTTTGTGTCAATCTTTTTTTTTCTTTTCTAATGTACGGGTACTAGGATACTTGAAAGTCTGTGAACCTGTTTTACTACGAGATCGATGTTACTCAGTAACTGTGGCGGTTGTGGACGCCACATACGCAGTCGCTCTGTGTAAAATACTGGTTGATGTATCACGTTGGAGTGGAAACCGATTCATATAATTGGGAAAAGGCACAAGAAAGGTTTTATGTGAAATATACTTCCTTAAAAATCAATCCAAATATAAAATATTAAATTATAAAAAATAAAAAAACAATACAAGCATTATTTTACCTGATACACGAAATAGGAACATAGAGACATTTTATGTCACAAAAGCGGGTGAATCCTTACAATTTCAACCTTATGTCGCAGGCAATAGAAGTCACATCACAAGCCTTCGTGAGATATAAAATCTATACAATTTATGCTGATTCTTCTTCTGTAGCTACTTATTTTCAGTGACCTTACATCAAACGCACAAATAAAATATGACAGACTCCACCATCTAATCAATTTCTTCCTTGTGGGGCCACAAAAATGCAAATAGCCCACTTTGTAATTGGAATTGGTACATGAACCGCAGAAACAGGGAGATCAATTCATTAGCAAGTCAAACAGAGACCTATCCGAGGGGTATCGGATAATTCAGTCAGAATCGATTATCGGCTGACATTTGATTGAGTACAATTACCTATCGATACTCATTTGTGACGTATGGTGCGAATTGTGTCTGAAATTTTGTTTTTTTTGCACTGTTTGAGGGCAGATCGTAAATATAAAATATTGGAATTCAAAAATTGTTTAAATTATACATCCGAACTAATTCTATAAATGCGAAATTAAGTCTGTCAGGTCATTTGTTACGTTCTATTATCTATCTATATTTCACCAATGCTGTTATTAAATCCCATGTACTAGGAGGTGACCCTATTGCCATTTACCATGCACAATTCCAAACAAAGGAATTTCCTATTAAAGATAAATCTTCGAAAAGCATTAACGCATGCTTAGCGAACTCTAAAAATATTAAATGGAAAAAGAATACTCTATTAGTATATAGTATTCTTTTTCCATTTAATGTATATAACGTATAAGGAATTTCCTAACAGGAATACCAAATAACATTTTGGCTGGCCCTGGAATCGAACCCAAGACATTGCTCGCAGTTTGGGAACAGTCGCGTTTTTAGTCGCGGGACCACTAGATGATGAGATTAACGAGGCAGTCAGTAAATACACAGCGTAACCTATAGTTATGTTGATGTAAATTAGTTCAATTAATATTAAATTATCTCACAACTGGTTAGTCGCAAAAAAATCCTAGTCGTATTATTTTGCGGTCCAGTAACATAAATAAATGTTGTAATAATGATACAAAGCATAAGACTTTTCTAGAAAAATCTTTTATTTATATTATCTATAATAAATAAAAATTGTGCTATCGAATACGAAATCCGATTCATCCAGAATTGATTATCTGCCAACATTTGATGGAGAACAATATACCAATCACGCCTGTTGCTAAGCCTTCCGATTCTCGTTTGCGACATGTGGGGTGACAAATTGTACGAAGAAATACTTTTTATTTACGATTTTCCCGAAGATATTGCTGTAATTCCGTGATGTTTCGTATACGTACACGGTGTAATTTGAAATTGTTCGAAGAAAAATGTCAACGAATGATTCATTTTCCTTTCATTCGGCTTTGTTATAATCACGAGTTCACGACTTAGACAATCACAGGCTTGATTGATTACAATACATTACATAAAAGAGAGCTAAAACAGTAGCTTTAGCAGCGAATACTTAATCATGAGCATCGATGGGGAAATACGTGTCAGAAGTAATAAAAACAAATCAAGCAACACAATATTTTGACCACAATAAGACACTTATTCAGCCAACAAGTTTTATCGAAAAAACACGGAAAACAAACTCCAAAGATTTCCCCAGAGAAAGTAACCAACTGCCCAAGAACGGAGGCAAGATGAACATACTATGACACGATTCATTTGTCACAAAATAAGGCTACACGGTGGTAATTCGTTGACAAACAAAGATTGGACCAATAATGGCCTTATCTTAGGTTTTCGTGATCACTAAACATAATCATAAAACAACTTTTAACCGGATTAATCACGTGTATTATTTGTTGCTGTTTTTCTGCGACCACGAACGCTGCAAAGTCTTCTTTCTAAACGTTAGAAAAAACAAAAAACAATAATACACGCGATTAATCCGGTTAAAAGTTGTTTTCATACTTATATTAGATTATTAGACAAAACGCCTACGGTAATTGTAATTTCTCATTCTTCTTATACAGTCAGAATAAACATATTTTAGTTCTTTCTTTACGGGTATGTTGGATTCAATCTAGTCTTAGTTGTTCTTGAGCTTAGCGACTGTTATTATTTAACCGGGAACAAAGGTTAACCGTGTCCTCCGAAGCACGGGACGCTCATATGAGAAACTCGAAATTATTATTGATTTTATTAAATTAAAATATGGGCTTATGAACCATAAACATACAAGGTCCCACAAAACTGCACAATCACTTTGACTGTGGGATCAACAAAAGGGTTTACTAACAATATTTCACTTTATGAAGCAGGTACTTCTAATGTGTAATGAAATCTTAAATCTTAATCTTATGGTAAGGTACGTAGAAATACAAAACAACGATTATTCGAAACTTTTATAGACTACAACAAAATCTCGATAAACTTCCTTAAGGTTTCCTGAGGGAATCGATCGTAAAATGAACACGATTCAACGGCCACAAGATAAGGCCCACGAGGCCTATTTCTCTTGGACAAACACATTGGGCCTACAATGGAGTGTTATCAGATAAAATACAATTGATTGAATTCGATCATAATTTAAAACCTTTGTGGTCGAGAAACAAGTTGAACAAGTAAACATTGATAGTCAAAGTTACATTAAGTTTTAAATACAAAAAGATAATCTCAAATAACTTTAACATAACATGCCAAAAATCGTCCCCTGTTTAAAAAAAACGAAGCCACGATCTTTGATCACCACGCTAGCTCACTGCATGATAGCGATTTTAGACTTTAATGGATATTTTTACGAAATTTTCTTCCTCTTATATCTAACGTGCCTCGTTGGTCTAGTGGTCCCAAGCGCGACTGCTGAGCATGAGGTCCTGGGTTCGATTCCCGGGTCCGGCAAAGTGTAATTGAGTTTTTCTTTGAGGAAATTGTCGAGAGCAGCTTGGAATTTGGAATTGTGCCCGGTAGATGGCAATTGGCTCACCACCTTGGACCTTTGCACCACCAGATGGGACTTAATAACAGCATTGGTGAAATGTGGGTGTACACCTCTGCCTACTCCTGCGGGGAATACAGGCGTGATGCTATATTAGATTATTATCATATTGAGAATGTCACACGGTACGTTTAACCCCACATTCTATGGCTCAAGAGGCGGGCTTGTAACCATTCGGACTCCACGTCAAGTATAAATAGACTTCTATAAGATTTTCATTTGAGAAAAGATTCAAGTAAGCAAGATAAAATCCGTTAGTCAAATTCCTTTTTGGAAAAACACAGCTGTCTAACAATGGGTTTTATTAGATAAAATGCAATTACTTGGACCAGACGAGGACATTGTCGAAATAGTCCCGCTTCCGTCCGTTTGAGATTCAAATGATCCATTGTTGTTGAAGGAAAGAGTTCGGAGCGACGCTCAGTTTTGGCTGTAGACTACGTACCTTGGTTTTCGGAGTTCTTTTTTTATTCTTTGCTGGATTAAAATGCAAAGGACAGGCTGTTTTAATTTTTTGTTGAAACCATTTCCTTTTTTTTTTTAAAGTAAATTGTATTCGTCCAATATCTAAATTTAAATTTATAGGCGTTCTATAAAAATGCACGTTTCTTTTGCGTGTTTTTGTTTTTAAACGCTTTGAATGCATTTTCTTTTTCTAGGTTTCTAAATAGGTCTTTAGGAGATAGGGCAACTTGTATAATTTAAGTTAAATGTCTTATATACACAATAGCTCTAATCTCACCAACAATAACATTTAATCTATTGACTCGCTAATTACCAGGCACAACAGAAATATTACCAACTACAATTTTGTACTTTCGCGGGTATACAATCAAAAACAAATTCCATACAATCCTACGTACATAGCATCACGCCTGTATTCCCTGAAGGGGTAGGCAGAGGTGTACGTAGTTGTGCACCCACATTTCACGAATACCGTTATTATGTCCGATGTAATAGGTGGTGAACCTATTGTCACTACCGGGTACAATTCCAAACTCCAGGCTGCTACTGAGAATTTCTAAACAGAAAAACTCAATAACACTTTGCCGGACCCGGGAATCGAACCCGAGACCTCATGCTCAGCAGTCGCGTTGAAGACCACTAGACCAACGAGGCAGTTTTAGTTCCATAAAATCCTAATTCAAAATTATATTTTATTTATATACAACCCGAACCAGCTCGTCGTTAGCTGGGGTTCTGACGAAACGTGAATAAAATAATTAAAACCCAACATTCTGTGAAACAGTTCTGTACAAAACGGCCAAAGTTCACAGCTTGCGCACAAAACTATTGTGAAAACAACTATAGGGAAATGTTGACGGAACCCAGCTAATTCCAAATTTGAATATAATGTTCAGTTTAGTTTCGTAGTGAGATAAATTTAATTCAGCAATGTTCATTTTACACCTTTTGTATACCGAGTGAAAATGATCAATTATTCTATGCCTTCATAAATTTCAATCTGCCTCAGTAATCTAGTGGTCGCAAGCGTGGCTGCTGAGCTTGAGGTCCTGGCTTGGATTCCCAATTCGGGCAGTGTTGTTTGGTTTCTGTTAAGAAATTCTTAGTAGCAGGCCGGAGTTTGGGATTGTGCTCGGTAGATGCCAAAAGGTTCACCAACTGGGTCCATATGGTGATGCTATGTTATATTTACAAGTTTCTCACATCAGCCTTCGACAGAATTTTCCATTTATAAGTGTTATTTATAAATGGAAAGTTCTGTCGAAAGTTGACGCTGATTAAGAAAGCTTTTGACTAAATGTCACACTGAAACGCGCTAACAGAAAATGTCCCGAGGTGCCGTTCATTAGCTTGAGTTAAGGCTACGCCCATATTCCCAGCATCCCGCATGATTGGTCCACAATTCAACAGGACTGGCTTATATACAAGGGCCTAAATTATTTAGGTAACTTTCGTGGTGAAGGCCACAATGTTTAAGGGATGTAAAGGATTCATATGAAACATATTCTAAACTTCTATAAGGAAAAAAAAACTGAGTGTTTGCTGTTTTCGTCTTGCCTATTTATGATAATTAAAAAGAAATTTTATTTCCATTTTTGGCTTAAGTGAATACATTTGACATAAATTTCAAATATTAATATTCCTTTAAATGAGTTACTTATTAAATTAGTAGCAGTGATAAATAGTTTAGTTGTATGACCGTTGGACTGACAAGCAAAGGTCGCAAGTTCGAATCGACTCTTCGAAGTTATGTGCGTATTATAAATTAATTATCACTTAATAATTATAATATAGGCATTAGACGAATACAAGGAAGCTTGAAATTCAATAGGTTAACGACAAGGGAGCTCAGTGCAGTGCAGTGAGCAGAGTGATGGCACGGAATGTTAAGGGTCGCGGGTTCAAGCCCCGTTCTTGTCTATTATATTTCCATGTGTCTTAACACGTATAAAACAACATCATTATATATAACTAGCTGACCCGGCAAACGTTGTTTTGCCATATAAATAAAAAATTTAGGGGTGGACTACCCCTAACATTTAGGGGGATGAAAAATAGATGTTGGCCGATTCTCATAGATACCGGATAAGCACAAAAAATTTCATCAAAATCGGTCAAGCCGTTTCTGAGGAGTATGGCAACGAAAACTGTGACACGAGAATTTTATATATTAGATTATTACTTCCTTATAATGGCGAAGGAAAACATCGTGAGGAAACCAGCATACCTGAGAGATGTTCTCGATGGTGTGTAAAGCCATGTCAGAGACCTACGGGTGTTTTAAACTCTGACACTAGGTAGTTCATCAACCACACGATAAGAAGAATAAAATACAATCTTATCTTTGCATTTGAAGGAAGATTTTGATCATGCGCTAATTGATAAACAATTTTGCTACTGTTACGTATAATTTTAGCATCCTTACCTTTTTGTTAATGTTGTGGATGTTACCATTAGACAAATTACACTTCGAACACCTAATTGAAATCCTAAAGCTCATACTTAGTGGTCCCTAAACTTCCTTTGTTATTAACAACCACAAATTTTGTCTCACAATTGTTCAACATTATGCGTAGTAAAACAAGGCATTTCCCTGCTATAAAACGATATTTATTTTACCCTCTTTTCCCTAAAGAGAACAGGGAAAGTGATATGGTAATTGTGCAAGGGATTTGGTGTCGATTGACAGTAGAAGAGTTGGGTTGAGATCTGCGTATTTAACAAAACAATTTCTTTTGTTGTACACCATAAAGTATGACACAACATTGAAAATATTGTAAATAGTATGAAAATAATAATTTTACGTTTAATATTGTATGTGACAAAGGAAACAAGGAAGCTTGAAATTCAAAAGGTTCGGGCAACGACAAGGTAGCTCAGTGGTAGAGTGATGACACGGAATGTCAAGGGCCGCGGGTTCAAGCCCTGTTCTTGTCCTCAAAAAATAGTAATTAATATATGCATTACATGTATAAAACAATATCATTATATATAATTATTACTTCCTTATAATGGCGAAGGAAAACATCGTGGGGAAACCAGCATACCTGAGAGATGTTCTTGATGGTGTGTAAAGTCATGTCAGAGACATTCGAATGGTTTCCACTATGACACTAGTTTTATCGATCGTAAGAATAACGGATTAATCGCGTTTAATATTAATTTTACATTCCTGATGACTAGTTGTAATAATTAATGTTCACCGGCTACTAATCACGTGCATTTTTCGGGATTGCCAGACTCGTTACGAACTCTAACAGAGCCTTTAGTCGTGATCTAAGCCCGCGGCGATGTCGCGAGTCAAATTGCATTTAACCACATTGTATACAAGTTGCATTAATATAATTATTTTATAAATATAAAATTACAGGGGATAATAATTAGAGTAGAATTATTTATTCATTATAACTGTTTCATACTACTATTTTGGTCATAATTTAACAAAATATATTGATATAGGGTGAAGAGAATTATATAGAGGATATGGATTAACAATTATTATAAAAAAATGTTGTGGTGAGTCAAACCCACATAACACGAGTTTAACCCTTCGCTAGACAGATCACTTAACACAGGTTAGCGCCGCAAATACAGGGTCACAGTACAGTCTACCAGGCAGAAGGTTTACATGCAAGATCAATAATGACTGCTCAACAATTAAAATTTGAAGTTCAGATAAATCTTTGAAAAGCATTAACGCATGCAGAGCGCCTGGAGTATTTATCCGGAAGACGCAGGTTCGAATCCTGCTCACGACCAAATGTTTCTTTCCACAAAAACGTAACTTTAAAATTTGAAGTTTATAAAAGTATTTTGGCTATGACAGCACAATCGTAGAATATCACAACAAAGTCGTCATGAAGGGTTCCGTTTTTTCTGTTTCAGGTACGAAACCCTAATAATAAAACGTAAGTATGTCTAAATTCTAAAATAAACGTGTAGGTATTTATTTATTTATACAAATAGATTTTTCTTACACGAAATTTAATAGCAATGGTCATGGTTGTCTATACTGAATCTATCTTTCATGGACAGGTCAGTCTAGACACTGTGAAATTGATCCGAATTGACTAAGTGACAGATTTCAAAACATGTTCGACTGATTTCGTGTTAACACTACGCGAATAGTTTAATTTTGGTCGTATTCTAAGAAATTAAATGCACGATTTTAAAATCATTTTGCCAGACAACCCGTATACGATGTGATAAATGGATATAAAACAATATTTTTATCATGTTCTAATGCAGATGTTCCGAATTCAAAGTAAAAGTCAACCAAAGCAAACAATGCAGTCACTAACACTGAGCTTTATTATTGTTTTAACCATAAACTCATAAAAAGTGGCCTAATAAAAAGATTTAACATGTTTTTTTTTCTGGACAGAAATATACCGGCTTGATTAACATGTTTTTTTTTTTGTGGACAAGACAATCCCGCCTTGAGCAGGATTCAGACGTGCGCTTCCCGGATAAATACTCCAGGCGCTCTAGCGTTTTTATCCAGGAAGAACAGGTTTCGTTTAAAAAAAAAAAAAAACCTTTGTCTTACTTTTGAGTTCGCAGCGCATGCGTTAATGCGTTTCAAAGATTTATCTGTAAATAAGAAAGTGCTTTAAATGCACGTGTATTTGTTTCTCGTTTTTGTTGTAGTTGGACACACACACTGCAGCATCAATAATTTACCCCCTGAACAGACCCGATCGTTTATCTACGTAACGAATAACCGATGGTGCAGCTGTCATTTTGGACCAGACCATGATATAATTCAGAACATAAAATTAAACATCGTGAGAAAGCTAGCACACCGGCGAGATGTTCTCGATGGTGTGTAAAGCCATGTCAGAAACCTACGGGTGTTATGTAAACCACCCGTAGGTTTCTGACATGGCTCTATACACAACTGTGACACTAGACCTAACCATGCGAAAGAAGAACATATATGTAGTTTAAAATGTAATTTATTCTTAATTAATTAAACTTAAATTAAAATTGGCGTATTTTAATGTAAAAGAATATATAATAAGAATATTATAATTTAATGACGAAAAAATAGTAAATAGTATCGCACAACTTAATCGAGAACAAATAAGAGTAACTTCTTAAAAAATAGCATAATTCTAAACTGTATAAAATATTGTAAAGTTTATTTTTGGCAAATAACGTTACAACTTCTGGACCTTATCCTTGGCGAATCAATATTCTTAACGTATCTTTCTATTTATATCGGTCTACAGTGTACTCACAGACTTAACCTTTTGTCCCAATTATTTTTGTGGTGACTGTATCATTGTGGTCGCTTTGGTCAGGTGAGCCCACGCCTGTCAAGTCAAGCAAACAAAAAACTTCAGCTAAAGCTTTCGCAGCCTTCCCATATTTGCAGGGTTGCCATTAAATTATTCATGATTTTATACTCTTCTCATTTCGCCTTAGCTGTAAAACGGCATTTTTATGCGCACGTAAATAAATATTTGCAAAATTTTATTATGCTTGTTTTAGTATTTATTGCGAAATAGAGGTTTAGAGGGAATTGAGTTATTAAATAAATATAATGCTATATGATCTATGAGGATGATACTTTTTAGAATATGTGTTGATGTCATGAAGAAAAACGGAGGCGTTGGGATTTACAATTATTTTTATAATACAGCCTACAAAATTTTCAAGCTAAAAATACATTACGCAGCTAGAATTATTAGCTAATTTGCAATCGTATTTTACATCTATGGCGGAGGATTTATAGCTCGCGTTGCCTATCAGACAATTGGGTGGTGGAAAAGTAGCAGTGATAGCCTAGTAGTATGACCGTTGTACTGGACAAGTTCAAGGTCGCAAGTTCGAATCCAAAGCAAACACTGAATTATAAATGAATTTATCAATTGCTTAAAACGGTGAAGGAAAACATCTTGAGGGAACCAGCACACCCGAGAGATGTTCTCGATGGTGTGTAAAACCATGTCACGAGACTTACAGGTGGTTTAAACTCTGACACGAGGTTGTTCATCAACCACACGATAAGAAGGAGGTGATGGAACAAGATTTAATATGTATGGTAGACTACACGTCAGTGCTAACAAATCCAGTATAAGCTAGCCTCACATACTACTGAAGATAGGCTAACTTAAGATCAAAGTTTTACCACGGACTTGCAGCCAGTGGGCTATGTCTTTTTTATCTTTGTAAGCAAAATTTAAGTTTGGCTTAGTTCGAATGAAATTATATTAAACAACCCGAACGCTACATGGCGGTTTAAGTGGTGTCTCATACGTACCTACAAGGAATATTACACTCTTCGGGAGATATATTATGGTTGAAATTGTTTCGGCATCGAGTACGTTGCGTCACGTCGCATGGCGTTCATTTAATGTAACTCGAATCAAATACTCGCCATATGAAATGTATAGGCTCCGGCGCGCCCAGCCTACCTATTCGCTATTATGGTTACCAACGAATTGATGGTCACTTTGTAGTCGGGACATTGCGCCATATGATTCTAATTTTCTTGCGCATCATAGTCAAACTGTTACATACGACGCAATATACTACAAAGTGACTATTAAATCGATGGTAACCGATATAGCTAATAGGTAGGTATATCGATATACGTGGCTCACGAGTGCTTAAATGTATCCCTTCAGTGTTCCCTGACATGAACAATAACATAAAGTATTACAAAGGGGTTCATAAAACACAAATAAATACTTCTGCACAAGTACCAGAAGAACAAAATACGTGATTACACTCCAATATCAAAGTGTAAAGCACTTTCGTGAAACCACTTACCATGCAAACGGAATTTTAATAGAATATCAAGGTAATGTGACAAGTTTCAAACTTCTGGCATTCGACTAGGGATGGGCGATTATTTAGTTTGAATCGATTCGATAATTGCTCGATGCGATCACGCAATGATGAATTTATTTTTGAAAAAAGAAAAATTGATCATATCAAACAATTGCTTTAATTTTTTAGTTAATCTGAATTTTTATAGCACTATATTGTAAAAAAAAATATTTTGGTGTTTTCTTGCAAGGTTACACAATCATATACAGCATTAAAATATTTCAACCCTCGTCAGATAAAATTATAATTTGATATAATCTAATCACATTTGCGTTTTTGTGGTTAATATTGTTACAATTAAAATTATCTTTTGAATCGATATGCATTTATAACGTAATGCAACACCCATCCCTATTCGACCTACCCCCTAGGAATGCTGATAATGTCTACGGTTAACTATCCAGAACTCAGTAATGAATGAAAATTCAAAACTACATTTTTATTCAAGTGTTGTTTATTTTTCTTTTTCAGTATTTTAATTAGTTTGATTACGATCGCACGTGTTGTTTGCAAGCTCTCGGTGGCATTTTATTTTAATTACTGGAACAACTTTTATTAGTAATAACTAATTTGATGTTTTTATATATTGTAGAAACTGACTTTATGAAAAATTCTGTTATGTAATAAGATATACATGTTGATAATTTATTATCATGTTCAACATGTGATTGAGGCAATATTATTCCTTAATTCAAAAATAGGTACTAGACTAATAATCGTTATTTAAATTTACAAAAGCTAAATTTTAATTTAAAACATCGTATCCCCTTTGATACAAAGCAGTTTCAGGTCGCCGTGTTACCACAATTGAGAAGTCGTAACTCATTCTAAAGGGTCTCATATGGCGCCACCGAAAGCCGACATTTTCATATGAAACTGCTGTAAATCTTAAATATTTACTGCGGAAAACTGAATCGTGTTGAAACACTAGCTTCTTGCGGTGATGTCGTAATTAATTTAAGGAAGTTTGCATGTCACCGTCTTTTGTGAAATAGTGTTATAATAAAGAAAATTGTGCCTTGGTTGGAGTTTAAAGAAATTGGTAATTAAGACGCGGAACAGTTGAATGAAAGACTATTTTCAGATATTGTAAACGTTTTGTAAAATAATATTATTTCAGAATAGAAAATCCTAGTACATTGTGAATCATAAAGTTATTTTTATATCCTGATTTTTTGACAGGTAGATAAGGACAAAATGAAAAAGGTGTAATTTTTAAAATTTATATTGGTTTAGCATAATGCAATGAAACTTTGTAACAAGGCAATAACGTAGACCGTTAGCAGCAGGCCCATAATATCTGAGGTTTGCCGATTACTAGAGTTTGGTGCCCTTTGATGTCACATTAGGCCAAAAATCACCACATTTATCACACTAACGGCCTCGGAATCGCTTAAATTGATACTTATTTTCGTACAGATGTTAAGATATCATAAATTTCGTATAGAAATACGGTTTTTGTGGTATATTGAGCTGCTTATCTGACGGCTTTAGTATTCATTGCAATTATGGCAATATTTCAAACAGCTTGAACTAAAATGGCGGCTGAATGAGTATTGTATTGTATAAGTTATCAGAACGAAAATTAGAGAAATATATTAGTGTAGAGGTTTAGTTCGTGATTCAATCGCATTTACTTACGCATGCACATGACCTTGTCGTGTAGGTACCTACTCCAATACGAATGATAAAAAGTCAGCAAAGAAAAACTCCCATCCAATGCACTGTCGCTTTGTAAATATTCAAGTCTGACCGCAGCTTCAAATTTTATTTGGCAACCGGGCTGCCAGATGTTCAGGGTTTTACGGAACGATAACATTTAGGTTTTTTTACCTGTCTCGTGGACGACTCTGGCGGCAGAAAATAAGTGATATTTTCTATGGATTTGTTACCTGAAAAAATTAAAACAAGAGTTAGTAACCAACAATGTTAAAGTACTAATATATTCTTTATAAAACGAAAAAAATCCACTTAAAATGTCTATAACTTAAATTTTAAAGTAATCTATAGTTTATAATACGTCAAGTGTGGCAGATTCGGGACCCTCCTGTAGAAACATAACACATAAATAAAATTAAGAAATAATATGGGCATTATATGACCGTAATTGATTTTTTGTGACTAAGACAGGGGCGAATCCTTAAAATTTTAACTTTATGTCGCATGCAATAGAAGTCACATCACAAACCTTCGTGATAGAAAGACTATGCATTATATTATTAGTTTGTAGTCTTGCCCAAGCCATGACTTTTCTATGTCAACTAACATTATGTAGTGCGTTACAGTGAGACAATTTCACGCTGAACTATTTTCATTTCATAGTCGTTTCAGTTTATTCTAGGAAATTTTTCTTATTTTTCTAGGAATATTTTTTTCCTATTATACTCAGAATATCTCGTATCCCAATAATGTTTTCCTCTCCTTAAACCGAACCAACTTTACCTTGCTTGTTGAAGAGTGTGAAATTTAGCTATGATTAATAGTTGAAACTGTGAGTTTGAAACGAAGAGTCTCAGTTCATAATAGACATCTATGGTAAAAAGGGGTTCTTTATATTTGTTCACTAGAAGAGAAACATTTAATGCGATCAGAACTCAGTAAACCCTTTTGATAGATACTGTGAATAAGAGGGCTTATTTACGCCGTCTCTTGTAATATATTTTCGTTACAAATATGTTATATAAAACCTAAAACTATTCTAGAAGTATATGCCCATTAGAAATATAAAATATAAAAAAAGCCTGCTTTAAACTATAATTATGAACGATAATTCGATAATTAAACATAAGCATGGTAAGTACAAGTAAAAAAATATCTCTATAATTATTTTTTCCTCCATGAGTCGGAGAGCACGGGAAACCGACGGTCCTGGTTGTCAAATCAAGATCTATGACAGGCGTTACGGGTTGTCAGATAGGCAGTCACTCCATGTAAAATACTGGTATTCATCTACATCCAGCTAGACTGGATAGTTGAGGAAAGGCTAGGTGGATTTATATAATTATTTATTCATTAAAAATCATCTCCAAAACGTAATTCACTATCGCATTAAGAGATGGCACAGGTCTATTTGATGATTACTAGATTAAGATTGTGGTAATTATGAAAAGACATAATTTCCTTGATAATGTCGGTCCCCAGCTAAAAGAAAGTTCAAAGTTACGAAAGTTTAAACTCTCAATCGGCGGTGCGAAGCTAATGCCCGCATCAAAGTTTTTGGCCCTGTAAACACTCACTTTTATATAGAATTCGTTGAAATTTCAACAGTACAACGAGTGTCATGGTGGTCCGCTACTTAAGCTACAGGTCGTCGGTTCAAATCTGGTATGTCTTAATGTTATTTTTCAATGTCTGATGTACTTTCTTAGTTTATCGAAGATGTCTCAGGTGTACGGTGAAGTTGAAGACAAACATTGTGAGAAATCGTCAGACCGCAGAGAGAGCAGTGAGCTCGCGTGGTGATCAATTCTCATGCCCTCTTTGTATAAGAAGATGCCCTGCTGTTATATAATAATAATTAGTATTTAAATATTTTTTATTCAATACAGCTTACAGCATTTCCTTAACTAGACTGCCTTGTTGCTCTAGTGGTCTCGAGCGCGGCTACTGAGCGTGACAACCTGGGTTCGATTCTGGGACAATGTGTTATTGGATTTATCCCTTAGAAAATCTCAATGGCAGCCCGAAGATTAGAATGGTGCCCTGTTGATGGCAATAGGCTCACCATAACTGCAGTCATGGAATGTTATTGTACAACAGTATCTACTGTCTGTCTAACCCTTCGGGCTGTTATGTTTTATGTAATTTCCCAAACAGCACAGAATCCTAAATAGTACCGACTAAAAGTAATACTAGAATCATAAACTTAGTTAAAATGTACTATAAATGTTATCTATGGTTTAGATACCAAAGCGTTTGTTTACACTGTCTGCAATTCTATAGTCGGGTAGGTACCTATATGCGTTCGGTACCGCATTGCGTCGTCAGAGATTCTCTGTATCTAGCGCCCGACGCAGCGCGGTCACAGCCGGAAGCGAAACACTTTTAGTGGAAACTTTGTAGTAAACAAACTTATAAAAATGTCATATATGTAGGTACTGGAATAGACTGTGAAGTTAGCTTTAAGCTGGACTTAATAAATGTGTTATCTCGACTCTCGATGACGTATTGAATATATATCGATGACGTAATGACGTTTGAATATTTGCTTCGTACCTACTTCTGAATGAAACGAAACATTACATCATTCGTTTTTTAAAGTCCGAATACTAATTAAAAAATAATAAATAACCCTGTACTTTAGTAAATTAGTAAGATTTGTGAAGAAAATTAACGATTTGTTATTATTACGCTTTTCTATTTCTAATTCCTTTTAAATTAATCGTCTCTTTTGCACGATGTCCCGTATTTGGAGGATGAATAACACACACAACACTTTTTAGCTCTTGAAAACCAACTCCTAAGGAATTATACAAACAAGACTTCAAATTGAACGTTGCTATTAGGTACTTAAATCATGAATTACTAAAATAACGTTATATTTTTCCTTAAAACCGTATTATTACAAACATAAAATGGAATCTTAGCAGTGTTATACTGAAAAATAGTTGTATCTCCTAAGCTCGTATTATTTAGAGCTGGGTCGTTCAGTCTGTGTATTTCATAGAGGCGATAAAGGAGCGGAACCTATTGATGAAGCAATACTTTTCTGCGACGATACATTCGCGACGCGAATCATTTATGGGCTCGAGTTCGCTGTGTAATGTATCGAATGTGAACGAGGTACTGTTGTCCACAAAAGACGCCGCACACAATTTTTAAAATCTCGGAGCTCTAAAATTATCTACCTTAGTACTCGGAGTAGAAAACATCACATTTTGTCATCAAATGAAAAGAAACTTTACTAGTTTTTTTAGATTTTCGAATCTATTTTAATATTACAGTTACTGGGAGATGAAACGACAAAACGTAGGAGTGAACATAAAAAACCATTTTTTTTTTTTTTTCGGGGGAAACCTTCAAATGGCGCCCGCACTTTGGGGAAGACCGGGGAGTGGGATTATTACCTCACTAAAACCACCCCGGTGGTTACCATCCGCACTTGAAGGGGAGCTCCGTGTCCTCTTAAGAAACCAGCTCCGGAACCCCCGCGTGCAGCGCCTGTTACGGCAACTCCCTGGAGAGACTGTAAGAACCCCCCCCTGCGCCTCGCTGTATACGGCAGCACGTGACCACTGTGCCACCGTCTTCCCTAAGGTCACTCTATAAGCAGACAGAGTCCCCACTCTGATCGCCTGCAATCTCAAAAGCCCGCCTATCCCTAGATGATCCAGGCCGGCTTTCGGCATTTTAGGCACCGCGGCAATTGCTTCCTCGACGCCTGCTTCTCCGGGTGCGATCGTTCCTATCACGAACATAACATATCTACACTTTATTTTTGTCTTACATCCAAAGACACGAATATATATACGCTAAAAATATCCTGCACCGATAAAATTATGTTATAACGGCATAAAACTTTCTTATTTTAAGCATTCGCAGATAAATCGTAGCAATATTCACGAATAAAGCTGCGTATTCACAAGGCGACACAAGCGGGATAAAGTTGAGAGACTTCTGGAAGTTTCGAAAACTTATCTATTGCGAAGATATTGGAGGATTCGTTGCCAATATCTCAGGCACCGTATGCTTGACAATTTTCGTGCAGTGAATACGCGTCTATAACAGCCAGTTCTAACTAATACTATAATACGAAAGTGTGTATTTGTTCTTCTCTTAGGCTGACAAGGAGCAACGGATCGCCATGTTTTTTTTGCTTAGTGTTCGGTCTACGGCGCGCTGCGGTAAATTTTTTTGTTTGTTTGTTCACAGCAGAAGCTGTGAAGTATGATGAACCGCAGTGGAAGCGCGCGCATTGCGAGAAAAAATCGCATCCAGATTAATTTCAGTCTTCACCGATTTTGCGACGAAAAAGCAGATCGAAAGTCACGCAGTGCCTGCTAGCTCTTAGTAACAGGACCGAAGACATAAGTAACATTTCATGAACATTCTGGAAAATATTTCATACTTGCTAATATATTTTTTGAAACCCTATTCTTATACTAACGCGAATAGAAAAATCATGTTATGTGCATTCTTATAGAAAGAATAAGTTACACCATAGTGACTGAATAGAAATGCCGACATCACCATGAGACGTGGGGCGGGATATTTTAACTGGCAGAGCGCCTTGATATTCAATCCGGGTGACGCAGGTTCAAATCCTTCTTACTGCCGTATTTTCTTTCCGCACAATGCTGCCAGCCTTTTGGGCACGTTACCATTTGATAGTGATGTGGATGAATTTTTCGACGCTCTATAGTAAAAAAATAATATATTATATTAATATGTATCTCAATCCTTCGGATGTGCCTCTTTGGTTTTGTCCACAAGCGAAGCCGCTGAGCTTGAAGTTTCGAGGGTTCCATTTCTAGGTCAGGCAAAGTGTTATTGGGTTTTTTGTTAATTAAATTCTCAATAGCATCCCAGAGTTTACAATTGTGCTATGTTGACGGCAATGACATGCATGAAAGGCATACATGGAGTTCAAAAACTGAAATATGTGCTTGGATAAAATATCGTTATTTTTGTATCACATTGTACCAATTCCACTGTGTCTTTGTCACTTGACTGTTGACTGATATTTTAGTTTTTCATATACTCAACGTATCTTGATACTAGTTGTTATATCGTGAGTTAAGATATCAAAACTTTTACGCTATTAAATAACAACATTGATAATTTCGATTTTGAGAGGGGCTCGTGGCTAAGTTACAGCCACACAGATCGATCGATCGAGGTTAAGCTGCACTTGCCACGGTCATTCCGTGGTTGAGTGACCATCATTCATAACGAGACCCCTATGTGCCTCGGAGTGCACGTAAGGCGTCGGTCCCGGTTGTCAAATTAACATCTGTGACAGCCGGTGCGGGTAGTCAGAGGCCTGAAAGTCTGATAACCATTCTTACCACGAGATATCGTGATACCCAGTAACTGGGTTGTGGAGGGCAGATAGGTAGTCGCTCCATGTTAAACACTTGTATTAAGCTGCATCCAGTTTGACTGGAAGCCGACCCCAATGTTATTGGAAAAAGGCTAGGCAGATGATGATAGTTTCGATTTAGAATCGCATAATTTTGTACTACTTTGTGACGGTGACATACAGGCGGGAACGTTACTTTGGAACTTTGATATTTCATGGAACAACAGACGTTACTTTGGAACCAATGGAACGTATTTTGTGTTCTGTCCCGTTGGTATTTTTGTGTCGGATCACAGTAAGTTTTCACTATGAAGTTATCTATCACCCAAGTCTAGAAGTGTGGTGCTATATTATGTAATATTCCCTCGGTATGTTTTTTTATAAAACCACTTAACCAAGTGAAGCCACCCGTAACAACTAATACAATATATTACCATACATCATTCGTGGCCTATTCCTTTCCTGTCAATAATAAACTGCTTATTTCAAGTAACGGTATTGTGGATCGCGTTCAATACGATCTGAAAGCACATAACATATTTATAAAGAATATTTATGACGCATAAACATGCGTCATGTGAACGAAAAGATAATTTGGTTAGGGAAATCTATTGTAGTGGAGGAATTATTAACGGGTCTGTGGTGTGGCCTATGCCTTCACTATACAGTACATGTAATAAATAACTCTGCTTAAAATCTGCATTGTATTATTTTCCTCCAAGAACTATCCTAATATGGGCAGGGTATAAAATATTTAATTCATAATGACACATTGAAAATTTACTTCCCATATCGTATTTACAGACGCCTAATCTCACATGCACACACATCCAAAATCAAAATCAAAAATATCTTTATTCGAATTAGACCATTAGAAATGGTACTTTTTGAACGTCATACATAACAATAAGACAGTCCCCAAAAACGCCCACCCTTCACCGCTTCCTAGTGCTTCACTGGAGAGAAGATCCAAAACCGGAACAATTATCTGTAGATAATCACACCATTAGAAAATGATGTTGTAGTGGGCATGGAGAAACGCTTTTAAGTCATGTATTATCTTAACATCAACTTTATGTATTTCAAAATCCCAATGAGCACAATACGTTTCCACTATGTATATAAATCTCGCGTCTCCGAGGACCGGTATCTACGGATGGAGAAGTTCTTCAATTGGTTTCGAACACCGTCCGCATACGTAATGCACCACCACTGAGCTCTACTGTACCGTTTTATTAGATTTGTGGTACATAGATCCTTTGCGGGATTCAATATATTTTTTTTCCTAACTTCTTGGGATTGAGTTGGGTTGTTCCGTTTCTAATGTATGTGGTTACCAATACTGAGGAATGGAGTTGAGATATGTTCTTGTCGAATGATGTCTTTGTAAATAAACTTGTATGTAGAATAAGTTTTGAGTATGAATGTGGATGGCTATAAAAGTAGAGGAAGACAGAGGAAACAATAGATTTGGGAAAGATGATATGGCTAGAAAGGAAGTGACTACCGAGATCACTGCTCATAGAGATTTATCGAAGAACAAGGTATGTTGCGTCAATTACAAATAAACAGGCATAAGGACAGAGGTTTTCAATGTTAGTAAAACATGATTTTTAGGCTCGGTTGCACCAACGTAACTTTAACAATAACCGGCGTTTTATTTTATAATTTTGACAGCTTTTCTATGTCAATTCTGTCAAAATGACACAGTAACATGTTAGTTACGATTAAATTTAAGTTGGTGCAATTGAGTCTTAATGTTTAAAATTAATCAGCTCCTTCAGTTGTCATTCAATTTTAAGTCTTGTTAAGTATATTTACGTGTAAGTTTCCGTGCCTCGGAGAGCAAGTTAAGCCTCGGTTGTCAAATTAAGATCTATTCACCCGTTTCGAGTAGTCAGAGGCCTGAAAGTCTGAGCACCAGTCATGCCACGGGATATCGTGTTGCTTAGAAACTGTGTTGTGGAGATCAGATAGGCAGTCGTTCCATATAAAATACTGGTATCAAGCCGCACCCGGTTTAACTGGAAGTCGACCCCAATGTAATTGGGAAAGAGCTGACAGATTCCTCTTTACTTTGCATCGTACGTATCCGTATGACAGGTAATAACACAACAAGCAATAAGCCACAGGCAATAAGCCACTGTTACGTTGGCCTAGTCGGCTACGAGATGAACAATAAAACTAGTAATAATCGTAATTATAACCTCAGGGTTTAAGGTTTATTTATTTGTGAGCCACTTCTGTTAACCTGGAGAATCCGAACGATACCGTCCTCGAATGACAGGGAACAGTAGTAATAGTGACAGGTAGGGTCTTCCGTAGTAATTTCGGCAGCAACAGCAGAGAGCAGACTTGGATCGGAGGGTAGACCCGGCTCGGAGGGTAGATCCAGCTCGGAGGATAGACCTGGCTCGGTGGGTAGCTCTAGCTCGAAGAGTAGTGGCTGCGCGGAGAAGCTAATCCAACCGCAGCAGCAGCAGCAGCAGATACAGTTATATTAAACCCGGAATCAAAAACCCCAAAAAATCAAAAACGCCGGGCTTTAACAGCACTGACCACAAATATTTATCTTTAATTCAATGTGGTAATTAATATAGAACTTGCGCTTGCGCAGCCGATAGCTGTGTCCGTACGCAAAGCGATCCAGTCGTCCTGACTCGTTATGACAGGAAGCGATATGACGAATTACATTCAAATACTGTAGATAATTTATACGCAAAGGCATACTTTAATCCTCCTAATCAAATTCCTGCCTAACAAAGCTAGTTATATTGTACAAGTAGATTTACAACCTTTATCGCGGAATGCCTCTCGGGACGACTGGAAGGGTTAACCGGCAGACGGCACTATTAAACGATGTTTTATGTTGTATAAACGACAGTTTTAGTGCAAGGTCTAGTTTTGGAAGACAGATGACTGAAATTAAATGAAAACGTTGAACTGAATGCTCATTTGTTTTTAGTATGTTAAAGGATAGTAACTAAAGTCAAGTAAATAACTTAAACATTTAGGCATATCAAACAATAAATCAAACTATATAATAATACAAAATATCAAACATAAAAAAGATAGCGTCACGCCTGTATTCCCCGAAGGGGTAGTCAGAGGTGTACATAGTTGTACACCCACATTAAACCAATGCTGTTATTAAGTCCCATGTAATAAGTGGTGAGCCTATTGCCATTTACCGGGCACAATTCCAAACTTCGGGCTTCTATCGAGAATTTCCTAATAGAAAAACCCAATAATACTTTGCCTGACCCGTGAATCGAAACCAGGACCTCATGCTCAACAGTCGCGCTTGGGACCAATAGTCCAACGAGGCATTTTCAAGGATAGAGTGAACAAAAATAAAGATAAATTTACGAAAGTAAAAGACACCCATAATGTTAATACCCGACATAAAAACAGACTGTACCTACCACCATCTAGAATTAAAATGCTTAACCAAAGTCCCTACTACATGGCAGTCAAAATATTCAATAGATTACCTAAAGACCTACAAAACGAAACCAAAGAAATAATATTTGAGAAAAAAATTAAATAGTTCCTGATTCAGAAATGTTTTTACTCAATAAAAGAATTCTTCGAAGAAAAATAGAACACCAAAATTAAATGCTAAAACCTAGCCCATACATAACCCCTCACACCCACAAATACCTACCTACTAAATCCTACATTTTAACAATACCTACTTTCATTTTATACTAACCCACATAATACATTATATACTTACCAATATCCCACAAATAAATAAAAATATTTAAAAAATAAATGTTATATACTTTCCCAAATAATTACAAATCATAACGAACTACATACTTATTACAATATACCTACTTGGTTTATAAATAATGTTTTTAAACGCAAGAACTACTAACTAGTACTACTATAATTTATGCTAAGTCCTAAGTTAAGCAAATGTAATTTATATTAAGTTAGTGCTAGCCCTCAAATTTGCAACGCCTGAAAAAGGCCGTTAAGCTGTACATAATATTTAAATTAAGACCTGTAATACCTTAACATGCAAATAAAGACTTTGACTTTGACTTTGAACAGATTGCTTCTGGATCTACGTTCTTCATCCTCGGCCACACTGTCTTTGACCATCAGGCAAGTTGGTGGCCACACGTAGATCCCTTTTTTAATGAAAGATCAAAATATTTGGTATATCTACAGTTAAAAAAAGTTATGCTATTTGATATAAAGATGATCTTGCTAGAGGTGCGTCGCACGTGCGCAAAAGCAAAAGGTATTTGCTTATCTTTTTACTGCGACTTCGGATGAACCTAATGCCAAACAGCGCTGATTTTCAGAAACCTTACAAAAGTACTAAGTACGTACTAGATATAGGTACTTTGTAGTACAGTGCGAGCACGTGTAAGTTATTTTCTTCTCGCGACGAAAATAGTCTGTAACAAAATGTTTCTCACGCTCGCTCTCGTGAATGGAAGTGCTTACATATTAAATGTATTGTTCAGTACACGATACTTGTCTAAGAACTTTGTATTTCACCGCCTTAGCTCCTAAAATAACTTTGGTATATGAATATAGGTTTGAGGTTAAGAATATAATGTATTAACATGCAAAAAAATCCATATTATTGCTGATGTTTCCTCGTAACCCTAGTTAATTACATACAAGATGTTAAAAACACCATTCATACAGAAATAAATTGCGCTATAAAAAAGCTTCAAGCTGACATGGAGAATAAAATACCCAGCCAATTCACCGATCAGAAAATTACACATGAAAAGATTCAGACATTGGATGAAAGTATTAAAGACCTAGAGCAGCAATTACAGACTTTACAAAACGCAAATAAAATTGTACTGTATGGATTACCCGAAGAATATATGGAGAACGAATATGACTTATATGACCGTGTAACTAGAGTTTTTCAAGAAATTATGAACATTAACATTGACCCGTTTATGCAAGAAATAAAACGTATGGGAAGAAGTGGCGACCGACGACCATTACAAATTGAACTTACCAACAAACGAATGACAAAATATATTCTAGAAAATACAATAATTTTTAAAAGTACAGGATTGGGTGTAGGGCCATTCATGGATAGGAAATCTTTACAACAACGATATGAGCTGAGACAAAGCCTATTTATTGCTAGACTAAATGGTGATCACGCGATTATTAAAAACAATAAGCTTTTTATCAATGGAAAAGAATATGTAAGTCCGCATACTTTGACAACACAACAAACCCACACCCAAGACACCAGTTACAATAAAGAAAACGAAGATTACTTAAGCAACGAAGATTTACAAAATATTACTACAACAACATTTAAACAACACCAACAGAGCAATACGACGAAACAAGAGTTATTAAATAATAATAACAAACAAGACAAGTCATTTCGTTAACAACAATTATATTAATATAGTTTTCCAAAATATTCAAAGTATAGGAAATAAATTAGATTTATTAGAGGCACTATTGGTGAATTCTGAAATCGATATCATATCGTTATCGGAATTATGGAAAACTAAAGACTACTGTGATTCAATACTAATACCTGGATATAGAATTGCATCAATTTTTTGTCGAAAAAACCGCGAAGGTGGTGGAGTGTGTCTATTAATTAGGGAAACCATAGAATATATTGAAAGAAAAGATATTGTAGATTACTCAAAAGAATTTATTATAGAATTCAGTGCAATAGAACTTCCTAAACTAAACTGCATTATCATAGGGCTGTATAGAGCGGATCGCAATATAAATATATTTTACGAACAAACGGAAAAGCTTTTAAATAAATTAAATATGAAAGATAAAAATAAATACGTATTAATTGGCGGTGACTTTAATATAAATGTTCTGAGTAAAAACAAACAAACACTAGAATTTTTAAACCTAATGCGCTCACACAACCTAAAACAACTAATTTACGAACCCACACGAGTAACAAAAACATCTTCCACATGTATTGATCTATTTTTTTCAAATTATAAAAACATAGTAAAAAAATCCTATGTAGAAGATTACGGTCTTTCCGATCATAAATCAATAAATATTAAATTAAACATAAATGGCCTACTTACAAACCACAACAAAGTATGGTATATTAAAAAGCGGATCTTTACAGAAAATAAATTAAATCAAATTAAAAATTCACTGAAAGAAGTAGAATGGCATGAATTATTAAATATAAATAAGAGTCTAAATGAAAACTACGTTGTATTTATTACAACTATAACACAACTATTTGATAAAATAATACCGAAACAAAAAGTCAAATTAAAAAATAAAAAGGTTAAAGGATGGATAACAACGGGATTGAGGAAATCATGCATACATAAAAGGGCACTTAGGATCATAATAAATCAAACCAACAGTAATATTATAAAGAAATACCATAAAACATATAGCAAAATATTAAAAAGTAGTGTTAAAACTTCAAAGAGAATAGAATATATAAGACAAATGAATAAATCAGATAATAAAACAAAAACTATGTGGAATATTATTAATAATAAAACCGGTAAAAAAAAGATAAAACAATATAAAAATATAACACTTAAATTAAACAACAAGCTCGTCACATGCCCAAAAAAGATATCCAATATATTTAACGACTACTTTGCAACAGTGGGTGAAACTGAAACTAATAATCCTACCAGAATCGGACATCCCGTAATAAACCCACCCAGTACTACAATGTACCTAAGTCCTGTAAGTCAGCAAGAAGTACTCAAAATAATCAAATCAATTAAAAATAAGCATAGCTACGGAGTCGATGAGGTACCTCCTGTTTTATTAAAACATTGTGCTGAAGAGCTGTCAGCTCCCCTCACCTTTCTTATAAACCAAAGTTTCCAATGCGGCGAGTTCCCAGACTTGTTAAAAATTTCATTAGTAAAACCTACACACAAAAAAGACGATACTGAAATTCCTAGCAACTATAGACCCATAGCCCTATTGCCTTCCTTTTCTAAGATATTTGAAAAAGCAATGTACAACAGATTAAATAATTTAAATGAAAAATATAATATCCTTGACGACAGTCAAAATGGTTTTAGAAGGTCAAGATCGACTACTTTAGCAGTCTATAAGTACATCCAAACAGCACTTCAACTAATAAACGATAAAAATTATGCGATAGGACTGTTACTTGACATGACGAAAGCCTACGATAAAGTATTGTACAATATATTGCTCACAAAATTATACCGCTCGGGCATTCGAGGCCCTGCTTACCAATGGTTCAAATCGTATTTAACTAACAGAAAACAATTCGTGCAGATTGAGGACCATAATATCGAAACACAAGAAATAATAACAATTCGATCTCAGGTAAGAAACTTAACAAGCTCCATTCCTCAAGGTAGTGTTCTGGGCTGCGTGTTATTCTTAATCTATATAAATGACTTGCCGAAAATTTTAGACAAAGATATTACTTTACCAGTACTTTTTGCTGATGACATATCAGTACTTATCAAATGTGACAATAAAAATGACCCTAACTCTATCTTACAAAACACTCTTCAAAACATAACGCTATGGCTTCAAGATCACAATTTAGAAATTAACTACAGCAAAACAAAAATGATGCAATTTAGATCATATAAGAAGCCCGCCATAAAGTCAAATATTAATTTCAATGACATTCAAATTGAAACCGTTACAACATTTAAATTGCTTGGTATTCAAATAGACACACACTTAAACTGGAAATCACACATAGAACACATAAAATCAAAATTATCTAAATTTACTTACGCTCTTTTTGAACTAAAACAAAGTACAAACTTAGAAACGGCATTATCAGCATACTACGCATATGCTTACTCGTGGCTAAAATATGGCGTGATGCTATGGGGAAACAGTGTTAATGCGGACGAATTATTTATATTGCAAAAGAAATGTGTGAGGATCCTGGCGCATATAGATAATACCCAAAGTTGTAAGCCCCATTTCAAGAAATTAAAACTATTAACTTTACCGTGCATTTACATACAAGACATGACTATATTTGTTTCTAAAAATATTAAATTGTTTCCTATGGTAAAAGATACTCATAATATAAATACGCGCCATAAGGACAGACTATTTTTACCACCATCCCGCATAAAAATGCTTAACTATAGCCCATATTACATGGCAGTTAAAATCTTTAATAAATTACCAATAACCATAAAACAAGAACCAAAAGTAACTTTATTTAGCCGAAAATTAAAAAGCTATTTAACAGAAAAATGCTTCTACTCAGTCTCCGAATATTTAAATGAAACTAATTTTAACAATAAATTCTTAACTTTATAAAAATCATTATTCAATTAATCATATTATAATATTAAAATACTTAACAATGCTTAAAACCAATTAATTTAATCAAGGACCTGCACAAATACATTAAATAAGATATTAAATCTACAAATATTAAGATACCATTTCATTTGATTGCCATGTTATGTTATGTTATGTTATGTTTACTCGTGAGATTATGATTATTGTATAATAGTAGAATAATATTGTAATTCCATTCCATAGTAAATTTCTAATTGTTATTGAATTAATTATATGAATGTTATTATTATAGGTATAAAATAAATAAATATAATTATGTGTTGCTGTGCCCTTACCGGGCTTCATGTTGAAACCATTTCTATGTTAACACCAGCTATCTATTGTACACATGAACGCAATAAACGTTTTGAGTTTGAGTTTGAGTTTGAGTAATTATACTAGTATTTAACCAGTACTGGAATACCTACTTAATCTTAAGGTCACAGATTCTAGTCCGGATCCAAATCCCAGTATTTCTTACCAAAAAAAAAATTATATCATCCGCAGTTTTGCATGCGTTACAAAAAACATTAGAAGAAGAAAATTATGACAACCTAACCTTTTAAAAGTTTTAACCAACAAGAATCGAAACATCAGGAAAAAAACAGTAATATACGGGAATAATCCGGTTAAAAATTGTATTATCCACGTTATATAGGTTTAAAAATATTTTTATTCCGAATAAAAACATAAAAGTCACTTACTTGAGAACTATAAATTCACTTTTGCTATATTACCCATTTGACATGTTCGTCACTAAGACTTATTTTATTTACCCATTTAATGCATTCCTTTTTTCCACACATGAAAAAACAATACCAATTTAGAGGTCCAGAGTGATAACATATTGTGCTAAATATTAATGAGCTTACACGATTTATGCATGAGGGCATTATATATGAAAGTGATTGGTGTGTTTGAGATTTTATCCACGTTACATTTCAAACTGATTTTTCTATTTGAGAGTAGTACAGTTAGTAGACTACATAAAACTTCTAAAACAACCCAATCATTAATTTATTGTAACTATTGTATGCCCAAATTGGCGGGTCATAGCTATGCTAAATAATGTAACGATGACACCTGTAAAAATCTCATAAAGAATTGAATTGAATTAACAAATACGGTAAACAAACAGAATAATTAATCCAATCGTCTAATGCTCCTCTTCAGTTCGTCTAACGGTAGTCAAAGTGATATAAGATATAAAAAGAAATAAATTACGAACAAAATACTGCTTCGTTTTCAAGTCACGCGCTGCTCCTGTTAGTAATTTTAAAGTAATTACTTACGTTAAAAGGAATTTGTTAGTAGCTGTTTTGTATTTTACTTTTATTGATTTTGAATGGGAGTCTTTGAATTAAGTTTGGCTTTTGTGCGGGGTTTAATGCAGACCTTGGACTGTGATGGAACAGGTTAAGAAAAAACGTATCTGTCGATGTTTTTGCAATTAAAGCTTTTGAAAGAACTTTTCAAAATCAAATATTACTGTTTCAAATGAAATAACTGAAAATGCTTTTTTTTGTGTTATTTTATATTTTTAGCGTACAATGTTATTAAGAATAGGAAAACGGACGAGATATTAAATGAAAAACTTATTCATTTTTAGTTTGGATTTAAACATAAATTGGCAATAAAGTAATTCATAACAGAACACACATGTCAGTAACCATATCATATTGCGTGGCATGTTGAGTCGACACCAACATTGTCGATGTCAGTATAACAATTTAAAACTCTCGTACACTAATTTGAGCACATTTCATTTTAGAAATAAAGAAAGATTAGTGGTAGGCCAAATATTTATTTATCTGTATCATGTCCGTCGGTCGTTGAATAATTATCTGCTACGCCTGCGTAGCTACCGTAGCCGTAGGCGACTCTGCTACGGCGTAGCTAATGGTTTTGACTGACGGACTGATAAGGTGTGTAGAAATCTAAAGATTATTTTTGCGGTTACTGCATTTGTGTATAATTCAATGGCTATTGTACAAAATAACTAAGTCTGTAGTGTAGTGTATTATACATATAAGGCAGTTTTTTATTTAAGTACAATCGAACACACGATCTCTTAGAACGATATGATAGATATGTACCTTTCACCAATAGCCTCAGATCTATTAACACTGACCAGCTACCATAATGCAGTCAGTGTATATAATTATAAGCAGACAAAATGGCGCTGCTGTTCTGGCTTTTTACGAAGCTTTTATTATATGTAAACGTCATTCACACCTTTTTCTTATTCTGTTGGTTAGTTAGTTTAATGGCATCTTGAACTATGGTATAAAATCTAAGGAACCGATACAATGGGCCTTTGACGGAAGGGATTAAGTCACTGACGTGCCAGGGAGAGCTATTAATTGTAAGTAATAAAAGTATAATGGATTTGTGTAAAAGCGGCTTTTAATGTTGTTTCTCATTTTCAGGTGAGTGTTCCTAGTAACTTACTAGGAACACTCCATATTATATGCGATGTAATGTTTAAGCCATGCTATAAAATAAAATCTCTATTTTCAGAGCAACCCAAATTGGTTTCTCTTACATCAAAATCCTACATAATTATAATATAAAAATCTTTACTTGGCTGCCTTCACAACTAGGTTGGAGATGGGATTCCTTTTTATAATAAACGAAAAAGAATGTGAACTAACAATCTCTTTAAGTAAAATATTAATATGAAGACAGCTTTATACTCAAGACAACAAACTAAATTGAACAAGAACATCTATTCTGCACAGCGAATCATGTCCGTAGTACCATAGACATTTGTCGAAATAACCCAACTCTTTGGTACCGTTATATGCATTATTTATGACTGGCAACATGGCTGTACGTCGCGGCTACTACTTCTGCGAAATACAAATGTTTCGTATATTTTCTACTCTATATTTTGTTACTATATTTAGAAATGTTCGGGGTTTCCATCTTCGAAATAAGCATGACATCTGTAGGGTTACTCTTGGAAATAAAACCGCTCGATTGACATTGGAAATATGTCAGTGGGGTTACTCTTGAAACTAATACCAATTCCAATCCAAATCCAACATTAAATAGACGCCTTAAAACAACGCGTTTGTATAAAATAAATTTACTTTAATTATTGTTGCCTCAATTTTATAGGATGTTGTCTTCATATTATGCCGAATCTATAATTTCTTCTATTTCCAATGTCAATTCGAGCGGAAGTGTTTTCAAGAGTAAGCCCACAGTTCATACTTTTAAATGCAAAAATGTCATAAAAATAATTAATGAATCGGGATATATATATGATTCAAGATAAATCTTTGAAAAGCATTAACGCATGCTTAGCGAACTCTAAAGTTATTTTATTAAATGGAAAAAGAATACGGTCGCGAACAGGATTCGAACCTGCGCCTCCCGGATGAATACTCCAGGCGCTCTGACCACTAAGCCATCTCGACCTCTGCTCACCACCGCGAATTCTTCTTCCATATTTTAACACGTCTTATGGCGACGTTATATATATGATGTAGGTAGATTTATTGTAACATAAAAAATAGTTTTTTGGACTGATTGTATATTGGAATTGGTATTAATTTCAAGAGTGATGTATAACGACCCCATGTGTTTATGAGTTTGAAAGACTTATTTGTAACTGTCATGTGTTGTTTTATTACAATGTGTAATGATCGCGATAACCTAAGATATTAGAACTTTTTGTAAAATATGGAAATTTGTCAGCCTAATAAAATCTATTTTTACGCGTGGCTTATACAACTCTTGACAGTATTGCCAAGATAAATAAACATTACTTTTCATGTGCTTACCGTCTCTGTCTTGCACTACAAGTTTGACAGATAAGCAATAACGGCATATTTTTTACATAATAACTTCTGTGAGGCACATTCATATTGATTATTGTTCACCGGTTACTACTCACGTGTATTTTTCAGGATTGCCCATCTAGTTTCGAACTCGAACGGAGCCCTTAGTCATGAGCTGAGCCCGCGGTATTGTCGCGACTTAAAAAAGTTTGACTAGTGACATCGCCACCGACTTTGGCCCATAGCTCCTAAAATAACTGTAATATTAAAACTCCATGTTCGCCAAGTGAAAAAAAATAAAAGATACTAAAAAAGGGTACCTTTAAAGCTTACCTTACTAAGCGTAACATAACACGGGTGAAACCAACTGTGAAAATCATTACTCCCCAACCCTCGACCACGGTCGGAAACAAAACGCATCGGTTACGCGAAAGAGTAAAAACACTTTATCAAAGAAATAAAGTTTAGTACACATATGGGTGCAGGCCCCTGCCCTACAGGGGAACCCGATATATTTTTCTGGCGAGACTTAAAGTAAATAATTATTTACATAGCATCACGCTTGTATTTCCCGAAAGAGTAGCCAGAAGTGTGCATCCACATTTCACAAATGCTGTTATTAAATCCCATGTAATACGCGTAGGTGGTAAGCCAATTGGTGGCCTATTGTCATCTACCGAGCACAATTCCAAACTCCGGGCTGCTACTGAAAATTTCCTAAATATACTCATTATCACTTTACCCGAGGTGGGATTCGAATCCAAGACTTACTTATTTAGTTTTATTGATTTTAGTCTATTTCCTAGTTGTATGAAATACAGATAAATGTCGAGAATTACGTAACGTACCTAAGGCCGTGACGTCATAGCCATGTGTGTATTATACATTAATTAACACTTGCCTAAAATGGTGAAGGATAACTTTGTTAGGAAACAAACATATCAGGGAACATTTCTTTGACGTCTTGTTTCCAACACATGCTAGAGGGCCACGGGTAGTGCAATATTTGCCATCGATACTATATCTTTAATCGGGTGTTATTAAAAGCTCCATAAGCATTCTTCGGTAGGATATAGAGCTTATACCAAGTTTCATTCACAAAATCTCTAACTCATATAGTACCACCACGTATAACACGTGCCCAACTGCGTCTGTCTCTAATAAATTTTCCGCGTAACTATTAAACGAGAATTTATTTAAAATGTCACTAATAAATAATGTTTTCAGAGTAAGGTTTACTAAAGAAAAATTTTGGAGTAAATTTAATTTAGAATAACTTTATTGTAATTAGAAAAAAGCAAGTCATCTATTTACAAAAGTCGCCGTCATCTTGCGAACCCGGGGCGGGTCAGCTAGCGAGATATACACAGATATTTCCGCATGATAGGCTAAAAAACAAGTCATGCCCTTGTGGATAAGTGCCTTTAACCAAAGCATAGCTCAGGAAATCGTACAATAAATAAGTTATTGTACTTAAGGTCACGATAGTAACATGGCAATGACCTAAATGCCACCATTTATTTCACATGCCATTGGAAAAGTTGCATGACCATTAAATAGTGTTGTAATAATTGATAAGTTTATTTGTTGCATGACTCGGAATGGTCATGCAACCATCGTTTTGGCCACAGCCTATATCAGTGTTAATGTATTAGACTTAGAAAACAGATTTGATTACAAAATTATTATCCCCCAGCCGGTATCCCAATTTTATTGGGGTCGGCGCAGCATGTCTTTTTCTTCCATACATCTCTGGATTATAAAACAAGAAGTTATTTTTATTTAATATTATAACAATTTTATTTTTATTTTGCAATTGTTAAGGTTTAATAACTTGATTGAAGTACTGACTTCAAAATAATGTAATTCAGAACTTAGTTGCATGATTATGACAATATCAACAGAATATTCACATGGAAACTACTCGCTCTCGGGTCTCGATACTGGCTGTGTATATCTGAACTTTATTTGATATTTCTATTGATCTTCTATTACATAATATTTAATATTTGTGTGTTTCCCTTCTATACGTTTCTGTACAATTTATTCAATTACATTCTACGATGAAACTTGGTAAGTTGTTAAGTGCGCTCAACTTCTTTTTTTTTTCATGAAAAAATCATATTAAATGTCTGTCCTAGTACCTAGAAATAAAATACAAGAACGCAAGCAAACTTAAAATTAAGACAAGAACGCAACGAACGAAATTTTAATAAAGAGTAGCTCGACTACATTTAAAACTAGAACTAGACAGCCGAGCTATAGTCCTTTGCATTCTTCCTCGCTTAATTTAGCATTCTGTATTTCGTTAGACTGTGTTAGTAATTACCAGGGAGATTAGAAATAATTTATACGTAGGTACGTTTGTCACCTGTCTGGGTTCCCGCAAGTTGGCAAGTAATTGATTGAGTGATAGCGATCGCAACCTTGATGGTTGGTATGAATTATCATAACCTTTTTTCATTTAAAATAATGATCCGATTAGTTCATTAATATCAAAGGACGTTAACAGGTGCTAGCAATTTCCATAAAAAATGAAATGTCTTATTATCAATCATAATTTTTTATTCAATTTGGACACTTTCCGTCGTGTAGTGATTATTTATTTTGATTATATTTTTCTGCATTATATTCTAACTTTATTCTTTTAACCACGGGTCTGAAAAAATACGAATTTAACCTTGCCTTGTCATAAGCGAAGCATAGATTACACACAAACACACGCAGCGTACTGGCGCCGAGTGGATGAGTTTTAAGTATTTGTAGTAGCGTTTAGCTCATGTATGACAAGCGAAATTAGATGACTAGGCATGCTTCTCACATGTCGTATGCAACGCTACGTCCGTATTTTTAAGGTCCGTGCTTTTAACATTATTATAATAAATGTCTTTAGTTACATAATTATAATTGATAAACGATTAAATTAGATCACTGCTACACAGCATTAGCTTATCTAATAATACCAAGATTCGTGTCTGTAAACGCAACCACAAAATCTACAGGAAATATTACTAGTAAAAAAATCTCTCTCATAAGGTTTTATTCTATCCAACCACAAAGATCGTGTGTCAGATTATAATGAAAAATCCATTTCCTTTTCTATTTTTAGGTAGCAAACAAGCGGGCAGCCCACTTGATAGTAAGTGGTGAATGCCATCTATAGACATCTACAATACCAAAGACATCTCAGATGCGTCTCATCTTTATTATCATTACTAGCTGTGCCCCAAGATTTCACCCGCTATTTTTAATTTTGCTTCTATGGATCTTAGCGTGACCTTTTATAGCCTATAACCATCCTCAAGAATTGGGCTAACATACAAATGGAATTTTTCAAATCCGTCTGGTCGTTCCAGAGAATGCTACGTTCAAATAAAAGACTCTTCAGAAGTTATACATGTGAATCTGTGCCTCCTGAAAAAATACTCCAGGCGCTCTTACCATTAACCCATCTCGACCTCTGCTCACTACCCTGAATTCTATTTCCACATTTTAATACGTCTTTTGGTGAAGTCTTCGTTATCTATTCAGTCCCTATACAGAAGTCTGAACCGGCATGACTAACTTTGCAGTTAATGAAATATCGTACAGATGCGATTACCTAGACAAATACTATATATAATATATATAAACTGTTCAGCTTTATTATATTAGAAAGTATAGATGTCAGGTACACGTAATCACCAAGCTATTTCGGACAGACGTTGGTGATCGCATTTCTCAGGACAGTGTGAAGACAAAAGGACGGTACTGCTCAAATAATAAAGGTTATTACATCAATTTTATTTAGAACACCGAGGTGGGTGAAGGTCTATTCTTCGATAGGAGCCATACAGAACATAATAAAAGATAAAAAGGCACAAAAGCGATAAGGGAAACCTCGTTAACTTACTCAAAGCGAACTAAATCAGAATACACGTACAAGTTTTCGCAACAAAAGCTTTTCCCAACAAATCAGCGTACAGCATTTCCCCACTATTTGTGGCTACCTGTACGGAATAAAACGATACAAAAAGATGTAACGTCGCTAGTCTAAACGCAGCCTAACGCAAGCCCGGTAATAAATCAGCGTGCGTATATGCGTACGTAAAATCGCGGGGTTGGACCACCCTACATTACCATGGCAAACAGTTAAATCAGGCAGAAAGGCACAAAATATATAGAGTGTAAAATTAGGAGTAACTCCAGTATATTTGTTACAATTGTGTACATATTGTGTTGTTGTACGATATGGGGAAATATATTATGGTTTTGTTAAATGGGTTAATATTACGTCTGGCACTAAAAGCTTGCCTTCAGATGTTTGCTCCACATTCCTTGAACGCTCATTTGCATGAAACATAAATTGTCGCACTGTATCAGTAGTATGTAAGACAGTAGTGAAATTTCTAAGTACTGCGTCGCTTTGAAGTTTCTTCTAAGAATATTCCGAAGCTCTTACGAAATATGATCTGGAATGGGAGTGGAATAATAAATAGAGTTGATGGAAGTCTTCGGATAAATTACCTAATACATAATTATTGGAATAAATATTTGTATGAACTGTAGATATACAAATATTTGCATGTCGTGATGGCCGAGTGGTTTCGGGCCCGCCTCTTGAGCTACAGGTTGTGGGTTCTAATGTGGCATGTACCAATCTGAGTTTTTCAATGTCATATGTATCTACTAAAACATCATAGACATACGGTTTAGTAAAACATCGTGAGAAAATCTAGACTCGATTGTCTCTAACCGACCATCCGCAGCGAGCTACATAGTGATCAATTCTTCTCTTTATAATAATTGCCCTGCGGACAGTTACGGGCTGGTTATGTTATAGATTATTATTGCTCTGGGTCTTGGTGTGTGTGCATGTGAGACTTGTGTCTGAATGAAGAGGTGAAGGGTGAGCGTTTTTGGGGACTGTCTAGTTGTAATGTATGACGTTCAGAAAGTACAATTTCAAATGGTGTAATTTGAATAAAGATATTTTGATTGGATCTGTTTTCTTTTTGTTAGAAGTAAAAACTTTGAATAAACATACATTCCCGAAATAGTGTCTTCCGTCTCGTAGCTTTACATATGAGATTGAAGAGAAAGTTTTTAGGTTGAGTCTGTGGAAAATTTAATTAGGTACGTTGTTTATATTCTTGAAGCCCAACTTTTGACCTTCCAAAACAAAAGCATATCAAAGTTAGTATTTCAAAAGAACTTAAAAACTAAACAAAACACCTGCTCTCAAACAGACTTAATTTTAGTCATTCAGAATGAGACAAAGGCCATTTCAAAATATCAGAGGCCAAGTTATAGCTTAGGTCCCAAACTTGGTCCTTTTATACGGAAACTTTTCTGTGTAATTTCTGTGTGTCTCAAAATTAAAGCCTGCCAGGGCTGCCACGAGAGACATTTAAATAAATTAAAGAATATAATTTATTTTCTGAGTTGCGCAAAGTTGGTTACTTTTATCAAGACGGTACTGGAGCTAATCTTCAGACTTATGATAAAAAGTCAACTTGGAATATATTTTTTGCCGAATTTCGTTTTGCTGAGCCAAATGTCTTCTACGTCTTCGCTCATTGCTTATTCTAGCCGGGCTTCTTATGTTTATGCATGAATATAATTACGAGAATAATAATAACATTGATTGTCTCAAAAAATCATATAGGTACATAATTTTATCCCTAGACCCTGGCTAGACTAGGATTCCAAGAATAGAGTAATGAACTGCTTTAACTCGTTAGTAGGTTTATAAATCGATAGGATGATAGTGCTGAATGTATTTATGTCGCAGATGGATTGTAGAATCAGCTGTTTTACAAAACTGCTAGCTGATTTACAAAACAGTACTGCTAAGAAAAACAGCTGAACGACGTTTAGCAGTTTTACATAATTACTGAACTATAACTCGCAGAATTATATGAACGTTTTGCGTTTATCAATGCAGCGGTTCAACGATCAGAGATTATGTAAAACAGTGTGAAGTGAACTGTCAGATTGTTGATTTTAGTTAGAAACTTAGCCGCTTTCCGCATATGGCTCTGTGTGACTTAACAACAATAGCTTAACTTTATTCCACTTTTAAGTCAGTAGCAAAAAAATGATGAAAATTTCGAATGCCGTAGATACTAAATCACTATAATAGTCCACAATATATCAGTATTATGAAAGAATATAAATTAAAATGATCCACGAGCAAGCGAAGTGAGTTCGGTAGTTTCGGGTACCCCAACACGGACAGATTAGGTTCGAAGAGGATGACCTGACCTTACAGACACCAAAATAGGTTTTATCTATCTCTTCACTAGTTCCATGCCTACGATTAGGCTGACCAGCTCTGTCGCGTATATTGACACGCACATGTTAAGGGAAGACTGCTAACAATACCGCCAAAGAGGTAACAAAGACATAACATTAAGTAACTATCAAAATGCTCTCGTGCGGTTACAATTAATAAGTTATGAAAACAAAGAAGTCTGCATAATTTATTGGGTAACTGTCAATACAATAAGAGTGCTTTAAAAAACATTGTCATTTATATTTTTAAACATTGTAGGTACGCATTCCAAACTTGAATTGAACCGCTTTCTGGCCAGTGTCGTGTTTCCAGAACATTGTCACTACAACTTATGCATGAGGTTGTAATCTCTTTCAATCTTCGTGACCGTTGGCCTGTCGCTTTGGATATACGTCGCATTTACATGCAAACGGACGGATTGTAGTCGCTTTTTAGTAAACAAAGCAATGCATCCCAAAACAATAGGCATTTTCTAACGTAAAAATTACAACTTAAAAAACTTTAATATAGTAAATACTAGTTGGTAGTCCAAAGTAAAATAAATCTCTATACCAAAAATTCATTCAAATCCGTACAACATACAAACTTTCACATTATTAGTAGAATTTTCGGTTATTTAAGTTTTTTTTTTTAAATGTTTCACACTTGTGTATTTGCCAGTGTCAAGTATATGGAGTTTTCAAGTAATAATAGTTCCCGTCATGGAATTATTTATTAAATGGCGCCACACTTTTTGTACTTGCCAGTGTCAAGGCAAGGCTTTTATAGCAAGGCTTTTATAGCAAGGCTTTCGATACCCTTAGACATAATAAGTTACTAGAGAGTCTTTGTGACAACGGAATTAGAGGCAAATTACTGGACTGGTGTGAAGATTATCTTAAAGATAGAAAGTTTATGGTTAAAATCAGTGATGCGACAAGTGAATCGGTCAGGGTAACGGAGGGCACGGCCCAGGGTTCGGTTCTTGGTCCACTGCACTACCTCACTTATGTAAATAGCCTCCCAAACATTATTAAAAAGTGTGAAATTTATCAATTCGCTGACGATACTTGCCTTATAGCCGCTGGGCTGAGTCTAAATGAGGCTCAAGACAAACTACAAGAAGATTTCGATCTAGTTTCTAAATGGTCGCATGACACGGGCTTAGTACTAAATGCAAGTAAAACTAAATTAATGTATATCAGTTCCAGTCAAAACAGAAGCTCCTCTATACCTAAAATATTATCGCACTGTCACGAATGCTTACATGACGACTCTCCTAATAAAGTGGCCACGTCTTGTAAATGTGACACTATAGATCTCGTAGATAAACAAACATATCTTGGACTTACTATAGATAACCGATTAAATTGGAAGGAACACATTCAAGACGTAAGTAACAAATTAAGAAGTATACTAGCAAAATTCTCTGTAATAAAATATAAAATTCCATATAAAATCTTATTAATGCTTTACAAATCTCTTGCCGAATCTACGATATCATATGGATTGTCTAGTTATGGAAGGACATGTAAGAGTCACCTTGATCAAATATATACACTTCAATTACGTATTTTAAAAAAAATTGTTCCGTATAATATTAAGAAAAAATTTAAACTAGATTACCAAAAATTATTCAAATTTTGTGAAATCATACCTGTACATGATAAAATTAAACTAACATTATTAACTGAAGAATTTTTTAATGACAAACTTAAAACAACAAAAACATTACTCACAAATGAAATGAAGACTCGTAGTGTCACAAATGCTAAACTATTACTTCCAAAATATACGAATTTACATGGTAAGAGGACCCTGAAATATATTATACCTTCCCTTATAAACCAACTACCAATATCATTACGGGATACCATAACTCATAAAAACATAAAATCCAAATTAAATAAATATTTTCTGCAAAATTTATTATAACCTATAATATAAAAAAAAGATCTCTTAAAATTATTATCCTTTTAAAATAGAATAAAACTAAATTTGACAACATACACACAACTAAGGAACATGCTGTAGATCAAGTACTTTCGACCACTACTTAGTTAATAAGTCAAAATGACGGCCAGTGCGGTCACCGATGTTCGCTTATTTCTATACAATACGCACAATAATTATTTACTTTTACCCTCGCTTATCTGTTAAAAGCTTTGTTTCTTTTTTATGATGTTTATTTGTTATTTTTGATGTACCTATAATAGTCGATGATACTGATGCACGGTAAAACTCGAATGAGTTTATGTTTACATCTTTAGAAGGTTTTTTTCTGTTATTCTTGTAAAAAACGAATAATAAATTAAAAAAAAAAGAAAGTATTCAGAATAATCAAGTATTAAAAGTTGTTGCGCGCGTTGCCCCAGTAAAACGGTGGAAATTTTACTGAGTCTTCGATGGAGTTTAGGAGTGAACACAAAAAGTCATAATTTTCAATTTTATATAATTTACCCACACTCGCACACCTTCATGAACACTTAATGGTTAATTATCCACCATAATTACTCATTGAACTTCGGAGAAACACAAGTTTTGGAAAACCATATAAAACCGAAAACGTGCACTTTACATTTTCCTGCCTAAACTCCTCCTAAATGATAGTTCTACACGTGTTTGATTTGAGATATTGTCTATATAAACAGAAATATCAACAGTAACAGACTGTTGCCATTTACTAAAATCCAGGCCATCCTTAAAACACTTAAGTAAATAATAAACACTTACAAATATTTCTGTTATGGTTTATATTTTACAAAGGCTTTATTTAAAACTTCCCTCGTAAAACGTTTTAATTTTATAATCTGTTGTGAAATTTCTCCAGCCAGAACACAAAATTATATCACTGGCGAAGCGAAGCTGTACAACAACACAAGCGCCTATTTTGAGGTTCCATAATACTCTATCCCTCATATTCAAAACTGAAAGTAGTTAAGTGCTTTCATCTTCCCACTCCAAACCAAAATTCCCGACAAACTACGACTAATTCCCTACAAAACAAGTTAATGATGACATCATTAAGAGCGCAGAACATAATTTAAATATTCTAATTAAGTAGGAACACTGCAGACAAGACAGTTGCATGGTTTGTTCGCAACTCGAGGCAAAACTTTGTTACAGTTGAATTTCAAACCGGGACATAAATCAAAATGGCTATTTGAACGTACCTACAACTTGCGCGTTTCGCTGTGGATCCGAACATTGTTTAGCAGGATGAACGCATTTGGTTAACAAATAGCTTACTCTTATACTTTGACCAGGTTTTAGAGTAAAGCTGCCTGTTGGACGGAAACCATTATAAGAGAGCAGCGAATTCCGTTGTGTGTAGTAAGTTTAAGGAAAGAAATCAACATGGAGACTTTTCTCATTTCAGTTATTCTTCATATAGTAAGATCGATGACTAACCTAGTGTCAGCATTCAAACCGCATTTAGGTCTCTGACATGGTTTAACACACTATCGACAACATCTCTGAGTTATACTGGTTTCCTGCGCCATTTTAAGTGAGTAATAATAAATTTATAATACGCACATGATTTCGTAACATCAGTGGTGTGTGCCTTGGTTTCGGACTAGCCCAACGGTCGTAAAGCTAGGCTTAGGTACTACCGTACTACTGTTTAAAAAGAAATTGAAACTGTAATAACAAAACTTAATTCAATGAGAAATAACTTTTAATACGAATTTCTACTTTAAAGTAGAAAATAGGTACAATAAGGATCGAGAGCCTATTTTATAAAGGATTAAAGTTTGATAGTCGTGGTGCTTAGTTATGTACACTCGCGGGCATTCTGTGGGGCCCCAAGAATAAGTAGATAGACAACGCAATCTTGCCGCACACACAAAGACAGCTTAAATACTTCATAAGTTTGGAAGTATTCCAAGCTCAAATGTTGCCACTTGCCTAAAATCCACGTCATCTTAGAGGATTAGTCGGCAACTCAAACTTGTCTCATCTGCGGCCATCATAATTTACATGTCTACGAACAGACATATCTAAAGGCTCTACCACACTGGTGCGACTTAATACAGGACTCGACTTGCTGTGAGTCAATGATATAAATATATAAAATGAAATATTCATTAATTCTTAGTCTGATATATTTTTAAAATGTCTAGTGAACTTAAGTCAAAAACTATTTCTGAACTGAAAGGTCAAGAAAGTTAACTTACCTAGTGGGCAGAGTGCTTGGAGTAGTCATTGGGCGCAGGTTCTACTCTTCCACAAAAATTTATACCTTTAAATTAATTAAATTCAATATTAAATCACAGCGCCTTGTAGCCCCACCACTTTTTGCTTTGCCAATAGTTAAAATAGCTATTTAAAAAATAATAAGCAGCCACCACAATAGCATAGCTAAGAAGTGATACCTACCCGCATATACACACACATACTGTAGGATTAAGATGACACGCAATATGTCATTATAAATAGTCAAATTCGCAAAGTCGCGCCTCACCTGTGCGGCAGCCTTAATTTCACATGTCGGTGCAAACAAACCCATGTAATATCACATTCGCGAAGATTACTTGACGTGAGCACTTGAGACTGTGTGCCCTAGCTGGCATATTGGATCCATTTGTCATGGGAACGGGACGTTTTTATGTCATACTAGGAATATTGAATAGGATTACCTAACGTTACCGAATCGAAAAAAACTAGAACAGCTAGAAGTACTTATGTAATAATTTTTCGATGTTTTAATTTTTATTGTATTAGTTTTCAATCTTTAAAACTGTAAATTTTTCATATTATTTTTAAGTTATGAGATTTGTCGTCTATTAAAATGATTATATTCTCATATATTTTTTATATAAACACTGTTATGTTAGTAATAAATAAATTTATTTTTAATATCATATTTTTGTAAATATACGACCGCGAGTGGTTTTTGAACCAGCACCCCGTAGATTGGTACTCCATGTGCACATAGTGAACCAGTCTAGGTAAAAGTGCTCTATTGTGAACCCACATCTCATCGACGCAGTTATAAAGTCACGTGTGATGAGCCTTATTGCTCTGGCTTAGTGTAGTTTAAAACTATTTTTTATTTTATTTTTAACCGCATAGCACCCCTGCACATAGTACACCTATAGGTATAATACAGCACTGACCAGCATTCTTGGGTTTGTTCCAAAATTTGTATAAGATTTGAGAACTTTAAGAACCATAAAAACTCATGCTATAAACAATGAACCGAATGTAACTGCTTTGCCCTTGGAAACCCAACAAAAAGAGCTTAAAATCTTATGTTTTAAATTACTAATCTTCTGTACTTCCAGCGCTGTATTTAGATTGTAAATAAGGAAGATCTCAGCATAATTTTGTTTAAAAAAATGTAAGTAGCTAGTCATTTTGAGATTAATTCTCTTGTAATCTGTTTTTATTTGACTTTTTGAATACGAAACGAACTGTCATCTCTATTCTACATAGTATAAAACAAAGTATCCTGCTGCATCAGTCTGTCACTGTATTCCCAATTTTAGTCTCCGTAACTGCTGCACGGATTTTCTAATAATTACCACAAAAGAACAAGTATTTTTGAAAATTCACATTCATGATTGTTTAATGGTTTTTACTCCCGTGACCTTTTCGGGATTGCCCGAAAGTTCGAAACTAGTCGGGCAATCCCGAAAATAAACGAGAGTTATAACCATTAAACAATAATTACTAAAAATGTTTTGAGTTATGTAGGTTTGATGTATGTATTTGGCCTTTTAAAATATTTGTTAACCTAGTTTAAGATAATAATGTGCGTGAGCGGACACGGCGGCGGCGTAATGTTCAGATTTCGGCAATGAAGATTATATTAATATTTTTCTTATATCACTATACACGATATGTTTTGTACGATCTATCTTTTTGGAAATAAAACATTTTATTATTTATAGACTATTGACGGAATTATATTTACTACAAAAAAATGGAACGTCATTTTGTGCTGTAGTTTGTGCTGAAATGTCTTTATGTGACGTAATTTTTTTTTTCGCTAATGTATTTATATTAATTTAACTAAAAACTATATTAATACAAAGAAAAAAAAAAATACATTAATATTGAGTAGATATTTTAAAAACTCTCTATACAAATATTCATTCTAAATAGGTCGTGCGAAGCCGGGCGGGTCAGTTAATATATCTATACATTTCTTAGAAAAAGTTGTTTCAGACAAAACATGTTCTTTAGAACAAGTTTCAAACAAGTAATGGTTTTCTGAAATTAAATTGGTGAAAGGGTTAAAAGGACATTCGAGAATTTTAATAAAAGTATTATAGACTGTTGAGTGGATTGTTCTGATTTTGGGTAAATGTTAGAATGAAGAAATAATTATAAATATTTTAAATATAAGGTAATATAAAAAAATGTACAACTTAAGAATTCGCTACGCATGTGTTAATGCGTTTTATTGTATTGTATTTTCGTAGGTGGTAGACAGAAGTGTAGCTACACAACTGTACACCCACATTACAATGTTTTTCTTCCGTCTCTTTTTTTATTCCAGTCGCTATTAACGGATGCTGTGCCGAACTCCTACCGACTTCAAACCACACTAACCTTTACCAAAGTTCCGGCCGGTCGCAACTGTATTCACCGCAACCCTAGCAGGTTGTGGCCCGTCAGACCCCATCATTTAGGCATACACCTCTGCCTATACCCTCACGGTTTACAAGGCTGCTATGGATAAATTTAATACTATATAGTTAATAAGCTTAAATGATTAATTAATTTTAAAAAATATGAAAGTTATGTGGGTATCTAAGTTATACTATGTTCAAATCAAATCAAACAATTTAATTACCTTCATTCGTGTTTCTTACTATATATACTACTTTATAAGTAACTTTGTAGGTTAAATTCCAACTTATTTTTATTTATTTGTCATACTAAGGCATTAATGGGTTGTTACAATGCATAAATAAGTAACACTATGCTTTATCATTCAGGTATACAAATTTGGATAAGACTATAAATATTTAGATATGTTGCATGAACTACCGATTCATTCTAATTTACGTCAAGAAATTTATCAAATATAAGTGTCCATATTAGACCTAAAGTTGTAGAGACAAACCCTCAAAGTAGACCGTGGTAGTCCGCCATGTTTAGTATTGACACAAGCGCGAAATTGGATAGGCCACCCACACATCCAATTTGGAAACTTGCGTAATTTCATACATAGTGTACTCTCCATTATTAAACTAGTTACAAGTTCAGAAAGCCACACTGTAATCTAAGTGTTACTTATATAAAAGACTTTATTAGTAAAAGGTCCTTCATGGGGTCAATATGTGTGATAAGGATTCATTTAAACCTTATTTAAAAGTTAATGGAACTTTTTTCACAAATAAATATAGATTTTCGTAAGACTTAATAATGGCATTGGTAAAATATATTAATGACACCTCTACTTGATGCAATGTTATGTTGATGTTTCATTAAGAAAAAAAAAATGGTAACACTTTCCTCTTGTGCTATGTTTTAATTTATTTGGATCTCCAAGATAAGATACACAATCACAAAGATGTATTTAAATAAAGTAAGGTACAACAAACAGAAAATAATAAAAAAAAACATACCTGCTATGTTTTTAATTCTTACTAGCCTATGTTACCCGGGACAATGAAAGGATTCTAAGAATCCCCCATACATCGAAATTGGTCCAGGCATTTAGAAGTTATGGTGGAATAAAAAAACTCGCAAACATACATGAACCATAATAAAATAACACTCCTTTTTTTGGGCAGTCGTGGACAAAATTAGTGTGTTCTTCTAATTACATAAGATCTCATCATTTACATATATACAAGGTAACCGAATGGTGTGACAAATACAAAAAAAAAGTTAAAATTGTAGGTCAAGGAAAGATTTTTGCATTTGACAGTAAGTTTTAGTTTTTTCCATGAAATTCTTAATTTATTAGAATAGGACGGACTTAGGTATATATAAAAAATCCTCCACTAATAAAGTAAGGCCTTATATTAAGGTATCTCTGTAAGTTATCGCAGTCCTTTTCTTGAGCATTTATTTACATGTGAAAAGTTTCGGGAGCGCCTCATTGCAATGGTAATGAGATGGCCCGGGATGCTGGGAGCCCAAATTTGTAGCGAACACGAAGATTGGGGTATATTCTAAGGAAATGTCCTTGTTAAATTAATTTGAGTTTTAGATTAAGAGTGAGAAATTAAATTAAGTAGGTAATCTGTATAATTAATTAATAGGTACATTTAGTTTGCAAGTCAATTAATTGGCTTGTCTTCACATTCGTGCATATTTAATTTAATCTGTGCCAATTCGTTGACACAATTATACGAACATCTGCCCCATTGGTCTAGTGGTCGTAAGGATGGCTGCTGAGGATAAGGTCCCAGGTTTGATTTCCGGGTCGGACAAAGTGCTATTGTGTTTTTTCTTTTAGGTAATTCTCAGCATTAGCCCGGAGTTAGGAAGTAAGCGGTGACACCCCTGTGCATCGTAGAGCACGTGAACCAATCGGTCCTGCGCTTGATTTCTCTCCGGTCGTGTGGGATTGCCGTCCCATCCAAATATGAGAGTGAAGGAAGAGCGAGTGCACTTGTATACGCATACACCGGTGCACTATAATATCTGCTGCGTACTTGCCAAATCTCTGTCGAAATAGGCGGCAGGGATCGAAAATTCGGTGGGGAGTATATTATTATGAAAAACAGTAATTTTTACAATTATATGAATCTTAATTTTTTTGTTAGTTCTTTCGTTGTACGCATTATGTTTAATTATATGGTTTTTCAATAACGATTCAAAAGTAGTTTTTTTTATATAAAAAATTATCGTTCGAATTAAATCATATTTATAATGGAAGGTTAACAAACTATATCTCATTGACCATTCATTTCTGTTGTTTCCAGAAACATTTCAATGTGACATTTTGTGACGTCATAGATAACTCCATACAATGCTCCCGGGACATGCGGATACCGCAGTTGAAGCGACGTTGTTATTTACTGAATGTGCTCGCTAAATCTTATTACCAAAATGTCAGAAGTGTTTAATTAACAACGTGTTAGGAAAGATTAGGTTAATTTGTATTCACATACAATTAATCTGCCAAGCCTTTTCCCAATTACATTGGGGTCGGCTTCCAGTCAAACCGGATGCAGGTACATACCAGTATTTTACATGAAGCGACTGCCTATCTGACCTCCACAGCTCCGTTACTGGGTAACACGATATCTCGTGATATAACTGGTTGTCAGACAAACCTAATGCACTATTTTCCTATAATAATCCCCCTTTCTCACTATCGACTGACGCAAAGCGATGTATCCAATAAAAAAATCGGTCACCGCATTTATATAACAGAAGCTCAAATTAATCAGAAAATTTGTAGTAACAATAAATATAAAAGTCGCAGCTAGTTTTTTTTTTGTGTCCCTGTATTTGTGTTCATACATATTTAGTTTAATTTATATTTATTTAGGTCTAATATAGATACTTTCTCTTTTTAAATTTCCCGCCTCGGACGTAAGCTGTTATTTCTTTCGTCTGGCTTCATCCTATTCGTGTATTTAGCCAATGTCAAGTGGTCAAAACAGCTTGTGGGTAATTTATTTAAGAGGTCTCTTTATAAAAAAAAAATGTGTTCCTATTTCAAATTAATGGTACAGGAAAGTTCAAAAAGCAATCATCTAGCACTTACATAGTTACCAACAAAAAGAGACTAAAATGATAGCGCATGAGCGATCGCCAAAGTTTGTGGGTAACTGATTAGCGGTATCTCGCGACTCATTAATCAGGACTAGTGAAGGATGTGTTCTGGCAAGAAACGATACCAGAGTTTGCCAGACACCCGGGTACGACAGAAACAGTCTGAACCAATTTGTATTACGATTTGAGATATGGTAGCAAAGAAATTTCCTTGTGCTAATATTCAGGTTATGGAATTAGCTGACCCCACTGAGGTTTTCCCTAGAGACTAAAGGATTGGGTGCTTCAAAATGGGCGTGAAATGATTTTCACAAAGTTAGGTATAGCAACACGCAAGTGATACTCGTGGTGTTGCAAACATCCATAGACTATGGTAACTGCTTACCATTAGGCGGGCCGTACACTTTATTGCGGGTTATATTAATAATAATACCAAGTATGGAACTGCCAATTCCAACCAATCAACAGAACACATACAACGGGATTTAAGGCTTGAGTGGTAATGTTTCATCATCAATACGCACATTCGAAGGTAATCAATAGGGAAGACAACGCAAAGCTAAAACAGCTGTCAGCACCTACGCTTGCTATATATTACAACCAATCAAAAAGTGTTATATTGACATTAGTGTTACGTCAAAAGGGTTTCAACCAATAGGACCTCAGTATGGTCATGAGTTCTTCAGTTGTAAATCCGGGTCGGTTCACGAATAAACATTTGCGGCTAATCTACGGTTCCTTCATACAAAACCTCTTTGGGTAAACTTTATTGGTTTCCAACGTAAAGTTATAATTTAACTGAAGTTCGGGAAGACATTAAATATAATGTAGATTGCTCAATACTCCGGTATTAGCTTTTAAATAAACATGTACTAAGTGCAGAAACTTTGGATAGGCCCATAGCGTGAAAGGTTTATGTTAACGAGCAAACTTTAAAGAAATAACTTCATAACGTAAACGTACCGTCAAGTAACCCCCAAATTAATGGAAATACAATTTGGGTAACATACTTCTAGCTTTGTGGTTTTATTTAAAATGATTACAGCACTATCGAATGCGATTATTGGTAAGTACGAAAACGAAACGAACGCTAAATACCGAAACAGAACTATTTCGATGCTCTATTAGAATAGTTTTTTATTGTTTTTAATAGTAAAAACAGTTCTTCAATATTTATTAACTATATAGCTTCTACATAATTGAATAAGTTAGTGAGGCATTAATATATTAAACACATAATTTGAAACAGTTTAAATTCAATTATATTTCAAGAGAATTTCTCTGGCACCCGTTATTAATTTTGTTTGATATATGAACTGGAAACGACTCTGAAACATATTCAATCTATCAAATAAAATAGCGTTGAAATTTTAATTATTATGACTGATGCGGTCCATCTGCATAATCCCGAAAATCCTCATAGAATACTCGCCAAGTAAAATAAATGGCCATTCAACACCTAATTTGATTATTTTTCACCGGTTATTACTAACGAACATCTCGTCCGACTAGTTTCGAACTCGAACGGAGCCCTTACTCATGAACTAAGCTCGCTATGATATTGTGAATCATCGTCTCACGATCGATTATTATATCACCATTTTGGTTGAAGACATTTTCCATACTTATCATTTCTCTCTCCTATGAAATTCTTCAAGCACAAAATAATAACAAAATTGCTGTAGGAAAATGTTTTATCATGACATACGTAATATAAATTCCAAATAAGAAAATCATACCAATCCTGTCAACCAAGAAATAGAAAAACCATTTGCCATTAAAGATAGATAGGAAAATGTCCTAATTTCGGCCGGTTGCTACTTCCATAAAAGGCCCAAGGGCAAAATCATACGATTGAGTTTTGGTCGATGATCAAAATAGTCTACTTATGAAAGCCATCCTGAATGATACAGAAAAAAATTAACTGCCCAATCTATATAAATCGACTAATCTAATCGGACTGCCTCGGTCTAGTGGTTCCGAGCGCGACTGCTGAGCATGAGGTCTCGAGTTCGGTTCCCGTGTCGGCCAGTGTTATTGAGCTTTTCTGTTAGTAAATTCTCAGTAGCAGCCCGGAGTTTGGAATTGTGCCCGGTTGATGGCAATAGGCTCACCACCTGTTACATGGGACTTAATAACAGCATTGCTGAAATGTGGACAACTGTGTACACCTCTGCCTACACCTTCGGGGAATACAGGCGTGATTGATGCTAAGTAATGTTATAAATATAAATCCAATAAGCAAATTCGGATTCTGAATGATCATCTAATTTGCTCATTAGAATCACATGGACACATCTTCAAACTAATAACCAGTCCTATAAATACAAAAAATAGCATAACTCATTAAAGACGGTACGTTTATCGTAGATCCCATCACTCACTTATCAACCGACAAAATCAATGTCAAGGGCAGACCCCATTGAATCTAAAAAAAAAAAACAACACCCGCCCACTAAACTTTCATGTCGACAACCAACAGCCCAGCAAAGCGTATGCGCAATTTATACCAATATACTTAACACCATCTACCAAAAATCATTCTTCCATTTCCCCTCTACTTGACAAGTAGGGCGAAGTCTCGCTCCGTCGACCCTTCACTCAGACCCTCGACCTTCACGGACGGTCACTCGTACACCCCCTCGCAATGTTATGGTCGTATGCATTCACTTCACTTAGAAACTCCTTGGTTTCCCTGTGGTTTATGAAAATAATGAGCTTTTGACACATTCGTTTAGGACCTTTCTTTTCTCAAAGTAAATGTTCTAAATAAAATATTGTAATATTCTGGTGTGCTTCATGTTTTCACTTTTCATGGATTATGATTTTATTTACTTTAAGTAAATGGGTGGTTTAAGTAAATTTAAGGGAACAGTTCAAGCTAACAGTAACATGCTCAAACCAAACTTATCTAGATCACAAGCTTCGGTCACCAATATCCTAATACCTAAGTATATGGCCACACAAGTACGATAAAATTTATGAAATAAATAAATTTCGCATGATAGTGTTAACAGTAAGATTAAGAAAATGTAATGAGCTAACCAGTTATTAATTAAAAACTGTTTTAATTAGCCATTAGCAATTACTACTGGAAATAATTGTACTTAATTCATTTTTAATTATAGAATCTAGAAGTTTTATCATTTCCAATTTGTATACAAATTGTCCTAAAATTTTCAAGAATGAGATGGCCAGTTGTGTCTTAGGATTATATATATGTATATGTCTCTTTAAGAGAATAGGAATTAAGTTCATCATATACTTATTAGGATATTGGTGACCGAAGCTTGTGATCTAGATAAGTTTGGTTTGAGCATGTTACTGTTAGCTTTAACTGTTCTCTTGCTGGGCATATACCCGCCAGTTGTCACAGTCCAAAGATTGAAAGTAAAACTATAATTAAATATTTAAAATATTTAATTATAATAATAAAATAAATAATATTTAAAAAATAAATTCTTCATAAAGGCGTCGAATTCCTCCGGCCATCTTCTGTACGGCTTTACACTGCGCCGTCTCATTATTTCAAGCTGCCCCAGTTGCTGGTAGTTATTGCACAGAAGTCATCAGATAAACGGCAGATGTGAACAGCCTAGTCCCACTTATTTTGGTGCGCAGCGTGGTATTTCGGAATCGATGATTTCATCGATTAAATTCCAAGAATACTGCCTTCCACCGCCTTATCTGTACCTAATATTATATTCTAATTGTCCTCGTTTGTGTGAATTAACTCACACGTAACTAATGAATAGTCTGTGCCTACCCGGATAGGAAACAGGCGTGATTGTATGTATGTATTCATTTGGGACTTTATTCATAATAATAATGACGCTTTGAACGGATTTTCCACAAATATTTGGCGTTGTTGATATGATTGGATATTTTTACACCGAAATATTTATCACTTACTGATTTCCGGTGGCGTAATTCAACTGAATTTCCTTACCTAAAACAAAATACCAAATGTTAATTAGATACAGTTAGAAAGCTGGTGAAGTAAAAAATACTTAAGTAAGATGGACATAACATCGAAAGTTGTAATTGCGACAAACCATAACTTAGAAATAAACTTCTTCCATACGACTCCGTTCTGATCTTGTTTCAGTCTAACCACGGCACGACTGCCTTGCTTGCTCAGCTCGAACGCAAAGCAAAGCAAGCTCGGTCACAGTTCCAATCTAGCGTGTCGTTTTAAACAAGTATTTTCATTTATATTTTTAGAAGCCTTATCACGACGCTAGTATGCACACAACTGTGACACGGAGCTGTTATGAAGGAAGTACTTAATTTGCAACACATTACTGTAATTGAGTGTTGTTATTCTTCGAAGGAGTTTGCGGAATTATTGTATAGGAAAGTTTTTCTTTTGTGCCCATACCCAAAATTGATGCCCGCCCATAGTCAGCCTCCTCTATACATACCAGTACGTAGGGTTATCAGTTTGTCAGTTATTAATTCTTAGAAATGTGTTGTAAGTTCTGTGCAACTAAAATTAAGGTTTCTTATGTACATATATCTATGTAAAATATATAAATACAATGTTAAGATTCGTTAATTAGGTATAATAAATTAATGTTGAGTTGATGATAAGAGAATGATAATAAAAAAGCATTTAATTCCAACAGACTTAGGTATAACTCGTCACAAAAACATTTCAACAAAGCAAATACAAAACTCTTCATACAAGATTAATCGACAAAGATCACGAACAGATCCCGGAAATCCTAACAAAACTCCTTCACAAATTGCATTCGCACAACCCTACGTAGGTGTGAACGAGTACCAGAGAAAACAAGGAAAATCGAGCGAAATAAATTAGAGGTTAAGTAAATGTTGGCTAAGTAACGCTCGGACCCCATTCATCATACAAGATGGCTGACGCAATGACGTCATTTTTGGAGATTACGTCGACTGGATCAAGTGTACAATATTGAGGCCAACTCTTGTTTGTGTAAGTGTTCGCTCTCTTTCTCTCATATGGTTCGGTTAGGTTGGACTCCATTTTTAAGTCGCTTCTACGTTGCTTTAGTTAATTCCAGCTTTTTGGGTTTTTGTGTAACCATAAGATTACAAGCAAAAAATCGACAGGGCTTGTCTAGTTCCACCTTTCCTCTTATCTGGTTAGTTATTGATTGTTAGGATTATGCAACACATGCCATGATCAGCCTTGAGATGGAAGACCTTTCCCTTGGTTGCTGATAGCAATAGTACATACTAAGATTTTCATCTTTCTATCTTCTACAGACTACTTCGGGATCCCTCCTCCACATTCGCTTTACCGTCACACTTCTAGACGCACTGCATATTACCATACCATCCACACTTGGCTGATACCCCGTTATGTCGTACTCGACTATTGAGTTCCACTGGTACAATTCGGACACACTTATTTTGCTTCATCTAGACATGTTCATTATTCTCTCAACGAGCTGATAAGATGACGAAAAAACCCAGTCCGAAATTATACTTTTCTCGCTTTTTCTTTTGACTGGCGAGTGTAATTGTTGTTAGGGTCTTTCCACTTAATTTATTGCACACTTAATCTTCGAACATTAATCTTCTGAATTTTTTGTGCAAACGAACGTTTATTCAACTGAAATGTTTGGAACTTTCATGCTTTTAATTTTATTCTAAAATGTGAGTGTTACATTCATTAAACACATTATATTGGTGATAAAAATATAATTCCAGAAACGACGGCTCGATTGGCGAAGTGACTTTGCGTGAGGTCACTGGTGTGTTGTGTTGCCCACTCGGAAACTATCTTTTACATATTTATGCTAATAAGTGCGCCACATTGCACATGCGATGGGGCCGATTTCGGGGCCCGAAAATTTATTATAGCATTAACACGAAGCAGATTCCAAAATGTTAACAACAAGGTCTAACAATATACAATGAAATGGTACCGGATTCGTATATAATATAGATAGATAGAAAGATACCCAGCTCGAACAGCAAAAACTACTTTTTAGCTATGTACCTACATTATCTGACGTCGCATATACAGATCAAATCTTGTTCAGCCAGCATCTTAATAAAACACAGCTAGCCATAAATACAAACTTCCAACACACTTTCTTTCACGTAAGTATCTGAACAGGCGGATTACGTAATATTCCCACGCACCATCACACAAAGAATAGATCCAATACCTGTCTTGGTGTTATTACTGTTTTTGACACTTGTTACTATCTCAAGCGTGTAGACATGTGAAAAGATTTCTCGCAAGAAAATATATTGGAGATATTCGATAGGCACTACTATTGATTCATGATTAAGTGCTCCATTCCAGTTCGAAACTTGTTAGATCATTTTACAAGACTAGAGTGAATCATGTAAGGCGTGGAATGACTTTATATACTCGTATATATACACAACAATTCCAACTTTTATTTAAGACCTCGATTAGTTTGACGTATTACGTAAAGGTTGACTGGTAGAGAATGCCTCATGGCATTAAGTCCACCTTGTGTACCATCTTTGTACATAAATAATAAATAAATAAATAAATAAACTAACTTATCCATCTACGTAGGACCAAAGAAGGACCAGTCGATTCACAGGACAAATTACAACATGACAAAACTTTGGTAGTAATTCTACGCAATTTATCCCGATAAGGACACTACTTTTATCACATAAAGCTATAAAACACATCACGCACCAGCGACATCCGACAGCAAACATGTCGTCCTTCATACAACTGCTAGAAGTGTCCGGGGAGCCTTTCCGTTAATACCCTTGCAATAAAAGGGACCTCCATAAAAGAGACTGTTTATTTTATTGCCGCAATCAAGAGGAATAGCAACTATATTTGCACTGACTTAATTATTGCTGGATGCAATAATTTCCGAAAATACTCCATTGGTAATCTTTTTGCGAAGAGTGTGGGTTATATTAACGTTTTGCGTGTATTTCTGGAATGTTTAGGTGTTTAGAGTGTTTAACATTGGATGATTATGGTGGCCTACCTATGACGGGGAATTTATTCTCTCTATGGAGAGCTGTGTCCAAGTAGTTTTTCGCAGGTTATGTCTTATATACAGGTAGCGTCCATAAAAGCTTTTATCTTGCACTCGTCAAAAAACTTTTCACTGCCGAATTCACACTAGAATATGGGGTGTTACTCAGTAGCCACATTTGCAACCCCGAAGTCAATAGAGTGCAGACTGCTCCTTGGATCTTATTTAAAGTAATTTGTCTTTATGAGAAAATGTTTGTGGCGACGTGACCTCTGACCTCTCATCCGCCGGATTAATTTAAGGGAACGTTATTTTCTGACCTCGTTGAGTCGTCGCATATTTAATTTGCTAACCGATGTCGGACTGCGTGTTTTTCTTTGAGTCCTAAGTCAGCACGGGAATGTGTTCGTGTTGACATTGACCAAATTAGATTTGTTTGATTTGCCCTCTGTGACATCAATTGGCATTCTCGAATTGTCAAGTTAAAAACAGTTTTTAATTATGTTAGTATGTGCGGGTATTGACATGTTTTAGACTCGAATGGTAGCTTCTATAATAATGAATTGTTAGCTGGTACAATTTTCATCTGGTTTCTAACTAAGTGAAAGTTTAATTCGCTTAACAGATTGGGGATGCAATCGTTTATAAGATGGATGACCATTTGGACAAAAGCTTGCGCAGAACTCGTGCCAACGAATATTTTATGTATTTTAATAAACAAAGCAGACATCTATCTACACAAGATAGAATCCTCATTAACGCGTTGGTATTCCTTGAGGTGGTAAGACACTTGAATCAAGATAACAATTAAAATATACGATAGGACCCTCACATAATTCTCACCTCCCAAATTATACATTCAGAGTGACCCTCAAAATTTGATCATCTCGTGTACACAGGCCTGAGAGCTAAGAGCCATAAGAACACACTACATTTGGAGGATCCTTATGAGAGGAGTTTGCAGAACCGCTCTTGGAGGGATAACATTATGGAGGTTATCCTTGGCATTTCATGGCTTTGGTCAGGGCAGTTAATTTGATTTATTAGGCCTATTAGGGAGGTAAGGGTGTTGAATATAGAGTTAATTGAAAAGATTAGTTATAACTTTTTGCAATCAGTCTTCCACTTCTTTGACTGGTAAGGTATGGCAAGTAAGGATAAGACTATAGAAACCAAACGCCGATTGAGAATGTTTCATTATATTGGCTTACTATGCTTTAGATAATGTTTAATATAATAATAATAAAATAAAATACTAAAACTTCAAACCCAGGAAAAATCGCAACTTAATTCTACAACGTACGATATGGCTACACAATATGTTAGACTTATAAATTTGTCTGAAAAATCTGCCCCACATGTGCGTCTACATGTGCGTTAGCAGCAGTCAGGGTTAAAACCTGCAGTTCCCTTAAATAAATCGAACATATATACTATCACGCCTGTATTCCACGTAGGTATAAGCAGAGGTATACACAGTTGTATACCCTCATCTCACCAATGTTCTGACTAAGTCCATAAGTAAGCTCATTGCCATCGGCGGCCACTATACAAACTCCAGACAGCTAATGAGGATTTCCTAACAGAAAAAACCCAATAACACTGCTTGTACCGGGAATCGAACACAAGACTCATTAGCCAAATAGGAACTGGACCGACTAATAATGTAAAAAATAAAATAAACCCCGTGCAATATTTGAGGGTTAAAACTAGACGCTAATGACCTTGTCTAGTTTAACCCTCGTCGTATTTCAGAAGTTATGTTATCGCAGTTGTAACCACATCGATTGGCCAGTAATTCTCCTGTCACGCACAGTAATTAACACAAAAATAGGGGAAAAACATGCGTGCTACTTGATATTTATAATTGTTTGTTTCTGTTAGAACTAACTGTTTAACGCAGGAAAAAAACCGTTCCAATTCTTTCTTGCGATGTCCTTTTTGCTTATTCGAATGGATACTTTCACTTATTTTCCGATTCGATTGAAACAATTGCTTGATAGTTAATTTATATGCTTATATGTCAATTCAGTTTGCATACAAAAATAATATCAATTAACGATTGAAATACTGTTAAGTTGGACTAACAATTGGGCATGCTTGATTTTTTGTAAGACGTGGTAACGGAAAAACCATTTGGAGATTTTTTGATTATGTGCTATATTTTGTTAAATTCCAGACATAAAAGTAAGTGATTACAAAATAAATGGCAAAATTAACTAATAACATTCATTTGACCTGACGACACCTGAAGTGACGTCATCAGTTCACATTTTATTTATTCTGTGGACTGAAAGTGTGATAGACAACTGACAGCTGTTTGTTTTAAGTTCGTTTAGAAATTAGGTGTGTTAATCATTTGTGAACACATCACGTCATTCGGGAAAATATTAAATATATATATTTAAAATCAAATCATGTTCTAAAATATAAAATAGCCAAATTAGTATTTCATAGTTAGCTAAACATTCGAAAAAAATTATAAAAAATACCTTATTTTTGCCTCATGCATGCCCAATTCTCCCAATCCATTTTTAGTTTTAATTATTACTTTTATATTATCTAACTAGCCTATCCGTACCCGCCTCTGCTTTTCACGATGACGACATTTCTTGATGATAGACTACATAAAAATTTAATGATACATACCTAACCATTCTCGTGGACACAGATTATTAATAAAAACGAAAATAAAATCCATTCAATAGCTACGAAAAAAAACGTGACCAGACAGACGCCGCGGGGCACTTTCTTAATACGTAGACTGTTCATACGTTTCGGAAAAAAGAATGCGTGAGATTAAAATAAGATATTTCCATATTCTTTACGATCCGTAAATAATGGTCTGCAAGTGCATACCATATTATTATCACCATTCATAAAAGAGTGTCATCTATCATCATAACACCCCAAAGATTCCATCTCACCCCAACAAATCCGCTATTCTTCATACTAAAAATGGCAGCACTAAAAGCATCGCAAAACTAGTTCCCGAACGAATTTAAACCTTATAACAACTCACTAAAAATCAATTTAGCCCGTTGATAAGAAAACAAGAACAATAAATAATATACTATGCCCATCAGTTTATCAAAAGTAAGATTTGCGTGCATTCATATTTCATTCAGATGGAAATCTAAACTTAGGAATGTCTTGGAAATTAATGATCTTAGAATCAATGGCACAGCTGGCGTAAACGAACGGCCATCTGTCCTTCAGATCTTGATTGAACGAATCGATTCCAAGCGTTTCCTTTAAGTGTTTCCATTGGCTAAAGCCTACTTATGGTACCAATATTAATTATGAAATACTGCAAAATTGCTGATCTTCGTAATTCGGTCTAGAGTTGTACAAAAAGTAATTTTTACCGAGTAAAATGGAAATTATTCAATTCTTTGAAGTCATAAAAGTCGCCTGTCAGTACCTACGTAGGCTAATGGCTATCGTCTTTACAATTAGACTTTACAAGTTCTGTAGCTGAGGGTCGATTAGGTTCAACTTTTAAGCTCGATTAGAAAATGATTTTATTTTGAACTTTTTCGTGGAACAATTTCATTTTATCGGTTTTTTATTAAAAGTTGTACAGTTTCATAAATCCTACCTTTCAAGTTCCCTATATACCTAATCAAGGTATTTTAATTACTATTTTTCAAAGAAACATTGAACAAATTATAGACAAGAAATTGGCTTCAACCCGCGCCCTTGACAGTCCGTGTCCTCACTCTACCACTGAGCTACCTTGTCGTGTTCGAATCTATTTAATTTTCAAACCTCCTTGTATTCGTCTTAGGGAGACGCCTGGCGATATTTATTTAGCAATTATATACAGATCTACTAAAAGATTGCTAAATAAATAGGTAAGGTATTTTAGTTCACTTAATTTATAATCTCATCGTCATCATCCCGGCTCTATCCATAGTGATTTATGGTAGCACAACATGTATTTTTTAAAAGCAAGAATCTTTGTCAGCCATCATATCAACGGTCACTTCCTAATCATATTATTTTTCGACCAGCGATCCTCTTTTAATGTTGCCTTTATCTTAGAGAGATTTACAATCATGCTGTAGACTCCTCGACCTCACAACAGTCTGGTTCCTAGCAGAATGGAGAATTTTACTACGCTAGATTTATTTCTAATAGTAGCAAATGCCTCTCTTTAGGCTGCGAGTTAAAAGGTCGGCACTATAACACAAAACAAGCCCCTAGATTACGTCAGCAAGTTATGGCTGAAACTAACAGTAAAACTTAGACGAAAAGCCTTTTCAACTAAAAGCAGTAAGCCGCATTGCTACTCTTTTATCATTCCTTTTTGGTACAAAGTAACAGACACTGATGTCTTCCAAAGACTAAACACAAAATGGAGCTGCCTAAACGTTTTTTACAAGCAATAAAAGGAGGTAGTTGGGAGCAAATGTGACCCGCTGTTTGAACACTATGTATGTACAGTACCTCGGAGAGTACTTGCTAGCAAATGAGCTCGACCTTAAGTGGTCTCTTAGAGACACAAATTGTTCAAGTTGCCAAAGTGTAGTATGATAGTTTTGTCCTGAAGTAAAACAACGGATGCTTGGCAACGACATGGAGATGGATGTTCAACAAATTGATATTTTATTGATCTGGTTACTCTGTTCAAAAACAGATTAACTTAAAAGGGACGTTACTTACAACTTATGGCTAACATCAATTTAGTCGTTTAGATTAAATTTACCTTTAAGTACCATTTTATTTAAAGTGTACGAGATAAAAGCTTACACTGATGGGACTTTCCTATCTCTAGTCTTATATCTAGAGACTCTAATAACGTAAGTTGAGGGGAAGGATGAGATCACACTAAGCCTGTCACTCATTCTTACATTCTCGTAGAAAAACAGTACTGAGCAAACGTTTATCCAAGTCTTGAAATTCCACAAGGCAATGTAGTCTTTATCTGCAAAGAAATAAAATCGAAATCCCGGTTTTTGCCACCGTTTGTTTATGCGGTAATGATGTTGTAATGACGATAAAAATCCAATGATAATGGACCCGTAACTACTCCCTAATGACTTTTTCTGTATTGTATAGTTATACTAAACGAGTTTATTTCCGTTGTTTGTAAGTAGGTCGCCATTGTGACATTTCGTAATGGGTCAGCGGCCTTATACCTACGTAAATAGGGGGTCAATTATTTTTTTATAATTGATATGGTATCCTGTCAATAATCTGACTAAGGCTCGCTCAGTTGCACTAACATAACTTTTGAATTAATGACGTACTATATAACAGCCGTAACAGCCGCATGGATCGATCGATCGAAGTTAAGCTGCGCTTGCCCCGGTCGGTCTGTGTATGGGTGACCATCATTTCATACTCTCGAGGGGTCTCGCCCTCCGTGCCTCGGAGAGCACGTTAACCCGTCGGTCCCGGTTGTCAAATTAAGATCTATGACAGCCGTTACGGGTAGTCAAAGGCCTATCAGTCATACCACGAGATATCATGTTACCCAGTAATTGGGTTGTGGAGGTCAGATAGGCAGTCAATCCATGTAAAATACTGGTATTAAGCTGCATCCGGGTTGACTGGAAGCCGACCCCAATGTAATTGGGAAAAGGCTAGGCAGATATATATGTATTATAGAATGTTGCTTTGTTTTGGACGTTGCTCTACCTCCATGGACTCTACTTTGCAATTGTAGCCTTTTCTTTTCCGACTTGACATGTCTTTGAACGTAACAACTGTTACTGTGTCATTTTGACAGAAAAATAAACATAGAAAAGCATTCAACTTAATAAATAACACGTCGGTTATAAAAAAATGCATATGTGCTTTTCCACAAATTATAAAGTAACTACACTAGGACTAAATAATTTGTGGCAGACTAATGCCTAAACTAAGTCGAAGCCTGTTACTTAGGTCACCAGGACCACCCCCCCAGGGGTTCCACCTTGTCGTGGTGGGGGGCTCTAGTAGCCGTGGCTTGGTCACCCACGGTGAAGCTAACGGAACCCGAGGAGGGCCGCTCCTCTGTGCTTTGCCTTCAAGCCTATGTTGGAGCGGCGCCGGTGTAGGTTGCGGGCCTTATAGGCGGCACCGCAGCTGAAGGATGGGGGCAGGCGGCGGGGCCACAGACCTGACCCGTCGCAAGGGACCTAGGGCGTCCAGACACGGGGTCGTCTGGCGCCCATTGCACATGGTCTCCGAGGTGGTTGCGGCATGCCATGTGTCTGATGTGCCGTAGCGGGGGGGTGTAATACCCAACCCCGTGAGGGAGTCCGGCAACGGACAGCCGCGGGCGGGTTCGCGGTTGTTTGCGAGAGCGTTCCCGCGTCCCGCCCCCAAATGGCTGTGGAGGTACACTGTGGAGTTTTAGTGGGTTCGAGTTAGAGATAGAGCGATATGCGAGGGCAATTCTACACATAAAAAAAAAAAAAAGTCACCAGGACCACTTGGTCCCCCCTCTAAACGAGGTTATACGATGGTTATGGTTAAAGTTATGTTGGTGCAACCTCAGAAGGACAGGGTGCAACCGAGCCTTAGACTAGCGTTCTTGAAAAGCCCGCTATACGCACTGGTAAAACAAATGAATGAAATGTATTTTGTCTCCTCAAGGTTTACTTAATATAATATTAATTCAATAAGAGAAAAATAACGCAAATTCTACAGATTTATGTTTAATCTATATCTGAGGCTAGTTCATCTAACATTAAAAAAAAACTGTGATTTTAATATAAATACTACCTTTTGTCTGTCTTTCATTTTGATGTAAGCTGCTATTGAGAATTTTCTAAAAACCCTATAACACTTTACCCGACCTGGAATCGAACCCAGGACCCGTCTAGACTAACGAGGCAGTCGGATTTAAATGAGCATTTTAGGGATTACAACAGGAATTTTAAATTAAATTTCCTGTATGTTCCATTTTGATGCTGTAGGGTTTAGAAGACATTATAGGTATATCTGGGAGGCGCAATTTCAAATCCTTTTCACGACTGTTTTTTCTTTCCACAAAAATTTAACGGAAATCTCTTGTTCTATCGACATTTGTATCATATTTTTGTTTACATTTCTATCGTTTCCTGTCATAACAATGCGGTCCGGTGTATTTTTAGACTAATGCAAATGACATCGTGTCACGTCATACAACACCTAAAGAGCATTTGTTTTCCGCAAAGTGAGTGTCACGACGAAACAAATGATGTCTCCTGCTATTAACATTGTATTGATAATGTGCATAATATATATTTATATAAATAATAAGTATATATTATTCATATCTACCTATAAAATTCTCTCCTCAAGACTTGACATTAGTCAAATTATAACTGAAAGTTCAAAAAACTCTTTCTTCAACACGTACATAATAGGCCAGACGATGGCTCCAGATGGTGGAGTGATCACTCAGCTAAACATATCACACTTGAGAGTCGACGACGGCAGCATGTTCGCTTTTGTGGCCCTAGAAGACCAGACGAGAAACGGCTTCGACTAAATATCGAACAAATTTGCTGGCCACTTTTGTGTGGGGGAGTGAGGTAACACACAAGCACAAAAGAACTTGCACTAAAGCAACAATAGCTCCTGTCATTACATTAACAGTATCAAAACACATCACAAAACTAAACACAACCATAAAATTGTGTCACACACAATTAAAATCGTGAACTATCATTGTAACCATACAGGTAAACGCTATAAAGGCACTTGTGCAGAATCATATTAAGCCAGTGGCGAGAGGGGTACGCCCGCTAAAATTACTCCAGTACTGATTCCTTCAAGTTTGTAGCGAACCATTAAAGTCAAGTTATTGCTACCATATAATTTTAATACAAGAAAATTTTATTATAAATTATGGTTTATATAGAACTTTTTATCTTAACATAAATGTAAATTCAGAAATTGAAACTCATTAAGTTTGACTAAGAACACATCGACGGTTGAAATTCTGTGATTAAAAAAAAAACTTATTTGTTCCTAAATTCTGTGATTAAAAAAACTTATTTGTTCCTAAATTCTGTGATTTAAAAAAAAACTTAAAATAACATTCTTTGGAGGTATTTCATATTTGCCAAAAATGTCGCTTGAGCCAAATAGCCTTTCAACCAACGACATGAAAAGTTATCGAAATATTCTTAGTAAATATGTAACTATTAACGTAGCACAATTTCGGTTAAAATTATATTACTCATTGGTCTTATTTAAGCTAAATTGTTATTAAAATAAAGTATAGTAATATCTTAGGTTTGCGCGATCACTACACATTATAATAAAACAACTTTTAACCGGATTGGTTTTTTGTTTTTCCTGACGTTTCGAACACTTTGCAGCGTTCGTGGTCGCAGGAAGACTCCTGTATAATAATACAAGCGATTAATCCGGTTAAAAGTTGTTTTATTATAAAATAAAGTATGGTTACGCTACCATTAAAGTTAAAAATAATAGTTCAAAAACTAAAAAACACTTTTGTAACTAGTCGAACTAAAAAGTAGAAAATAGTTTTCTATAAATGCTTTTTACTTTTTGAGCTTAGGCGTGTTTTTTAGTTTTTTAAACTATTAATAATTTTGTTCTTTTTTAGTCTTATGCTTTTCGAATATTTATCTAAATAATAAGATTTTGGTCGCCATTTTGGGGCGTCCACTATATTGAATTTAGTGTCACATACATTTTATTTTTCGTATTCTTCTCAGCAAACCCTTTCATTTGATACCCATATCGCGGGAGTGCATAAAAAATGACTAGTCCGCCATCTTTGGAAGTCCGCCATGTTGGATTTAGAGTGACGTCATTTTATTTTTAGTATTCTTCTCAGCAAACCCTTTCATTTGATACCCATATCGCGGGAGTGTATAAAAAATTACTAGTCCGCCATCTTTGGGAGTCCACCATATTAGATTTAGAATGACGTCACTTAGCTCACCATGCAAGGTCATCCAAATTAAACGTGTATGCAAAAGTTCAGCTCAATCGGAAACCGGGAAGTGAGTCAAATTTAACTTCCATGATTTTCTTACATTGTAAGTTAGTTACAGGTGAAGCTACGAGTAATAAAAGCGTGTTAAAAAATAAAGAATCATTGCGGAATGACTCTTAAAATATTGACTAAAATGGATAAATCCTTTTTTACCACATTGTCGACGTACTAGAGAATGTAAGTAAATACCCTAGCAGGGTGCTTAAACATACTGAATTGAATTGCAATCATTCGAAGTATTATCAGTGACCCCATGAAGGGCAAGGGAAGAGACTGCTTCAGGAATCTGTCACTTATGGTTTTACAAGAGATACGTTTCTCAAGCTCTGGTATATTTTTAAAACGCATTAAACGCATGTGAATTGCACGAAAAATATTTTTAAGTATTTCTTATAATTGCTAATTGTGTAACCTACGCCAGACATCGAATATAATATCATGTTGGGAGTTAAATGATTTGGGACCTTCATTATTTACTAACAAACGTGGGTTTCGTTATCTTGCAAGATACCTATAGGTTATTCAAAACCCGGATGCGAACTCTGACCCGTAGGTTACAGTAATTATAAATTTATGGTAACGGATCAGGATTGGTTGGAACCAATGACCTGACCTGACCTGACCAGAAGAGTGTTTGTTGATTACAACAGGTTTAAATAATATTTATATGGTTTATTTTCTTTTGTTTTCAGCTGGTACTTACTACTTATCGTGTGGTTAATGAACAACCTGGTGTCAGTTTAAACCACCCGTAGGTCTCTGATATGGCTTTACACACCACCGAGAACATCTCTCAAGTGTGCTGGTTTCCTCACGATCTATTCCTTCATCGTTTTAAGCAAGTTATAATTAATTTATAATACGCACATGACTTCGAAAAGACAGTGGTGCGTGCCTTTGATTCGGACCTGCGACCTTTGACTTATCAGTTTAACGGTCATACCACTAGACTACCACTGAAGTTACAAGAACATAGCATCATGCTTATATTACCGGATAGGATAGGCAGAGGTGTATACAGTTGCCGTATTTCATCAATACTGTTATTAAGTTCCACGTGAGGCTATCAACCGGGCACAATTCCAAACTCCGGACTGATGGGAATTTCTAATAGAAAAATCCAATACCATTTTGCCTGATACAGGAATCGAACCCAGGTCGCTCAGTAGCCAGAATTGCGACGATTAGACTAATGAGGCAATTTTTTTATTTCTTAGTAAAATGTTGCCCCACACTAGGAATTACTCCTGTATCGGGAATGTGTTTACAAACATAAATACCACATTCAGACATACAACCAGACCGAAAACATCTATTTGTATATCTTACAGATAATTGTTCCGTGCGGGAGTCGAACCGGCGACATGCATAGTTATTCATTTACTTATACATATAAATTAAAATCAATTGCCGCATGAAAGATCATCACTTGGGAACGGATCGACCAATATGGCTGTATTTATTCATAATTGTTAGAAGTTTGTATGAAAGATTTTTTTTGGGAAATCCATCGGAAACGACAGAAATTTAGATAGTATTTTTGTATAAATTGCACCCGTGCGAAACCGGGGCACGTCGCTAGTAAGTATAAAATATTAAGGTTAACTTTCAAAAGTCACCACGGATCTAAATGAACTTTAGTATACGAACAATCGGAAAGCCATAATGCCTACAAGTAGACCTGGCCGGAGTTACTACCGCGCTGAGGGGTTGAAAGGTATTAATGTTGAACTATTCACTACTGCACTAACCCTTATGCATAGTTTAAGGGGTTAATAACGACGTGTGCAGAAGCTAGAGCGAGCTTTTCCCCTGTATTGGACTTCTCTAAGTGATATGAAAGTTGGTCGGTAGTAAAAGGGAATATATGAACTATGAGCAAATACGATGCAATGTTAATTAAAATTTATGAAATTTAGTTTCTTTGTATAGATAGTTGGGAGACGGTAACGGTCGCTCTACAGTCTATACATAATCTTAAAAAAAAAATTACATTATAATTTCACAGAGAACATCTGCTAGCAACTAAGATAATTTGTATACTCGCGAAACTACAAACTGTACTTTTAAAGTTAAATCTTCGAAAAGCATTAAGGCATGCTTAGCGAACTCTAAAGTTATTATATTAAATGGAAAAAAATAGCGGTCGTGAGCAGGATTCGAACCTGCGCCTCCCGGATAAATACTCCAGGCGCTCTGACCACTAAGCCATCTCGACCTCTGCTCGCCACCGCGAACTCTTGATCCATATTTTAACACGTCTTTTGGTTTTTAACACGGCTTTAAATGGAAAAAGAAAGTATAGGGACTGAATAGATAGCAATGACGTCGCCAAAAAACGTGTTAAAATATGTATGAAGAATTCGCGGTGGTGAGCAGAGGTCGAGATAGCTTAGTGCTCACGACCATATTCTTTTCCATGTAATATAATAACTTTACAAACTGTACTTAATAACAATAATATTTCTATTGTGTATGGTAATAAACGAGTCAACAGATTATCTCCACCCTTGCGAAAGAATTTTTTAGACGCTAAGGATTTGTTTTGCGAAATGCTCGTGATTTTCACAAGCCGCATGTTATTAAATTACTGTACACCACTCTGGTTCGCAGCCGGCTGGAGATTAGTAGTTGTGTCTGGCATCCCTATACCGCGGCTTAAATACTAATTCTCAAGAAAGTGCAGGAAACTTTTCTTAAATATCCTTTAAAAGAACTTTAAATTTCTAGCCTTAAATGTACCCCACCAACTATATCTTAAGGACTTTGGGTTTCAACACGTTGGAGGTAATAAGACGCCTTGATCACATCACGGTAGCCTGTAATACCCTTAATGTTCGTATCGACTGCCCTGAGCTCCATGACCTTTTCTGTCGACTATTTGTGCCCGTCAAATACATCCGTCACCGCCAAAGTCGCCGACACAATCTGTTTGCGTAACTGCCTTGCAGAACGGTCGCCAGAACTGAATCGCTTGTGTGTCGTACTTTAAGGATGCTCAATGCCCTCCTGACGGCCAACCCTGAATGTGATGTGTTTGCGGAAGAATGGAGTAAAATTATCGCGTATGTCTGATGTTCTGTGAAAACTGTATGCGAGGGTGTCCACTGTACATGTTAGTAAGTAGCAAATAATTGTTTATTACACAATTGTTAGCACTGTATTGTTTTATTTTCTTTCTATGTTAATTAATGTAATTGGTATTGTACCGTGAAACCGTGTTAATTAACTAAAAATAAATAAATAAATCTCTGCCGACCCTTTTCCCAACAACTTTGGGGTCGGCATCTAGTCTAACCGAATCGACTGCCTATCTGCCTCCAAAACCCAGTTAATTGGTAACACGATATCTCATCATAAGACTGGTTGCTAAGAGTTTTCTCTAAGCATCTGACTACCCGTATCAACTTTGAACTTCATTTTAAAAACGGGACCGACGATTTAACGTGTTCTCCAACGCACGGAGAGGTTTCGATATGAAATTATGGTCACCCATCCCCAGACCGAGACCGAGACCAAGAAAGTACGTTCATCGTGTACATTATTTTAATTTATTCAGTTTCATAAACCTCGCAAAGTAGGTCTCGAGTAGAAATGAAAAGAACTTCACAAAGAAAAAGATCGCTAAAGACTTGGTCAACAGAAAGTCTTGGAGTGATACCTAACGGCCTGTCCTCCACCGTCCCCCGTGTACTTTTAGTAATTTGATAGACTCTTACCAGACTACTTTGTGGGCTCTTGAAGATTGAAGGACCCTTCCTTCAGAGAGCAGGGTTCTTAGATGCGTAAACTTATAGGTCCGTGGTTTTAACCTACATTTTGTGGTTGAGACATATTTTTATTGAAGGATTTCATTTTTAACCCTCGAGACAAACAGTCGAGCTTATGCTGTGTGTGACAAAGCTCCCAAATGAATTAAACGATTTTTATTTCATTTTTCGTTTTGGATTTATTTACTGGGTCTGTTTTTATGGGATTGGAATCAGCTATAACTTGACTATTATGTTCGTCGTTCAATCTAACTAGAGTTCAATTTGTAATTTATAAAGTATAACATAGTATCACGCCTATATTCCTGAATGAGTCATGTAAAGTGAAAAGCATGCGTGCGTAATAAGCTGCATTATTAACCTCAAAGCGGTGCTCTATAAGTCACTTTACGAGCAAGTGCAAGCATTGATAATATAATGTAGGTACATTGAAATTGAAGAGCTAATCCAGCGATCTCAAGGTATTAAATTGCAAACCAATAAATTTAAATTCAAGTGTAAAACCAAAATACACCGTTTTTATTCGCTTATTCGCTACTGAAATTCTCTCATATGAATCAGGATTGACATTGTTACGAGTAACATGCATATGTTTTACATATTTTTGAATTAATATCCATCATTGGGTTATTCAAATTATTCCCTCGATGCTCGATGCTCACAATTTAATCTATGAATAACAATTTGGAACTTGACATCTGTCACGTAAGTTTTTCGTTCGGAAATTCGTTTAATCCAAAGTTATAAATTTTTGTCGAAAAATAAATACGGAAATAAGCAGGTTAGGACCTGCGCCTCCCGGATAAATACTCCAGACGTTTTGCCAACTAAACCAACAAAACATCATGCCTTTGCTCCCCGAAGGGGTAGCAGAGGCTGTATTGGGAGTACAGCCTCCGCTACCAGCCAATACACCAACACTGTTATTAAGTCCCATGTAGGTGGTAAGCTAATTGCCATGTACCGGACACAATTCTAAACTCCGGGCTGCTACTGAGAATTTCTGGTTGGAATGTACGAAGCGGGGCTGACGTAAAAACAATATTGTTCAAGTTATTTTTTTTATTCTATCTTATAGAACACCTAATTATAAGACTAAAAGCATGTTGGTATTTTTTGTCTCCGACCACGGGTACGTCGTAAAAATGATACTGATCGAGTTTTGACTTTAAAACATTGATCGTGGACAAAAAACACCAAGATGCACCCAGACATAAACGCCTTTGTAAATGAAGTCTTATTACAAAAAACTAAATAAACCTTGGTTTAAACCTGTCCCATCAAGTCTAGGCTTATCTGCAGAACCATGGTTTAAATTTGTCCTTATTACAAAACCTAAAAAAACCGTGGTTGTTTATAACTGCTTAGTACCGTCATTTGAACCATTGTCTATATATAAACCACAGATTAATACAAATATCATTCGTTCACAATGATATCATTCTCCTGCAACGTTCCGTATGGCCAGAAAAGAAAAAGTTTTGATAATACGCTAATAATTTAATGATGTTTAGGAGTTAAAAATATTGAGACTGTAATTTTGCAAGGATGTATATGAACATTAGTTATTTCGTCGACTGCAGTTTTGTTTAGGTTTAAGAATAATAATTATAAATTTAATTATTTACTAATAATACATCTAAATAAATGAAGATTTATCTGTACTCGTTTATTCCAGTTACTCATACCACTTTTGATAATGAGTTCGTCTGCAGCTTAAAACAAACCTAAGTGCAAAATGTCATCAACATCGGTTTAGCGGTTTAGCGTTGAAAGATATTGCCACTAAAACATACACTCCTTCGCATTCGTTCGGAAATTCGCACCAACATGTCGTTATTATTATACTAGCTCCTGTCCGCGACTTCGTCTGCGTGGACTTGGGAATTAGTTCCAGCCGGGATAAAAAGTCCTATGCCTAAAAGGCCTATGTGTTAATCCAGGTTATAAGCTATCCGTGTGCCAAATGTCACCTAAATCCGTTCAGTAGATATTGCGTGAAAGATTAACAAACATCCATTCATCCATCATCACCAATTTTCCTATTTATAATATTAGGAGGATTAAGCATAAAGTGCCTTCCCTACTTTGAAAAGCTTTAAAGCTATAAAAAAAATTGTTTTAATTACTGCTTAACAGTTTGTCATTAAGTACTTATTGGTAAACAATTGAAACAACACCATCAATCATACAATTAATTGCTGTTATGGCTAACTACTCCAGTTAACTGTCCAAATTACTGTTAAATGTAATTACACAACTTATATTAATTGCTCCGCTATCGTCACATAAATCAATTCGATACATTAAAGCCTGACAAATATGTTTTAATCTACAATAAATATAAGGTTATCTGAAAAGTCATTATGCCTACTGTTATAGTTATTATGGTCGGTGTGCGGATTAAATATATTTTAATCACAGTGAATTTTATGCTTATAAGGCTAAACGAAACCTTATTTTCATGTTTTGTCCCAAAGCTATCCCCCCGGCCCTGTATTTCTCAGAACACTCTTTTGGGCGCAGGTTCAAATTATGCTCACGGCGACCGCATCTTGACTTTCAACTTTCGACTTCGCTACCCATGCATTAATGCGTTTGTAAAATGTATCAAGTGATGTATTAAGTCCGTTATAATTTGTTCCATCTTTTGTAAAAGAGAAGCAAAGCTGTAATGCTTGTAAGACAATCGGCGTCATTATCTCTTACCTACCTGGATAAATAAAGATATTTCAATTTTCTTCTCGCGCCGTTTTCATACAATTTATCAGATAAGAATAAAATTCACAATTATTTTCACGAATTCGAATGTATCGAAATTGTACGACTTTCATCAATTTCATTGTGTCTGATTAAATTATCTTGTGAAAAAACTGAAGTACGGTGCACCAATACATATTTTCCGATACCTGCTTATTTCAACGTCACGTTATACATAATATTCCCGAGAACATAAAAATTATCGAAATGATTCTCTTTGGTAATCTCGCGAACCATTTTGCTGGCTGGAATATTAATATTCTCTCTGATAATTTTCAGGTACATGTTGATAAATTATGTTTGTTCAAAATAATACTTTTGCACTATTATATTAGTAATTCATGTATGGAATAAACAGTAGTCACTGTTATTTTATTTTTTACATCCAATCTCAATTTCTAGCGTATCTAATTATTTAATTATCTTACAATAATATATTATATCCAATCTTCTAAAACAGCATAATATTAGATTCATTTGTCTTCTGATTAAAGTAATATTGTGCGCCTTGCACACAGGTTCAAATCCAACTAGCAGTCCATCGCTGGCGGACTATTCACAAAATCACTTATAAATACAAATATATATGTGGCAAGGTAAGCCACATTGAATTAACAATAAATTACTAATGCTCTAATAGGTATACAATATGTTTTTAATGAATTCCTACGATATACGATGTCAGGTGCTAATTCAAAATCTTGAAGTTTTCCGGCGTCCGACAACCTGTCACGACTGTACTAGGAATCCGTTGACAACCAGAACCGGCGGTTAAGATCCGGTGACCATTTAGATCCGATAGAGAGGGGTTAAATATCCGCGAAAACCACCGCCTCTCTCTCACCTCGGGTATAAAGATATTATTAATGTGTTTAAGTAAAAATAAATATTCGCCAAAACAGAAAATAATAATGCACTAGAAAAAACGTAAACCGACTTCAACACTATACCTACATGAGGTATAGTCTTTTTTTTTGTATAATAACTTTCGTGAGACACATTCATATTAATTATTGTTCAACGGTTATTAAATTCAAATTCAACTCATCATTCTCACTTGCATTCTTCGGGATTGCCCGACTAGTTTCGAACTCGAACGGAGCCCTTAGTCATGAGCTGAGCCCGCGGCGATGTCGCGAGTCAAAGGTATAGTCTTGAAATCGGTTTACGTTTTTTTTTTCTTCTACTTGTTATTTTTTTATAGCTTGGTCGACGACTCAGTTGGATTCAGGAAATTACCAACCTATGGTGGTATTTCCTAACTCTAACTGAGCACACAGACGAAAAAGTTCTTGCCTTCTTATGATTTTGACACATCCTATAGTCGAACTGACGAGCGGATAATGTAGTGGGCTGCAATACTGTTATACATATATCTATAGACTTATTTTTCTATATGTTTACATGTTGTGTTGTAGCTGTTTATTGTCCCATAATAAATAAATAAACTGGCTCGTTGGTCAAGTAGACTAGTGCTGAACATGAGGACTTGGGTTGGATTCCCAGGTCGGGCAGCGTTATCGGGTTTTTTGTTGGAAAATTCACAGTAGCAGCCCGGGGTTTGGAATTGTGTCCGGTAGATAGCAATAAGCTCACTACCTACTGCATGGGACTACGTAACAGCATCGATGAAATATGGGTGTACAATTGTGTACACCTCTGCCAACTCCTTCGGGGAATAAAGGCGTGATGCTAATATGCTAGTCGAACTAAATCAACGCAATTTTCGCGTTCAATTTTCAGCAAAGGTCCAGAAAATTATAGAGATGTTTCTTGTTGCGGCGTTCGCTTGGTTTGCATTATTTTCTGCAATGAGCTTTTGTACAATACAGTATTATATTTTGTGGAATGGAAGCAAAAAGGCAGAAAACTTATTTATATAGCTGGTGGCTTACGGCGGCTGGTGGCTTATGCATATTTAGCTTCTCAAAATTGTATTAAACTGAGGAAACACTGAAATATTTGAAATATATTTTTGGACCACCATTCCTTCGTAAGTTACGTTCAGGTATCTAATTTATCGTGAAAGTACCTATTTTATTTTTTATTTCGTTAAGCTGAAAATCTGCAATAGTTACTGACTCCAGCCTACAACACGGTATCATCACAAATACCACTAGAAGAAACTAAATTTTCAATTAGGGGGAAACACAGATACGCAGCCCGAAAATTGAAAAAAGTGTTTTAACGTCGATAATAATAACGTTTGAAAGCAATTCTTTTGAAAATAAAGGACTCAATATTAAATAATATGGATGTACATGCACCCATAAAACTACCTAAGTTTTATGATTTATATCGTTTTGTATTGAATGTTTATAATGCATGTGTTATTAGAATAATATTAATGCGGATTTCCAACTAGAGAGGATTTCCTGCAGAACGTTGCCGCATGCATAATGTGAATATGAACTGATATTAAGTCGTTTCAAATTATTAACAACTGAATAATATACTTGGTTTGATCAGTTTCAGTTTATTTATTTCTTTTTTTAAGCTGTTGAACATTAAATTATAGGTATTCGTGTTGTACTAATAGCTTTTAAGACTTCACAGATAAATCACTTTAGTTTTGAAATGATTATTTGAACTTCAAACACCGTTTTTACCCCTTTCTGCACGTGTACCTTCTTTCTAAAGGTACTTTCTTATAATATGTATATTTTAAATGAACAGTCATAACAGAGCCAACGTAAAATAAAGTTATAAATAAAAGAGAAACGGAAGTAGACGCCGAAACAGATTACGTAGTTTTCTGACCCCTTTTAAATAGATATTGGTTCTAAGTCCTAATGATACTTTATTATCTATGGTCCTAACAAATGTAAAAGTAAGAGACTGAGTATAGATAGTATTCAGAGGAGAGTCCTCGCAGACTACAGATAAAACTACAGCACGCAAAGAGTATTGTGTGCTTTTTTTTATGTGGGAAATGCTTCGTGGACATTATGCCGGACTCTTACAGATTAAAACTGTGTCGTTAGTGGTCATACACTAACCTTTACCGGGAACGTATTCTATTTCCGTACCTCATAAAATATCCCCAAGAACAAACCATAAGGATCCAAGTTTCCCTATATTATTTTTCTATCAAACAATACGCACAAAAGGCCTCAGTATACTAGCTTTATTAGAAATGTTCCTCTGCAGAGGTCGTCAATTGTAATTGGTGTTGTAAGGTGGAAATCGATGGGTTACTGCTTGCTACGCCGACATCAATGATTCAGAATATTTAGAGTGTACAGTCAGCACCATAAGTAGCTCAACATTACAAAAAAAATGTAGTGCTTTATTTCAAAACGCACGACAATTAATTGTTAGTAAGGTATAACCCAGGGCTTGATACTATAACAAGCATTAAAAAGAAATAGGATGACAAAGGTCCCACACCAATAGCAAATCAATTCTAGTCTTATGGCCATAATATAATGTTTATAATATGTTTAATGCCATAAGAAAAGAGACAGATTGTACTTAAATTAAGATAAAAATAAAAATAGTTCGTTTAGAAAAAAATCTTTTCAATTTATTTATTATAAAAAGGTTTACGAACGTAACTTGTAACTCGCTGAACTGTGCTCTTCTAAGCAAGTTAAGCAACTGACCCATTGTATCGCTGCCCGCACCTACTGAATTCAAGTTCTCTATCTAATCATCTTCGGTGTTGCTTCGGGGATGCCTGACGATAGCGAGCAATCTTTGCAATTATTCTTTCTAGTAACATATCAAGTTGATATTTTTTTATATTTAACTAGCGGACCGTTGACCTGCCATATTTTCTGGATCTCGAGAACAGCGGGTCCGATTATAACTAAAAATCACCAAAATCGGTCAAGCCGTTTAGAATAATTACGAACGCACGCAAGAAATTTAATACTATAAAGATAACCTTTTTTCGTTCGTGTTCGATTCACGAGACGGGTAGTGTTACTGGGTTTTTCTAGCAGGAAATTCTCAGTAGCACTCCGGAGTTAGGGTTTGTTCGTGGTTGATAGCAATAGGCACACCATCTGGGACTTAAATATGCAATGGTATAATGTGGATGTATAACAGTATACCTTTGCCTAACTATTTGGCGATACGGGCACAATGCTATGTCAGTCATCGAAAATATATATATTCATATATACATGTGCCATATTACAGTCCCAATGCGCAACACAGTTAAACAAATGCAATATAGAAATTACCTATTAAGACGCATAAGCCACTAAAATTAATAGTAGGTAATAACAAAAGTATGTAAAACAGTTTAAGTAGGTCAGTAAAACAGTAAAGTATCTATATGAAACGTTGATCAACTTGCGATGCTAACTGTACCACCAAATTTAGATTGATACATGACGTAAGATTATTTCCAGTAACGTTGTTTCTTGGAAACTATTACGTCCCACTCTGGGTTTAACGAGGGATTATGTTAAGAGTAGAGCCCTCTACGCCTCTTCGCATGAAAAGTGTATAATCTCAGGGAGTAAATGTTATCAATAACGTGTAGTAGATCTTTAATAGTTGAATCCTTTACCTTAAAAAATAACGCTTGAATTATTAATCGTTTTTTGCAAGTGTACAAACAAATATTAACTCAAAAATTATTAACTATTAAAACAAAACTAGCATTTCTGTATACTTATCATGATTTTGCAGATTTGAGATTGTACACTTTTCATACTTTGGTGTTTATTATTAACAAGCTGAAGATAAACCAAGGTCATTGATAGAGAAATGTCTTTCGATTTTAATTTCAACTGTGCTCTTTAATTGTTTAATCGCCGACACAAAGCCTACAAGATGTTTTTTTTTAATGATGTAACTGGCGTAAGGCATTCCTGTAGTATTAAAATAAATAAATAAATAATTGTATTTTTTTACTATACGTCATAAAACAAAGTCTTAAATACTTGAAGATGCATAAGTTGTTTATCTTGTCTTCATGTTATTGATCTAGGGTTATGTTATTGGGTTTTTCTGTTAGGAAATTCTCAGTAGCAGCCCGGTGTTTGGAATTGTCCCCGGTAGATGACAATAAATAATCTGACCTAACAGAACAGCATCGGTGAAATGTGGGTCTACAATTATGTACACCTCTGCCTACCCCTTCGGGGAATACAGGCAATATAATAACAGGAATACATTATTATCAATTCTGACAAAAATACTTTAAGTTACGGTTAAAAAACTTAAATTGTACCGAACAGTTGTTTTATATATTTTATTTTCGACCCCATACAGACTAATTTAATTACACAATAATTAAACTTCGAACGTACCGTACATAAATTAAAACGTGGTTACATTACCTAATGATGGTACAGACTGAAACTATTTCAACTACGCTTTTCAGTTTCATTTTATGTGAATTAGAAAGTTAAATGGTGATTAGGCGGGACATGACCGTTTTACAAATTAGGTGCTAACGACCATATTTATATCAGCTGGGAACTGGTACTGTAAATAATTAGAAATTGAATATATTTTACAATCGTTGTTTTGGTTTCCATTTCCTTTGCCATCTATCCATCGTCATGAAAAAAAAAACGATAATCGGGACGGACACCACGACGTATTTTTAAAAAGTCAGTGTTTGAATCGCTTGAATTTGGAATAACAGGATATAAATAAATTCGAACGTCATGATCATAAGTTCAGAAAGGTAAGGTTTCCACTGACGCATTTAAATACAAAATTCTCTGTGGATTTTTTTATTATGTTCAAAATATTGCATACAAAAATAAAAGATCAGGTAAACTGATACAGAATCAAATTAAAAAAAAAATATTGATAGCAACTAACATTTCTTAAAGTTACAATATTAAATGGAAAAAGAATACGGTTTAACTAAGATTAGTAGATTAGTGGTCAGAGCGCCTGGAGTATCTATCCGGGAGGCGCAGGTCCGAATCCTGTTCGTGACCGTATTCTTTTTCCATTTAATATTGTAACTTTAGAGTTTGCTAAGCATGCGTTAATGCTTTTTCAAAGACATATCTTGAATAACATTTCTTATCCAAAAAATTTGATAGCATAACTAAGTCATATCATAGACAATACCCTATTTCAAAAGACGCCAGGGCTAATCCTCTAAACCTATCAAAGGCCAAATCATATTGACACCACAATAGTTACTGAAACTATTCACTGCTCAACAGTTTCAAGTTTCGAACGTTGAGTAAAGTTGCCAGCTCAAATAGCAGTTGTAGTCGTTTCCCGTGGAGGGAGTTAGACTGAATAATTTAGATAGGAACGTGCACATTTTGTTTGCATTTGCATAGCGTTAATTCTGTAAAGAGATTTAGAAACGTTTGTATTGCACTTTGGATCGTGGATTTAGTAGTTATGTTATGTAACGTGTTCTGGATTATGGACCTAACCTACGTATTCTATTTTTACACGACCGGCTTAAATAAATGTGTTTCTTTTTATATCTTACTATGCTATCCTACTAATATAAATGTGAAAGTCTGGATGATTGCGAGTTTCTGAATATGGATGTTTGTGAATCAACATAACATAGCATCACACCTGTATTCCCGAAGCGGTAGTCAAAGGTGTACACAGTTGTACACCCACTTTTCACTAATACTGTTATTATATCCCGTGGTAAACCTTTTACCATCTACCGGGCACAATTCCAAACTCCAGGCACTATTAAAAATTTCTAACAAAAAAAGCAATATCACTTTGCCCTACCCGAATATCAATCAAAGGACCTCATACTTAGCAGTCACGCTTGGAACTACTATAGACCAACGCGGCAGTTTATAAGTCAATGATGAAAAAACGATTGAAATTCCATATAGTTCTATATTAAGATGAAAATAATTTAAAAAATTAAAACCCTTGCCATGTGCGAATTATATATTTTTACTAGCTGACCCGGCAAACGTTGTTTTGCCATATAAATAAAAAATTTAGGGGTGGACTACCCCTAACATTTAGGGGGATGAAAAATAGATGTTGGCCGATTCTCATAGATACCGGATAAGCACAAAAAATTTCATCAAAATCGGTCAAGCCGTTTCGGAGGAGTATGGCAACGAAAACTGTGACACGAGAATTTTATATATTAGATTTCGCACTTTTTTGTGTACCACAGCCACTTTTATATATATTTTTTTAATCTTAAAAAGCATTCTAATGATATGTGTGGGGACACATCGAAATCGGTTTAGGCATTTAGAAGTTATGGTGAAATAAAGAAACTCACAAACATATATACATCAACCCTAAAAACATAACACTCCTTTTTTGGGCAGTCGTGTAAATAGAAGATAGATACGAAAATATTAAGATTATTAACCGAAAGTGTTGAAAAAAGGTTTGAAAGGTTCAACTGAGCATAAAGGCTTAAAATACGGTTAAGATAAGAACGGGAAAGCAAAAGGGATTTATGATACTAACAATTTCATTTCGTTAAGCGACAATAGCCAAGGGATTTGCATTGGTTGGCAATGGGTTCGTGAGTTCAAGCCTTACCCTAGTAACCTACTGTGGTAAATCCCCCAGCTGGGCAATGATCTCCCACATTTTCTTCCGACACTCGTAGATATTACTCCAATCTTTAATTTTCGAATTGTAATCAATCTGCCTAGCCTTTTCTTAATTACATTGGGGTGAGCTTCCAGTCAAACCAGAGGCAGGTTTATACCAATATTTTACATGAAGCCTATCTGATCTCCACAACCCAGTTAGTGGGTAACACGATATCTCGTATCTCGTTGTTAGACTTTCAGGCCTCTTGCTACCCATAACGGCTGTCATAGATCTTAATTTGACAACCGGGACCGACGGTTTAACGTGCTCTCCGAGGCACGGAGGGATCTCGGTATGAAATGATGGACAACCATCCATAGACCAACCGCTGCAAGTGCAGCTTAACGTCGATCGATCGATCTTACTTGGCCACGGACCCCTTATTTATTTTCTAATTATTATATTATATTTTGCTTCCATTGTGAACAGTACAGGAGTAATAGAAGCCTCCATTATACGAAATATAAGAAATACCCTATAACTCAAGAAGGATTAGCTGAGAACTTTCTTGTTGATTTGAAAACTCTCAACACGGATCAAAGCGAGAAAATAGCTGAAAAAAATATTATTTTATATAAATTTGTGAGATACGTTGACGGTCATGGACAGGCTAAATCCTCAAAGTAATTGGTTTATCAAAGAAAAATAGTTTCGCTAGTGGTGTATTTTCTTTTTGGACGTCTCGCCCTTGTTACTTATCGATTGTCCTATCTGTTTACGATAAGTATCCCATTGTATTTGCCGTTAGTTTTTGGATCTATCACCAACACCAATATATAATATAAATAAAATTAACTAGCTGATGAACCAGTATAATCATTAGAGGTAACACAATGTAATGTCAAAGTTTTTTCTACTATCGGGGTCAACGAACTTTCACTAATGTAACGACGACGACACTAGTGTTTCAGCTGATTTGCGTAACAATGCATTGATTTCATTATATTAAGAAAAATTTAAGATTATAACGTTAAAGATGAACTATTCCAAGATTAGGTACGTTGAAATTATGGAATAATAGAATATATGTCTCTCAAATGTACTGTTAAATTTAAATTAAACCCCATATCTTCAACTAATCCATTTCCTATTTAACTCGCAAAAAACGAGCGATGTCCATCTGCATAATAATATACAAAATATAAAAACCTAATCTAGATCTCCACACGCAAAACGCCAGTAGAATATTCAGAAGGGAATTTATCGGCGGACCTTTATGCATTTCATATTTAAAATTCAAATACGCTGTACTGCAAACTCATATTTACTCTGTTCGCCAGTAACACAAGCGGCCATATTGAAATCCATTGCCCTTTGAAGTTCCCTTACTACAGCAAATACTTGACGAGAGTACTCGCCACTGACATATAAAAAGCTTTCAATATTGTCACTGTGTTTCAAGAGGAGTTTGTAAACGAGTTTTGTTTGTTTATGGTATGCCCGCATGTTGTATTTTTGATGGCAACACGAGTGTGAAGCACTGGACAGTGATTTATTTTTGTATACGACGTGTGCAAGTTAATTTTAAAAATAATGTATTGTGTAAGGACATTAATAAAAACAAATATCGGTAATAAAAAAAATGGGCCGGACTTTAAATAAAACGGTCAAGTGCATGTGGCCACGGTCAGTGTAGGGTTCCGTAGTTTTCCCGTCACAATATACATGCGGACGGACTTAGGAGGGGGTTACCGTTTGATAATATGAACATATTAATTGAGCTCAGGGTCCAATGGCTAATAACGTCTATTTAGCTAGGTGGGTTTTCAATAGATGTTATGAAATTTTACTTCTTCAAGTACATTTAATAAGTTGTTCGACTATTACTTGTTAACTTGTATGTATAGGCTACTTAGACGTAATAGTTCTCCTTTTAACTTTGTTTATTTACCTACTACAACTGCACATTTTGTCACTAGGTAGCCAATAACAATGGTTTTCACACACCTGTAATATTGACGGACGAAATAAATATGTATACCCATGCCAAATTACAGCTTTCTAGTACTAAGCATCTCTGAGCTATACCGCGGACAGACGGACGGATGAACATGGCGAAACTATAAGGGTTTCTTGTTGACTACCGAACCCTAATAAGAATAAATGAACACAGAGTTTTTATATCCGCTTTTCCTTGTTAACTGATAGAATATAATTATTCAGCCTCGTCCTTCTCATAATGCCAGACTGCATAGAAAATACATAAAACCTCACATAATATTCTGCTCATGCTCTTCCGAGAGCTTCAATGAATCGTATAGAATGGCAAAGGCAAAGGCCGTTTACATCAGTCACTGAATAAAGAAAAAAGTTAACTCACGTTCCCTGTAATGCTATGTGAACGAGTATACAATAGACCAGCACTTTACCGTACGATGGAGAATGAAATTACAAAAAGCTCGGGGCCTTTTTCTAATTTTAAATAAAGGGATTATTAAATCCTTACAGAAAAAGAACAAAAATATGAAATGAGATTCCCCGGGATTACTTTTTACATAACATTATTTTACAGCTGTAGAAAAACTACATGTTTTTGTTATGTCTCCTCGCCAACTATAGGTTTCAATGAAAATTAAACATATATGCACATATATAGGATATTGACAATTTGTTATAGGTATTATTTTATCATGATTAGGTACTAAATAAAATGCTATGTAAAGAAATTATTATTGGGTAAGGAAATGTAATGTTAAACAACTCAAGATAGAAAACAAATACCTAAAGGGCTTTACCGTGACGTCATGGCCAGATAACAGATATGCACACTAAGGAAAGCCTTCGAGATAAAGGAGATCAGTTATAAGGCGCACCATCGTTTATCCGGTAATACGATTTGCAGAACGCTTTTTTAAAAGACGAATTCATTCACCACTAATCGTTTTTAGAAGTCGATTTCTGTCGCGACATCTCTATCCCTTTAAAAATAATAGCTCCATTTAAACGGGGATTCGAATTCTATTCGAAATTTAAAGTAAATCGGACGATGTTATACAGTGCCTATTTCGAACCATAGAGGCACAGATAGATAATAGAATTAATTTTATTTAGAATTTATTGTATACTCCACTAAAAGTTTAATACTGATAAAATGAAAACTGTTACAATATAAATTGTGATAAAGAGCGATGTTCTATGTCCAATAACAGACAAATATTTACTTTCATCATGGTGTGGTGTGTAATTTTGTCAAAATATAGTAATTTAGACGTACGTAGGTGATTGCTGTTGACACAGAAAATCAATTTACTACACACGATAAAATATTCATGATTAGGTTATGTGTGGCGCGTTCAACTGTTGCTGGAATATTGGCTAAGTCGAAAAGCGGTTTTATTGGTTCACGGGCACCACAGACAGCTTAAAGTTCTAAGAATAGAACAACTTTAAGATAAATCTTCACGTCATATTTAATTTGATTTTTTATATATTTAGAGAATGTCTTGGATTCAATAATAAACCTAAATTACGTAAATACTTAGGAGCTAGGTACAGCGACAGTAGATATTATGCAATACAATAATCTATGATCAAAATCAAACATCATTTACGTAATAAGTACCTACGTGCGTGTAAAGGGGTGGATCATAATTCCTAAGGTTGTCTAAAAGATACTTCAGCATGCGGAATCAGAAACATTGTTTATAAACTTAGGCTGAGTTACTTGCACGAAAACTCAGCAAAGATTTCTCCATTCATGCAAGGATCCCTAGCAAGCCCTAAGAAAAAGAAAGAAAAGCGGGAAGAAGGACTCGAAGAAAAGCGTATCAAGAATTCAAAATACAAACCAAAATAATACACCACGCAGCCACAGACTGCTAAAGATTACGCCAGCACCAGCATGGTGGCTAAGCCAACCTAAATAAACAGATTATTACTTAGAATAATTCGCGAATAATATCACTCCTCAAGAATATTGTTTACAATATTATTCCTGAGTTAATTAAACCTGTTTGGCAAGAGATTACGTGAACGAAGTTTTGGCAGCCATCTTTGATTTACTTCGGGATCGGCCATTGTTTCGATCCGATAATCTTTATTCTGGGGAAGTTTGATTTACTGCTAATTATTTAAGTACAAATAATAAGCTTTAGGGAACTTATCTTCTTATAGAGGTAACTCTCCCAAGTGCGATATTAGCTTCCATGTTCAGATAAAGTGTGAGTTACGTTTTATTGGCTAATCATTTTCTTACTCGTATGCACCCTAGGGTTGCCAGATCTTAAAACCGAAAACCCGGACAGACTAGTACGTTTAGCCGGACATTTGCGTAAAAAGGTCGGACACTCGTTTTTTTTTTACTTAGTATAAACACGGTATTTTTTTTTTAAAGTAAAACAATTTTTTTTTATCATTTAACATAATATCAACGAGTAGCCATATAAACGAAACCCTTATTACACTGCATACAACTCGCACCATAATTGAGAATTCTAAGATAAGTGTGTTTGTCGTTTTGATAATTTATGTTGTAAACAACCAATTGGCCGTTCTACGAGTTCAATGAGTCCATTTTAACAATGCATTATTTGTTAAATCATGCATAATAATAAAATAAAAACAAATACAGCTCAACACCACTTATCATGATCTCCAGCTGACTTTGTTGGAGCGTCTGATGCAACGCGATAGTTTAAATGTTGGCATATTTATATCATTATAAAAAGTTGCTTAAATAAATAGATCGGAAACTAATTTTATCACCAATTAAATTTGTCACTTGCTTGAAGCGGTGAAGCACAACCAGGCGATATTGGTGGTGTGTAAATCATGTCAGAGTCCTCAACCACAAGAAGAAACCCACCATGAATCATCGATGTAAATTCTAACTGTAAGGAAAACTTAGTATCGTTACAGAAATCATGATCACTCTATTTCTACTAACAAGTAACAATTTGTCTAGAACACAGCAAATAGCATACTAGTAATTGCTGTTATAACAATATAAATTATAATCGTACTGGCAGTATGAGGGGTTATTAGCCCAACCATTGAAATATCCGTCACTGCTAATACGTTTACGAGCAATAGATAGGTAACCATTTCCTTTACATAGTAATTACTAGATTAGAACCTACGGGTACGGCTTAAACTCCGACACTAGGTTGTTCATCACCCACACGATAAGAAGAAGACTAGATTAGAATGAACATTATTAAATTTAAAATGCCATTGATTTGTGTAATCTAACAGTATTTAGGTAGATAGCTACTGAAAACAAAATGTGAAAAGCACGCAGACATGAAAACTAACAAACACATTTCAAACACAACCTAACACAACAATGTAAATTGAAATCATGATGTGTTCAACATAAACAAACATAGTAAAAAGCAGAGCCGATAACAGGCTTACAAATATTGTAAAAGGAAGGTTCAGAAGGTTAACTCCCAAAATGCCACAACGCTGCCGCTACGGTTCGCTGTACGTCAGTGGTCAACACTTGAGCTACAAAAACCGTCCATTCAAATTGTTGTCATTGACGTACGGTTCACCGGACTTTAGAGCACATTGTCAATAAGAACAAGTCGTGTTTACAAATGATACAAATGTATTAATGATCACACGTAGTAAGCTTTATTTATCAGCTGTACTTATCGAGCACTTAAGCACTAAAGCAGCCGTACTGAACCGTAAATCACTAGCAACTAGTCAGTGAATTTGCAATTACTTAAATCGACAATTACCGTTCAATACTGACCTGTATTTAGCATGATCTCCTCAGTTTAGGTGATTGAACTAAGAGTTATCGCTGACTGTACTATATAGAGTACTTAAAAGTTTTTAAAGCCACATGCGGTATATTACTAGAAACGACTAGAAATGATCATGCTATCAAGCTGAACAGTCGCTCGGCAACTAGCTACTGTTAGTAAAATGTTCACTTTTTTTTTATTATTATTTGATTTAATTATTAGAACCATCAGTAGACTTAACAGGTCAACCCAACACTAACAGGTTACAATAACTTAATATAAACACTTACCACTAGATTATATTTAACATAGTAAATACTTAATTATGTGCCTGTTTAGGGGCTCGTGCCTAAATAACAGCCGCACAGATCCATCGATCGAGGATAAGCTGCACTTGCCGCGGTCGATCTGTGGACCATCATCGGTTGTCAAATTAAGATCTATGACACCCGTACCCGGTGGTCAGAGGCCCGAAAGTCTAACAACCAGTCATACCACGAGAGATCGTGTTACTCAGTAACTGGGTCGTGGAAGTCAGATATTATCTCCAATTGTGACCCAACTTAGGGGAACCTTTTAGTGTTTGAAAGAGTATTGCCCATATTAAATTCCAAAAATTTGGTGAAGATCTGTTAAACGATGGAACTTTTCAATTAATTTAAACAAATGACTCGTTATTATAGTTTATAGATTTTGATCAAACGAGCCTGCATGTCACATCCGCAATACCGGAGGAGGCACTTAGGCATTCCGACGGCTATATTTCGTCGAAATTGCTGAGCTATATTTACCGTGATTACACGATTATTTACATGATTATAGCCTGTGTTGAACATAAGTTTGTCATCAATATTCTTGTTGCATTTTACGTATCTTATCTGTAATTTTATCGCAGACAACACGGAGTAATATTTCTGTAACTGTATACTGTTTAGTGTCACGTCACCGATAACTGGATGTCATACGCCCACTAGTATGTTTACATCTGTGGTTGCTGATAACTTGTTTAACACGATTATGACAGCCGTTCTCCGCTATTGTTGATGTTTCAGCTCAAGAGCTGACTGTGTGAAGGTTATATTAACTATATTACGGAGTCTTCCTGTAGTAGAGCAAGGTATTGTTTTATTAGATAAGTACCATTATTTACAGAAAGCATTAAACATACAACTCTCTCATGACCTCAGAGTCGCTTGTAAGCATAAGTAGTACGATGCTGCGCTGAAGTAATATTTCAATCAAATTCAATTTCACCAATGTCGTATCCGGGCGATAAAATCTTCTTTCTTATCATGTGGGTGATGAACAACCTAGTGTCAAAGTTTAAACCACTCGTAAGTCTCTGACATGGCTTTACACACCATCGAGAAAATCTCTCAAGTGTGCTGGTTTCCTCACGATGTTTTCCTTCACCGTTTTAAGCAAGTGATAATTAGTTTATAATAGGCGCACATGACTTCGAAAATACAATGGTGCGAGCCTTGGATTCGAACTTGCGACCTTTGACTTCTCAGTCCAACGGTTACACCACTAGGCTATCACTGTTCGGCAGATAAAATAATAATAGTTGAAAACATTTCGAAAAAAAAATATATGTAAGATAATCATATGTACTCCACAGATGACAATATGCTTACATATTGCTGAAATACAGCCATAATATTGTATACTTAATATAGTCTATACTTATTGACCAATGCGGACGCCCTTGCCGCTCCAGAATTGGTCAATTCAGCCCTTCGATCAACAATTCAGCCACAAAAAAGATGCCTTTCACAGACCACTGTTTGAATCGTCTGTAACAGACAACAAGCCAATGATGATGATGATTATGAATTACCTATATCCTACATGGATGAATCTCTATAAATAAATTTATTGGTGAAAAAAGTTATAAATTTTTGTGGAAAATTCGCTAAGCATGGGTTAATGTTTTTCAAAGATTGATCTGTATTAGCAATAATACATCAATTAAGAGCCTCGGAGCTTCAATGGTAATTTTCAGTTATATTGAAACATATTTTCGAACAAGCAAAGTTAGGGATGGTGTTGAAATTAACCGTAATTCAAAAACTGTTTTGAATTTAATTCTTCGGTTGACTTCCTAACATCGTTCGAGTATATATCTATGTTGAAACCCTATTCATTGCCAATGCGCAGGTAAGTATTAACATAATATAGCTTGTAGGTATGTATATTGTCTTCCATTTCAACACCGGGTTCACGCCATAAGCTACATCTAATTATATTAACAGCCAACATCCTAATCAAGACATGTATGTAATTATCTCTCCAGTCATCTCCTTTGTATTAAACAACATACTGAAACGCAGCATCCCCTTAGGGAAATTAAAACTACATACAAACATACCATTGTTAATCATCCCCACATTCGTAACACAATGTATCGATAAGCTTTTGATAATCGAATTATGAAATGCGCATCGAATCATACTAATCGCCTATAATCTGTAATATCGATAATATAATCGTTTATCGGGATTAGGAGAATATACGCGTTAAGTCCCGCGGGTCTCGAGGCAAAGGTAAAGTGTTAGGGAGCCTCAAGAGACCCTGCAGTAATTAATCTTCATCATCTAAGGATTCGTTCGAATAGTTTCGGGGACTGTTAAGTGAGGGAAACACGGATAATATCGTGGGACGGACGGGGGCCGGACGATTAAAGGGAAACAAAAGTCACTCGCATATTTCACCGAAGTTCTGCGTCCATAGCTTTAGACGAAGGCCTAATTTGCTGTTCGTGCTATGTTTTAACTAGGCAGAATTTGTATTAAGCATGACTATTCAAATTAACAGTGAACGTGCTAATATGAAATTAATGGCTATTACCTATTTAGTCATAAGCACGTTGTTTACTTACTTATAATGTGACATGGACTGTTATTAAAATAAAAACAAATAATACTTAAAACGCTTTTTTCTAGCAGGCACGCAATAACAATTATTTATAGTTATATACATAAATTATCGATTACCCGTTAATTGCTTGAACTAAACAGAACAATTTATTGCGCTACTAAAACAATAAACGATTTCACTAAACTCTTATCAACTCTACCACTAAAAAGGAAAAAACAAAAACATTTACTATTTGGGATTTCATTCCGGGGAGGCCGTGTCTAAGTGGCACTTACGTAACGAAGTAACAACAGCGAGCACTTTAGTTTTAAGCATTTGACAACCATTTAGTGATCGCGACGAGAATGTTATTATTGGATCGATGACAGTTCGTTTTGACATCTCTCAATTTGAATTAAGGCGGTCAACAGCTCGATTGCTCTAAATTAATTAGAAAAAAAAAAAATTGTTAACGCCGCGTTTAGTCATGGATAGGAGTTTAGGCGGGAAAATGTAAAGTGCACGTTGTCGGTTTTATATTGTTTTCCAAAACTTGTGTTTCTCCGAAGTTTAATGTGTAATTATGGTAGATAATTAACCATTAAGTGTTCATGAAGGTGTGCGAGTGTGGGCAAATTATATAAAATTAAAAATCATTACTTTTTGTGTTCACTCCTAAACTCCATCAAAGACTCAGTAAAATTTCCACCGTTTTACTACGCAACGCGCGCAGCAACTTTTAATACTTGACACTGGCTAGCACAAAAAGTGTGGCGCCATATAATAAATAATCCTATGACGGGAACTATTATTACTTGATTACTCCATATACTTGACATTGGCTAAATGCATGAGGAGTGCGAAGCCAGAAGAAAAAAAAAATGTCATGTATTCTATCCATGACATTTTGTTATGTATAAGCACTTCACAGATTAGTAATAATTATATGTATCTAACGAAGCACTTTGTCGACAATTCAGTAGATACATATCTTTCAAAGGTCGATTGAAATATTTAAATTTAATATCAATGAGATATTATAATTAAGGACATTTACTTAAAAAAATACGGACGGAGCATTGCGTACGACATGTGAGAAGCATGCCTAGTCATCCAATTTCGCTTGTCATACACGAGCTAAACGCAAACAAAAACTTAAAGTCATCCACTCGGCGCCAGTACGCTGCGTGTGTGTGTGTGTGTGTGTGTGTGTGTGTGTGCGTAATCTATGCTTCGCTTCACAAGGCAAGATTCCATCCGTATTTTTTTCAAATCCGTGGAGTATTTATTTTATTTAACTCCAAATTTATTTTACGCAAAAGTTGAATGAAGGATAAATGCCTCAAATTATTAGAATCTAATTTAGTTTAAATAGAAAATATATATGTCATTATATAGTTTTATGAATGAAACATAAATTTATGGACCTATATTTTCGACTAGATTACAGTAGTTATTTATCCGCCATTAAAACAACATGGTGACATTTTATTAAAACTTTTTAAACAATAACTTTCGTTGCCAACTTTACAACACAAATTACTTTTTTTAATTAAGCTATAATGACGTCAACTAAACTTTGTTAATATATCTGCAAAGCTCGAGATATAAACTGAGTTGGAACATTTGTCAGATAACTTCATTAATAAAGTTTTAATTATGTGTTGGTAGCTGTAGATACTTTTGCTTTATCGTAAAGAGTTTGAAACTTATGTTTCTTAATTAGTTACTAGGTACCGTAAATAATACGCAAGCAATACGGTTTCCTGTGTTGCTACCTTTCTTAATTTAGTAAACACATATATGTAACGGTTTAGCTTATTATAAACATGTTCTATGTGTGCCTTCCAATTTATATGCTTATCGAATCTTATTCCTAGAAATGTTGTTTGAACTACCTCTACTATGTTTCTATTTTTATCTTTGTAATTAAAGTACAATGTTTTGTGTTCTATACTGTATGTTCCAAACTTAATGTATTTCGTCTTTGCTTAATTTACCTGAAGGTTGTTTATCTCTAGCCAATCTGTTATATTTATCACACGACTGCCCAAAAAAAGGGGTGTTATGTTTTTAGGGGTCATGTATGTATGTTTAGAAGTTAAATAGGAAATAATCCCGAGTAACACAGGCTAATAAGATTTAAAAAAGAGAATATATAATAGTGGCTGTGGTACATACAGAAAAAGAAGGGAATAAAAAAAACACACTGGGCAGGCGTGTTTTTTATTAATTTTATCATGTTGCATTATTTAATTGCGTCATGTTACCGGAGCCGTTTTTATCTGATATGATTAAAAAAGAAATGTCATCCGCAAATAAAATGTATGGATGCTGTGTACTCTTAGGAATACGCTGTGCTGACCGCTGGGAGCATGTTCATCAGAGTGTCGCCATGCTTCGGAGGGCACGTTAATCCCGGCTGGTATGAATTAATAACAGTCGCTATAAGCCAAGTCAGAGTCCTACGGGCGGACTGAACAAACTGTCACGAGGAAGGCTTACACTTAACCAGACACACGAAATAAAGAATAACTAAATTAATTAAATTTGCTCCTTTATAATTTATTACTTTACATAGCACAGAATACTTATTTCCATCCAAAAGAAACACCTTACCTATTAATTCACCATTATATCAACGGACATACCTGGAACAAGAAAAAAACAATTACGTCATTACTACGTAGATATAATATAATTATAATAGACGTACGGACGAAAGTTTTTATCCTTTTAATTAGGAATCTATAAAGTCAGTTCGCTCGCAGAAAATGTTCACTTACTATTGTATCCGACTGTATCTATATTTTATCTCTCTCGACGAAAAGTAAGGGGCAAAGACCTAAACTTGGGTCAAACATATTATAGATATCTCCTAACTACGACATGTACCAGTAAGTGAATTTAAGACCTTCGTAACAGGGTTATGGCTGGTGAAATTGATGATAACTAACTTTTGCCGCTCCTCGACATGTCGCGTCCAGCTAGGTAACTAATGTCTTTGAGGAAAGTATCGATTTTCATTTGAACTATAGCTCCGAGTTGTTTTGTGAAGTTTTGATGATGAATGACCATTATATACAGCCTGTATTTGTTTGATAATGGATCTCTAATCGATCGCTAGTCAATGTCATTATCATCATCCCCCTGTCCTTATTCCAATTTATTTTGGGTCGGCGCAGCATGTCTTGTTCCGTAGATCTCTACCAGCATCATCTCATATTGGCAGTCACTTCCTTTTTAGCCATATCTATTTGAATCGTACACTTTTACAAAATATTCCTGTTATATAATTTTAAGGAAGGAAGAAATATACCTATATATATATATATATATATATATACTTCAAACTGATTTCAAGCTTCCGAATAACCCGGATTTCAGCAACTCGGCCTTAGCCACCATTCCACAAAAACTATATTTTATAGGCCATCGCACTTTTTTCAAAACACCATTACCTAAAGTTATAATATTAAATGGTTTTTTTTTAAATATTGGTAAAACCAAACTACAGTCAGCCAGTGTTTTCCGAAACGTTGCCGGGACATCCCTATCAATCTAAGCTTTTTTTTATTTGAAATTTGCCCAGGTGTTGTCTGCCGGTGCCTATTGGCAATCAATCATTTTTATTGACATTAAAATAGTCACTGTACAAAGGTTTACTGCATAGATAATTATAAGTTATCTATGCAGTTAAATAAACTGTTGAGTATGTCAACATTTTAATATCGCTTGCTGAAGTGGGTCATAAAAATTTAAAATGATAAGACACTACCATACTATATACAGAATACATAGATATATGTCTATGATGCGTTTGTTTTGTGATAAGTATGATTTTATTTCGCTGCAAAATAGATTTTTATGCTTTTTTTACTGGATTGACTTATACAAAGACCACATTCTTAAACTATTTTATAGCAATATCAAATGAAGACGATACCTATGTACTTTTTTTATAATTACAGCCACTATTGTGTTATTAATTCCTTTCCAAAATACCCATAAATTTCACGAAAAATTGTATGCATAAGCATCTTTATTTATTTAAAGTCATTTTATTTTCCCTAAGTGCTAATCCTCCAAATGGAACAAGTTCATCAATATCGAGTACCCACATTCACAGACTGACGTGTTGATATTGATTTATTAATAACCGTCATTTGTCATGTGTCAAGGACTCCTTCAAGAAAACCATCGATTAACATACAGTTTAATTTACCTAAATGTGGACTCGTTTTGTATGTAATATCGATATTTTAGTAGAAATTGTGATGAATAATTCTGGGCCAGGATTGGACGGTTTTAACGACGACGGACTCGTCCGAGTCAAAATAAAATATTTTTCCATCAAAAAAAGTTTGTCAATTATTTCACCGGGAATAATTCTGACTTCAGGGAATTCTGAATTAATATAAATGAGAACTACGATCTACGGATAATTGCTCCGGGTCTGGGTGTTAGTGTGCTTGTGAGATTATATGTCTGTAAACGCACCCACGACACAGGAAGAAATTCCTAGTGCGGGGCAACGATTTAAAAAAAAATGAAAAAAATAGTACTAAGACACTGTCTGTGCCCTATAGGCTTCTTAGTGATTCTGTTTTTATGTAAACATAGCATCACGCCTGTATTCCCCGAAGAGGTAAGCAGAAGTGTAAACAATTGTACACCCACTTTTCACCAATGCTGTTATTAAGTCCCATGTAATAGGTGTTGAGCCTATTGCCATCTACCGGGCACAATTCCAAACTCCGGGCTGCTACTGAGAATTTTCTTGCAGAAAAACTCAATACCACTTCGATGTAATTTCACATTAAGTCGAAAACGTCTACGGTGTGGCTCAGCACTAACCACCACAAAATTCTCTTGCCAGACCTGTGGACTCACTGGCCTCTCACATCGGTTTAGGCTTGGTTGGGAAGTGTTAATGCGTCCACCATATTTACACCTGTTTTGGTCTCTTCAGAATCCTTTAGGTAGTGTTAGGTTAATATCAAGAGAGGACTGTCAAAACTACTTGTCGCATATTTTTGATAAAAAAACCTAAGATTTCTACTCCAACGGGATTATGTCACTACCTACAAGATGGCAACAAGTTATCGAACAAAAGGGCACATATATATTATAATTAAATGGAATTAAACATCGAAAAATAGTCTTGAATCTTTGCCATTTCATTTTTGCCAGTGTAATAATCTAAAGCTTTTAACAATTAACAAAAAAAATTAAATTGTATCCACTGAAACATAAAATACGAGGTAATTACGAATGAGAACTACGGAAACTCATTAGTTACTCCAAGTTACAGTTATGTATGGGCAGGCTAGCAGTGAAAGATGTTCTAGATTCACTTGAAAAGAACGGAAAAAAAATAAAGTTTAGAGATTTTAAATTGTTTATTTTGTCTGCCTGAACAACATAATATCTAAGTATGTTGATGAGCCAACCCATGGAATGTAAAAAAGTATGGCAAGATAAGCCATACTTTTTTACATTCCATGGGTTTACTCATGAACTCACCAAGTTTAGTATACTAACCAATTCTAGGATAAGTATATTGAACAATCTAGAATAATTTAGAAACAAATAGGTCCAAATAATTACACTTTAGTTTCGAGTGTTAAAATATTAAATGTGCATTGATAAGCAAATACAATGTAATTTAAACTAGAATCTTAGTTGCTCACCTAAATAAAGACGAAAATAATAATATTGTAGAAAGAAAATGGTTAAAAAATTAATTAGCATACTTTAGTTAGGAGTTTTGCTAAAGTATCATTGATTGGCAAATTATAACGTACCCTTAGCTTAATGAGATATAAGTTGTTGTAGATAATTTAAGTATATTTAATCACGTTCAACAAAAATTCGCCTTCCTTCACCTAATGATTTTCGAGGCAATATTATACGTAAATTCCAAAAAAACCCCCCAAGACGCCTCATAAAGTCGAAATCATACGTTTGAACTGGAACCGATACTAATGAATTAGGTACGTCAATGCATCTCACAGTTTTACTGTTTTAATATAACAAAAGTGTTTTATAATAAACTAGAGCGATGACATATTAATGCTATTATCGTTTTAATCACAAAGCGCATTATTATACTAGTTTTGTGTACTAGTTAATACACCGGGCACGGAACTATGCATCCGTTTCAGCCATTGTGTCAAAAATCGGCCTTGTGATATTTTGACTAAACATTAACATTTTGTTGTAATGTAAAAAGCGCACAGATCTGTTAACTAAAAGACCTTGAATAGTAATTGGGTGTTATTATTTAAATCTAAACAGTGTGAAGGCCATTCGTTACTAATCTTATCTAAAAGTATAAGTAAATATTTGTTTAGTAATTTGTGAAGCGAGATGAAAAATATTTCCGAGAACGATAAAAATATCATTCCTTTTATGGGATTGAAATTAATGTTTTTTTTTTTCAAAACTTAGTGTGACGATAAGTAAGAAAATTGAAATAAATTAAAGAAAATCTGTTTATTCTGGCAGACAGAAAACAAGACCACAATAAAAAGCATACAAATTAAAGACGTAGGCATAACAAAAAAAGTAAAATATAATGATAAGTAAAATATTCTCGTCACCCTGTGCGATGTCAGAATAGCCCAAATTTTCAGCTCTATGCTTCAGCATAGGCAGGCTGCAGCGCTGATTTTCATAGAGATTTTGCTCAAAAATCTGCTTAGCCTTTTCCCAATTTCATTGGGTCGGCTTCCAGTCAAACCGAATGCAGCTTAATACCAGTATTTTACATGGAGCGACTGCCTATTTGGCCTCCACAACCCAGTTACTGGTGGTTGTCAGATTATCAGGCCTCTGACTTCCCGTAACCGCTGTAATAGATCTTAATTTAACAACCGGGTGGGACAGAGGGTTCAATGTGCTCTCCGAGGACCGGAGGGATCTCGGTATGAAATGATGGTCACCATCACAGACCGACCGCGGCAAGCGCAGCTTAACCTCGATTGATCGATCTGTGCGGCTGTTACTTAGCGACGAGCCCCTCATCATATTTGAAGACAAAAGATTTTTCTCAAAAATAAATCACTAAATCTATATTATGCTAAAATGTAATTTTAACGGTAATTTTTTTTAATGTCAATGTCTAGGACGTAGTTAATTATAGGAAAATACCTACCTACATAGCTAAAGAATTAACAACTCAGACAAACCAATTAATTTTACCAATTAATACCTCATTACCTACTTTCATTGTAAAAGCACGTAGCACCGAAAAAATATGCAAAAACGAAAATTAGGCAGCCATTTTACTTTTTCCCGCCCTAAATTGTTCATACGCCCTTTGATTACAAGTGCTTTTCATTCCAGCCGTCTAGCTTTAAAGCGCTGCAAATTAGACGCCGACTAATTATTGATGTAAATTCTGCCAGCCCGTATGTAGCTAATTTTGGAGCTTTTCACTTGAAGCCCCTCAAGTTAGAAGGCTTGGCAACAACTTTGTTTGAAGTTTGTTAGACTGATTTTAACAAGAAAATCTATAGGTACTAATATTATAAACCGGAAGAGTTTTTTTGTTTGTTTGTTTGAACGCGCTAATCTCTGGAACTACAAGTCGGATTAGAAAAAATATTTTTGTATATGATAGCCAGGTTCATGAGGAATAGTATAGGCTATCTAACATTCAGCTTCACCTCTCAGCTAGCTTTAAATATTGAAGAAAAAGTGCTGCCGACCTGCTTTCTCCGCTTGCGCTGGCGTAATGCTTAGTGATACGTAAATATAATACTCTACAAAAATATCGGTCCTTAGTACATTAAGCCTCATATAGAGGCACTTGCAGGCAAACTCAGCTCTGCTGCTTTCGCTGTTAGGAAAATAAGACAGATGACAGATGTAGCAACAGCTAGACTAGTTTATTTTGCTTATTTCCACAGTATTATGTCCTATGGCACCTTACTGTGGGGTTCGGCTGCTGACGTTGAGACTATCTTTATATTACAAAAAAGAGCAGTCCGAGCTATTTATAATTTTGGCTGTCTTGAGTCACTACGTGAATTGTTTAAGGAAATAAATTTACTAACTTTGCCATCGACGTACATATTCAGTAATATCATGTACATTCGCAAAAATATTGCCAATTATAATAAGAAGAGTGACAAAGGGGCTCCTGGCTAAGTAACAGCTGCACAAATCGATCGATCGAGGTTAAGCTGCGCTTGCCGCGGTCGGTCTGTGGATGGGTGACCATCATTTCATACCGAGACCCCTCCGTGCCTCGGAGAGCACGTTAAGCCGTCGGTCCCGGTTGTCAAATTAAGATCTATGACAGCCGTTACGGGTAGTCAGAGGCCTAAAGTCTGACAACCAGTCATGCCACGAGATATCGTGTTACCCAGTAATTGGGTTGTGGAGGTCAGATAGGCAGTCGCTCCATGTAAAATACTGGTATTAAGCTGAATCCGGTTTGACTGGAAGCCGACCCCAATGTTATTGGGAAAAGGCTAGGCAGATTGAGATAATAAGAAGAGTGACAACCACAATCTAAACACTCGTAATAAGCACAAGCTGATAGTCCCCGGTTTTAGGCTAAGGAAGACCAGCAAATCATTCATGGGTAACAGTATTCGGTTCTACAATAAGATCCCATCTAATATTACAGTGCTTCCAGATAAGTGATAAGTTTAAGGTAGTTATCAAACGCATTTTAATATCTAAAGCGTATTATAGTATCACAGACTACATTGAAGATAGGGATGTTTGGCGCACGATGTAACCTGTACAAATTACTTTGGTAATTACTGTTTTTATTATACCTTATTTTGACAACTAGATATATATATTATATATACCTATATATATCTGATTTTCTTCTTGATATTTATGTAAATCTTACATAATCACATGACAATTATTCTAATCTAGTACCTTCTGCTACTAGTTTAAATTTGCGAAAAATTTGGTTTGCTGTATTGTTATTTGACTTAACTGTTTCTTTTTTTTTAATAGTTACTTATTGTAATTTTCTTAATAAATATTGTATTAAGTCTTATAGCTTCACTACTGTTCTGTAAAATGTGAGCATTATGTGGACATTAATGTTAATCTTTACATTAAAGAAGTACTCTCATATAACAGCCTATGACCGGGTATTATGAGTTTGTCATGCTCACTAAAATGTCTTGCTGATGGTGGCGTTGTGTATTGGGTCGTTGAGTTCCCTTCAAAATGGTTGAGTTTAGCGATGCTGATGCGCACGTCATACTCGTGAACGGGTGCTGTCTGTTGGGACTGGTCAGCTCGTAATAGCTCTGGTTATAATTTTGGCTTTTTATATAATTAAAATTCTGCCTATTCTTCATCATTAACCTGCATTATCCTCACATTAATAAATTTTAATTGTAAAGAACACTTAATTTTTAAAGAGTGTCTTTGGAGTTTCTTGCCGGCTCTTCTCCATAAGACCAACTCCTTGGAACCGTGCACCTAACTTTGACTTTTCTTAAGTGCCTGTAATAGGGCCTATTTGAAATAAAAATTTTGAGTTTGAGTTTGAGTTTATTAAAAAATGTCCGCTATGCCATATGCCTATGTCATACATACTATATATATTTTGATCTAGATATTTTGTGCCAAGAAAATATTAAAAACTTAAAATGTGATTTATGTGCATTATTTTTAGGCATGCCATATAAATCCTTACGAACGAACGTTATTTTATCAGCAAGACAATTTTATGGAGATCATCTTTGCCCTTTATAGCATGTTATTTGGACGTATAGTTTAGGAGATAATATAAAATGAAGATATTTCAACACCCGCGCGAACGAGCCGTGTTACGCGTAACGACATAAATCTAGCCGCCCGATGAGGACTGAGCATTGACGAGAAGAGACAAACTGTGAATTATTTTCTTGTTTATTGAATACCAAGTAGCTAATCATAGTATAAATTATACGCGGGTGAAACCGCGGGGCACAGCTAGTTATAAATAAATTAGCTAATTAAAACATAACACCTACATTATGTCACTCACCGTAATAGAAGGTGAGCCATCTATCTCTGAGAATTTCTTAACAGAAAAATCAACCCTGCCTAGCTCGAAAATTAAACCCAGGACCTCACGGTTAGCAGTTGCGCTTGCGACCACCAGACCGATGAGATAGTCGCTGTTGCATGTCTTTTTCTTCCTTTGCATCTCTATCAGCCGTCGTCTCACTTTTTAATACTAACTAAAATATTAGAGAGATAATACAGTCAGTTCTATTTTAACACTGAGTTCATTTTTGACTAGGTACAGTAGGCTGAGTCAGTAATAACAAAACCAGTATAACCTAACCTCGCATACTATTGAAACTCCCTACTAAGATAGGCCAGCTCAAAGTCAAACTGTTACCACGGACTTGTCAGTTGTCAGTTACAACTAAAATAAAACAGTACTGCCTCCTTGGTCTAATGGTCCCAAGCGGGACTGCTGAGCAGGAGGTCTCGGGTTCGATGCCCAGGCCGGGCAGTGTTATTGAGTTTTTCTGTTAGGAAATTCTCAGTAGCGGCCCGGAGTTTGGAATTGTGCCCGGTTGATGGAAATAGGCACACCACGGTAGAAATGAGGGTGTACAATTGTGTACAGCTCTGCCTATCCCATCGGGGAATGCAGGCGTGATGCTATGTTAAAATAAAACAGTAACACTGAAACCAATAAAAAGTATTTTACATATAAAAAGATTTTAATTTTAGTATATGCAGGGTTATTAGTTAAGATTCATATATATTTACACACTGATGTCTACATCTCTTGTTTTAAATTTTCCTCTCGCGGGTCTGCTGGCAGAGATTTCTTTGAGTAATAAGCAGTACCTACATAAATAAATAAATAAATGCTTTTTCAACACACATTACATTCTAAACTTTTAATTAACTGTGAAACTAACACTACCACACTAAGCATTAAAGCTCACAAAGAATTTTCGACTCTGGCTTGTGAAACCGGCCCGAGAACTCGGGGTTGAAATACTAAACAGTCGAGTAAAAAGAAGACAGAAGATTTACTTCACACCACTTCTCATAAATCTCGAAACTATGTAGTTATGAACCTCAGAATTGCATAACACTAGTGCTTTCGACTTCTGGATTAAGTAGCTTTCTAATGGTGAAAGAATTATTGAAATCGGTTAATTAGTTTCTGAGTTTATCCATTGCAAACAAAACAACAAATCTTTAATGTTTATAATATTAGTATAGATTACAACATGGCATTACGCCTGTATGCCCGGGTTAGGGAAGGGGAGGGTTGTATGAAAGCGCAGCTTAACCTCGATCGATTGACCTGTGCGACTGTTAATTAGCCACGCTAAGGAGCCCCCTAAAAAGGATAGCCCACATAAATTATATTATCTTTAATTTTGCCGTTTTTACAACAACAAAAAAAAAACAATTTCTTTGTTACCTTTATTGTAATCAGGCCTTCTGTATTCTCTTATTTCGTGTCTGTAGAGGTCTGATGAATGAACTACCCCCCCTCCCCCTTGAAGCCTCGGGCACTCGAGCCTCGGCTCTTATCTATTGTTAGTGAAGAACTGCGCCGCCTCCCAACCCACAGTGTATGCATTTTGCTGGCTTAGCAGACTTTAAAATTCATACAAGGATTTCAAAAGGACAGATTTGTATTATGTAATGGTAAATGTGAATCGGCGGACGAAGGGTTTATTTACTTAGACGTATAGTATTGTTCTGTTAAAATAAATGGCGTTTAAGGGGAGAAGTAATTATCTACTAAATAAATAAATACATGAATAAACACACACTATAGCCCGGTTAGTGGAGTGTGATATTAGGATAACATCAGAACTTGACGCATGGATAACATTTGGTGTGACATAGCTAGATAGAAGGAGACGGTATCGGTGGCGGTTACCACCAACAATAGATTCCCAAAGAGAGTTGACGTCAGGCAGGCGGCCGGTCATAAAACATAGCCAAAACTTTCGCAGCATACCAGATATAGCTATGCTGTGCCGACCCCAAATAAATTTGGATAAGGGCAGGGGGATGACGATGATGATGAATTATAACACTAGACTCAGTCATAGCAGTAGATGAATATGGGCTGAATAGATCAGCGATTCTTTAAGTGGGTACCGTGGAACTCTACTAAAATATTTTTTCCTCCTAATTAATTTGGTTGTTAACCCTTATCGGTTCCTAAAATAAAAAAGTGTTTCGTAACCGCTAGATTAGATACATAGAAAAGTAGATGTTTATCTACAGTCTACATTTCCCTTCAAACACGGCAAGTATCGATAAGCCTATACACGGAAAAACTGGATCAACCAGACCCGTCCGTTTTTTACACGACTGCTCAAAAAAGGAGTGTCTGTATATATATACCTATGTATATTTGTGAGTTTATTTATTTCACCATATCTTTTCAACGCCTGAACCGATTAAGATTATGGGGTATTGATAGAATCCTTACATTATCCAGAGTTACATAGGCTAGTAACAAACAAAGTTTAAAAAAAATAGTAATGTAGTGGCTATGGTTCACAAAAAGATATGAATTTCACAAGTGGCAGGCGTGTTTTTTATTTATGTTTTAATTCATTTTATATTGTTGTCTCTTATATTTCCGGCACAGCGATATCTCTAACAGGGTCGACAGACAACGCGTTGATACTGCTCATGTTGCAAGCGTCCATGCGCTACGTTAATCGCTCACAATAAGACAGGCAGACCGCCTTTTAGAGCAACATTTTGGTATAAAAGCAATGCACGAATATATAAGCTCCTAATTTATTAGGTAATATCCTTTGAAAGGGTTAACATGTAAGTCAAATTCATTCACTTAAGCTAAGAATTAAATGGATATAACAAATTATTTGTAATTAACATAGTATTAGCAAGACGAAAACTGCTCCTTGAATGGGGAAAATTAAGAAAAAAATAAAATAGTTGTAAAAATTTAAATTATGACTTAAATGAATCCTTAAAAGGAAATTACGTAATAAGTTAGGACCTTATATAAACAATGAAGTGGTATTTCAACACTTACAACTTTATAAATAATAATCATGGCAGTTTTAGGAAACCCAACATAGCTGTCAATAGTCATTAAAGAAACTGTATAAAAATGTACTACTACCCATAAACTGTATTACATATAAATGCGTCATGAGCATTACGTCACATTTTGTGTAACCATTCATTACATACCAGTTGCGTGCCGTTACAATGCATAGTATGTGTTGCGATTATACAATAATTAGCATGCAAATGAACGCAAGCAAAAAGTAAGAGGCATAGACAATGACTCTATGAATTAGCATACGTTTTGGATACGCTATGCTTGCCGAATAACTACTTTCTTAACAACTCATGTCTGTTTATGTTTTGTTAACTTTTTATAACCTGAAGTTCAAGATAATAATCTTTAAAGTCAATGGAATTGTATATTCGGATACTCACATTTCTAAGCTGAATTAGATTTTCATATTTGCCTATATCACTATAAAGTGATATTTTACTTGTGTGTAAGCCGCAGCTTCTACGGTTTAACACACTGGCGATATTGTAGATAACTTTACAGCAAACATTTTAAAGTTGTATTAAAATAATAAAAGCGTTAACTACCAAGAGGACAGTACCTTAACGGCTGACGCTTATCTCAGAATCTTTCATGTACTACGGCATAGGATCAGCAACACAACGTCAGCGTCACTCCATTGGCAGTGCGCTTACGGGGCTCTTGCGCCGTGTCACATTTTATGACACAGACGCGTCGGAGACTTGTAGTATACACTAATAAACAGTAGATATTCCTCATATTATTTTATGTTACATCTATAGTTTCGCCGTCTTCAATTATTTAGCTTGTATCCTCGTAATGAAAAAAAAAACGAATAACTACTGTTTTTAGTGTAAAAATGTGTAATGTTAATGTTGTATATATATATATGTTTGACTGTGTGTTATTCATTACTTGTTTGAACAGATTTTATTCCGAAAAATTTAAACTTCACGCGTGGGTGGAGAGCCGTGGGCGATGCTGTAGGCGACAGCTATATTAGGTACTGTATAAAGTTAAAAATACTTTTTAATCATTTAAATTGGATATTTTCCCGACCCTAAAATATAAAGTTAAAATCCCACGCGACCAAAAAAGAGAAAAGCCCTGTAAGTGATTACGTAGATATACGGTACGGATAATAAATTTCATTATTTATCTGTGTATGTAATACACAATACACCAGGCGTAGTCCTGTACGTGCTTCTTAAATTCGCTCCATAGAGAGTACATATATACAGCATTTTATCCGAACAAACCTCAATGCAATACAGAAATAAATTGTATTTTATGTGCGATACGTGAAAAGAGTATTTCTATTTTTAAAATCAGTGAACTGTTTCGTCTGAGATTTACAGTGAGCGGTGGCAGGGTTAGTGAGGAGACGGGGGTATATTTGCACTTGTGTTGTAAATTTTGCTGATAACATACAAATATTATAATAGCCTTATACTAATAACTACCATTCTTCTTTTTTCGCGTAGTTCGAAGCTAACTTAGTTTCACAGTTACTGTTTGCTACTCTGGCGTTGCTTAAATTTAACGAAATTACAACATATTATTTTACTCTATCAACTGTTACCTTAACCGAGGAATAAAGGTACTTACACAATTTTAATTACATACATACACATACACATTATTAAGGACAACAAACAGTAGCAACAGTACTCACGACGTTATCCGCAGATTACAATACAAAATAGCTAACTGTCAAAACTCATAACATACATAAACTCACGCCTTTCTCCCATGGGGGTAGGCAGAAACTATAGAACGCCACCTGATACGATCCTTACATATGCCTTTTGCTTCATCCACGTTCATACATTAAACTTTTAATTACATATTTTAGCCAGTTTCCCCGTTTGCAATTCAAATCAACTGACGTTCCAAAAGTATAGGTAATTTGCCAATTTTAATTAAAATGGTTATATTTCGACTTAGATTTTCTAAGAAGGCGAATGTGAAAAAGGTGCTATTGCACCTTTTTCACATTCCTACGTGAGGAATAAGATTTCAAAATCTTCGTCTGCGAAGAGACCCCGACATGAAGACAACACAATATGTCTTAAATATATAGGCTACTTCAAATTACCTAAGTAGAACCACTTGTTGCAAAGTAAATTTACAAATTTCGACATTAAAGCGTGATTTTTAAAAACTGTGGCAATATTACTCGGTCTCAGTGGGGATAATAAAGCGGCACTACACTGGCGCGCTCGTCTAAACACTAGCTTACAGTGACGACACAAGCAACTTGAATGTTGGTTAGATTAACAAGTCAGAATATACAGTAAAAAAAAATAAAAAATAGTCGTTCTAAACAGGATCGCAATTTTGAAAATTGTGGGCTACCTTTTCTTCAATGGAGCTAATAAAGCGCTGACAGGGTTGTTCAGCGCTTCAGTAAACTTTAAAAGTTCTGAAGCTCACTCGATTACAACGACGGCGTAAGTATTGCACACCATACAAACATCTTGCAGGTTGATTTAATTAATTTATACTATCAATATCGTAACTACTTACTTAGTTTGTAATAATCTTTACAAATGAAAAATAAAGGAGTCGATAATTTTTTTTCCATATTAGATACTGACTGCAGCGATTGCGTAACACAGTCGCGCTATTTCGTAAAATGTGGCAACCTTACTCATACTCAATGAAGCTAATAAAGTGCTGAATTGCAGCACAACACTGCGCTTCACTACACTCGTCTTTTTAAACCCTTAGCACAAGATTACAGCGACAACGTGCTTTGGCTTACAAATATGTTGCAAACAACAAGCATCTTAAAGGTTGATTAGTTTATATGCAAAAGCTCGATTTCTGACGAATGCAGTGAAGCGCTTTAAACCGACGGCACTTGTTTTGCAATAACTACAAAACTAAATAAACAAAATAGCAAGGCATCTTGAAGATAAAAATAACTTCCTTGTAACTAATTTGCAACAGTAGGTTACTATATTATGTATTATCAATAAGCCCACTCGGTACAAATTACATAACCTACAACAAATTACAACTATATAAATTAATTAGGCAATCCAAAAATATTGATAATTTTGTTAACTATCTGGGCGTGGAATTGAAATCATTCCTCACAAAATGTAATTTTAAAATAAACTGTATTAGGGTGGTAACTGGTAATCCTGTTGGACTCAATTGTCTCAAATCGCCAACACGCAGTGACCTTTCTGTTCACAATTATTTTGAAATCACCAAGTTAATTAAACAGAAACGTGTGGGCGTCCATTTCAGTTTTCCCTAAGGTACAATACCCACGAACATTTTGTCAGAATATAATGAAAGAAAAATGTTGTTGCCTTAGAGAAAATAGGGAATTCATCGTGTACTATTTTCTTTGTATTAAAAATGCCAAGACTCTAACGATTGGATCTTGAAGAATTTTAATTGTTTGTATCCCTATAATATTGGAACATTGCTGGAAATATTAAATAATAGTTTAAGCAGTTAAAATTCTTGAACAATACATTGGTACAAAGATAAAAAAAATATAATACGTACCACTAGCTTACAGAATAGGAAAGGAGTCAAAACGTGGTAGTAAATTACCTGAAACAAACGAACGATTTTAATAAATAAAAACACAATAGAAAAATTAAATATAATGGAAATGCCTTTATTCCTTACATGTATAGTAAACCTGGTTCTAAATATAGAGGAATATAATGACGTCATCCATGTAATTGTACCGCAAATGCCTTTCATCTTATAATCTCGATTCTAATCTTGGCTTCAAAGGAATCGATTTCATTGAAGGTAATAAGAGAGAGACACAGGGAAAATAAACCAATTCTCTTTGCCCTTGGTATTATGCGATATTATCACGAGAGAGATCAGAGTGTAAGATTGACTATATACTTATATGTCGAATATATAATATATACGAGTATGTCGAAATTGTTGGTGGACGAACCCCACTAAGTTCAAACATAGTGTCAGGCACGTGTTAAGTAGCACGAGCTGTTCAAGGAACTTTGTTACCAAAAGGTACTATCACCACTGCTCGCCAAGGGTGCGATTCCCGAGTAGTGTTATTGACTTTTTCTGTAAATAAATTCTCAGTACCAGCTTGGAGTTAGAAAGTTGTCAACTTTGACACCCCTGTGCTTCCGAGAGCATGTAAAGCCATCGGTTCTGCACCTCATATCTCTTCGGTCGTGTCGGATTGACGTCCCATCAGACTGTGAGAGTGAAGAAAGAGAGAGTGCATATATGTTTGCGCATACACTTGTGCACTATAATATCTCCTGCGTACTTGACTAATCTGCGTGGAGAAAGTATTAAATAAATGATTTTGATTTTGAAAGGCCGCCGTGACCGAAAATTCGGTCGGGAGTATATTTTATTACTACCGCCAACATTTTCGACTGTACATAAGTGTGTAAGTATTATAAGCACTAATTCATCAGTCTGATTGCAAGGTAACTACCTAAGTAATTGTATTTATCGTAAATTGAATAGACAGTGAAATCAGCGAAGCTACTTTTTTTCCTGTAATTTGATTAACTTTCCTGTGCTTTTATGGATACTTGCCAATCGAGCATCAATATGAGATTGATTTTTTCTCATATCGATGCAACCGGTTTGTATCCGGTATGTCCGTGCATTGCAAAAAATTTTAAACAGTTATCGACTGAAAATTGCAGACTAAAATAATAAGTTTCAGTCGTTAAGTAAGTCAAGTCACGTTTCGTTTAGTTTTGACAATCAAAATCAAAATTATTTTTGCGGTAATAATCTAATATAAAACTGCGGTGCGACTAGAGATGTAAAGTGACCGACACATTGACTGTGTCTGACGAATGTGACGGAGAACTTTGGACATTTTCTCTATTTGACCGGTCACATTCGTCAAATACTGTAATTATGGACAAATGGATTTTAAACAAAGAAACATTGAAAAAATAATAGACAAGAACGGGGCTTGAACCCGCGACCTTTGACGTTCCGTGTCATCACTCTACCAACTGAGCTACCTTGTCGTGTTCAAACCTATTGAATTTTCAATCCTCTTTGTATACGTCTTAAGGAGACGCCTGGTGATATTTATCTAGTAATCATTTACAGATTTACTAAACTCAGCGTTACCACTTTGCAGTTGTAAATCGCCGAACAACATCCCAATCCTTTATAAATATGTATATATGATTTATAAAGGATTGGGATGTTGTTCCCGTAGATGGTAGAGTGATGACACGGAACGTCAAAGGTCGCGGGTTCAAGCCCCGTTCTTGTCTATTATTTTTTCAATGTTTCTTTGAAAAATAGAATTAATATAGGCATTACATGGCCTCAACATGTATTAAAAAAATATAATTATATATGGATTTTAAACGTTACTAAGACAATGTTGCGGTTTAAAAGAAGATAAAGTAAAAAAAAATACCTTATTGGTGCGTAGCATTCACAACCAGCGCTCGCCGTGTATAATCAGATGTATGAGTGTGGAGGCAGCAAAGTCAAAGTCAAGTCAAAGTCAAAGGTTTTTATTTCGTATAAACCATACAAAGGCACTTATGAAAAGTCAGAATTTACGTGCACGGTTCCAAAAAGTCGCTTCCTATGGAGAAGAACCGGCAAGAAACTCCATGGTTACTCTTTTAAACTGTATATCTTTTACAATTTATGTAGATACAATTTTGGGTGGGATATAAAAACAACGTAATCTTGGATGCAGTCACTAATATAAAAGATAATTACATAAGCCTTATTAAATGAATAGCGCATTTGACAAGTTTACGGCGTTCTCACATTTACAAAATGTTGAAGCTAAAGAAGTTATATAAAACAATGCATAATATCCGTCAAAGTAAGTTTAACAAAAGGTAAAAACAAAAAAGAAAGCAAAGATTGAAAGAGGTATATTATGCCAAAAACAAAGAAGTATGTAAGAATCGTAGTAGATTCTAGTTTCTGCACATCCCCATAGATTTAAGGGTTGAGTTTATGAATGTATGCAAGTATTATTAAAAAAACAAGTTTTTAAATCAAACAATGTCTTAATTGTCGATAGAAAATAAAGTAATAATATATGACCTTCGTGACAATAAATGACCATTGTGACCGACCATTTATTATAGATGACGGACGCATATAGCATATGACCGTCACTTTACAACTCTAGGTGCGACACGTAGCGCATCGTAGCATTCGTAGTATTATGTAGGATCACATGCGATTTCATTGAAATGTATTTGAAAGAAAGAAAATGTGTTTTATTACGTGATTGGAGACGCATACATATACACAACAAATAAAAAATAAAAATTACAGAAACTTTTGAGACATAAGGGGGTAGGTAGTATGCGCCACAAACACGCAATGTTGGATAAGTATAACACTTTATGTAAACTACTTACCTAAGTGTTGTGCTATAACTGATGGTGTTCCAAAATAATATAAGTAATCTATATAATTTCCTCCGATAACTTCTGACCACGAGATTTTACCGAAAAATGCAACACCGAATTTGTCACCAACATGTATGTACAAAGTATCAGTTAGGAAAACCTACCAAATGACAATTATCACAAATATTATGAAAATAAATACAAATGAAGCAATAAATAATTCATATACACGGAAACTAGTCTCCATGTTTAATTTCGTGTATAAATAATTGGCCGCTTGATTGTGACGTCAACACGTGAGAGACATTATGGCGGGAAAGCGCTAGTAATATATATGTCAATGCGGGAAAGTGGATAGCGTGTTCATTTGATAGATAGGTACAATGCGTGTGTCTTTATCACGATGTATGAATAAAGTAATTGGGGGCAATACTATACATAATAGTATGGATAAATAAATAGCGCGTTTATTTATTGTACTTTCGTAAGTTCTCTCAGTGTATTTATTCTATGATAGAATCCTAAGTATTCCAAAACTTTCTATAGTCTTCTTTTCGAGTGGTTAAGAGCCTAGTGTCATAGTTATCTTCTTCTTCAATTTAAAAGCTTAGCTCTTGTCGGTGTAGCGATCGCCATTGCTGTCTATCCTCTGTTTTGATTTACACCTTTTGATACGATTCAACTCCTACGTTCTTCTTCACTTGTCGTATAAAGCTTCGTCTAGGTCTTCCTCTTCTTCTCTTTCCTTCTATTTTCCTTTTAAAATGGTTTTATAGAAGTAGTCGTATTTCTTTTTTAGTGGCCAATCAGCTTCCCTCTCCTGTTATCTGTTCTTAACTGTCTTTCCTCGTTAAACTTATGTAACACTTCCTCATTAGGTTTTCTTTCCGTCCAACTTATCTTCTTCATCCTCCTCCAACACCACATTTCAAAAGCCGCCAACCATTTTCTGTCTCTTTGGGTTTGAGCTCGTCCACGTTTCACAGACGTATAAAATTTGCTAGCTAATAGTTATATTATACCAAAATAGTGTTACAGTTGTTCAAGCTGCCCGCCATTAGGGCTTAGATTTAGCTTATCGACGAGCGAGTGTTATTAATTAGCAATAGTACCAGGACACAAAGGTATAGCGTGCCCTCCGAAGCACGGAGGGCATGCTATACCTTTGTGTCCCGGTGAATCTCTATGAAACTAATTCTCTAGAAAATGATCTTAACAGTCGTAATATCAACGGTCACCCATCTACTGACCAACCGCGCCAGCGTTGCTTCAACTCAGCAATTGTTTAACGAAGATAGATTGCAAAGGGCTATAAGTATTCATTCTTTAAATATAATATTTCTATAATAAAGCACTCTTGATTTTCCAATTTAATAAACAATAATCCCTGGAAGTTGTAAGACATGTTTACATCGCCGGCGCGAAACGAATATGATATCGCTAAAGCGGATAATCTGTGCTTAGAAGCATGTACGTCACGTAAGTCAACTCACACTGAAATTAAAAACACATTTGGCGCCATTTTCATACCTCATCTCACGATAATTATTTTTTTTTTCTTTCCATGCTAAAAATGTTACGAAAAGGCTTCAATACTGAGATAAAATAAAAATATTAGACAACAAATAGCGACACTTTATTTTATTTATAAAAATAATTTTTCGCACGAGTGGAAGTTTACCGTCAAAACCCTTCTATGCTATAGCCCAGATAAATATGAAAAGCATTACGCGTCTGACAGTTACTGTAATTCCCCTTTATTTCACGCAGTTTATGCGCCGCTTACATATTTTTGTCGTGTTATATCGTCCATAAAAGTTCGTGTTTGTGTCGGTGTCGCAGGCATTTTCTAACAAGTATGGATTAAAGAATGTCATTAGATTAAATAAGTTTTATTTAAGTTAGTCAAAGGCAATATATATTTTTCGTGCTAGGATTAAAGAGGTTCAGTTTTGTTTTTTCTTGGGGGCTTGCGTTTGACCGCCGTCTCGCCTGATGTTAAGCGATAATGCGGTCTACGATGGAGCACGCTTGCCTAGAAGAAACCGATTCACTCGCGTCTTGAAGACACCCAGATGGTAACTACCGCGGAAGACCCACTCCGGCACCGCAGTCCACTGTTTCGCGGAATATAAATAGAGAAAAGAATAATATAATAATGTGTATATAATAATAAGAAATAACCGTACAATGTTTAAAGTAACTTTTTATGATTATGCGTATTTATTATCATTTGCTCAATATTAGCACCTACAGATCGACAGCTTGTATATTGCAACTTCATTAGAAAGAAAGAAAGAAAGAAAGAAAAAATATTTATTTCAGTCTCATAAGCAGGTAATATAGACAACGAAACAAATCATAAAAAACTAAACATTAAAAATATAAAGAACCTGTACGAGACCGAAAAGGGCCCCCTATCTCAGCATAAGCTGCTCCATCGAGATGTAGCAGCGCTGGTTTTCAGATAGGACCGAATAATTTAGGTGAAATCACGGGCAAACCACGGCGTGCGCAAACATGCAATACTTAGATCAAAATTGTGGTAAATACACATAACTAAAAAGATTGATGAAATTTGCATATCACTGGTAAGTTATTTTTTATTTTTATTTTTTTATTTTATTAATACCCACCCATAGTTAAAAAGCTAGTAAGTTTATCTACATCATTTGAGTATACCCATGGCGCTCGCTTACGTATCTCTGCCTTAGTCTCCGCATCACTAATTTGTCTATGACATGACAAATTATGGGAGACTATGGCAACACTAGAAAGGACGCGCAAACGCACTATTAGGCTGCTGTCTGTCATTGAGAAATTGAATTGAGAATTTGAGATAAATTTATAGATAAATGAAATCAATTTGGATTAAAAATGTATATCGAATGCGTTGTTTTCAAGTATAAATATATATTTATTACAAAGTAATATAGGAGTATTGTGTAAATAATGTAATATTGGTGTAAACATAATATGTGAGGTAGGCACGAACATCTCAAACAGTTAAACATGGATGGATTAGATTTGTTGGTTAACTGGTATATGCCATACTAGTTTAATTTCAGCTCATATAAATTCATTTTAAACAAAAAATGAAAACCGCCTTCAAAAATCTACTACACTAAAAAGTTTAAAATAATATCAAAATTTGCTTATAGTAAAATCATTTTAAAAGAACAATATATAATAATAATCTGTTAATTTTGGAGTCGGTGCCTGTACTGAGAGAGGGTTATTGTTTTCCTCTTGTTAGTCACTTACGTTCGTTGTGCTGTGGTTATGTTACCGGCCTTTGTATCTGGTTGTAAACCCCATATACATCAGGCACCGACTCCAAAATTAACAGATTATTATTATATATTGTTCTTTTAAAATGATTTTACTATAAGCAAATTTTGATATTATTTTAAACTTTTTAGTATAGTAGATTTTTGAAGGCGGTTTTCATTTTTTGTTTAAAATTAATTTATTTTAGTCTTTTTAGTTTTAAGTGTGTTATATATATATTGTATAGGTCATATATAAGTTTGTATACTTCATAAATAAGTTAATTTAGAAAATTAATAATATGGGTAGGCTTTCGAAAGCCGCTAGGACTTAATTACTGCATCGGTGAAATGTTTGTGTACAACAGTGGACACTTCTGCCTACCCCATCGGGCAATACAGGCATGATGCTATGCATGTATTGAGTGGCATGAACTGTACATGAACATGCGATTACAGCAATTGAGAGTGATTTGCTATAATTCATTGAAGAGTTCCATCGTCTAACTTCGAAGATCTTCATCAGATCTTTACTAAATTTAAATGGGACCACCTCTGGGGAATACTCTTTCAAATAAAGATATCGACGGACATACATAACAAAACATGGTAGCTACTGTAAAACGTTGAGGAGTTCCCTTGACTGTCCTTCGTCTTCATCATCAGACCCCTAATTACAGTCACAACCCATCTAGGTGTAAAGTTCTCATCAATACAAATTAATCAAGCCCAAACACCAGGTAATTGCTGTAAATCTTTAAAGAGTTCCCTCGACTGTCTTTCAGCTCCATCATCAGATCGACTCCACACCTTCATTAAATAGTAGTGCTTTAAAATACTTAATGAAAAAATTAACAAATGCACTTGTCGCCCCTAAAATTTTCGAAGGTTTCCCTCGATTTCTCGGGGATCCATCATCAGATCCTGGTTTCCTTATCATGGTTCCTTATTATGAGATTTCTTCTTTCCAACAAAAAAAGAATTATCAAAATCGGTTCATAAACGACGAAGTTATCCCCGAACACACATAAAAAAAAAAAAAAAAAAAATACTGTCGAATTGAGAAACCTCCTCCTTTTTTAAAGTCGGTTGAAAATAGAAAAGAATCTTCAAGAAAAGTTAATATGTAAGTGTTACGTGTGTGTGTGATTAAGATAAATCTGCTTGAAGTTCTAGTGAGCTTGTGACAGAAGGGCATAATTTTTCAGTGTCTAAATTGGACAGGAACACTGCCACCGAGCTGTCGTCGACAACATGTCGCGTCGACAAAAGCCCCAAAATACTTATAAGCTTAATTTCCATCCATTTTGTAAAAGGATACAAGGAAGACAAAGACATTCTAGCTACTTTGTTAGCATAAAAATCTCATCACAGCTCAAACTATTTAATGGTGACAGTAATGACTGTGTCATTCCTTTTAATGGTCGCGTCATAATTAAAAACATACCGCAACATTAACATACGATTTATTTTTATAACACTCGTCCGACAAAAATGTAGTCAAACCGATATAAAATGAAAAGGAGGGCATTCCATTTTCCTTAATGAAGAGAATGGACAAGAATAATGGTAATGACATGACATTTTAACTCGTGTTGAAGGACACAGCAATCGCGGGGTGTAGGGACCAGAGGCCATTTTTATAAGTTCGCAAGCAACTTAGGTAGGTACAATGTTTTCGGAAGGAAATCGATGTTTTGAGCAATTCAAGCACAAGCGTTTAAAGTTTTATTGAGTGTTTTGGGAAGGCAATGACTTGAGGATAACGTTTTGTTTAGAAGTTGTATTGTAATGTCTGTTTCTATTTTATTGCAAATTGCTAACGGAAGTTTTCAAGTCTTTTCCTTTGTTATTTTCGATATTCAATCAATATTGTTGAACAAGTATTGTCTGGAGATAGTTAGATGCTAGATAGAAGGAGACCGTATCGGTGGCGGGTACCACCAACAACAGCATTCCCAAAGAGGGTTGACTTCAGGCAGGCGGCAGGTCATAAAACATAGCCAAAACTTTAGCAGCATGCCAGATACAGGTATGCTGCGCCGACCCCAAATAAATTGGGATAAGGGCAGGGGGATGATAATGATGGAGATAAAATAGAATTGGTGGAACTCAAATAGTAAATTTCATCATCTACACTTATTAATATATCAACATTTTAAATGAAATATTACTGCGTCGTTTGCGCTTAGAGATAAGTGGAGTCCAGCTTTCACGAACGAAGCTTAATTCCCTGAATTCATACAATTTCAATAAGAGAACTTCTCGTTTCCAACATTATCTCTCAAAGATACGAATTTAAATCCTCTAGAAAATGCTCAAAGAACGGAGCACGCTTTAAACGGATCTACGCCCATTATTCATTCAGTTTTTTATAACTTAGATACGAGTTACGACTGAATATGTATGTAAGTATTGTCTGGGAAAATGTGCAGTTTTGGTTTTGTGCTCTTCTTTTTCAAGCAGCCTCTAAATGGAGAATCAAAGAAAATTCTAGGATTTTTCGTTTGTTTTGCTAACTTTATTAGAGGCGTACTAATATTAACATTAAATATGCAGAATCTCGAAAGGAATTGAAAAATGCTACGTAATGTGAATGCTAAGTAAGCCTCGCCTTGTTATGACAGCTTCGCCATTTATGAGTCCATATAATTCATTATATTCGTGAATAATTTGGAATAATATTTGAGTTTGTATTTATATAGGTATATGTTGCGCCGACTTCAAATAAAATGGAATAAGGGCAGGATGATGGTGATGATGATTTGAGTTTTTTTTTTTGATATTGAAACAAAACGCTCGTGGTTAAGTAACAGCCACACAGATCGGTCGATTGAGGTTAAGCTGTGCGTAAGCGGTCGATCTGTAGATGGGTGACCATCATTTCATACCGAAACCCCTCCAAACCTCAGAGAGCAAGTTAAGCCGTCGGTGCAGGTTGTCAAAATAAGATCTATAACAGCCGTCAAATCTAAGTTAAGTCTGACAACCATGACAGCCGTTACGGGTAGTCAGAGGCCTGAGAGTCTGACAACCAGTCATACCAAGAGATATCATGTTACCCAGTTACTGGGTTGCGGAGGTCAGATAGGCAGTTGCCCCATGTAAATTACTGGTATTTAACTGCATCCGGTTTGACTGGAAGCCGACCCCAGTGTAATTGGAACAAGCCTAGGGTGATTGAATGACAATTTGAATTGGGTTACAATACAAATAAAATATCTATGTACTACTATTTCTAAAGTAATTTACGTTTCACTTTCGAACACCTACGTTATTAAGTAGATACATACCTAAACTTCTAACAACATGCGTAGATTTCGGTAACTTCTCAATTAATTTAGAAGTAATCACAATTTATTAGAGCAACGAATAAAGCAATTATGTACAATAATGTAGCTTTCGTCGTTTTTCAAAGAAATGGTTTCTGTGAAAAACGACGAGAACTACAAATTAACATTTTAATAAAACTCTAAACGACTCAGATATTCAAAATACCTCAGATACTAAAATATCTATCACTTAATAAAAAACACCTTCATTTAAGTCAAAATACCCTCGCATATTGCGTACCGAGCACACTGATTAAATGAAACGTTGAAGGGAGCTCCTACCTAAGATTACCTAACAAAAACCATTTCTACTTGTATTAAAACGACAATATGTAGATTAGGAGTCTGAGTGTCACAGTATCGCGAGACGGTATTTTAAGCTACGGTAATGACATGTGCCAGGAAAGGTAATGAGATCTCAGGACGCGCCACGCGAAACACCCAGGTAATACAATTAAGCTGTCAACGGCTTATATTCTTGCTTACTCTGTACCGAGGGTATTCTACTGTTTTGCAATTTTAATCTGAGGATTACAAAAAGTTTTCATGCTTACGTAGCAATAAGAGATAACAGAAACTTTGCTCGCTCGGGGTTTGCCGAGTTAACTTATCACTATACAAACCATCGTTTTAGTTTATTGTATATTATTAAAAGCAATTCCTAAGTCGACCATAGTTATTTTTATACATTAATAATGTAACATTACATTTGATAACAAGATTTATAAACTTACCCGAAAAAAAATAACAGACACGCGGACACAGTATACTTATTATCACACACACAAAGCAGTAAAAAACAAAAGTGTTCATACTCAAACACAACGTGCACACAATTTCAAGCACAATGTTTTAATTTCGATCGTCAAAAATCAATTATACACGTGCAAAATTTCTAATCTAATTCTGTACTCCACTACACCTTCGCGAATTAATCTCACGTGAAATAAAGCCTCATTACCGTTTCAAATTAAATAAGGAAATTGCGAAGGAACGCAGTTTACGAACTGTATAGTTAGTAGCGCCGTCGAGACGTGCAATGGAATTGAGTGGATCATTCCCGGTAGTATGTCATTATCGTTTGTCGAGTCACGGTAATGAATTTGGAGTACTTTAATCAGCTGTTAAGGTTGGAAGCGACGTTTTACGACGCCATCATCGTCATCGTCATCATACGTAGATTTTGAAGTTTGAAGTAATTGTGGCACATTAAATTTCAAGGTGAGTTTAGTACTTACGTAGTGTATGTAGGTATGTATCGTATTTTATAATGTTTAATTATACCAAGTCCTTCATACTCAATTATTACGAACAGTAAGAAAAGACTAACTTTGAAGAGGATGCTCAAAGCCCAGATTATCAACAATATATCTTAGGTTTTCACGATCACTACACATTATAATAAAACAACTTTTAACCGGATTTATCGCGTGTATTATTGGTTTTTGTTTTCAAAATCCAATAATACACGCGAGATTTTATTATCAACAATATTTGTTGAAAATCTAGGTTTTGAGTATAAATTACAAGAGCAAATCTGAAAGATGCATTGACACGTTGACTTGTTTAGTCACAAACAGGAAAAAGGAAAGTTATCCATGCGTACATTATCGAAACTGTAGACGATATCAACAGGGAAGTTCACCGAAGACACATCAATCATCGTCCTCATTACAAGCCGTATTATACCGGCCATATTGCGGACTTTTCTCAAACTAAGAAAGAAAAACAAACGAGAAAAGTTTTATTAACATTATTAGCGAAAGCCCGAAGGACGGCACTGAGATTGTCTTTGATACTTTCTGATAACTATGGCCACATCATAATTCTAATTATTTTGGTAAAAACGACCAGGAAAGTTTTTATTAATTTCGAAATTAAATTTTGATCCCGGTGAAACAAGGGTAATCGAATTGTGTTTATGAAAATACTTGTATATTCACTTGGAGTCCTCAAAAAGCTTTTAACTAAAAAATAACAAAATTATACCTTCAGAAAATCACATTGGAAAATAATCTTCGAATAATTAAATTATAAATAATCTAGTCAAGGAATATTTTTGCAGAGAGTAATTATACTGTAGAGGGTACGCGAGACGTTTAGCTTCAAAAAAGGGGAAGGTCCCGGCAGAGGTCAATTTGATGGGTATGATTTTGACAGATAACTGCATTAACTATGCGTTTCACGTTGTAATAATCGAAATGTCATCACCGCATGCAGGCTCTGGGCTTCTAGCAGCTACAGAATACGGTCCAGTTTTGGCAAAAACATAGGCAAGTCACCAAAACCAATGCAGTATTTACCCATGTCAGAAACTTGCGATCTCTGTTACTAAGTCTATTCAGACTTTTCTTGTTCTTTCCTGACGATTCGCTGAACTGTAAAGTATTTTTATAGTCCTTGACCAGTAGTTAAATCGCGACACATAAGTAGTAGGGACTGCATTATCCGTGCAAATCATCATTTCATCTGTTGACAAGCAGGGGATTATTTTTTTATTCTTAATGGGCTTGTGTTTCACCGCCACCTCACCTGATGTTAAGCGATGGTGCGGTCGACGATGAACACGAGCCTTGAAGACCACCAGATTACACCTATCGGGAAACTCACAAGAAGTTTTATTCCTTAGCGGTGCGCATAACAAAACAATTCATGCGGAAGGGTGGAAATTCTACTATATTCGATAAATGTGCCATTGACTGTTCGCAGTGACTGCAGTATCAGAGCCAAAGGAATGGCACTGAATGCCCTGCCTGGACTACCGCCTCTTCATTTATTCTTACACAAGGAGGCGAAAGCCAGCATGTTTAGGGCAAATATCCAGGGTAGGAGAAACTGGCTCTCCCAAAAACTGAGGACTCTACAGGACTCAGATATGGAACTGCCATTACTTGGCATGACAACAGATGCCATGCTTCTGCGGCATGTATTCGGAAAACAATACTCCGTGGAAATGCCTTCACGGAAGGACTGGTTCAATAACCAATTAACCTACGAGGCCGGATGCCTAATATGGTACACCGATGGGTCCAAAATTGGACAGGATGTTGGCTGTGGAATATAAGGAGAGCGACCAAAGTTCAGTAAAAGCGTCAACCTGGGACACTACGCCTCCATCTTCCAGGCAGAGGTATACGCCATTGTAGAGTGTGCGGAAGCCAACCTGCGAAAGCGCTACATCAACCATACCATTTACATAAATTCGGATAGCCAAGCTGCTCTCCTGGCATTAGACTCAAACGTAGTCTCATCAAAACTAGTGGAAGACTGCATGGCTCGATTAAACTCTCTAGGCAGCAGGAATAGAGTAGTTTTGAGGTGGGTACCGGGTCATGCGAGCATCATTGGAAATGAACGTGCCGATGAGCTAGCAAGAGCAGGAGCAAATGGTACACAGCAAGGCCCCGAACCCTTCTGTGGTATACCTAAAAGCCTAGCTCAAAAATCCTTCATGGACTCATGTTTGAAAGTGCAATCAAGCTCTGGACGGAATCGCTAGGCATGACTCACTCTAAAGTCCTCATTAAAGCCTATGACAAAAGGTACACAAACAATGTCCGTGCGCTAAGTAGGAACCATTTGCGCGTAGTGGCAAGAGCCTTAACAGGACACTGCTGCTTAAATAAGCACATGTTCAACGTGAGGCTAAGCGAGACACAAACCTGCAGACGGTGTTAAGAATCTGACGAAACACCACTTCATCTTTTGGGGGAATGTGGACCGCTGATACACAAGCGCTACGCTCATCTAGCGAAGCATATTTTGGGCCCGGATGAAATGGGGGAGCTCACCCCTAAGAAAATCCTGCAGTTCATCACAGCGGCTGGGTTCAGGGATGAACTCTAATTTAAACACAAAGTGGCGATCACAATAGACCTCTTATGGTCGAAGTGACACTATAGCCACATATAATAAATAAAAAAAAACAGAGCCCTAATACTTAGGTCTTTATCCCGTTTATTACACAGAGTAACTGTAACATAGAGATTACGTCATCAAGCCCTTAATTCGTATCACAATATAAGACAATAGCTGCCGTTCTAGACACGCAATTACATTAAGTTTCCGTCGCGATTGTTACACTTGGAGCTCACGATAATGCCATCATAATCGGTTTACAATTATGGAAGCCAATTAATAGTTAATGGTTAACACAATATTTAGTGCACCGTAGGTTGTCGATTGAGAGAGATTCGCACCAGTTTAATGTAATTTAATTAAAGATCTCAATACGCGAACACATGTTCTATTCCCACCAACCTATACTATAGTACCTACTTAGATATTTAAATTCATTTCATGATCAATATCTTCATAAGGAAACGAGCTATAATAAAATTATCTTTACAACATCTATAAAGTTATATTTGTATTTATAAAAAAGTATAAAGATCTTAAGAAAAACTCAGATAATTGAGTAAAGATGTTGAAGGTTTTAATAGCAAATGCAATACTTACCGACAGTAAGCAAGTAACTGGAACGAACCAAAAAACTAATCTTATTGTTTATTCACAAAAAATTACGATTATGTAAAATGAAAATGATCAATATATCTTCAAAATAAATTGTACTGTGTACAAGGCATAACGGCACGATAAAATGTGGGTGTACATCAGTACTCCATTGCTTAACATTTCGGGGAAATAGATTAAGATAATTGGTAAGTAATTCGTTTTATTCTTAGATTCAATTAGACAAAGAAAGAGATACTTGATTAGGACCATAAGTTGCATGGTATATACTCCTCTATATAGGGATAAAAATTCATTGCTATCACTTGAGAACAGGTGGACTTATTTGGCTATTCTATATTTGTTGTGTTCATGTGTGTGTGTGAGGACAAGGTTTATACAAAAGAAAATTAAAGTGCGAATATATGCGCGGATATATATAGATAAGAAAAGACTTTCCCTAGGGGAGGAAGACCACATTCACTAGGGGTGCTTAAATTTTATCAATGATAACCTATAATGGAACGCTAATTAGTACTAGGCTGTCTCCTAACCACACAAAAGAAGAAGATCGCTACATATATCTGCAAATATAAATAAAGTGCTAAATAACACCATAATTTATGTAAAAAAAAAAAAACTAAAATAATCTTGACACATCTTGAATGCATCAACAGCGGAAACATTACGAAACGCGTTAAATAAGATTACATAGGACCTTATTATAAATCCGCCGGGGCTTTTTCACTTTTCGTCACCCCTTGACAGCTGAAGTAGATCTACTCTACTTGTCGGAAATACCTATCACTTAACTGAAGTCAGTCAATCATAAACTGAACGGACGATGCCGGATGACGGAAGGGGGGGACGAGGTTTACTAGGACTTAGTAGTACAAAGATACCTTTCTCATTATATTTTATAGACAAAGGAAATACTAAAGTTATCTAGACTAATGGCGTTACCCGAAATGAATACCAATTCCAATATACTCCCGATCCTTTAATTACTGTTTTGACAATCGAGCGGATTTAATTTCAACATGGATGTAATAATTTTCAAGAGTAACCCTACAGCTTAGAGAAGGAAAAAACACTATCAGAGATAAGAAGATATGATTATTAAGTGTATATTAGATAGTTCTAGTGACAAAAGGCGAAGTCAAAGATTTCATTTTACATTTACGATAAAAAAGGTTAAAAGGCAAATGTGAAAGGTCGGAATTTAAATACATGGTTCGGAAGTAGTAGAAACAGAATGTATTGCAGATAACAGAATGATAGCACGTTTCATCCCCTTGGTGGCATAATATTTTATCGCCTTTCCTCTATCACCTCACACTACAAAGTTCCTTTTATTTAGCGGTTACGAGAATGATTTAACTGAAGTACGGCCCTGTCCGCGCGACAAATACCCAGCTATTTGCAACAGAAACACCCACGACTCGACAATATTGATACTTGTGCTGATGTCACCACATTTACTACGCCCGTTTATTCGGGAATATGAAAATAAGGATCCCTTGAGAGCCTTTACTCATTTTTATGTCCGTCGTTAAGTCTTTGAGTAGTTTTTGTCATGACTTTGCATTAAGTACCATTAATACCAGTTATGAAATCATGTGGAAACTCATTTTTTTTTATATATCTGCTTTTCGTCAATGTACATCACACATAGATCCAGCTAGCGATCGTTGAGAGAAACAATTTTGAAGGGATATTGTCATATAATGTTTAAGGTACAATTGCTTATACTATTGTTACTATAGATGGTCCTTTTGCCTCGCAATTATGTTTTTTCCATCTATTCCTACCTTTGCTAAAATGGATTACGACAATCTGATACGCTAACAGGATATTCCAAAAAGCGAATTCTAAAAGTGTGATATTAACTGTTATATTTTTATAAAAGGATATAATTTAGTTGGATATCTAAAGCAAATCGAGAAAATACATACTAGCCCAACTATTGAAAGTTCTACTGATGCAAAGTTGCATTGCTCATGGGTCATTATTTTATCAATGGCAAATCGGACAATACAAACTAACACACACACATTAAGAAGAAATCAGCTTTTAAAAATAAAACCATAGTTGTAGCCCCATAAATAATAAACACTTAATCAATTTATAGGTATTTTCAATTTTCGTTGTCTCGTAGGGATAGACAAATGATAAAAATGATAAATGATTTTATTTCTGTAAATAGATCTGTTGAAGACACTTTTACAAGTCATTTTTATAAACTAGATGGCGCCGGCGTTTCCTATCTGACTATCTCTGAGAAGAAACGCCGAAACAAACTCAGAGGTACAAGACCAATGTAATAATAACAAATTAGACAGCCCTAGATAATTCATCCTACAAAATAATTGCAAATGTAATAGCCATAACATCAAAGGAAACCTGTGAACTTCGCTGACATTTTACAGAAAATAAAACAGTAGTAATTATAACGTAATATTTCAGGTAAATAAATAAATATAGACAGCACCCTAATTATTTCAACCTTTAAAAAAAAGGTAAGCACAACTTGAAAGAAATGGCGTTTGACAGTTATTTAAACGTAAAAGGCTTTTTAAACTAACGACAGATTGTTATTCCATAAAAAAATACTTCATTTTAAGTTTTAACCAATTTTCACCGACCGAATGATTACGCTTTCATTTTGAAAAAAACGCTAGAATCAATCGAACTTCTTACACTTTTAGTCATCTCAATTTTGACAGTAAATTGCACTGTGTGTCTTGAAAAATGTCTTCTTAATAACTAGCTCAAGGAAATATTATAAATATTGTGTTGTACGCAATCAGACTATAGATTAAACTAATCTACGATTTCACTAATCTTCAGGCAAATAATTTACTACATACATCTCCATCATCGTTACTCCACATCTTAATTCCTACAAACAAGAAGATCAAATCACTGCGCAATTGAATTGAAACGGGGACAACAAATCATCACTTAACGATGCAATGAATAATCAACCGCCAGTCTGTAAAACGTACTACGTTTCAGCCCCTTAATTGCTCCTAATTGCTATATTTGTGCTTAGTCGCGGACCCCTTTAGGGGCAATTTGTAACCCCTTTTCGTTCTACGCTATGGTGTTCTGAAAAATCCTTCTGGCACTGCACTGGTATTATTGAGGAAGGAAAACAGTCGTTATATTTAATTTTTCCAAGTTCGCTGTATTTTGGCCAGTCGTCGGCCAAAATACATTCACTGTTACGTAATTATGTAGATACCAGTCTATAATAATACTCCTCCCGACCGTATTTCGGTCACGGCGGCCTATCTCCACAAAGATTAGCCAAGTACGCAGGAGATATTATGGTGCACAAGTGTATGCGCAAACACAGGTGCACTCCCTCTTCCTTCACTCTCATATTCCGATGGGACGGCAATCCGACACGACCGGAGAGACATCAGGCGGAGGACCGACGGCTTTACGTGCTCTCCGAAGCACGGGGGTGTCACACCACCGACTTCCTGACTCCGGGCTGCTACTGAGAATTTCCTAACAGAAAAACCCAATAACACTTTGCCCGACCTGGGAATCGAACCCAGGACCTCACGCTCAGCAGCCGCGCTTGCGACCACAAGACCAACGAGGTTACCAGACTATACACGGCATATAACATATCTATTGCTCATATAGACTGATGCTGCACGACATACATTTTCGTTCTACACCATATGTGATGTGCCATTTTTATCTGTAAGCATTTTAGCGCCCCCACGGGTATTGACCGCGCGATGCGATAGTCGTTCGTGACAAAAGGCTTCGTGCAAAGAAACAGTTTTCCTTATGACTTGTCACTTGTTGTCCTTATTTACGTACTTAAGTGCTTATGGTGACTGACAAATTACGAACTAATTTGACGAGTGTCTTGTTTACTTAACAAAGCTAAGGTGACAGTTTTTGGTTAATTACGGGTTGCTTATTAATCACTCTATTGTCTGAAAGAACGAATGAATTAACAATAGTTCAACAGATATCGCCGTGATCACTCCGTTATTAGCAGAAGTGAAGGGGCGCTGCTGTTCACCCCCTGTTAAAGTAGAGTTTTACGATATAAAAGTCGATAAGAGGACGCAACCACCTGTATATCAGTTTAGTCTCTGTTTAATTAATTTATGCCGTCAGCTGAAAGATATTCCCGTAAAGACATGTCAAAGGCCTACCAGTGGTTACAACTCTGACTCTAGGTTGTTCATAAAACATATTAAACAGAAAAAGCTCAGCTCTTTTCGGAGGAGGAATCGCTACTGTCCTTTATATTGTGCCATCATTTTCACCTCTTGATACAATGCGGCTAAAATTTATTCTTCACTTTTTGTAATTATCAACGTCAAACATTACTTAGCACGTGCGTTGTTTTACCATTATCCCTGTCTCTGACAAACTACACTTGTGCAAGATACGATGAGAACATAGCTTATCTAAAACACTAAAACCTCAGTCAAAAAGTCAGCGACTCAAAATGAGTCTTAGCCTCTGCAACGAGAACTCCCACTTTGCACATTCTCGCGCGATTTCTCGCCAATTACTGATTTGAATCTCACGCAGATAAGCCTCCACCACATTACATCAGTGGTATCTGGGGCGATTTGGGGACGTCTTCACTTCAAGATCGATCCAGTCTCGTAACTCCTCGATCCTCCTCCATAAAAACTTACCTCTTTCATTTTTACATCTATAATTGTATTGTCATGTTGTGTCGAATGTTATCTGTAATTTCTCTTTGCAACCCTATGGGAAATCCGCTTTATAGAATTTTCTAATGTTTTTTTTTTTTTTGTAATTTGCAGCAATACCCATGCTGGCTTTAGTAAAATTTTATGATACGTTTACCACAAAATTGAGCGTAATACATAAATGTTTAGCCGCATAAACACCTATTGTACTCTTTTCATGCGGTTTGACGGTTACGCTGTTGACCGATGCGGTCAGGTGGATATCTGGTAACTATTATCAGTTTCCTCAGTTTATATGCAGATTCAATTTAATGAACAGTGTTTACAGAAACTTCTTCAGATATATATCTTTTGCAAGTGTGTGTTTATTTATATATAAAAAATTCGTTGGTACACGGCTGAATCGATTTGGTATTTTTCTAATATTACAAACAGCATTCTTATTAGCCGAACAAGGTGTTCAAGGAAAAGTTAATTGGGAAAGCTGCGCGGAACTACAAAAAAAAAACACCTTTTTCTATGCGATTATTGCATAAACTCAAGATCATAGATTGCAATAACTCCAATTGAATGGACAGAACTCTATCAAGTCAGCTAGAAAATATTATATATGAACCTAGCAAGTTAAAAAGTTATAAAATAAAGATATCAGCCCTCAGATCTGAAAAAAAATACGGATGTAACCGTGACTCGTCATAAGCGAAGCATAGATAAGGCACACACACATAGATTATACGCAGCGTACTGGCGCCGAGTGGATGAGTTTTATGCGTTTAACTCGTGTATGACTAGCGAACTTGGATGACAAGGCATGCTTCTCACATGTCTGTATTTTTTTAAAGTCCGAAGAAATGTGTGAAGGTTTAAATTAAAGAGTAAGAGGTCTGTCACCTACATATTTTTGCTTTGCATATGTTTATTACTTATAAATGAGTCATCTTCGGTATGCGTCACAATAAGACTGTGGCTAAATATACGCTGACGGTACATATTTTTATCCGATCTTGTGCAATGTGTTACAATTAAATTAATGTCAACAAAGTTTAACAGACATTCCATTTTAAAACTCATTTATTTATTAAGGTAATAAATATTTAAATTACCTACCTATAGATAATATTCCTCCAGATCGTATTTCGGTCGCGGCGGCCTATCTCCATGGAGATTAGCCAAGTCCGCAGGAGATATTATAGTACACAAGTGTATTCACAAACACACTCCGTCTTCCTTCACTCTCATATTCCGATGGAACGGCAATCCGACACGACCGGAGAGAGATTATCCGAAGCACGGGGGTGTCACACCACCAATTTCCTGACTCCGGGCTGCCACTAAGAATTTCCTAACAGAAAAACCCAATAACACTTTGCCCGACCTGGGAATCGAACCCAGGACCTCACGCTCAGCAGCCGCGCTTGCGACCACTAGACCAACGAGGCAGTAATAGTATTACCTACCTATAGATATTATGTAGGTATACCTTAAAGTTATAAAAAAAAAATGACTAATTTATAAAAGAAAGAAAATAAGTTTTCATCCAGTAGAATAAAGTACATTCATTAGTTGCTACTTACTAGCTACTGCAATTTTTATTATATTTTTTTTTATTGTTTTTGGTCTAAGGATTTTTCCCAACTTAACTACACTAATATTATAAAGAGGAAAGATTTGTATTTTAGTATGTTTGTAACGAATAATGATAACGAAAATTCTTTCACCAGGATGGATGGATTAGAATGCTACATTATCCCTGAGTAACATAGACTATATTTATTACTAGTAAATATTAGGGATTCCTACTAAACTTCAATAATATTTAATAATAAAGGTGTAAAAAGACTTGCCATAAAATGTCTTTAATCGCATGCGTTGCGGAAACTACTGATGATAGAACAAATGTTCTACAATATCAAAGAACATATCAATATCTACAAAAAACTTCACGTTTATCCCAAAATGTTTAAAAAATAAATGTCCACCCGTGCAAAACCGGGACCGCTATTAGAAATAAGTAGAGAAAATATGTTAGAGCAAAAACTCAGACTTTGTCTATGGCCTTTTTGCATTAACATCACTAGTATTGAATTATAGTCATTTAATGATGATATAATAGTGATCCCTAAATCCCCTGAAGAATTCTAAGTAAGTTTTACTTTTCTTTAATTGTGATGTTTTCAGATAATAACGTCATTTATTCATTTAAAGACATTACACAAAACATTTTTTTTGTATTAATCTGTGTGCATCTTTAATAAAGCCTTCATTTAAATAGCACCTAACCACAAAAAATATTTCCAACATTGATGGGTACTTCAGACGTAACTCATTCGGGTAAGACTTTCCTCCTCACAACAATACTTTGGTTTCACCGAGGAGAATTACGTAATGTAATAAATAAAGAATATACGATAGCCAAGTCACAACTCAACAAAATAAAAATGCACTTGTTCCATTTCCAAAGTTAATCTAAAACAAAAATGGCGTCTGTCAGTCGGATCACGAATGGGCACGACAATACGCGCATACCATTGAACGTTGCTCTCGCATTTCATTTCACATTCCTTCGATAAATCAGTGGAATAGCTTGCGAATTGATTGGACGAGCTTGTCTACTTGTTACCATATTCCAAAAGTAGAATTCGGTTTTCGAAATTAGTTACTTTTATCGAAATTCCCCAAAATGCCCCTTAATAAATTTAATTATGTGTGAGAATAGTGCTGCAGTTTTTTCTTTTTTTTTCGCCAGAGTGCATTAGCGCCAGATTTACTAGGCTCTAATCGGATATTGGTAAAAGCTGTTCATTATTAGGCTATTAAAACAAAAGTATTACCAGTATATTTGATGCCGACCTCACGTACTCTTGTCACACATTTGGCCACGAGGCTTCGCTTTGGGGTTACGTCATCCAGTCGAAAGTATTAATAGACACTAAAAACCGCCTACTTCATGTGAAAGTTTCTATTCGACAAGCACGACGGGCAACTATACTTTATATATGTCGCAGATGTATTGTAGAATCAGCTGTTTTACAAAACTGCTAGCTGATTTACAAAACAGTACTGTTATAACAGCTGAACGACGTTTAGCAGTTTTACATAATTACTGAACTATGTATAACACGGAGAATTGTATAAACGTTTTTCGTTTATCAATGCAGCGGGTCAACGATCAGAGATTATGTAAAACAGTGTAAAATGAACTGTCAGATTGTTGATTTTAATTCGAAAGTTTGCCGCATACGGCTATGTGTGTCTTTTAACAACAATAACCTAACATTAATTTACATTTAAGTCAGTAGCAAAAAAAAGAGATGAAAATGTAGAATGACGTAAATACTAAACCACTATAATATATCAGGAAAATGAAAGAAAATAAATTAAATTGATCCATGAGCGAGCGAAGTGAACTCGGGAGTTTCGTGTACCCTGACACGGACGGGTTAGGTTCGAAGACGATGATGGGGGCCAGTGAGCGAGCGTAGCGAGCGAACTACCCCTGTCATCCTCTTCGTGTTTAGGTTTTTTCTGACCTTACAGACACAATAATAGGAACCCAGCCAAGCGGGGTTCCGTCGTCCCAGCCACGGAAAGACAAATCAGAATACAGTATCTTTTTTTTACTTGAGTGGTGACTATCCATTTAATCTACCTACACAGTAAACAAATCTGTCCCACTGTAGATATGTCATTCTGCATTACGTCTTAACGTGGGTAGCAGCTTTAGCTGTTGCCTCAGTCATTAGCAGACACAATAGATTTTTATTGTTGTACGTACAGATCTGTACGTTACTGAGCCGAAAGGCTCTCCATCTACGACATATACACAAAATCATAAATGAATTACCGTTTAATTATTTGATATCACGTTTAAATACTTAATTATAATTATCCCTACTTAATCTACGTGCCATGAGCACGTGGCCATGTGCTCTCTTTTTTATAAACGTCCATATTGTAGACTAAACATGTGTTTAGTATTGACAACATTGAACATTATCTGTTATGGAGAGAAGTGATGATTTCTCACATCTGTTTAGACCAATATTAACATTATTAAAACATAAATATTTTTCATGACATATTTTGTAAATGGGATTTTTTAAACAATTTTATGTGCAGTGACATAAGATGTCTTTTACTGGACATAAAATTGTATAAATTGTAAAGGATAAAAAAAAAACAACATCCAATTTCGCTTGTCACAAGAGCTAAACGCATACAAATACGTAAAACTCATGCACTCGGCGTCAGTACGCCGCGCGTGTGTGTGTGCGTAATCTATGCTTCGCTTATGACAAGGCAAGGTTACATTCAGTATTTTTTTCAGATCCGTGGATCCATCTGGTCAATTACTATGTGATTATGTCTTAGAAATATACTACCGAAATACGAAAGTATATAATTATTACCACAGATTAGTAACATATGTATTTTAAGAATGATTACTTCCGTAGTTTGTGGCAGTTGACGTTTCTTTCATAAAGTTACTAAGTTTTAAGTTTTAACAATTTTTTGACACATACTGGAACATTTTAAACTTAATAAAAATGTTATAGTAAAATTATTTTGGGCCGGGAGGTAATGACTTAGTTGTGTTTGGATCAGATTTTAATTTATTTATTTAATGTTTAACTTATCAACAAGTATGTAACTCATAAGATACTTAGTCATCACACTTTTTTTTTAAACATGACAATATTTTATTTTTAACTTAAAAACAGCACCCAATTTCCACAAGCCGTTTAGCCAAATAAACCAGGTGATTTTTACTTCGATCGGATCCCCGTTTCTCTTCAATTAGGCCGTTCTCAAGCCACACGAAGCATCTGCTTTTTGATTGAAATTTGAATATTTTACGAGACTTCTACTTGCCTCGGTGCGTAAATAAGTGCTTTGCCCGTCTGGTTCAACTTTTGTAAAATTCAACTGAGATATTTAAAGGTTTCTGTGAAGTTTGACGTGGCTTATCGGCACCGCGAGAGAATTTAATTCTCTAATATTTTCGAAGAAGGTTATAGAATGTATAGAATATTACCATACTTACTTATAGTTTCATGTTAAGATAAACGATGAAATTCAATACTATAAGTTTGACTATCTTAAGTTTTTTTTTCTCTTACGGTAAGAGCATTAGCATTATTAGTTTCTCAAAGAATTTTATAAGTTAAACTGGTTACTTCATATTTTTCAAACAAAATTTTAACAATTATGAAGTCTGACGCACGGTGCTTAATAAAATACGAACGTACCGTTGCGTACGACATGTGAGAAGCATGCCTAATCATCTAATTTCGCTTGTCATACACGAGCTAAACGCATAAAAATACTTAAAACTCATCCACTCGACGCCAGTACGCTGCGTGTGTGTGCGTAATCTATGCTTCGCTTATGACAAGGCAAGGTTACATACGTATTTTTTTCAGATCCGTGATTTGACGTTGAAAAACTTTGGTTTTGGATGTATATTTTGATAAAAAGCCAAAATCAGCAGACATAGAAAACCAGAAACTTTTTAAACTTTAAATGGCTCCGAAAATATAATTGTGAGGTTCTAATTATTCCCCTCTCCCAGTTTCCGCCTCGCTGTAGGTAATTACATTCTGTAAATATTGAAACACCACACAAAGCCTCTACTGCAAAGGTTTAGCGCGTTTAATAGCTGCATTCTTCAATTTCGCGCCATTTTGCTGTCGCCATTTTGCAATATTCGTGTACTCATACAAATATTAAAACTTAACGCCGAGATTTAATTGACCCAGCCATTACATTAATTAATAGTAACGAAGTAATTTCATATCCCACCAAAAACATTGCATGTAAAATTGGTTGCCAAGACTCCCAAGTTCTTAATACCTTCACTTTTAAAAAGTTATGAGATCTCAAGTCGAGCCAACTCATAGCTGAGCTTGGATTGGTATTACACGTCATAATCTACGGGGCTAAAAAATATGGCTTAGCCGTTTCGTCATTATCACACAAACTGTTCCATAAGGACAAATGTCACGTAGTGTAGTTCCACGAAAATTAAACGACCAAGCCATACTTTAAATGTATAATATGTAATATAAATCTATAATAATTTTTTGGGCTCTATTTCTTGAACTTCAGCTATTGGTATTTTTCAGCTATTGGTATTTCTCTTTATGTTTGCCTCTTTTATGTTTTGGTTTACTATCCTACTATAATTAGTTTGTGAGGATGGATGGACGGATGTTTGTTACTCTTTCACGCAATAACTACTAAACTGATTTAGATGAAATTTGGCACGCAGATAGTTTATAACCTGGATTAACATAAAGGATGGGTTTTATCCCAGCTGTACCCAATTCTAAACTTCATGCGGACGAAGTCGCGGGGAGAAGTTAGTATGTAATAGACGGTACATCTGGGCGGTACTTTGTTTTAAGCTTATTGTATTCAACTAAAACAATTATTTTTGTAATTAAAGAAATGAGACCAACATGACAAGATACAAATTGACTTATTAGGATAGAGTTTGCTAAAATCTTACAGAATATATCTCTGTTTTATTGTTCACTATTTTTTATAATTAGTTAATGTTTGTGGACCACTTTTGTAAATATTACCACATGAATAGACTATTGAGTCCAGCAGACGGTGTCCCCGAACCAGATTGTAGCGCCACCTATCGGGTTCAATTGTAAATCTAAACCATACAGGCAACTCACGCAACGCACACAATAAATTAATTAACCTACTAACGCACAAAGCAATAGAGTTTTATATAAATGAAGCCCCTATATATACGAGGAATTGGAGGGGGAAAGTTTACAATTTCTTAATTTACCCGTTGTATATAAGCTAATCCTTGCTTACATACCAAATTTTAGCTTTCAAGGATTTGAGGAATTTACCCTGAAGTTTTAATGATCATGAGTCATTAAGTGAGTCGTGCAATCAACATATTTTAGATGTCTAAAAGTCTGAAACCATAAAAGCTAGATAATTGATTCTTCTTCTGAAATCCTGAAAATGTCAGCTTTCTAGCATTATCCATATCGATGATAATTTTGACGGTCCGAAAATACGACGAAGCGCTTCCAGAGAAGGTAGGTAGTGCCCCGCTGTCTTCGGCTCGTCTTGGCGGGGCACTACCGTGCCTCCAGAACACAAGGTTTATCGCACTCCGTTTAACTTTCGAGTTAATTACTTGCCAGTATTAAAATTGGTTCAGTACACATGATTGAGCTTAACAATTTATAGGTATTTTATGGGTAAAATAATAATATAAGGATTAATTTTTATTATTTGTTTGTTTTATACCATTAATATATTCATGAATGCTTATAAAAAAAAACCAATATGAAGATTCCCATCGAATATTAACTTCCAGGGAAACGTGTAACAGTTTTTAGTTAGCATAGTTAAGTACTATTTTAACATTTATTTTTACAAGACTTCCAAATTTTTATACTCTATTCCAAGAGTGACGAGTAGTAAACTTACATATGATTGATCACATATAAAGATTATAATAGAACAACTTCGGATTAATCGCGTGTATTATTGTTTTTTTTTGTTTTTCCTGACGTTTCGAACGCTGCAAAGTGATTAATCCTAAAAGTTGTTTTATTATAATGTGTAGTGATCGCGAAAACCTAAGACAAACATAAAGATACCTACTATTCGAAACCAAAAAAAATATCATTTAAGAATTCGAAATTCAAAGCAGTGTTAAATAGAAAGACAAGAACGTTAGACATGGGAAATTGGACCCATAAACGAGAGTCGACGTGAAAAATGGCTTCAAAGCTACTCCATCGCTTTGAGCGGCTGAATCAGTACTTTTTTCAACGATTTGGCACAAGGGCCGAAGCGGCCAAGCGGTCTCACAATGAAGTGTGCTAGTTAGCATTTCGTGGCCTCTGATATTCTGAAGTAACTACTCGGTTTTATAACTTTAAAAAGGATCCGTTTTTTCTTTGTCATTTTTTCTATTTTGGTCATTAGACAGTACAGGCCACCAATTAAGGCGCAAAGGCAGTATGTTTGACAGCCTCTAAATTATTGATTATTCCTGATGTATTTGTTCTGGAAATGTCTGAAGGTTTAAATGGAATTTTCTTATATCCAGGACCCATGTAAATAATGTTTTACCTCCATTTTGAACACATCTGCAGTAAGAATTGTTAGTTTATTTCGAAGATCCGAATACCCAATTCGATCTCACGACACAGCACTCAGCAATAGAGATGTGACTGCACAGATAAAGCAAGAAACAAATGTTTGTCTCCGAGATTGTGTTGCCATAATCGAAAAGAATAAAGTTTCTTTGACGAAATCCCTTAGTTCTCTCTCCATTTTCCCGTTCCCCTAACTGTCTCCGACTAATACCATTTCCTTTGTCTAGCGCAAACAAGCTTTGACAGTTCGTGACTTTAAAGGATCAGAACTTAGATGATTGGACAATGTTTCGACAGACAGTAGGTACAGCATAGCAACATTTTACAAATAAAATAAAATAAATATCGATGAAACAATTAATTTTAAGTAGCAATAAAAAAATCAACTATGATAATCTTATTCACTCACCGGTTGACAACCTTAAATACAAATGAAATGAATAACAGATTATAATGACAATGAAATAATAACATATCGCACAACGTAAACATACGTTAGAAGTTTACTGTTCGGAACTGTCACACTTTACAAATTATATTTTATACAATGAGCTGTCATGAATGATAATAGCTTTGCTTGTACGAAGCCTAAGATTTTATGACGCGTGAATTAGGGTGGAACACATTGACGCGACACGCGGCTAATACGACAGCATTTTAGACGCGTACGCACTACCTATAGAAGCGGCTTTATTTAACTCTCGAAAGTCCTTGAATAACTTTAAAATTTGTTTTGAGTTATTTTAGGAGAACGACTTGTGAAGAGTTTTAAAATCCAATCCAGAAATCCCTTTTTTATTGTTATGTGAGTATTGGGATGTTTGTTACTTCTCACAGCTAGTCTAATCATGCCTTAACTGTTCAACACAGCTGAATGAAAACTGTAGCACATTATGAAGATACAGTACGTTTTCTCGGCAGTGTCCTTAAACAAATTACTTACGATCGCTCGATAAATACACACGCATCAGAGCTGTGCACTGACTGTTTTATGTTACGTATTTCATAATGCTATAATAAATTGTCATAATATCTCTTCATTAAATTATATTACTAGAAGTTTTAATTTTAATTATTTATACTTCGGTTTTATTAGTAGTCTATAAAGTGATTGTGTTTTAGTATTAAGGGAATGGAAATATTTTTACATTAGGTATACCTACCTAAATATCTCGCACTCGTCCACGCCCGTACGTGAAGCGCAATCGCGACTGTTGTGTACCGAAGTTTACCGAGATTTCGAAGCGCGTCGTTTCAGCCGGTTTGTATGAAGACATAATACAGTAACTTTATTATACCGCGACTGTAGTGACAATTGTACCTATACATATATATACCTTGACATATTTTATATGAAGTTACAATATTAAATGGAAAAAGAATACGGTCGCGAACAGGATTCGAACCTGCGCCTCCCGGATAGATACTCCAGGCGCTCTGACCACTAAGCCATCTCGACCTCTGCTCACCACCGCGAATTCTTCTTCCATATTTTTTAACACGTCTTATGGCGACGTCATTGCAATCAATTCAGTACCCATACAAGTGACCGAACCGACACGACTAACTTTGCAGTTAATACAATGTCGTAAAAAATGCAATTACCTTCATAATTCAAGATATGTCTTTGAAAAAGCATTAACGCATGCTTAGCGAGCTCTAAAGTTACAATATTAAATGGAAAAAGAATACGGTCGCGAACAGGATTCGAACCTGCGCCTCCCGGATAGATACTCCAGGCGCTCTGACCACTAAGCCATCTCGACCTCTGCTCACCACCGCGAATTCTTCTTCCATATTTTTTTAACACGTCTTATATTTTATATGACCTAAGCAAAAGTACTCATTTATTTATACTTTAAGCACATTGGTACAAAAGCGGTCGTAATGACATAACATAGCATCACGCTTGTATTCCCCGAAGGGGTAGGCAGAGGTGTACACAATGGTACACCCAAATATTTTCACCATATGTGGTGGTGAGCATATTGCCATCAACCGGGCACAATTCGAAACTCAGAGCTGCTACTGAGAATTTCCTAACAGAAAAACTAAATAATACTTTGCCTGATCCGGGAATCGAACCCGAGAACTCCTGCTCAGCAGTCGCGATTGGGACCACTAGACCAACGAGATAGCAGTCGTAATGCCATAAGTATTTTCTGACAGACAGCTTATTCAAACGATTACGATATTATTTTTCTTACTGGAAATACGTACGAGAATATTCTGTACTGATTAGTTCTAATTCGCAACTAGGTGTTAACTATAATAGGACTGTATAATGTCCAAAAGTTTTGATCTGCTGTTCAACACAATGTACACACATGTGTATAACACAATGTTGTTAAGTGTATGAAGGTTGTATTTTATGCGATGCAGAAATAATCTTATCACAGCGGACGCAGAGTTCGTATCAACTTGTATTTATATAGACCTAGTTGGACTGAGTCACGAGTACAGCACGAATATTTCTGTTGTTGGAATTTTTTGTACACTTAAAAAAAGCGATAAGAATGCCAAATTACCCTTCAAAACGCGTTCGAGTGGGTAGATAAATCTTGTCCGACTATATCACATTAAAATTATGAAAAATGCACAAGTTAATCTTATTATTATCGTGTGGATGGTAAACAACCTTGAGTCAGGGTTTAAAACCTATGACATGGGACGCACGGACGCACCTTTTAGGTATGCTGGATTCCTCACGATGCATTACAGTTGTTACTATGAACAGTCAGCGTTTTTTTTTTATGGCATAGTGGGCAACCGAGCAGGCGGCTCGCCTGATGGTAAGCGATTACCGCCGCCCATGGACACCCGCAACCCCAGAGGAGTCGCAAGTGCGTTGCCGGCCTTTTAAAGGGTTTGTGCCTCCGGTACCCTCACTCACTCGGCGAAACACAACGCAAGCGTTGTTTCACGCCGGTTTTCTGTGAGGCCGTGGTATCAATCCGGTCGAGCCGGCCCATTCGTGCCGAAGCGTGGCTTTCCCACGGTGAAAACAGCATAACCAAAAATAAACAAAACAATCTTATAAATTTTACATTTTCCACTACCACACCTGTCAATGAATATGAAATATCCTTTTATAGGAATAGAATGCCCAGTATATTTTGACATGTGGCGAAATAAGGAACTAAACTTAAATGTATTGCATTTGACTCGATGTTGACACTTGCCTTTGCAAGCAGCGCCGACCATGAACTGCCAAGATATATTGGTCGTTTGTAATATTTACATAGAAATTACATTGGTATCGTAAATCCTAGTCGGAAGGCACAAGACCGTATCAGTCTTATCTATCTACTGCTATTTGTAAGCAAACTGTTAAATATTGACTGTTACTTTTGTTTGCATTTGAAGATAACGTAGTAACTCTCATAATAATGCATAAAGCCCCAGTGGTAGTTATCTGGAGATAAATCTCGGCGACATGCGTCATTCCTGGCATTATGGTTTGGTTATAAACGCTAACGAAATGCTGGGCTAACAAAATACATATATATCGTGCAATTGACACGATAGAAGAAGTTAACTGAACTGATTATGACGTAAAATGTATAGTAAAACTAAGATGTGTGCGTAACTTCATACAAGTCATCCATATGAAAAAGAAAGCCGTTGGTGTAGGTACGACATTATGTGTAGTTTGTATTACTGCTCACCGCTAATCCACTAAACCGATCTAGGTGAAATAGCTATAGTAAATTATGGAAGGCTTGTGTTCTGAGAAAGAACTGCTTTACATACCCGATTTAGTTATTATACTTGTTTGGGGTATATTTTCGTCTAATCCACAGATAATTTTCAAGCTATCTAAAAAAGGTGACATATTCTTCATATTATAATAGGGTTGCCAACCGAACTTTATAATAAAGTATTGCACTTTATAAAAACATAACATAGTATCACGCCTGTATTGCCCGAAGGGGTAGGCAGGAATATTTCTGTTGCACAGTTGTACACCCACATTTCACCAATGCTGTTATTAAGTCCCATGTAATAGGGGGTGAGCCTGTTGCCATCTACCGGGCACAATTCCAAACTCCGGGCTGCTACTGAGAATTTTCTAACAGAAAAACTCAATAACACTTTGCCCGACCCGGGAATCGAACTCGAGACCTCATGCTCAGGAGTCGCGCTTGGGACCACTAGATCAACGAGGCAGTTATTTTCTGGAAAATAATCATTTTATCTCTTTAGATTTTAAGGTTTATATTTGTTGTTTACTAAATGGACTCAAGCTTTAAGCAAAATTTTTCGAATGCAACTATAAGACTGATAAAACTGGTAATAATCATAACCCAAAATAAATAATACTTTATTTTCGCACAGTATACTTTGTTTTCTACCTTAGAGAACTAAATACACATAATTTTCTAAAAAAAATGTTGCAACCCTAATTCTAAACGTTACAAATTCCTACCATAACCTCGCAAATTGCGCGACGTGAACGAGTGACATATTTTCATATTTTTAAAGGGGGGTGATAAATTCTCGTCACACACTCAATACAGCCTTCATTACATTACCAGCTGCTTTCACGAGAGTGCGTGTAGGTGAAAATATTATTTGGAGCAGAAAAGGCGCGAATTAGGAACCTACACCCCGCGCTCGTCCTTTTTTTTGTGTACCTTTCTCTCATACGGTTTGCTGAGATATCCCGCGTGAACTTAAAGGAATTAGTACTGGAATAGTGTTAGCGGGCGAACCCCTTTTGCCACTGGTATATGATTCCCAATCAAACCTTTACACCTTTTACCTGCATAGTTACAATGACAGTACCACGGACCTAAAAAGGACAGTACACGATTTTAATCGTGTGTGACACAATTTTATGCTTGTGTTTAGTTTTTTTATGTGTGTTAACACTGTCGCTTTAGTGCAAGATCTTTTGTGCTTGCGTGTTACCTCACCCTCCGAAAAAGTGGCGAGAAAATTTGTTTGATACTTAGTCAGAAGCCGTCTCCCGTCTGTACTCTAAGCGCGTGAAGGATTGATGATTAAAATTATAATGATACATGAAATTGCTCGAGTTTTGAGATGTCTCAAAGTTGTCTACATCGAGTGGTCTACTGTTTAGGCTTTTGGGTTTTTATATTTCAAGCTTCTAAGGTCAACAACGAATCAAGTTTATTCATTCCAGCTAGGAAATATGGAAAACTGTGTTTTCTCCGGACCTGCCAAAGGCAGGAGCACTGGCTGGATCTATTCGAGTTAACGGTGCCACTTCTTCAGTAGGAATCCGACATTTGCTTCGCCGTGTGGTGGCCCATAGGTCCATGAGGATTTCCACACATAAAATAACATAGCATCATGCCTGTATTCCCCGAAGGGGTAGGCAGAGGTGTACACTGTTGTTCACCCAAATTTCACCAATGCTATTATTAAGTCCCATGTAATAGGTGGTGAGCCTATTGTCGATGACCTCATGCTTAGCAGTAGCGCTTGGAATCACTAGACCAACGAGGCAGATTTCCACACGACATTAAAAAGGTGCCTCGCTGGCTTTGAATTTAATAAACAACTATGTTACAATAATAATAACATCTACTTTTGAAGATATATATATGTCGCAGATGGATCTTAGAATCCGTTGTTTTACAAAACTGCTAGCTGATTTACAAAACAGTACTGTTTTCTAAACATCTGGACGACGTTCAGCTGGATTGCCATTGCGATACGTTTAACAAAACAGCTACCCACCTTTAGACGTAATGTAGAATGACATATCTACTGAGGGACAGGTTTGTTTATTGTACAGGTATATTAAATGGATAGTCACCACTCAAGTTAAAAAAGATAATGTATTCTGATTTGACTTTCCGTGGCAGGGTCGACGGAGCCCCGCGTCGCGGGGTTCCTATTTTAATGTCTGTAAGGTTAGAAAAAACCTAAACACGAAGAGGATGACGGGGTAGTTCGCTCGCTGCGCACGCTCACTGGCCCCCGTCATCCTCTTCGAACCCAACCTGTCCGTGTATACGATACACGAAACTCCCGAGCTCGCTTCGCTCGCTCATGGATCAATTTCGTTTATTTTCTTTCATAATCCCGATATATTGTCGACTATTATAGTGGTTTAGTATTTACGTCATTCAAAATTTTCATCTCTTTTTTTGCTATTGACAAGTAAAATAAAGTTAGGTTAATATTGTTAAGACATACAGAGCCATATGCGACAAAATTTCGAACTAAAATCAACAATCTGACAGTTCACTTCACACTGTTTTACATAATCTCTGATCGTCGACCCGCTGCATTGATGAACGCAAAACGTTCATTAAATTCTGCGTGTAGTAATTATGTAAAACCGCTAAACGTCGTTCAGCTGTTTTTCATAACAGTACTGTTTTGTAAATCAGCTAGCAGTTTTGTAAAACAGCTGATTCTACAATCCATCTGCGACATATATACAAAGTCTATTAATGTCCGTAATGTTATTGCTGTAAATTGATCATAGCTCAAACCGAATTACAAACTTTTTAATACATCATATTTATTAACTACTAGGTTTTATGTAGTCCGATTTCACGAACGATTAACCGTGAAGATAAACCTTTTACTATAATAGATAGAACAATAAACAAAGCTATAAATAATACTAACTTATACCATTTCCTTTCGAAACAAAACGGTAGCAGTTCAAAGTGAAAACAGCTGTGATTGACTGCACAAAATTACAGTCGGATAACTTCCTGAAGTTCGATATTATTTTCTCTTTAAAAATGGGAATTACCAATTCAAAGAAAATTGCATTAAACTGTGCATGTTGATATTCGGTTTTAGTATATTACTGTACAAATGAAAGGCATTTATCCGACTTTACATTGAGGAGAAATAGTTACCGCTATTAGACTCAAAAAAAAGAGAACATCTCCATATTTACTATTTTTCACCAAGTTCTAGGTATCCAAAGCATTATTAAAAATTGAATCTTCTTCGACATTCATCCGAACGTAACGAATATATAGCTCTCAATGTGTTAAACGGAAACTTTCAACTTCGATTGCATAAAGCTTCGAAAAAAGAGCTTTGTCGAACCGGATAAGGGATATAGAAATATGCCTTAGTTAAGAAATCTTTATTACGATGAACTAGGTTTCGTGTCTGACCAATTTTATTTTCATTGAACATGTGTAAAATGTACTCGCATTAACTGGCATTCAAGGTTACGACGTTCGTTACGAGTTCAAAAATTTCGAACGTCTCCTTGGAATCTATGTTATCGACATAAATATTAAAGTCACATATTTTGAAACAACCTACATAGCTATAAAGAAATTTAAATTGCCTAATTCACTTCTCCTAATCGATTCATGCGACCGGAAACTTCTTAAGATGCGGAGCGCGTCCACCATTTTTAATGAATTCTATGCTTAAAATGAATCATGGTTGTGTGTTGACTGTTTGCATAACAATGGCATTTCTGACCTCATCGGAAATGGAGCAGTCCGTGCCAATTTATGTTTTATTATGTTCTTCTTTGGTGTAGTTAAGAACAAACGTAGTGTCAGAGTGGTTCAGGTAACCCGTAGGCCTCTGATTTGGCTTAGCTGCTTTGTTTATTTATTTTACAATAGCCGGAACTGATGGTTTGATGTGCTCTTCAAAGCACGGAGACGATCAGGTGAAAATACACTTAACAGTCACCAATTCACTAAATAACATCCTCACTAAATTGAAAAAAAAATGAAAGTAATGCAAAAATTAAAGGCACGCCTGCCATGTGCCATCTTTTTTTATTTCATACCTTTTTCTGTACCATATTAGCCACTATATTACGGGACAATGTAGGAATTATAACGATACTCCAACCATCTAAAGCGTTTGGCGTCTAGATACATACATGAACCCTAAAAACATAAAACTCCTTTTTTGGGCAGTAGTGTAATAACAAACTGTAAATGACACGGCATCAAATACGCAAGCGGTGAAAATTCCGACTACCACCAACTACTCTACACGTGTTTCGCCCCTCCACGGGGCATCATCAGGAGCTGTTAGACCTTGCAGTGTCCGCCACCGAGTGAGCCAAAACCGCACGCCACACCAATGACACGGCATCAATATTTGAAGAACGTCATAGCCATGTCTAAGATAGATTTCTAATCTTCCCTTTCTAGCCTTGGACTGCAAAAGGTAGAAAGGGGTCAGACTAGAGTCGACACTGTAAGTAAATATGTAGTAAGTTCTATTCCGCTTTATTGGACCGACAATTCTATAAGCTATTTTCGTCAAGCGGAAAAGAAAATGTCACCTATCGACAAAGGTAAGATCACGCTTTCGGAACTCCACCTGATCCATTCAAGATTGATTCTTGTTACAAAGGAGACGACGATTGATAGTTTAAGAATCGAAGATTTTGAGACTATGTAACTACTAACGAATAGGTTAGTTCCATAGTTAACTAATAAGTTTATTTAATAGGTTAGTTGTATGAATAAGGGCTTATAAAAGTAAAAAAAAAAAAAAAAAAAATTGTTTTGATTCTGAACCCGTCGTCAAGTACCTGCGAGAATTCTAGTCTAATAAATTGGTATTTCTGGAATTTTTCTCCCATTGCAGGAAAAACTTGAGAAAGTGAAGTATTTAATCAAAATATGAGGATATTTTCTGCTGCCCACTGCATGAATATTCGCCTAATGAAGCCGTCCATTTTACCTCCGGTAGCCGGATTTATTCGGGATTTGTCGCTGGTTTGGAGCGGGTGCTCCAAACTTGACCGGTTTTACCAACGTATAATATCGTAAGTTATTGGAATGGTTCGCCACACACGATATCAGATAGCGGTGCTTATGAAGTACCGTTTATACAAGGTTTAAACGGAATATGTAGCTATTCAAAACATTAATTGACATTGTTGCAGTGTTACATAGACCCATTGAAAACAGAAACGAAGTAAGTACAGGATTTGTTAAATATCCGAAATAGCAACTTGGCACCTATGGTATGAGAGTAGGGTGTACTACATAGATATATATTATTATTTAGGTGCTGAAGTTGATGTTAAATCAATTTTATACAGTGCGACCGGCGTATCTAGGCCGCCCTAATTACTTTCCGAACTTTCGCGCATGTAATCCATATCATACCGACATTTGATTGGTTCCTTCCAAAATATTCTATCCACGCCATGCTATGCCATGCGAACTAACTTCACGGCAGCCTAGACTCATAGTCGTACTTTGTTTTAGTTAGTAGCCACTAGCCAGGCCGATAAACCAGTACTAAATAATAAATAAACAGTTATACAATCTACATTTCCATAATAAGTCAAATTTTAATTCAAACAATGACGAATTGCTTACACGGATTTTGTAATACTTAAAACATAGTTAATTCAGAATAAATCAAATAACAATAGGTATAAACAAAAACAATATTAAAACAATATAGGCTCATTTAAATCCCTCGCGTATTTACAATTAAATTAAATTAAAATTACAATAGAGTCTAAATTATGCAAATGTACAATTTGTCGCTGCAACTAATGATTACAGAGCAATGTTGCGAATTGTTTCACTCTTATCGCTATTTTCCATGCGCGTATCAACATGCGTTTCGATTTTGGATGGCTCTATATAAAGCTACCATAGTACGAACCTAATTTAACGTGAACTATTATTATGTATATAAGTATTATTATAGAAAAATGCAATAAAAATTACTATGTACAATCGCGGACATTCCCGCCTGACCACCACTCAGTTCATTTTCGCTTGCACTAAAAAAAATAGAAGCGCTCTGTAGCCCCGCCAAGGTCAACTTAGATCTTCCTTAAAATTCACAAAAGGGAGTACACGTGATGCGTCACTAAGCTGCGCAGTGCAGATTGCAACTAATTACGTTCTCGCTTTCCTAATAGGCGAACACATTAAGGGGGCGTGACAATGCGCCAGCGCAGAATTTACACGAAAATATTTATAAGTGGGCAGGCGGAAAAGGCCGCGATAGTACAATATGACGGGTCCGAAAGATACCAATTTTTACGTACATTCTTATGTATGTCTTCATGTGGAGAAAATCATAAGGAAGGACTCGACTTAGAGGTTTGCAAAATAATTCTGTTAAATCACAGAAGGCGACGGTAATTCTTACTTTTAGATATACATTTACGAGTATATTACTATTCGGAGACTAGCACCCAAGTATATCTATCTATCAATTATTTATTGTTCACCGGTTACTACTCACGTGCAATTTTCGGGAATTGCCCGACTAGTTTCTCAGGGCTCAGCTCATGACTAAGGACTCCGTTCCCGTTCGAAACTAGTCGGACAATTCCCGACAAATGCACGTTAATAATTGATATGAATATGTCTCACGAAAGTTATTATACAAAAATATATTATACTAGAGACTGGTTTTATAGATAAACTTGTTCCAAAGTAGATAATTGGTTACATTTTAGATTGCTGTTTTTAAAGACAGAAAACGGATGGCGGCGTTTAAAATGTGGTGTTGGAGGAGGATGGAGAAGATTAGGTGGACAGAAAGGATCACAAATGAGGAAGTGTTTCTTATGGTTAACGAGGAAAGACAGCTGCTAAGAACTAATGATAACGGGAGAGGGAAGCTGATTGGCCGCTTGATACGACACGACAACTTCTTTAAGACCATTTTAAGAGGAATAATAGAAGGAAACAGGAGTCGAGTCGTGTCAAAATGAAATCTGACGATGGACAGCAATAGCGGTCGCTCCACCTCAAGACACGACAAGAGCTAAGCTCTTAAATCCAAAAAGAGGAGTTATTTGAAAGAGTATTTTATTTCTGATTTATAGTCTGTTATCTAGTTGTAGCTGTAGTCAATGCGATAAAAACGATATTGTAATTAGCTCTATAGAATAATTCTAATTAATGAAATGAGAATGTTTGTTTTAGGTGTTTGTCGCATTATGTACCTACTCCAGTTCTGATGTAATATATATTAGAAACTTATTTAATAACAATTTTTTACCGGATTAATCGCGTGTATTATTGCGCTTTGTTCGAAACGTCAGGGACAAATACCAATAATAATACACGCGATTAATTCGGTTGAAAGTACAAAGTATGTAGTTATATTATAATGTGTAAAGATCACTAAAACCTAAGATTACTAACTCGATTAATTTTATTAGAAGGTTCGAGATGATAATAGTGAATTAATTTAGTCTGAAGACTAAATAAATTTACGGTTAGTATAATTTTTTAAAGGACATTGCAAAATCTGACTATTGGACACAAATCAATTAATGTTCACCGGTTACTACCGACATCACCTCGGGCTCAGCTCATAACTAAGGGCTCCGTTCCGAGTTCGAAACTAGTCGGGCAATCCCTAAAAATGCACGTGAGTAGTAACGAAATTTTTTATACAAAAATTGCACACAAACCTCTAATATCCAAATGTGGCCATTTTTATAAGGATAATAATATGCAAAGTTGAACCTGTTTGGATTTCAGAATGCCAAACGCCAATGGCCAACATTTTTAGTAATGATCGTAGTTTTTTTTTGCTTAATTTTTTCAAGGTTTCATATGGACGATGGTAGAGGCCCCTATTGGGCAATGGACATTTGCGTAGCTTTGTCATTAGTATTAACCAGAAGGAACGACGTAGAATATCACATATGAGTGCGATTAGTTTGCTACTCAAACAATACATAATGCATATTATAACTTTGCACTGGCAATAATATTGTGCATAGTGTATTTTATTGTACGTGGTCGTAAAGCGTCGCATTCATACGTCAAGAGTTTAACAACGGCCCATTCAAGGCATGTAATTTAACGGTCTTTGTTTTCTAACAAGTTATATTCGAATCAAAACTTAATCTGCAAGACTACTGAAATACAATGGTTCGTGTTATGTTGCATTTAAAACGAATCGTTAATAGGAAATTAGTGTCGTCAAACAAATGTCATGAGTCATGACACCACACTAGTTCTATCAACAGTATCTGCTCGTTAAAGCTGGAAATATTGCATCTGTGAACTTGTGGTTTTGTTCTATATTTGCTTTTCAGTAACAGAAAAGAAAATATTGTTGATCCCTTTTAGTAGTTACAACTTAACTAAATTACGGTACCCACCTAAGTGAAGTTGTCTCTTAATAAATATTAACTCAAAGGCTATCTGGAATATTTAAGTAATTTTTATTCTTTTAGAACACAATAGCTGGATTATTCAGTTGTTTCTTCATTAAGTTCGCTAATTTCGGTAAAGAAGAGCGAAATATAAACTTACTCATGCAGATTCTCATGCACTGCATCGCATTTGTGAGTACGTTTAAAAATACAGTAATTTGTACAGCCATATGGTTAACGTCTTGACTGGGGATTTGGGAGGAGAAATACCTACTTAAATCAAGCAATTTGTTTTAAAATTAGCTGACCATTTTTATGCAAAAAAATACTCCAATGTTTTTATTATTATTTTCTGTTCAGTGGGGCTACCGTTGAAATTAATACTAATTCCAATGTTAAATCAACGTCTTGAAACAATGTGTAATGTTAAAATAAATTAGTCCACATCATAGTGATCTCAAGTTTAAAGCGTGTCTGTTTATTAGTATCCCGATTCTTTAATCATTTTTGAGACATTTTGCCATTTACAAGTACGAATTGACATATTTCCAATGTCAATCGAGCAGATTTATTTTCAAGAGTAGGTAACCATACATACGGTTCACCAAAAATATATAATCATGTATTTTGTCTATCACTACATACTTGTAATATTTATTAAATCATAGATCAAGTTCACAGTTAAAGCAAAGTTACGCAATTATTATACCGCCATTGCAAATCAGTACTATAGATCCAACGCGCAAAGGAACAATGCGAGGAAACACATATAAAAAGTTTGTATTGCATTAACTATTGTTTAATGTGACACATGACTCTGGAATTTTTACATATTAACGCCTTTATTAACATAATTTCTATTGCTTTATTATTTAAACCGATTGTATGCGGGCCAGACGGAGTACATACGATAATACTAAACCAGAAGGGCAATTCTAGTAACTTTAAAATCTTAACTAGTTCAAAGAAATTTATTTTGCCTGTTTCGATTTTTGATCTAATTTAAATGTCACAAATGAGTGAACAGTCCGAATCATATGGAATTCAAGTGTAATTCCCTATAATAACACCTACACATTTCAACTTGTATGATAGTCATCTATATATATAAAAACTAGCTGACCCGGCAAACGTTGTTTTGCCATATAAATAAAAAAAATTGGGGTAACATTGAAAAACACAAAAATTGGGCCCTTAACATTTAGGGGGATGAAAAATAGATGTTGGCCGATTCTCATAGATACCGGATAAGCACAAAAAATTTCATCAAAATCGGTCAAGCCGTTTCGGAGGAGTATGGCAACGAAAACTGTGACACGAGAATTTTATATATTAGATAAATTGCTGTCCGTTTGTCTCGCTAAAACTCGAGAACGGCTGGGCCGATTTTGCTGATTTTGGTTTTGAAATGTTGGTAGAAAATGTAGAAAAATTGCGAGGAATATAGTAAAAACAACAATTTCATTTGCCCACATAAACTGTTCTACCTACTTTCCTGTCAAACATTTGACGTTTGAGGTGATACGAAGTACACCGGGTCATCTAGTTTGAAATAAAGTACCAACTGCTGATTGCGAGTGTTGACATAAAACAATGGTATAATAAGAAAAAAAAAAGAACGCGATATAAAAAAAATTTAAGTTGAATTTTGTTGATGAATTAACAATTTTCATCTCGTAAGTACTTACAAGATTTGATCACAACCAAATTATTAGACCGAACGAAGAGTGGGTACCACCTAGGTACCAAGTTACTTATAATAAAATAAAAACGCAAAAACATTTATTCTCGGAAGGGGTGGGCAGAGGTGTACACAGGTGTACACAGGTGTACACCCACATTTAACCAATGCTGTTACATCCCATGTATAAGGTGGTGAGTCTATTGCCATCTACCGGGCACAATTCTAAGCTCCAAACTTGTACTGAGAATTTCCAAACAGAAAAACTCAATAACACTTAGCCCGACCCGAGAATAGAACTACTCGCGCTTGGGACAAATAGACCAACGAGGCAGTTAATTAACAACACCATTGCTCAAATCAACTTATTACTCTCAGAAATACGAGTGCACAAATATGAACTCCTCCTGTTTGAATTCGCTTAAAAATGTGTGCAAACGTTAAGTACTTTACTTCAATGATGTGGGCAAAGCCGAGGACTCAAAACCTGCGTCATAAATCTTGTAACAAGTCGTGTCATATTCATTATAGAGCGCCCAGTATATGCTAGTATCTAATGGTGGCACTGCTTGACAAGAAAAGTGTGAAGATTAAGTCAAATCTGTACATTTCAACTTAGTTCTATAATTCGCCGGATGCCAAGATATGCTGGTAATGGGTTACAAATTACAAGGCTACTTTTTCGCATGTTTAAGAGTATGCCGAGCGCAAACATGTTGTATGCTGTTTGTATCAATGCACCGGTTTCCTTAAAGAACACTAGGTAAATTATGTGTTTTCCTGTTCGATAATTTACATTAATACCTAGTGATGCGAATTTGCTTAGCATATCGCGATATTTTAATAATCAGCTTTGTTAACTTTGAGAGGGAAATTAATAATAATTTGGTTGTATTTTCTCTTATAAAAGTGGTCGCTAGGGGTCGCAAGCGCGGCTGCTGAGCGTGAGGTCCGATTCCCAAGTCGGGCAAAGTGTTATTGAATTTTTCTGTTAGTAAATTCTCAGTAGCAGCCCGGGGTCAGGAAGTTGGTGGTGTGACATCCCCTTGCTTCGGAGAGCACGTAAAGCCGTCGGTCCTGCGCCTGATCTCTCTCTGGTCATGTCGGATTTCCGGCCCATCGGAATATGAGAGTTAAGGAAGAGGGAGTGCACCTGTGTTTGCGCATACACTTGTACACTATAATATCTCTTACGTACTTGGCTAATCTCCGTGGAGATAGGACGCCGTGACCGAATTTCGGTCGGGAGTATATATAAAAATGAGATGTTGTCCTAGAACGAATAACGAGGACTAAAATGATACTTCTGGCAACAAAATTACGGGCAGAATTCGTCTAGAAATATCCTGTTACCTAATAAACGCTTTACTACTTTGTAATATCTTAGGTTTGCGCGATCACTACACATTACAATAAAACAACTTTAACTGGATTAATCACGTGTATTATATTTCGAACACTTTGCAGCGTTCGTGGTCGCAGTGGTCCTCCTGCGACCACGAACGCTGCAAAGTGTTCGAAACGTCAGGAAAAACAAAACACCAATAATACACGCGATTAATCCGGTTAAAAGTTGCTTTACTACTTATAGGTCACGGGGCTAAAATCTAGAATTTCCTTTACTACGATAGCCTCGACTTTAGGAACCTAGGACGTGTATAGCGTCGTCTGCAAAATAACAATAGGGCAACATCGAAACGTACAAAGCGTCCTTGTAGCATCAAAGCAGAAATGGTATTGCTCTGAAAGAAATTACAGGTCGCTCCATTTGTGATTTGAGACGGTATACATTACACATTCGAGTATTTGATAATAGCTCCTCCTTATCTCATAACAGTGGCAGCTTTGAACCGTGAAGATAAACGCTCCATATGTTCACGTAATGTAGGTAAGCGCATTAATACTCCATTAAGGTCCCGCGCCGGCAATGATTTAATCATCTGACAGTTTACTCGGTAACATGTAAGGCAGGTACTATTTATACAACCTGTTCTAATTCAAGACAATGTACGTTGTTTCTCATTCGAGAACTTTGTTATTTTGTGGGGCAATATTATACCTAATGACGTATTATGTAAAATTTTATTAAACAGCGTTAACTTTTGAAATGGGCGTGGATGGCCAAATCTGAAACTATAAGGAATAATGAAAAATACTCAAAGGGGGCCCGATTTTGATGAAAACTTAAACTGCATCATTAGTAATATCTTAGGTTTGCGCGATCACTACACATTATAATAAAACAATTTTTAACCGGATTAATCGCGAAACGTCAGGAAAAACAAAAAAACAATATTACACGCGATTAATCCGGTTAAAAAGTTGCATCATTAGATTAGCTAAGCATGCGTTAATGCTTTTTAAAGATTTATCTTGAATCATTAGATTAATTGCGGTCAAGAATCGAACCCGTTGAATTTGAAAACGAATACTGTATTATTACACCATTCGATAGTGTTGCTACAGCAATGACAGCCTAGTGACTTAGACCTTAGACTTGTCAGTCCAACGACTGACAAGTCTAAGGTCGCAAGTCGAATCTAAGGCACTCACCACTGCCATTTCGAAGTCGTGTGCGAATATTAATGATCACTTGCTTCAAACGGTGAAGGAAAACATCGTGAGGAAACCAGCACACGGGAGAGAGGTTCTAGATGGTGTGTAAAGCCATGTTAGGGACCTACGGGTGATTTAAACTCTGACAGTAGGTGGTTCATCAACCACACGATAAGAAGTGTTATTAAAAAATAATTTTTAACAAAAAAAAGAACCGACTCCAAAAATCTTTCTGTTAAGTAAAATTGCACTAAAAAGTTATAAAATAATTGCATTATTTACTTACTACAATTTATATAAAAATATTTTTTTAATTTTAGAGGATTCTGAATAAAATCAATTTATTAGGGCAATTATATACAATTATTATTATTTTTGGAGTCAAAAAACCTAAATACGAAGAGGATGACGGGGGCTGTTCGCTCGCTACGCTCGCTCACGGGCCCCCGTCATCCTCTTCGAACCTAACCTGTCCGTGTCGGGATACACGAAACACCCGAGCTCGCTTCGCTCGCTCATGGATCAATTTCGTTTATTTTCTTTCATAATCCCGATATATTGTCGACTATTATAGTGGTTTAGTATTTAAGTCATTCAAAATTTTCATCTTTTTTTTTCTATTGACAAGTAAATTAAAGTTAGGTTATTATTGTTAAGACATAGAGAGCCATATGGGACAAAATTTCGAACTAAAATCAACAATCTGACAGTTCATTTCACACTGTTTTACATAATCTCTGATCGTTGACCCGCTGCATTGATAAACGCAAAACGTTCATTCAATTCTGCGTGTTATAGTTCAGTAATTATGTAAAACCGCTAAACGTCGTTCAGCTGTTTTTCATAACAGTACTGTTTTGTAAATCAGCTAGCAGTTTTGTAAAACAGCTTATTCTACAATCCATCTGCGACATATCCATATCAAAGTAGGAAATCTAGATCTGAGGTTATTTCAAAAGAGAGTAATAAACTGCGTAAAACAAGATGAAATTAATAAAAAAAAAAAAAAAAAAACTGACTAGCGTATGTTACTCACGGGACAGTGTAAGGATTCTAACGATACCCCATATATCGAAATCAGTTCAGGTATTTAGAAGTTATGGTGGAATAGGTAAAGAAACTCACAAACATACTTACATACATCCATACTTATATACACTCCGTTTTTTGAGCACTCGTGTAAAAAGAGATGTTTGAGAATGCGGTCTTACACTAAAAAGTATTAAATAGCAAAAAAAATTGACCGTTTTCCGGTGCTTATCTTCCGGTTTCATCATCATCATCATCATCATCTGATGATGAAGCTGGAAAATAGGCAGTTCATTAGAACTATTCTAGAGACTAAAAAAAAAAAAATACAACCGAATTGATAACCTCCTCCTTTTTGGAAGTCGGTTAAAAAGGGATCATATTCTGGGAACTTATGACATACGGTAAACTAAGGGAAAATGTAGAATATTAATAATAATATAATTTTTGTAATAAACTGGTTCATAATTTCATGTAATATCTTTGATTCATACATAACCCGTAACTACCTACTAATTGTTATTTTCATAAACCCGCAGCGCAGTTAGTTTATTAAAAATTGAAGCAATATGACGGACAAATATAAAAAAATCCTTTCGCGGTTAAACGCCACAGGTATAAAAAAAATACATAAACTTGTGAAAAAATTAAAGAGAATATTAAATATTTTTGTTAAGAGCTCTTTTCTTTAAGTTGCAATGTTATGTCATTATTTCCAAGAATTTGACCCTTGCGACACTATCGGATGGTATAATAAATAATAGGTACATCCTGTGTTTTTAAGTCGGTTTCATTTCCTGGCTGGGAATATCGATTTTTCAAAAATCCAAAGCTGCTATTTTAGTTTTCCTCAAAATGGGAGCACTATTTCTAATAGTTTAGGATTTGGCCATCCAAGCCCATTTCAAAAATTCACCTGTATGTTTTCCAATCAATACGACCAAAAAAAAACACCAAGATTTTATTCCGATTATTTACTTGGTCATAAATTAAAATAATCTTATATTTAACGATAATAATGCTATCGCTTCGAAAAATAAGTCTGAGATTAATTATATTATATCAAATCATTTATTTATTATAAATTATCAAAGGTTTAGGTACCTGATAGAAATTTTAATTTACTACTCGTATCTTCTTCACATGACATGGGGCGCGTTAATATTTATAAAGCTAAGTACTGTTACAGATAAATCTTTGAAAAGCAATAACGTATGCATAGCGAACTCTAAAGTTATCATTTTTTTGTAGAAAGAAAAATATGGTCGTGAGCAGTATTCGAACCTGTTTCGAATTAGAACAAGTACTGTTGTGGTTTAATCACAAAATTATGGCAAAATATAAAGCGATTGTTACTTAACATTAAATAATGAGTTTTATCACGTATCAACTTTTAACATGTAAACGTGGACATAACATACCATACCAGCAGAACATACCAAGCATTAACGAATAACAGTAAACCGAACATATCGAAGTCAAGGTGAAACACGACAGGAGCAAAACATTCCAGTGCCGAACACGCAAATAGATTTCGACTTAGCTGCGTAGCGTACAATTTGCAATGTACTACAAGTTAGGCAGGCGTTTAGTCTTATGACAGGATGTCCGGTACGCGTAGCGTGACTACGTGGAAATGAGGTTTGTCGACGAATGAATAGACAAAATTAAAGATAATGTTTCTACAAATTTATGCTCATCTACAAGAAACTGACAACACTTATTTCTCATACTTAACTGCGAAGATTGCCTGTTATAATCAGTTATTTCATGAAAAGAGGGGGTACATCCTGAGTTTTTTTTTTAAATTAAGTTTTCTTGGATTAATTTATCTTGTCATATAAAACAAGGTAGATAAAAAGCGGCATTTTTTTTGCTTAAACTTTAAAGAATAGATAAGTTTTATTTATTTAACCTTCAGCAACGTTTGGAAATTCGCTAGAAAACCTTTTTTTACACCTACATACTTATTAGTGTTTACAGGACTATCTTTCTAATCTCTTGATAAGATACATCATTCAATTATAATGTTTACATCACATCTCCGCTCGATAAAGTTTTAGCGCCGAATTTGACATGCCAGTAACAGGTAATCGAATTCATGCAAAAGTGCGAGATGGGCGACCCTGATATTCATCAAGTTCATTACGATAATCGGTCTCGGTATCAACTCAATTATCGAAAAACCGAAGTTTCGCATATTCCTCAGAAAACGACGGAGCATTTAGCACGTTCGTATCCGTATCCGAGCGGGATTCTGCGGCGTCATTAGGATAAAAATCACGTTTCCGAAACAATGATACGAACAGTTATAGGAAAACGAAAGAACATTAACAACCGCGGGACCTCGTGCCTCCATTAAGATCGGCCATTACCATCCTCGCACACATGTGTCCTCTTCACACATTTATAAAAAATACAAAACCTTTTGTTTTGGGTGGGAGAATACTTAGTGCGTCTAAGATCGTATCCTTGTTGTTAAGTTCATTACGTCATATTGGTATAATAGATTCGAGATTTATCGATCCCAGAAAGAAATTACTAGGAAAGTAACTGATTAATAACTCTTGAAAATTCAATTCCTTCCATAGCTTGTTAATTTTCTACATCATAAACTTCGTTCATTGTGTATGAGGAATAAAAAATCAAGGGAAAAAATACGTCTTTATTACATTACTTTACAATGCACGACCTTAATAGGTGAATATACTGCCTAATAGAAATATATTTTTTTTGTTGCTTAGTCGTTCAAAAACATACATATACATGCTGTAGGTTATTATACACGCCAGTACAACTACAATTAATGACAATACTTTAAATTTAAAACCAGCCATGCAACTAGGTTTGAAAAGCTGAGGAATTAGGGGATCCAGGGAATTAAGTGCTTCTTTCTTGTGGATAGGAAGGGAGGCAAGATACTGGAAAAAAAAACAAAACAGTTATAACCTGGCAATGAATCATAAATTATATCTACGGCCAGAATGACGTTATTTAAGTATGGTAATTAGAAAAGGCCACTTGTCAGCAATTCCGTATGCAAAGAATAAGGTCGTCGCGAAACGCAAGATGTTTCGATTAAGTATGTGAACAGTGAAACCTAGATACGACATCACTTACGTCATGACAGCCCTAGATATTCACTAAAGAAAAAATAAACGTCGTCGCTGGTATAATTTCGATAGCTGAGTTGCCCTCGTCCGTAGGAGTGCACCCTTAAAATGGAATCCCTACACGTAGCCCCTGGATGATGCAAAACAGGCAACACAACTCTGGTGGGAGGCTTCGGCGGTGGCTGGTTACCACCCACCAGACGAAGCCATGCCATGAAGCGACTTAGTCGTGTTTCGGGTTGTAGTTCGGTGCAACCGTTATGGGAGACGGGTTTGGGCAGTTGCATCAACTCCCCAACTGTCGTTCTCCCCAAATCTCAATCCCACTCTAGAGTGAATAGATTTCTTCTGGATCTACGTGCTTCATCCTCGGGCACACCGTCACTTAACATCAGGCGAGATGGTGGCCAAAGGTAGATCCATTTTTTATAAAAAAAAGCCTTTATTTCTACAGGACACGCTTAGGGAGTCAATGTTTCTCTGACAACTAACCGGCCCGTCTCGCGTGGAATCGTGTTTTAATCTCTTTACTAATCATTATAGACTAGAAAGCTAATATGCTGCTTAAATAGACAGGTCACAGAGATGTACCCATGCAGTCGCCATTTTTGTATAAGCATAATTATTATTATTTAAATCATTATGCAAAGAACACTGTTTACAAGCGTACTGATGGCGCATTCTTTTCAACCGATAATAGCATGGCAAATACACGTTACTAGTGTTATGTCAATATGGACGGCCTGTGTTGACGTCACGGCGTAACGCCAGGTAAGATGAGGTCAAACATAAGACCGCATTTAAATAAATTAACAATGAACCAGTAATAATATGCAAATGAACTATTATTCAGATAAAGCCATTAGAAACCAGTCTTTATCACATGACAATAAAGTTCAAAGTTCATTGTCATGGTAACTTTTGCTGAAACTATAATCTAAATTTGGAAGTGTAAGGAAACCAGTATCAGGTGCTAAGCTATGATCTCATTGTTGAAACTTGTTATAACTACTGTGCTCATTACTTATTGAGGTGGGAAGTCCCTCCCCCATTAAAATAATAAGCAAGTTACATAAAAAGACAATAAATCATTGACATGTACACTAAATTGGACCTTAACTGCTTGTGATAAAAGTTGTTTTAGTATGGTAGTTTCAATTACAGACCAAGTAATTATTGGTTATTACTTTATATTTCATTGTGAATTAATAGTATTTATCTCCAATCTCTGTAATTGAATATATTGGGGACTGCCTTATTGAATATTGAAATAGGTTTCTGATAGGACAGTAAGTGATAAAGAAATCACCCATGTTACTTCAGAAGTCGATAATTATATAAAATGATTAAAGAATGTAAATTTTGAACAATTACATTTATGGCATTTATAATAAAGACTTGTTCCACAAACATTAGATTGTAACAGAATAAAACTAATAAAATCTCTGATACAAATTCAAAAATAGAAACCAATACACTAACTTTTTCTTAATAATAAAAAATTGCAGCTAGATATATGAGAACAGACATGAAAAAAAAAAACAAGTAATGGAATAATGAGACCAGTAATTCAGTTCACACACATAGGAAATATTTAAATGAAATTATAGTGCAATCACTTCAATGGACACATCCTCGAGACAATAAGACTCGGCTCGTGGAGGTCATATCAATATTGGAGTGCTAAATTATTGTACTCTTATGTAACAACGATAGAGCAAAGAAGATTTGGGAATATTCTGTTGAGGTATTATCCAATAAAAGATGTTGAATATAATTATGATATTGAATATGGAAGGATTATTACAAATGTAATATGGTAGGTAGAAAAAATTACAATTTATGAAAATGTTGTTGTAAAATACTAAATGCTTTTGTCAAATAAATTAAGTTAATCTATGTTCTAAATAAATCTATGTTCTACTGTAATACTAAAACTATTTACTCATTACTTACATAAATGAATATGAATAGGAGTCATTAAAAGTTTACTTTAAACTAATTTCTGAGTCTAGCAATTATTAATTATGGTAATGGATAATTCAAAAATTTTTGTAGGGTTAACATTACATGATTCAATTTGTTAAATATTATGAGCATTAATTAGGATAATAAAAAATCTTACATATATCTAAACCAACAAGAATGCATGCTACCAAGGTATTTTATTACTTCAAATGCATAAAAAGCTAATTAAATGTAAAACTGTTACTCAGTAATTAAAATTTTACATTATTTTTTATGTTTCTCATTAAAGATGCAGATTGGAAATTGTATATTCATCTCAAGCTGGTACCTACCCGTAATAAAACTACTAGTACCTAACCAATAGGTGCATGTTTAAGTATTTATAAGTAGATGTAATATTTTATAGGCATTATAAAAAGTAATAAAAAATATAAGGAATGGTAAACACTGGAATATTTTATATTCTAAGAGAATTTTACAGCACGAGAAAAACGTACGTTAATATAATAACAACAATTCCGCAAAACAGGTTTCTATAATTAGACCAATGCTGTGAACTAAGCCTGTTTTATTATCATTTTACAAAAAATATAGCCCAAGTATGATGCTTACCTTTTATCCTGTTCACTTAGATGTTGAGCCAAAAATCAGAGACGAATTTCACAAAAAAAAACAAGTCTTAGGCGAAAAAACACTGCCTACACGATTTTGACAATCATAACCGCCAGCTGCAATACAACAACGTTGATACAGTTACTTGGATACGAAGATGTAACTTATTACACAATATGATTACCATTAATTGGTGAAAGTGCGAAAATCAGAAATATTGTGAATGCGGAAAATTTACATGAACCCGTCACTACCTACCGCAAACCGCAATATTCAACTGACATTTTATCGAAAAGAACGTGCTGATGTTGCCAGGTTATAAATATGTCTTCCCATAATATTCACAGATATTATCGCTATATTATTTTTTGTTTATGACGTCTAAAATAAACCGTACGTTAAATATGTATTCTAAAATATTGAATACCATCCAGTGTTTAATGAGCCACTTAATTTCTCAAAATATTAATTTGGTCATTTTATTACTGAAGTAATAAAAATATATGATGTTGGTTTCTGTTTTACTTCTGTGTTTAAAAAAAAACGCTTCGTAATGCTTTCTTATAAACTAGAATTAAATTATTCCAATATTTTTAGCAAACTATTGTCTAATGGCAACTCAGTAGAACACGTTCCGAGTTGCGCAGAATCTGTTTTAAAAGTAACAGGATGTAATTTTTCGTTCGATAGAAATTATTAATGTTATACTTTAAAGCCAGAGGATTATTTTCATATAAATAATGTTATTATTGATTACATTAATAATATATTTCCATTCCATACCTCGTACAAATAGCGACATCTATTGAATGAGTAAGTAAGTAAAATGAAACAACGATGCAGCGGTCTCTTTAGATAACTTGCCCCGTACCAATATGTTGCGGTAAATATTATTTTTGTGGTAATTATATTACGTACTTGACATTAAGTTTTGTTTATTTCAATTAATTACCTACATAATCTTTATAGCCCGCTGACTTTGGCCGTTCTTTTACATATGACTCAACCGGTGAAACGTGGGTGGTACCTACACCTCAGCCTAACCCTTCACAAATATATCATATTAATAAAGGCGTGATACATACTATGTTATGTCCAAGATAGGTAATCAAAGCGTATAAATGTTGTTGGGTACCAGCAGCTTCCTGGATAGTGCTACTGTGCTACTAACGAAAAATCTTATCAAACGATTTTAGTCTTAGTGAGGATCGACCGTAAAATTTTTCAATTCTATAAAATTATAACTCGTTAACACTCCATACTACACAAGATTTCTTTTAAGATGTAAACTATGACGTCAGAGAAAGCGCGCCAAGATGGCGGCGTTTCAAACGCCCGAAATAGATTGCAGGTTTGTAATCATATTTTTAACCGACTTCCAAAAAAGGAGGAGGAGGAGGTTCTCAATTCGACCGTATATTTTTTTTTTTTTTTTTTTTTTTTTTTTTTATGTGTGTTCGGGGATAACTTCGTCGTTTATGAACCGATTTTGATAATTCTTTTTTTGTTGGAAAGGAGATATCTCAACGGTGGTACCATGATAAGGAAACCAGAATCTGATGATGGCATCCCCAAAAAATCGAGGGAAACCTTCGAAAATCGTAGGGGCGACTAGTGCGTTTGTTAATTTTTTCATTAAGTATTTTAAAGCACTAATATTTAATGAAGGTCTGGAGTCGATCTGATGATGGAGCCGAAAGACGATCTAAGGAACTCTTTAACGATTTACAGCAATTACCTGGTGTTTGGGCTTGATTAATTTGTATTGATGAGAACTTTACACCTAGATGGGTTGCGACTGTCATTAGGGGTCTGATGATGAAGACGGAGGACAGTCAAGGGAACTCCTCAACGTTTTACAGTAGCTACCTTGTTTTGTATGTATGTCCTTGTATGTATATCATATAGGTATTTGTTTGCAAGAGTAGTCCCCAGAAATGGTTCCATTTCAATTTAGTGAAGATCTGATGAAGATCTTCGAAGATGGACAATGGAACTCTTCAATAAATCACAGCAAATCACTCGCAATTGCTGTAATCGCTTATCCATGTATAGTTCATGCCACTCAATACATACATAGCATCATGCCTGTATTGCCCGATGGGGTAGGCAGAAGTGTCCACTGTTGTACACCCACATTTCACCAATGCTGTTATTAAGTCCCATGTTATAGGTGGTGAGCCTATTGCATATCTATGGCACAATTCCAAACTGAGAATTTTCTAACAGCAAAACTCAAATAACACTTTGCCCGACCCGGAAATCGAACCCGAAACCTCCTACTCAGCAGTCGTGCTTGGGACCACTAGACCAACGAGGCTTTAGTGCAAGTTGGTTCTTTTGTGCTGTTGTTTGTTACCTCAGCCCCCGCAAAAAGAAGCGAGCAAATTTTTTCGTTACTTAGGCAGAAGCCGTCTCCTGTCTGGTCCTCTAAGTCTAAGATACCAAGTATGATGTAAAATTTTAAATAAATATTAAGTAAAATTAAAATGTAAATTTCTGCCTCTATTCGTTTTATTTGAATTTATAAAAACTGTGACCCCATTTGTTGTTAAGTTCCGTTATATTGTCTTCCCGTGGATTGATGTCGACGACTATATGCGTGCAAAGATGGCGGAATGTTGTAGACATGACACTATATTCAGAATTGGAGAGCCCGTCATGTTTGTACCTTTCCACAGCAGCACTGAGGAGATGGTATCTGAAAAAATAATCCCAGATCAGGAAAATGTAGTGTAGGGTTATGTAAGTGTGTCTGTACAAAACACGAATTCTTTATTAACCTGCCTGAACGTGTTCGTGAGCTTGGCTGTTAAGGTCAAGGTCCTGAGTTAGATTCCCGGGTCGGGCAATTGTGATATTGTATTATTCTTATAGGATATTCTCAGTAGCAACACGGTGTATATTATGGCTGGCTAACGGAAATAGGCACCTGTTGTATAGGAGCTAATAATTTGGAGGAACAACTGTGCGCATCTCAGCCTATCCCTTAAGAATACAAACGATTCTATGATTATATTTTACGTAGGTATGTAGGTATTAAGTGTAAGTGCAGAAATAATCTTTGAACTGTGTAATTAACTTGATTTGACAATTACATCTTAACGCAGCGATTCCTAAAGTGGGTTCCGTAGAAAAGTCACCACGATTCCGCGAAATTATTTACTTTTGGCTGTTAAATAATACCACAGTTAAGATAAATATTATTTTGAAATAGCAACTAATGATAAAACAGTGAAACAATTTCATTCTTCACATTAAAAGTTAAAGTAATGAATGAAAGTGTTTCACTTTAAAAATATTCTAATAAAAGTGTTTGTTTTTATTTAAATTACTGTGTCTTTGATTTATAATCATTTGATATGGGGTTCCATAAAATAAAAGGTATTTGGTGAGTGTTCCGTTATCTTAGTCTTAATTAGTTTAGGAACCCCTGCCCTAACGAACCCCAACTTCACGTGGATAATGACTTAAGGGTTGTTCTACAAACAAACAGCCTAAAGACATCTATGTAAATTACTATTAATTAGGTTAGTCTAATCAATAGTAGCGAGTTGACAGTCGCGACCCGGATATTCAGGGAGGAATGTGCCACACACGATCTGCGGTTAACCAACAATGCGCCAGGTAATTAAATAACTGTCAGGTTGTAGGTTACTGTTGTACCTATATAGATTGATTCGTTAGCATTGAATAGGCTGTTGAAATATAAGAAATTAATCTCCCTGCCCTTATCCCAATTTATTGCTACAGCATGGATTCTTTTTCCATGTATCTCTACGAGACGTCATATCGGCAGTCATTCCTTTTCTAGCCATATCATCTTTAACACAATCTATCCATCGCTTCCTCGGTCTTCCTCTTCTCTTATAACTATACACATTCATACTCAAAACGTTCTTCGTCACATGCCCTCCGCATCACATGCCAAACGATTTTCACACAACGTCTCAGACACACCGATGCCACTTTTTAATCTCCTCTTATATAGATATGCATTTCTAATCCATCCGCGTCACACTCACACCATACAATTCAAATAAAATAAATTATATATAAAAAAAGTATCGGAGTTATATGTATACAATTTGTAAAAAAAACCCTGTCCGATCTGAAAGGAGCATAATAGATGTATCCCAATCACATTTTTGTATATATAACTTTCATGAGACACATTCATATTAATTTTTGTTCAACGGTTACGCCTCAATTGCATTCTTCGGGAATGCCCAACTAATTTCGACCTCGAACGGAGCCCTAGTCATGAGCTGAGATAGTGATTCGCGACATCGACGCGGGCTCAGCTCATAACAAAGGGCCACATTACCAATTGAAAAAAAAAACATTAAAGATTATGATTAATGAAATGCGCTACACAAAACCAATTGCGCATAACCATAACAAAAATAGGCAAAAGAATTCGCTGCCTTTAATAATGCCAACAATTTAATCTTAGTGCCGTTCGGGGTTTATTCTGAAAAACTCGAAAATTTATCGACGTGAAAATGACTAAGCATATTTTAATAATTTGTTCTTTAAATATTGTAGAGATCAACAGCTCATATAAATCATTTTAACAGTGTTAATAATGACTATAGGTATTACCTGAAAGGATTGGCCGGTTCCCGTATGTGTGCTAGCACTAAGTACACGCCGACGGACTTATTGTACCTCACTATAGGGTAGCCAGCAGCGCGCAATCTGAAAGGCAATAAGTAGCATCTGTATTGGTATAGTACATAAGTTGTCTATTATTAGTAACAGGCAATTTCGGCTGTCCCATATCAAAACCCAGTAAGGGACACTTTTTACAAAAATCGTTTTATTACATAATCTTGCTATGCTTGTACTACTACCCAATAAAAAAAAACACCAGCGTTGAAAGAAATTTTTTTCAAATTAATGATGGGAAATCTTTACAAAAAAGGAAACTTAGCGAACCGTACCGTAGTGAGCAGAGGTCGAGATGGCTTAGTGTTCAGAGCGCCTGGAGTATTTATCCGGGAGGCGCAGGTTCGAATCCTGCTCGCCATCGTATTCTTTTCTTCCATTTAATATTATACCAATAAAGTGTCTATATGACACACTAAGTATAGTTATTATTAACGTAATCAAATGGATCTACGTTTGGCCACCAACTAGCCTGATGATAAGCGACGGTATGGCCGAGGATGGAGCACGTAGATCCAGAAGAAATCTTTTCACCGTAAGTAGAGTGGATAGATTTGGGGACAACGATAGTAGAGGAGTTGATGCAATTGCCCAGACCCGTCTCCCATAACGGTTGCACCAGACTACATCCCGACTAGGTCGTTTTACGGCATGACTTCGTCCGGTGGGTAATAAAAAGCCGCGGCCGAATCCTCCCACCAAAAAAAACTGATGTATAGTAACCTTTTTGTATTTATTTAGGGATAGTTTACTACTCCATTCTACAACCTACTATCTAACTGAGATAGATAGTTTTAGATATTAAACTTTTTATAAACGATGAGCTACTTTTGTCGCTTTTTGGACCTACATAGAAACAATAGACAAGTAGCTACAATCAAAATTAAAATCTCAACATCACTTTGAAAAACCGTAATAAAAAAATAATTGACTCACCTCCAATACATGTCGTTGTCTTCAGCTCCCCATCCAAAGTAAAGGTTGGAGTATCCGTTGGCCCTCTCATACTCCTGCACTGACATCGCTATTACACCGCCAAACAGTGATTTATACTTGTATGTTACACTGAAAACAAATGAATATAAATTAGCATAGATCGAAAAAGTATTGTGTCGTGTTGTTCATTATCCGATGCCGTTTTTAAATCCTAGGTGGTGAGCCCATTGCCATATACCAGGAACAGTTCGAAACTTCAGGCAGTAATTTAGGTGTTTTTTTTTTTTAACTCGATAGGACTTTGCCCAACCCGGGAATCGAAGCCAGGATTTCTTGAATTTAGTGAATCGAATAAGTAAATCTTCCAAAACTTACTTAAGCTCTTTTCGAGAATCTGTATCATTGACTACAGCGCACATGTGTCTGGGCACCGAAGGGCACGTGTATAGGATGTTCTTGTTCATGGGCAACAGGTCCAGGTCGTGAAGAATAACGCAATGAAAAGTATTGAACTTCATCATCTCCCGGAATCCGGCGTTAAACAAACGGCCCTTATTGAATGGTTCGTTTCCTAAAAATTTAGGTGATAGATGAGATATAATCTTTAGTCAGGACTACTGAACCCGTCGAAGCCTGACTTGACGGCTCATTTTAGAGACCAGAGGATTCTCCGCGTGTACCTACGTATGCCCAACGGACCTGCAAACTTCACGGCGTGTCAGTAAGAGAGATTTATTGTTTAAAAAAACGTTGTCCCATACTAGGAGATTCTCCGGTATCTAGGATGCGTTTACAAACACAATCTCAAATGCACACCCGAAATCATTCCATCAGACCAGAAAAAAATTAGGATAAGCAACGTTTGGGGTGGTCATTTTAATGATGGGTCACCGGTAGGACTATTTTCATTTCAGTGTCTCCGTGCTTCGCAGGGCACATTATACCGTCGACATGACCAATTTCGAGGCTTACGGGCGACTTGAACAACTCCAAGGATATGTTATTCATAACCACTCAAATGAAATAATGAAGCATACTTTAGAGAACTCTAAAGATCAAAATTTTTGTAGAAAGAAAAATATGGTCGTGATCAGGATTTGAACCTGCGTCTCCCGTATAAATATTCCAGGCGGTCTGCCTACTGAGTCTATCCCGATCTCTTCAGGATGGTAACGTCATCGTTATCTTCCAGTGTCTGTCCAGGAACTGTAGATAGTGAAGACATCTCCATAAGACGTATTATAATGTGGAAGAAGGTTATATAGTGAGCAGACGTTGGAATAGCTCCGTTGGCAGGTTCAAATTCTGCTCACAACTTTATTTTTCTACCCACAAATTTTATAACTTTAAAAAAGAAGACTACTATTAAAAAAAAACTAAACTCATGTCCTTACCAGCCTGTTCGATGACAAATATTTGATACTCCAATTTCTGTTGCATTAAAAACGGGTGAATGTTGAATAAAAATATACCCAAATTGTGTTCACGATTCCTGAAAAGTTAATTTATTAACAACATATTAGTCATTCGATGCTGCTGGAAAAAGGCCTCTAAAATAACTGTACTATAAAAATGTATGTTAAAAAATATATGTTGAACGTAAGCGCGGGCGCATTGCTACACTAACCCCCCACGGTGTAACTTTAGGTCGACTTGCAACAATACCATCACCGCGTGATCAAAGAAAGAAAATAAATTTGATTTGTTTATCAACAGGTTACATTTAGGAAACGATATTAATAAAAAAAAAACACGAAAATTGATAATACTCCTAGGAACCATTTTGACCCATTTTGATCGTTGAGCCAGAAAACAGAGGGCCATTCCATATAATGGACTTGAAACCATAAACAATAAATTATATGTAGTCTCCTTTTATCAATATCCTAATAATTAAATGTAATAACCTGTATGGAACTAGAATCCCAACTTTGTGTCTTGGTCTACAGTCCAGAGGTCGATAATAACCCCCTTTCGCCACCCTTGGATAAACATTGTCCTTTGTTATATTTATACTAGTCTTGTTTATCGAGACTTCAGCTAAAAAGTATAGTATGTATTAATTAACATTATGAAACAGAGCAGAAGATGACATGGATATGGCAGTGGTGGCGCGTGCACACTTAGAAAGTGGGTCGTGTGGTAGTTACCGGCACAACGACTATTTTTGGCCATCAGATATTTTTTTTTAGGTCTGATTATGATCTGCATCTGCTAACTGAATTAAATACCAATAGAGCCGCGAAAGACTCAGATATATTAAAAACTTTGTTAAAAAGAAGAGCAAGCCTCGTAGCGACAGTTGCAGTAGCGTAAACCTTGTAGTGACTGTTGTAGCGGAACGTAGACCTTTTTTTTTTTGGGCGGAGAAAATGCCTTCGCATACTACACCGCCCTGGGTTGTACGGTACAGTTATGTGGGGCTCGCACCCACTAAAAGCTCCGCCATCTTTGCCATCTTCCACTTTTGTAGGAGGAGCCTCGAGAACTGCATTGCATGGCATTCACGACCCCTCAGTAACGGAACGTAGACCCTACAGTGACTGTTGTAGTGTAGCGTAGACCATGTAGTGACTGTCGTCGTAGCGTAAAGTGGGCCTCGTAGTGACGGTTGGAGCGTAGCGTAAACTGTGTAGCAACTATTGTAGCGTAGCGTAGACTCTGTAGTTAATATTGTAGCAGTCGGCCGGGTAAAGACTGTTGAAGCGTGGCGTAAACCTTGTTAGCGACTATTGTAGCGTAGCGTAGACCCTGTAGTGACTTTTGTAGCTTAACGTAGGTTTGTAGGGTAACTACTGTTATAGAGGTCTATACTATTCACCATATAGCATAATTTGTAGTTCTGTCTATCTGTTAAGTTATGAATAATTTAATTTGATGATATTTTATACTTAATATTTTTACATAAATTTCTTACCATATGGTTTCTTTAATAAACAAAATGGCAGTTGTTGACGTTCGGATTCAGGATCTATCGTTGAAGCTGTAATCGATACATGATAATGTAATAATTATAACAATCGCCGTTTTGTGAAAATATAATTTTCACAATAATAACCGACTGTGATTATTAATTTGCCAATGAACTGAATATTGAATGGTTCTGATTTTCTGGCGGACCAACTTAACTAGAATTATGGGACTGCGGTCCTAACCAACAGTTACTTAAAAAGCGAGACGAGTTAATACTCCTCATATGTTCGCATACTCTAGCTACTAAATTTTTTACATAACAAAACATTACATAGTATCACGCTTACTGGATTCCCCGAAAGGTTAGGCAGCGGTGTACACAGTTGTACACCCTCATTCACCATGCATTTATTACCATGAAGTGGTGAGCCTATTGCCATCTACCGAGCACAATCCTAAGCTGGCCTACTGAGAATTTCCTAACATGTCGATAACGCTTTGCTTGACCCGGGACCTCGAACCCAGGACCTCACACTCAGCAACCGCGCTTGCTTGACTGTATGAGATTTATTTATTTTAATACGCCAAGATAGGTAGTCTTTGCTCCGAGAGTTGAAGAGCTTAAAGTAGTGGTCGGCGATTATGAATGATTTGTATAATCGAATTACTGTGTAATACTAATGTTGATAATCGATTATGAACTTAGTTACTAATATGTTTTTATATTCGAATGACGTTACTAATTAGACCTCAAATAATCCTATTGTAAAAAGTCGAGAGACTCGAAAGTCAGTCTTTGGCTTTTCTGAGTAGAACAGACGTCGTCTTTTTTGTTTTCTTCTGGTGGTGATGGATGTGACGCTTTTTTGGTGGAGTTGTGTAGAGTAATTTAACAGTTAAGTTTACTTCCGTGACTACTAATTAAATTAGTAATTACTAGTCTGTTATAATCGAGATATCTCGAGACATCTTCATAATGGAATGATTTCATTAGTATATCTCATAATCGCCGATCACTAGCTTAAAAGTTTTTAGATTATTAAAATAAGAAGAACAAAAACTTACGTAATGTATATAAGTTAGAGCGTAAATATAAATAACCTTCCGTTTCTTTATTGAGTCCGACATCGTCTGCAATAATTATAAGATATTATAGTTTTGCATATCACATGGATTTGCATATACGATGGTTTGAAAATATATACCGGCTGTTTTAGCTCATATTTGGAAGAAATGGATTCCGGTATTATAGTAAGTACCAAATATATTAGAAGGATGGTAACTACCTACATTAAGATAAAAGTAAGTAAAGTTGTTCACCATGCACAAGGCTCGATTTCAACCCGAGCCGCTAAGCGAGGGCGTAATTCGGCCGAGTTTGTATTGATCAATAAGCGTTTAATACGACGTTTTTCCACATTCTTACGAGGAAAAATTTAATTAAAATGAATTTAAACTTTTTTTTTTAAATAGTTTTGGTATCTCTATTCTCGTGCACCGAGTCTATGGTCAATACGCGCGCGACGAAGTTGCCAAACAGCCTAATGTCGAAATAAAATTATTTTTTTAAGCTATGCACGCGTCTCTAAAAAGCTTCATTATGAACCTAAAGCGGTGCACTAGGAGCAACTTTACGAGCAAGTGTGTTGATTAAATAATTTCCAGGCATGGCAAGCCCCGGAACTGCAAAACTAGTTTTTCATAACTTTACAGCATTTCCCGTGTATCCGCAAGTGTTATGTAGAGGAGTACTGGTGCAGAATTCCAGATTCAAGGCTGCTTCTGAGAATTTCGTAACATAAAAACCCAATAACACCAACTTATTACAATTAGACCAACTTAGTTTTACAAAATATATATGTATTATTATATACTACCTTCTGTTGTGTATCCGTATTCTGGTTTTGTGTTTGTGAAGAAGTAAGCTCTCCAAGAGTACACGTAGATAAAAATTGTCAAGAAGATAAAAAGGATGATCCAGGTCTTCCATCTGCAACGCCTTCGTTTGGACTCCTTGGGCGAATCGAAGCACTCATGCAGCGACAAATGACGTTCGCGTTCTACCCACAATAATATTATTAAAATCAGAATACATAATTATTAGAATCATACTCGGAACATTTTAGAAATATATTTATACATATCTATAGTTTGTGAGCATGGATAGGACACTTTTATCCCGGCTAGACCCAATTCTGGAATCCACGCAGACGAAGTAGCTAGTACCTAGTATCTAACTATAATTTGTCACTGCATAGTTTTGAACGATATGTCCACTGTTTGAAACCAATGTGCACACAAATATTAATGTACTAGCTGTGCCCCGGGGCTATTACAATTACCTACTTAGTACTAACCAATATAGACCAAAATAGAAAATAATTCACAGTTCGACTCTTCTCGCCAATGATCGGTTCTGACTTGTGTCACTCACATTTCACCAATGCTGTTATTAAGTCCCATGTAATAGGTGGTGAGCCTATTGCCATCAACCGGGCACAATTCCAAACTCCGGGCTGCTACTGAGAATTTCCTAGCAGTAAAACCCAATAACACTTTGGCTGACCTGGGAATCGAACCCAAGGACCTCACGCTCAGCAGCTGCGCTTGCGATTAGATCAATGACGCAATCAATTATAGAATAGTAATACCTATAATTATATAATAAAGCAACCTAGAATCAGGCAAATCAAAAATCATACTTACTTTGAATCCGATGTGTGGAAACCAAGTTAATAATTTTCCTGACTGGCACGTATGTGTTCATAGCAACTTCGAATAAAACTGATACACTACTCGACGACTGTCGCTTGGTGACAAACAAACATGGGATGTGTACGCATTGCTGGCACCGTCAATGAGTTTTAGGTTATTTGTTTATTTATGTATAGAGGAAAGAATGCTTGGATTGCGGGAAAGTTGATATGGCTCGAAAGGTGGTAAATACGAAGACTCGGCTGATATAGATCTCACCATCATCTAAGGTAAAAAAAGAACAGCGTGAATTCTTTTCTTTTTTTTATATGTAAAACGAGACGAAATTAATTAAAAAAATATATTGAGAGCATGCCTGCCTGCGAGCATTATATTTCTATTTCATACCTTTTTCTGTACCATAGCTACTTTTATATATGTTTTTATATTTGCTTAAGTTATCCGGGATTGTCGGCGACAAGACCCCTCTGCGCTTCATGTCACAAGTAGTGGTAGGGACAAACCAGTTGTGAATAATGTGTTAGATATTTGAAAGGAAACGAGATAGAATCTTATTAGATTATGTTTTTAATTCTCTCGTTGAATTTGTAAGGTTAATTTATGTTTAATAGTTATTATTAGAATCTATATTTGACGAATTTCTATAGTTTATAAGAGAATTTTTAAGTAAAGATTCGTATCGAGTATAATTACGTAACTTGAAAAAGTGATTTTTTGTTTATATAGATATCACTTTAAATTTAGTGTATAATAAAAGGTCTTTTCATAAAAACAATATTACAAAAGGAATTAGGTTAATAGGAAACTTAGTTTAGCAGATATAAGGAAAAATGTATAAAGAAAATTTGTCTTGTTGAAATTGTATAAGTATTTGTTCTAGAATTTTTTTATTCTTTAGAATTAAGTAATATATGATGATTTCATGTTATAGATTAGCCTTCTACGAATCGAATCATATATAATATGTAAGGGTTTTGTGATAAAAATAAATAAATAAAGGCTCCAAAGGTTTCGGCTCAAAGTAAAAATAAACTGCAAAACAGGCCAAAAATGCGCGGGTCTCGTTAAGGTAAGGACGGCCCGTATATAAGGCGAGTAGATGGCCGACTCAAATCAGTAGCAACACAGCCGCCGAAGAGGCAACAACTAGAAGAAACAGGAAGCCGAAACCTGAAGAACCGAGAAAATTCAAGAAAAGTGTTTTATTTAGGCCTCTATCCTATCTCTTTGCCCCGAGGCCCTCCGGGATCATTCTGTACTCTCATACCTACGCATTCAGGGGTGCGTGGTGACGTACGTAACCAGCGTAAGGGAAGCAAGGAGCGTACGTCAAAAAACTGGGAGATTGTCCCAGGACGACAGTGCGGGCACTGGACGTGTCCCTGCCGTCCGAAACAGTTGGTCCTTCGAGCCGGATCCCTGCGAGAAGAGTGCAGAAGAGCACAGAAGAGTTCAGAAGATTGCGTTCAAGATGCCGGTAACCAGGTCACAGAAGGATGCTCCCTCACGTCCCGGGTCCCGTCCTACGGATAAGGACGCGACAGTTGAAACGTCGGGATCAGAAGGGGGTCACGTCTGCGTCAGCGTCGGCGTCATCGGGAACAGCGACCACGAACACTTCTTCAGGTGCTACGGAGGGCACAACGACTACCGAGACCACGGTTGCGACTGCTACTACGGCGGCGTCCGAGAAGCACGGACAGAAGAATGAGGCCGCACAGAAGGAGACGACCAAGAAGACTCCAGAGGATATTCCAGACAAGGGCGCCCGTGGATCCGCCACAACCCTTAAGGGATTTGGTCGTCGCGCCAGGTCAACGAAGACCACGAGCTCCTCGGCCAGAAGACGCGAACTAGAAGCCAGAGAAGAATTAGCACGCCTGGAGTTGAAGCAAGCTCAGGCTGCGGCGAAACTAGCCCGTGTCAGATTGGAGATGGCACAGTGTGAAGACGAGGACTCCGTGGATGAAGACCAAGAAGACAGAAGAGCACAGGTGCAGAACTGGATCGAGACATCCGTATTAGAAGAAGGCAACATAGAACAACCCGAGCTACGAGGTCAACACCCCTCAGAAGAGCCGCGGAAAGTGAAGCCTGAAGAGAACTCCTCAGCGAAAGGAGGTACGAGCGAGGTTCAAGCGTTGGTGACAGCGCTGACAGAAGCCCTTACCACAAGAGGAGGATCAACGGCGCAGCCGAAGTATATTCACGAGCTACCATACTTCGACGGCAACAGCAGCGAGTGGTTGGCCTTCAAGGTTGTCTATGAAGATACAGCGCCGATGTTCAACGACGTTCAAAATATGGCTCGATTAAGAAGAGCGCTAAAAGGCAACGCAAGAGAAGCTATCAAGAGCCTGCTGTACTCTGAAGCCTCTCCGTTGGAAGTGATACAAGCTCTTAGAAGAAGATATGGAAGACCTGATGCGCTTGTACTGGCAGAATTGGATAAGGTTAAGGCGTTACCGAAGATCTCAGAAAATCCAAGAGATATATGCGTCTTCGCGAGCCAGATCAACAACAGCGTAGCAGCAATAAGGGGTTTGAAGAAACCACAGTACCTGCATTCACCTGAGATGGTGAAACAAATTATAGACAAGATGCCAATAATTCTCAAGTTCCGATGGTATGACTTCACGGCAGCATCGGACGAAGGCGAGTTTTCCGATCTGACAATGGTCTCTAAGTTCCTGAACATTGAAGCAGACAAGTGTGGGGCCTTCGCGACTTCAGAAGAGAGGAGCGGGTTCAAGAGGACTCATCGACAAGCGACGCATTCAACAAGGGAAAAGGACTTCAAGGAAAAGGATTCAAGACAGACAACAGAGAAGAATTGTCCTATGTGCGAAGGTGGTCACTTCCTTGTAGACTGTCAGAAGTTCCAGAAGGCGTCGGTGCAAGATCGGTGGGCAATGGTGAAGAAGAGTCACGTCTGCTTCAAATGTCTTCAGGGGAGGCATCGAAAAGAAAGCTGCAAGAAACCACCGTGTAAGGAATGCAAGAGGTGGCATCATCATCTGCTGCATGTCGAGTCGGAAGACAGGACCTCGGGAGAGAAGAAGATGGAAACCCAAGAAGTGGCAAACGTCACGGCATCGGTGAATGCAGTTAATAACGCTAAGGCATACCTGAAGATAGTTCCAGTAGAAGTCTTCGGGTCAAAAGGATCAAAAAGGATACTGGCCCTCATGGACGAAGGGTCAACAGTGACACTTATCGACGAAAAAGTGGCAGAAGAAGTCGGCGCTCAAGGCAACAAGGAGGAATTAGCCATCGAAACAATGGGAGGCAGGCTGAAGAAGGATTCTCAGATGCTCGACCTTGCAGTGAAGGGGGTCCATCAAAGCAACAAGAAAACCTTGAAAAGAGTCCGGACTATCGATGAGCTGAAGCTTGCCCCGCAATTCCTAGAAAAGAAAAGGATAGAAGGTTGCAAACATTTAAGGAAGATCGCCGACTCTCTATTCTACGAAGGGGAGTCACCACAGCTGCTCATAGGTCAAGACAACTGGGAGCTGATCGTGACTCAAGAAATAAGAAGAGGGAAACCGGGAGAACCAGTTGCTTCAAGAACAGGACTTGGATGGGTGCTCCACGGGTCAGACGCCGGAGCTGCAAGGGTAGTACACTTCCTGAACACGTGTCTACATGTCAGCACGCCAGATGAAGAAATGCATCAAGCCATCAAGGATCACTTCGCAATCGAGGCGCTTGGTGTACAACCGCGAAGACCCACTACAGACTCGGAAGGGAGAGCCCTCACCATCCTAGAGAAGACCTGCAGAAGACTAGAAGATGGACGGTTCGAAGCTGGACTCCTATGGAGGAACGAAGATGAACAGATGCCTGAAAGCTACATGTCTGCAAAGAACCGGTTGTTCAATATTGAAAAGAAGATAGACAAAGACCCTCAGCTGAAGGCAGAATACGGCAAGCAGATCCAGCATCTTATCGACAGCAAGTATGCAGAAGAAGCACCTATTGGGCAAGAAGACCCCAAGAAAAAATGGAACCTCCCTCACTTCTCCGTGGTACATCCAATAAAAAAGAAGATAAGGATTGTCTTCGACGCGGCAGCCAAATCAAAGGGAAGAAGCCTCAACGATGCTCTACTGCCAGGACCAGACCTACTGCAGTCACTCTTCGGGATACTGCTGCGGTTTCGACAGGGACCGCTAGCGGTGGCAGCCGACATCAAGGAAATGTTCCTTCAAGTTCGGATCCGGCCGGAAGATAGAGATAGTCTGCGATTTCTGTGGCGCGGGGATCGTCGCGACGTGCCGCCAACAGAATATAGGATGACATCGGTTATCTTCGGCGCAACGTCATCTCCAAGTACAGCTATCTATGTCAAGAACCGGAATGCGGCGGACTTCAAAGAGCAGTATCCTAAGGCAGCAAGGGCAATCGAGCTGAATCATTATATGGACGATTACCTGCACAGCTTCCATTCAGGAGAAGACTTCAGAAGAGTGACAAAGCAGGTGGACTTCATACACAAGAAGGCAGGCTTCGAACTCAGGGGATGGGCGTCAAATCAACCTGAGCTGCTGCAAGACGTGAAGACCGACACCATAGAGAAGACAGAAGTAGACCTTGGTGAAAAGGAAGAGAAGACACTGGGACTGCCCTGGTTCACAAAAAGGGACTCCATCGGCTTCAGGGCAAACCTCCGGAACACACCGGAAGAAATAGCGAAAGGACTCAAGGTGCCTACGAAGAGGGAAGTCACCAGCGCAGTGATGTCGACCTTCGACCCGCTGGGATTAGCATCACCAGTACTCGTCCAAGGCAAGAAGCTACTTCAGAATATATGGCGAAGTGGCGTCGGTTGGGATGATGATATAGAAGAAAAGGAGTACGAAGCATGGAAGATTTACTTGGAGAAGGTGAAGCTGCTCCAAGATCTGCAGGTTCCTAGATGCCTGGCACCACATTGCACCGAGGGGGAGCTGCACACATTCACGGATGCGAGTGAAGTGGCGTATGCAGCAGCAGTATATTGGAGGACAGAAAACAAAGATGGTACTTACCACGTCAGCTTAGTCGCGGCGAAGGCAAGAGTCACTCCGTTGAAGCCAGTATCCATCCCACGACTCGAACTGCAGGCAGCCCTCCTAGGAAGCAGACTGTCGCATTCAGTGGAAGAAGAAATGGACCTGAAGGTAGCAAGGAAAGTGTTTTGGACAGACTCCAGCATCGTACTTTCCTGGATAAAAACGGACCCGAGAACCTTCAAGACATTCGTGGCTCATCGCTTGGCGGAGATAGAAGATCTCACCAAACCACAAGACTGGAGATGGGTGCCTACAACGCAGAACCCTGCAGATGATGCAACGCGCGACGTACCAGAAAGCTTTAACCGCTACCACCGATGGTACACTGGACCAAGCTTCCTGAGACAAGGAGAAGCGCATTGGCCAGCACCAAGAACCTTCAAGAAGGGAACAACCGGTGAGGAAAAAGCGGCGGACGTCGTGGCAGCAGCAAGCACCTCTCATCCATCACCAGACCCGGAAAGATTCTCCTCATGGAAAAGACTCTGGCGAGCTACAGCGAGAGTACTGCAGTTCATTCAACTCTGTAAAAAAAGGGAGAAGGTTAACGTCTGCAAGAAAGATCCCACCTGGAAAATGACACAGGCCAAGAAGGCGAAGGCTGTAGAAAAACGACAAAAACCTTCGAAAACGATAGAGAGGACATACATACCGTTGGATGCCGGACTACTAGAGCAAGCTGAAAGCCTGTTGCTAAAGAAAAGTCAAGATAGAAGCTTCCGAGAAGACATCAAGAATCTGCAGCAAGGGAAGCAATTAGAGGGCAGCAGCAAATTGAAAAGACTCGACGTAGTACGATATAAGGTGTGACCAGAGATTACAAGCGACCCATCGTGCTCGACAGCAAGGAAAGGACAACACAACTTATAATAGAAGAGTTCCACTGCCACTTCAATCATGGTAATCACGCAACGGTGATGAATGAAATACGTCAACGCTTCTGGGTACTGGGATTAAGGTCAGCGATCAAGACAGTTCAGCATCAGTGTCAGTGGTGCAAAACAAGACGAGCAAAACCGCAAGAACTGCCGACGGGCAACTTACCTGCTGAAAGGTTGATGCACGGGAACCCTCCCTTCACGTGCACTGGTGTAGACTACTTCGGTCCAATGACGATTACCGTAGCGAGACGGCACGAGAAAAGATGGGGGGCTTTATTCACATGCCTCACAACGAGGGCTGTGCATATTGAGCTGACTCCTTCGCTCTCGACCGACAGCATGATCATGGCACTACGACGATTCGCCGCAAGAAGAGGAATGCCGAAGAAAATCTACAGTGACAACGGGACCAACTTCGTCGGCGCTAACAAAGAACTGAAAGAAGCGCTCGACACCTTGAAGCAAGAAGACCTCACCTCAGAAGCGGAGAAGATCGGCGTGCATTGGAAGTTCATCCCTCCTGGTGCGCCAAACATGGGCGGTGCATGGGAGCGTTTGGTGCGATCTATCAAAACCGCACTAGACGCCACACTCAACGAAAGGCATCCACGCGAGGAGGTGCTCCAAACTCTCCTCCTGGAGGCCGAGCACATTGTCAACTCTCGACCTCTCACCCATCTCTCCGAGAACCCTGAAGAAGAAGCACTTACACCGAATCACTTCCTCATCGGGCGATCCTGCGGCGCTGCAAGAATCGGCAGCTTCAACGACAGCGAGCTCACGGGCAGACCTACCTGGAAGGCAACGCAGCGACTTGCCGACCACTTCTGGCAACGTTGGCTGCGAGAATACTTGCCCACTCTGCTGCCGAGGAAAACAAAGGGAAGGACCAGCACCACAGACCTGCAAGTCGGAGACATCGTGCTGATCGTCGACCAAAGCCTACCAAGATGCACCTGGCCACGCGGCAGAATCCTGCAGGTGTATCCTGGGCCAGACGGGCGAATAAGGGTCGTTGACGTCGAGACGCGCGGAGGTGTGTTGCGAAGACCAAGTTCGAGAGTGGTGCTGCTGGTGCCGGGAGTATCGCCGAGCCAGGAGGATGGTGCGATGCACGAGGGGGAGAATGTCGGCGACAAGACCCCGTCTGCGCTTCATGTCACAAGTAGTGGTAGGGACAAACCAGTTGTGAATAATGTGTTAGATATTTGAAAGGAAACGAGATAGAATCTTATTAGATTATGTTTTTAATTCTCTCGTTGAATTTGTAAGGTTAATTTATGTTTAATAGTTATTATTAGAATCTATATTTGACGAATTTCTATAGTTTATAAGAGATTTTTTAAGTAAAGATTCGTATCGAGTATAATTACGTAACTTGAAAAAGTGATTTTTTGTTTATATAGATATCACTTTAAATTTAGTGTATAATAAAAGGTCTTTTCATAAAAACAATATTACAAAAGGAATTAGGTTAATAGGAAACTTAGTTTAGCAGATATAAGGAAAAATGTATAAAGAAAATGTATTATAAGTATTTGTTCTAGAATTTTTTTATTCTTTAGAATTAAGTAATATATGATGATTTCATGTTATAGATTAGCCTTCTACGAATCGAATCATATATAATATGTAAGGGTTTTGTGATAAAAATAAATAAATAAAGGCTCCAAAGGTTTCGGCTCAAAGTAAAAATAAACTGCAAAACAGGCCAAAAATGCGCGGGTCTCGTTAAGGTAAGGACGGCCCGTATATAAGGCGAGTAGATGGCCGACTCAAATCAGTAGCAACACAGCCGCCGAAGAGGCAACAACTAGAAGAAACAGGAAGCCGAAACCTGAAGAACCGAGAAAATTCAAGAAAAGTGTTTTATTTAGGCCTCTATCCTATCTCTTTGCCCCGAGGCCCTCCGGGATCATTCTGTACTCTCATACCTACGCATTCAGGGGTGCGTGGTGACGTACGTAACCAGCGTAAGGGAAGCAAGGAGCGTACGTCAAAAAACTGGGAGATTGTCCCAGGACGACAGTGCGGGCACTGGACGTGTCCCTGCCGTCCGAAACAGGGATAATGTAAGGATTCTATCGATACCCCGTCTTAAGTTTAGAAGTTATGTTGGAATAAAGAAACTGACAAACATAGTACACAATAATACATGAACCCTAAAATCATAACACTCCTTTTTTGGCAGTCGTTTTGAAAATAAGAATTTTGGTCGAGAAGACTCTACTGCCTTCCTGTTAACTTTACGATACCATCGATATAGTGAGGCTTTGAGAAGGCTTACTATTTATTTCTAATAACTGATAATATGCATACGAATAAACATACCGCAGAGCCTTAAGACGAAAGTCTCTGTGTGAGTCTTAACCAGTGCGAGTTACCAGTGATGACATATGGAACTGAGACTTGACCGCTAACTATTGGCCTCGTTCGGAGTTTCACTACGTGAAAAAATTCGAAATGACGAAATCCGTGGACGAACCAAGATCCTCGACATAGCTTTCAAAGTTAGCAAGCTGAAGTGGCAGTGGGCAGGCCATATATCTCGCAGAACTGACAACCGATGGGGGAAGAAGGTTCTCGAATGGCGACCGCGAACCGGCAGACACAGTGTAGGACGTCCCCCGACACGAAGGACCAATGACACCACAAAGGTTGCAGGCAGACGGTGGATAGAGTGGGCTCAAGACCGTCAAATTTAAGGGGGAGGCCTATGTCCAGCAGTGGACGTCTATCGGCTGATATGATGATGATAATATGCACTATATATACTATTTATACATTAATATATAGATATACACTATTTATATTATATATACTATTTATACATTAATCTTAATGACGTGTTTTGTTTTCTCAGAAATAACAGCAAAAGTCATTACTTAGTCTCTAAGTTGGGAATTTATGAAAGTGTTGTCCCCGTTCAATTGTTTCCGGGATTAATTCCCGGCATTTAGCGTCGGGAAATGGAAGCAGTGTCCCGGAAATAGAGGATTTAGCGTCGCCGGCACTCAACACAGACGTAATTAATTACAAATGGTTAGGAATAGGCTGTTGTCTATAATTGTATACCCTTCTCCCTAGTCATTCTCGTTTGGTTGATAAACAACTTAGTTCAAACCAAGTGTACAGTTCTGACAATGTTTTACACACCATCAACATTAAATTCAGCCATGTGTGTGTTTTTTATCATTATAAAAGTAGTCTATAAGTTTTTATTAGGTATAAATGTTTTTTTTTCTTGTGCGCGTTGTATATTAACGTTGATTCAAATGGCAGGGACCAGTTGAAAATCAGTGCTGTGTACCATGCCCAGTGTATACTGAGCTGGGTCCCTTGCTACACTGTAATCTGGTCTATGTGAAATAGAAATATTTGAATTTGTATTCGAATTTGAACACTATAATTTATTCACTATTTTGCTTGTAATGGGTTTTTTTTAATGACTAATATATGTGTAACAAAATAAATGGTTTAAAGTGTGCTGGTTTCTTCTCACTTTTATAAATTTCTAAACATAGAACAGCATCACGCCTATATTCCCCGAAGGGGTTGGCAGAGATGTACACACTTATACACCCACATTTCACCAATGCTGTTCGTTAAGTAACCTGTAATAGGTGGTGAGCCTATTGCTATCTACCAGATACAATTCCAAACTCTAGCTGCTACGGAGAAATTCCTAACAGAACAACCCGGGAATCGAACCCGGGACCACATGCTCAGCAGTCGCGCTTGAGACCAACGAGGCAGGCACACGATTAACTTTATAGTGTGAAGGGGGGCAAACTGTCTTATTTTATTTTTTGCAAACTGTCTTATTTTAATGTTTGATGTTCAAAAAGTACTATTTTTAAATACATGGTATTTTTGATTGATTGGTACACTCCCTCAACCATGCAGCCCAATGTATGGTCGATGGTACACTCTCAATGTAAGTAACATGATAGGCTGTCTGACCAGAAAACCCGACCGCGGCAAAGAAAGGCGCATATGCCTCTTGGATAGCATTATCAAAGAATTTGACGCAAACAAAGTTTTGAGTTCTATCTTTTGAGGGTTCCGTTCCTCAAAAGGAATAAAAAGAACGTAAGATTGTCCTTCAATCTGACTTTTCTTTTCGTTAGAGCAATATTCGGTGGTCTAGTTTGTGAACTTCAGTAACGTACATTTTACGGAACTCTCGTTAAGCTAGTCAGATTTGCACAATCCCGGTTATTACCTACTTACACCTTGCTCCTCACTCCTATCCTACACGTTTCTGCCATATGGTGGATCGCAGGTGAGCCAATTTGCCTATTATGCCCCTTATTGAGTAACCGATAACCTCTCCTGGAATATCCAATAATAAACCTTCAAATGAACTGAATTAAGGAAAACATCTAAACTTGTTTTGTGAGCCGTTTGTTCAAACCAAGACATTTTAGAAATATATAAATCGGGTCTATATCGCGATATTTTATATAAAAGGCTTTTACGATACCTTTTTGTTTCCCGACGTTTCGACCGAATTGCACCGGCCGTGGTCACGGGCAGACTCAAGGAAAGGAAACAAAAAGGTATCGTAAAAGCCTTTTATATAAAATATCGCGATATAGACCCGATTTATATATTTCTAAAATGTGTACAAATCGCGAAAGTTTAAAATCAAACCAAGACATTTTTATGATTTATCGCTTGCACAATGTTGGTTCGATGTAGAGCACCTTTTATGTTTCAAAATCTAAGGAAGTCTATTTCTTTTTATATCTTTGGTTGGGCTAACCTTTGCCGCGTTCCATTTAACGAAAAGGAAATTTCTATAACGACCAAGAATGTAATAAAGAGACATGTATAGCTTACACCACCATTTTAATAATTATAAGAATATCAAATATATTAATTAAAAAAAGAAATGTCAAGAGTATTACAAAATTTTAAAAATAAGGACAATTTTCAAACAAATCTTCGACTTTTCTACTTAAATAGTTGTAAGCTACCTTTGAATGTGAGTAAGGGTTTTTTTTTCGTCTACGTGCAAGATCCCCCCCTCATCAATGGCTTCAACACCAGCATACGTCATACTATTGTCAAATAGGTAAACGATTTGCCTCAGCATACTCTTTAGGTTTAGTCTCATATTGATGGGATTCACATCGGCAAGAATATGCGTATATAATTTCCGTTTTGCTACATTCATCAGTCTGTATTTCGTGGATGTGAGTCCTTCCTTACGGAAACGAAGCTTGGAATAGTCAAGGAAGAAGTACCTGTGGAGAATGAAACATTATAACTATTATTTCAATTAGACTAAGAAGACATCTTAATTTGCTGAATAAAAAAAAAGCAATAAAAAACAATTCCGCATTCAGTGTATTTATTTTTAAAAAACGTTGGCCTGTACTACCAATTTTTCCTGTATTGTGAATGCGTTTATGGACATAAATCAGTCACGCAGACTCGGTACAATTCGTTTGTTCCGTGTGGGAATGGAACCCAAGTAACGGGGGGCCGCGAATTATGCACGGATGTCAAAGGCCAAGCACTAATTATGTTTTTACGTCGCGTTCGTTTTTAGACCCTATGATTCAGCGTTCCAACTGCACTGCATGCACACTAACGTGACATTTGCTTATTTGAAAACCGCGGATATACGAGTAGATTGCCTCATTGGTCTATGACTCTACAGGACGCAAGTACAGCTGCTGAGCATGAAGTCCTAGGTTCGGTGCCCGGTTTGGGCAGTGGTATTGGGTTTGTCTATAGTAATATAATAAAGCTGAATAGTTTGTTAATTTGTACGTGCTAATAGATAGATAGATAGAATAAGCTAAAGCTACGTAAGTACAATAAATTGTACACCATCATTATTTATCATTTGTAAAAACACAATTAGTAATTGAGGGTACAATGCTAATCTCGGGAACTACCAGTATGTTTGATAATCCAATTCCAGAGAAACGTTTTACGCTATTTAATATCACGCCAACACCCTTAGGAGAAGAGCAAAAAGAAAAAGCAGGTGAAACTGCGAGGCACAGTTAATCAGCTATAAAATTCAGTAGCAGCGCGGAGTATGGAACTGTGCTCGGTAGGTGATAAAAGACTCGCCAACTATTGGGAATTAGAATTTCTTGAGACATCGACAAAATGTGGATGAAAAACAGTATACGTCTACCTAGCTCTTCGAGAAACTCTTTGATGCTACAGTAATAACAGTAAATGCGTTTTACCTATATTTGCCATATTGATTGCGCTCATGCGGCAGGGTAGCATATCGTGCTATAGAACCGTCATATCGCAACATTGGAAGATTTGCAGACTCCAGTCTGAAAAAAAAAAAAAAAAACAAATATGAATGTATTCGTAAACTTTTAAACCCGATGATGGAATGGATGGAACAAAAAATTATAAAAATCAAATCCTTTTCAGGTGCAAAAAGAACATAATTCGACGCTAGAAAGCCGAGCTTACCGGTTTTTATACAGTAGTCACGCTTAATGGCAGAAGGTGCAGATGAGCAGTTCTAATTGCAACCCTGTTTCGTCACCAGCTCATGGTTAGGGGCCCGGTTGAGTTCGGAACTAGTCGATCATTCCCGCCAAAATGCACATTACTACAGCTGTAGTATAAGTAGGACGTCACTCTACAAGTTTGGGGCCCTTAAAATGGAATCCCTACACGTGGCCCCTGGGTGGTGCATTGTTTTCTTTCAAATCGTCAGCCTCTTTACAACCTATAGATTCACTTATATAAATATTTCGGATTAATAATGAAGGATGAAGGATATGTAAAAATGGAATTTAGCCTTTCTCCTCCGTAGACAGAAGAAATTATAGAAGTATCCTCCCAAAATGAGCCTAGCCTTTTACCAGTTATGTTGTGGTCAGCTTCCAGTCTGTTCGATGCAGCTTAATACTAGTATTTTACATGCAGTAACTGCCTATATGACTCCCATAATCCAATTATTGGGTAATACTTTACATGAAAAGACTGTTTTTTAGACTTTCAGGCATCTGATTCCTCGTAACGACGATCTCGAGACGACATCTTAATTTGACAATTGGGACCGACGATTTAACGTTCTCTCCGAGGCATATAGGGATCTTGATATGAAACTATGGCCCACCCACAGACGAGCCGAGGCTAACGCAGCTTAACGCTAACATACTTACTTAACCACGAGCCACTCAGAAGTATTCTCCCAATTGCTATTAACCTCTTGTAGCCTTTCCAGACACAATTAAAGTTCTATTGTTTTTCACGTGGATCCATGTTTAGACGTACAAGAGGTTTAACATAAAATAACAAGTAGTCTATCCGTTGAAGCCGAATTCGAAGTACTGCATTGTACTATATTATAATGCTTATGCTCGCACCTGACATACATATCATCGTCTTCAGCACCCCAGCTCCAGTAGAAATTCGAATAGCCATTGACAGCTAAATACTGCTTCGGTGTTAATGACGTCACACCACCGAATAATGTTGCGTATGGCAGTCTGAAAAGAATAGAAGAATAGGTCCTATTTGGTAAGAAACTGGAAAAGCTCTTCCAAAAATCACGTCACAAAAAATGTTAGTGGTCGGTAACTCCAACACTGGACGCACTGTCTGTCGTTGACCATTGATAAACCATTTAAAGAGATTTTTATAAAATTACATTAAAAGTTGAAGCATCCCTTATAGATTTCTCGAATCAAGAATATGAAGTATAGTTGGAGTAGCCAGATATATATCGCTCTGTATGTGTGTTGTTACGTATTTTTGATTTATTTTGATCCAGGAAAACCAAAAACTTCGGAGTGGAAGCTAAAAGTTAGATTCAAATTATCATTATTTAACTGTGCCCTACAACAGGGCAAAGGCCTCTCTTTCCTTCTTACATTTTCGTAATAAAATCGTTAAGGGTCTAAACGGGATCTGCATTTGAACTGCACGCCAACTGCAAAAATGCAGTTTGGATGCAGTTGACTGCTTGGAGTAGGCGTTCAGTTCTATTGACTGTACACACGTTTTTATTGCAGTCCCAATGCAGTCTGTTGACAGTTTTGATGCAGTTTATATCAACTACATAAAAACTGCATCCAAACTGCAATTTTTCAGCTTGCATGCAGTTCAAATGAAGGCCGTCTGTTTAGACCCATCGATAATGCTCGTCCTTCCATCTTTGTCAGTTTCATATTAGCCAATAAAGAAATATACTTACACATAGCCCTGAACTTCAACTGCAGGTGACATGTGCGTTGGGTATTGTTGACACGTGTATGGGATCCTCTCATCTTCAGGAATCAGATCCACATCGTGAAAGATCAGACAGTGCCATGTGCCGAACCGCTGAGTCTCCAGAAATGCAATGTTGTATAGCGTTCCTTTATTGAACGGTTCTGTTCCTGAATTTGAGCATAAAGAAGGAACCGGTCAGAAAATAAAAACTTATAAGATAACATGGTTGGACGATATTGTTGCCATGGCCGGTAACAACTGGATGAGGCTATAGAACGACCGCTGTAAGCGCAGCCTTCACGTTGGTTTGCAGGACAGTACAAGGGCGTGCAGATTGACGAGCAGTTGGCAAGGATGATGAAGACGGATCAATTTAACTCGCTGCTTTATAGGTCTAGTGGTCGCAAAGGTAACTGCCGAGCTTGATGTCTTGGGTTCGATTCCCCGGTCGGGCAAAAGTGTTATTGGATTCTCAGTAGCAGCCCGGAGTTTAAAATTGTGCGCTGTTGATGGCAAAAGGCTCACCACCTATTACATAGGACTTAATAACAGCACTGGTGATAAGTGGGTGTACAACAGACTACTTGTACGTGTACACGTTTGCCTACCACCTACCTCAGGAAACACAGGCGTGATGCATTATTATGTTATTTGTTTATGATGTTATCTCATAACATCATAAACAAATAACAGATCAGGGGCTCGTGGCTAAGTAACAGCCGCACGGATCGATCGATAGAGGTTAAACTATGCTTTCCGCGGTCAGTCTGTGGATGGGTGACCATCATTTGCGAGACCCCTCCGTGCCTTGGAGAGCACGTTAAGCCGTCGGTCCCGGTTGTCTAATTAAGATCTATGACAGCCGTTACGGGTAGTCAGGGGTCTGAAAGTCTGACAAATAGTCGTACCACGAGATATCGTGTTACCCAGTAACTTGGTAGTGGAGGTCAGATAGGCAGTCGCTCCATGTAAAATAATAATTAAGCTGCTTCCAGTCAAACCGGATATAGAAGAACCAATATTATGTTATCTAATAACTAAAAGTTCTTACAATTCTTTCGACGATGCTTATGACAGAGATAACGAGTCATGAGCTGAGCCCACGGCAATATCGCGAGTTAAACATGGGCCCCGTTCAAGTTCGAAACTGCGCGGGCAATCCCGATGAATGCACGTGAGTAATAACCGCTGAACAATAAATAACTCACCGTATTGTTCAATAACAAATATCCTGTATTCCAGCAGCTGCTTTTTCATAAATGGATGGATGTAACGAAGTAATATTGCAAGATTCGTCCTACGATCCCTGAAAGCGATATCGTTTTATGAAAGGTTACAGCGCCCTATAGATGGTTGACCAAAGTAATTTCCACCTCAGCTTTTGGAAGATTTTCTCTTGTAACCGGGAAGTGTGTACAAAAATAAATGTCACATACAAATGTACATGCGTGTAGGCCATTTAATAATATATTTCATGCGGGAATCGAAACCGCGACATACGGCGCAAAATCTACATTTTATAAAACGTCCCCCACCGCATCTGTCTGTCTGTTCAAACGAATGAACGAATTCTCATGTGGTTTCCAGCAATAGAGTGTTTCATGAGGAATGTATGGAAGTATAATTAGTTAAAGTTTTGTGTAAATTAGTTGAAATATGACGATGATTGTTGAAGATGTCGGAAAAAATCAAACTGTGCGAAGCTGGGCGGGTCGCAAGTTAAATATATTTCACATCAAACTTAATTGAAAGCTTAGTATTAGTAAGGAAGTATAGTAAGTAGTTATGAGTAATTTGAACCATACCGGTAAGGGACTATAATAGCTATTCGATACCTCGCGCGGCATTGCGCAGGCGCATAGTATCCACCTAGTTTCACGTCGGGATTCTGTTGCTCTACCCACTCAAGTTTTGGTTCAGTTTTGTTCACTTTTATTGGACCTGGTGTAAAATAAAAGACATTGAGTAGTTAAATTATTATAAGTATTATTAGAAATAGCAGGTATGTGATGAATAAAGTACTTTTATACCCCAGAGAGCTTCTTAAATTTATGAATCGAATATAACTTCGATCAACAATTTTGACGATAATACTTTTTGCCAACAAAGTCTACATTTTCGACTATACCTTAGTTATAGTAAAATAATGATTTATTGCGGTTCGCGCAGTGTCTGGGCCGTGCCGATTACGACCGAGCGTGCACCGCCGTGTCTCGAACGGGATGCGGTCACCGCGCGGCAGAACAGCTTTAGCTAAATGAATATTTGTTCTGAATCTATGCCTAGTCCGTGCCCCATTGGGATATCGTAATCCTCGATATTCTTGGTTTAAAGCAGTCGCAGTGTAGAAAAAAAAGGCTGTTGGTAAGGCGTTGTACAAATGGTAGTCTCTTTATCTGCGAGCCAAAAATTACGACTTTTGCCCACACAATCGACAGATACCGGTAAACGGCACACATCAACAGTCGTTTGATAGGCGGCCGCCATTTTGTCCAACATGTGCGCCGTTGACGACGACAAGCTCGCGGAATATTGAAAAGTCGCAAAATTTTCTGGTTCGCTCCTGCCCGTCGTCTGCCCTGCGCATTTGAATGACACCGGGTGGCTTCTAATTGCGTATGTTACATTAGCGTTTGACTGTGTGGGAATCATCGAATAGTGAAACATATACCGTAAAAAATAAGTAGTGTAGCAGCAACAGACCGGTCTGCCAGAATTGAATATAAATTTTAATTAACACTTGTATTTATATTCGAGACAATTTCAATGGCTTTTAAGTGTAGTGAAGAACAAAAAAAACAACATGATAATTAATTATATTTTGAGACAAAATAAACAAAAGATTATTATGTTCTTACCCATAGAAGACTCATTTAACTGACAGTAAGGTGTATCATTTGGATATCTGGAAGTATCTTCATAACCTAAAACAATTAAAATAATCAAATTTTTTATCCTGTGTAATACGCAGGACATAATAACGGCTTCAGTGAAATTCGGATGTGTAACAGTAGATACCCCTCCGCCCATGCCTTAGTGGAATACCAGCGTGATGTATGTTGCCCGGATTGCGGTGGATGCAGTTGTAGTCCAATTCCGTGACCTCGTTATAGAATAGAGGAGTTTGCAGATAAATGTTTCAAAAGCATTAAGACATTCTTAGCGAACTGTAAAGTTATAATTTTTTCTGTATAGGGACTGAATAGATAGCAATGACGTCACCAAAAGTCGTATTAAAATGTGGAAGAAGAATTCGCAGTAGTGAGCATTGGTCGAGATGGCTTAGCGTTCAGAGCGCCTAGAGTTTTTATCCGGAAGACGCGGGTTCGAATCCTGCTCACAACCGTATTCTAATCCCACATAAAATTATAACTAGAGGTCGAGATGGCTTAGCGGTCAGAGCGCCTGGAGTATTTATCCGGGAGGCGCAAGATCGAACCACAGTCACGAGCGATTTCTTTGAAAAAAAATATATGATTTAGTCGGCAGGAGTCCATTATGGAGTTTCCACAATATAAAAAAAGAGTATAGAAATGTATAGTTTTAAAGTTAAAGTTTTTTCCAGCTGAACTTACCTAAGTTTTTAAACAAATGTTTCATTGACATAAACCAATAATATGAAGAGTTATATCCATTTTTATAATCTGAAAATAATATGGTGATATAAAACTTTGGCATTTGCTACCTTCTATTAATGGGATCAATTCGAGGCTTTATTTGCGAATAATAGCGGTCTGGTATATCTGGGTCTGGATATTGAGGGTGATCGCACTCTTAACACGCAGTAATCAGCATTTGACTTGGTATACCTATTTGCTATAAGTTATTTCTAGTGATTTGACTCTGCCTCGAAACTGCCTCGTTGATCTAGTAGTCCTAAGTTCAGCTGATGAGTATGAAGTCTAGGGATCGATTCCCAGGTAGAGCAAAGTGTTCGTTTAATAACTTTCGTGAGGCATATTCATTTTAATTATTGTTCACCGGTTACTACTCACGTGTATTCTTCGGGTTTGCCCGACTAGTTTCATAGTTGACACGCGACATTGCCGCGGACTCAGCTCATGACTAAGGGCTCCGTTCGAACTCGAAACTAGTCGAGCAAACCCCGAAGAATACACGTGAGTAGTAACCGGTGAACAATAATTAATAAGAGCAAAGTGTTGTTGAGGTTTCTGTTAGAAAATTCTCAGTAGCAGCCCGGAGTTTGGAATTGCGTCCGATAGATGGCAATGGGCTCACCACCTACATGGGACTTAATAATAGCATTGGTGAAATGTGGGTATACACCTCTGCCGACCCCTTCAGGGAATATAGGCGTGATGCTTTGTTATATTTAACTCAACGTGCATTAAGTCGCGTCGCGTACACGGCTTTTGGACCTTCGAAGATTTGCCATTGATAAGTCATCAAAAAATAATAAATTACCGATTTTCATGGAAATATAGGAATTATGGAAGACTGACAACAAGATATAAATATACAAACCCATTGAAACATCCTCCGAGTTATTTAACGGATACATATAATAATAAAGTTGAGTTGTTTTCCGAGGAACAAGCCTGGGCGTGCTCATGTCAATATAATTGATTTTCCTGTCACTAGCATGTAGCATTTTATAATAAGCAACTAAGTTATAGTAACACTCAAACATGAATAATATTAATAACACAAGCAGCCATTTTCGATGTGAACAGTGAATAGGGGAGCCTTCAGCAACTTCAACGCAGTAGTTTGAGCGGTAGAAGCAATTGAAAACACCGTTGAAACTTAATGAAGGCCATAGCGCGGCGAAACGACTTCTTGCAGAGAGTTCAGTCATTGTGTTGTTGGCAAACCAATGTTGTATCTGTGGAAGTATAAATTATTGAGCTACCGTGGGCGAAATAAACAAGGAAATACTTGATTTGTAAGAAAATACTTACAAGTTTACTAAGAGGTGACCTGTTGCAGTTGCAGTTCTAAATGGTCTGACTGTATCCTATCGACACAATTAAGACAGTTTAACTCCAACCCGATCTTCTAGTCACCCAAATTTTAGGTAATAGAAAATAATAGGAACTAGAGAGGGATTCAAAATATTAATTTTGTCCTACATTTTATTCACGAATTATGCACATCAGCTAATAACTATTCGATTTTTGCAATTTACAAGTTTTTGGGACATGCGGGGGCTCAATCCTTTACTTCCGTAATACAGTATCGATTTTAGGAGGGCCACAAAATAAATACCGGGAATGAATCCCAGACACAATGAGACAGGCACAACACTGCCTAAGGCTGTGCGCCTTGATAATATTCCAACCTTTGAGACGAATCATTTGTTGTTTTGCGCTAGTTTTTATTAAACAAGATAATTTTCACAAAAGTGTCATCTGCCAACCACAAGACAGATGTACTAACGTCAAGACTTTTTAAATTATTTTTCTTCTGCAGAATTTACCAGCCTTTATTATTTTATGTTCTTGGTCAATAGCATTTTTGTAGATATACCGTTAGAGCAAAGCTTGATTAATAAGCGTTTGTTTAGAGGGTCATACACGGTCTATCAACTATGTTGTGATATGGTAGAATACCAACATTGATTAGTCCTTCAAATAAAATCTATTTAGAGATTTCTCAGTTTTCTTTATCATCACATGTAGATGCCATTGTCTGTTTTTAAAAGGTAAATAAAGAAACTACGACTCAAGTGAAATGAGTGTCAGATATACGTCAGGTGCCACATTTATTGTGAACATCTATTTTGATAAAACATCTTTAATATGAATTAAAATAATGTCAAATATCACTGGCTATACGCTAGAACTCAAGAAAGTATTGAAGCTCTCATCCAGGGTGTTTTAATTGTGGCATTCGTCACTGAATATATTTTGGCCACATAACGCGCCAGCGCTTCTTTCAAAAACCAACATAATTCTGTAGTCGATCCAGATACTCCACAATGCCTTCTATTGTGGAATATTAACAATCTTCATAGATGCGTGACATACCTACTGATTTAAGAAAACTGTTGGACGCCCTGAGACTAAAATTCAATTAAATTTGTAGTAGTATCCACCTATTGCAACTTTGATCGTTTTTATATAAGAAATGGGGGGAAACCACACCAAATGCACTCGCAAAAGATGGCTTTTATTGCTAACAATCCTTTTCATTTTAGAGTGTTATTTAAATATCTCGGTTTATAACGAAGCTATGCACAATGCTATTAACAAAAAAGTTTTTCATAGCACAACCAGGAATTTGTCTGCGAGCACGTTCCCGGACTTTTCACTTTTTTTGTTAAATATATCTGTAATTGGATTTGAAACCACAGTGCTGCCTAAGATTACAACCAAAGAACCAGTTATTGTTTATTATAAATATCCTTTAATTAACTCAACGGAGATATCAATGGGTTAGTATTTTAATGATTTTTTTAATACTAAACTTCATAGTTGTAATTTCTGATTTAAATGTAGAGGACATTGTGTTAATTTCAATAATTGTTCACCGGTTACTACTCACAAGCATTTTTTTGGATTGCCCGACTAGTTTCAGCTTGACTTGCGACATCGCCACGGGCTCAGCTCATGACTCAAGGCTCCGTTCGAGTTGGAAACTAGTCGGGCAATCCTGAAGAATGCACGTGAGTATTAACCGGTGGTTTCAAATTGGCCATTGGTTTAATGGCCGCAGGCCCGGATGAGCGAAAGACCGGTTCGATTTGCGATTTGGACCATTTTTTTTTCCAGTAGCAACCCAGAATTATCACCCTTTCTTACCCCATGTTGGTTAAAAATGGTGAGAACTGTGAAATGTTACTACTGTGTACTGCAGTATACCTCTGCCTATCCCCTCGGGGAATACCGGTGAAATGCTATACTTTACGCTCATATTATGTTTATATTTTTACAGATTATAATCATGGATATAACTCATCTTATTACTGGTTTATTTCGTTGAAATATCTGTTTAAGGATATGGGTTCGTACACATTTTTAATAATCTTTTATATCTTGGTTATACTGGGGAGAACGGAAAAGAAGAAAATATTGCGCTGATCCCAAATAACCTGGGATCAGAGCAGAAAGAAGTAATATTTTAATTACACTTTCTTGTCATCTTTTCCTGAACATAATCCCAGCTGTTATTTTATCCTCGCCATTATATTGAACACATTTTAATATAATTTTTTTTTTTTTTTAATGTTCTAGTATCACGCGAAACATTTGTTTTACGGCTAGCACATTTCAACTAGTTTTTGCAATATAACATCCCATTTTTATAAACTTCATAATAAAATACATACTGTATTGTACTGTGCTCATGTACTCGTACAAGTCCGTCTTAAGTTACAATATTAAATGGAAAAAGAATACGGTCGCGAACAGGATTCGAACCTGCGCCTCCCGGATAGTCGAGATGGCTTAGTGGTCAGAGCGCCTGGAGTATCTATCCGGGAGGCGCAGGTTCGAATCCTGTTCGCGACCGTATTCTTTTTCCATTTAATATTGTAACTTTAGAGTTCGCTAAGCATGCGTTAATGCTTTTTCAAAGACATATCTTGAAGTCCGTCTTAAGATAGGAAAGGTCTCTGCCACCGCCGTGGGAAACATCGTATGTATCTATACAAAAAAAATACTAATGTTAAAATGTATTTATTGTTGAAGGCACTGAAGATAACTCTAAATATTCAAATGACCCACCTATCTGCCTACTAAATGAAACTTCTTTGGGTACGTGTTGAAAAATAAACTTTATTTTACCATTGTCGATGGCAATCTAAATAGTGTCAGTTCAACAGAGTAATACCATGGTAATACCACAGCTGACTGACAGTTTCGCTTGCAACAGCTTTTAATTTGCCGTAAATAATACCGTACGCTGTCATAAAAATCCTATACCACCTACACGACTACTAATATTGACGAAATATTTCGTCGAACTGTCAAAATGAATAACTCCGCAGAACTTAGCGACGAGTATCATCTTCCATAAGATCCTCTGACGTGCTGTTATCAGTACACACAGTACAGGATATTAAGGCCTAGATAAATATATATTACTTCGCACGTGCTTTGGTTCAGCATTATACTTGTCAATGACTGCCTCGTTGGTCTAATGGTCGCAAGTGCAGTTGCTGAGCGTGAGGTCCTGGGTTCGATTACCAGGTCGTGCAAAGTGTTATTGGGGTTTTCTATTAGGAAATTCTCAGTACCAGCCCGGAGTCACGAAGTTGGTGATGTGACACTCCCGTGCTTCGAAGAGCACGTAAAGCCGTCGGTCCTGCGCCTGATCTCTCTTCATCGTGACGGATTGCTGCCCATCGGAATATGAGAGTGAAGGAAGAGGGAGTGCACCTATTTTTGCGCACACAATTGTGCATAATATCTCCTGCGTACTTGGCTAATATCCGTGGAGATAGGTTGCCGTTGACGAAATACGGTCGTAACATTAAGATCAAAATAAAGATAGGAACATACGCGGCCTTTGTCTTACCAGATCAACTGTCATACCATAAGGCTATCACTGAGAAAGAAATAATTTTATTTTTTTCTTGCACGGTACACTACAAATAATATATTTCAATGCTTTTATTTACCACACTACTACAGTTTTATCTTAAGATAAATGTGTGTGTGTGTGTGTGTGTGTGTTTGTGTGTGTGTGTGTGTGTGTGTGTGTGTGTGTGTGTGTGTGTGTGGTGTGTGTGTGTGTGTGTGTGTGTGTGTGTGTGTGTGTGTGAGTGTGTGTGTGTGTGTGTGTGTCAAACGCATGATAGTGTTTATAATATAATATATAGATATGTTTATATTTATAAAAAATATTAGTTTTCTGCACTCCTTCTCCATATAAACTTTAACTGTGCCAAATTTCATATTCTCCTCCGTCGGCGTAATTTTATTTTTTCAAGTTTTTGCTTCACGTATTAATAGAATGACATACTTATATAAAATTTATCAGGCCCACTAAACGTGACCAAAACTGAAAGAGATCTTGAGTGGGTAGAACAACAACACCGTGACGTGAAGCTGGGAGGTCACTATGCGCCTGCGCACTGCCGTTCTAAACATCGAGTGGCGGTTATAATCCCTTACCGGTATGTAACAGGCCGTGACGTGAACTTTAATTTCAAACTGTATATGACATTACCGCAAAACTCCACTGATCTTTACGAACTATGAAATGACCGCTTTCAAGCCCCATGCTGTTAGGTGGTAAGCCTATTGCCTGTTAACACAGTTCTAAACTCTGAGCTACTATTGAAAATTACCTACCTAAAAATTACAGGAACAACCAATGTCACTTCGCCTGTTCACATGCAGCAGATCAGAGAGGTAGGAGCTACCTTCAGAGAGACTTGGGAAAAACAGGCCAAGCTACGTTCACCATGTTTGTCTCAATACCATAATGTCAATGTTCCACATTAAAGATGCTTCACAGCGGAAAGCGCCAGCAATATAGTTGAGAAAAATTATTACATTCCTACTAATGATTTTTTTTAATTATTTTCATTTACAGAGACCGCAGAATAAATCTCATTATTCTTTTGCATTACATGCACCGGTTGTTAAAAAAGCAGTTATTGGATTACAGAATATTTGTTATTGAACAATACGGTAAGTTTATTATTTCCAAACGGTAGGTCCTTTGAATACCGATTTCTTTAAATGTTTCCTACATTTCAAGAAATTGGTTTTGACAGGAAATTCAAAAATACGAACGTTCTGTTCCACAGAATTTTTGGAAGCATACACGTCCTGCAATTTAACTCGTCAATACGCGAGCTATACGCACACAAATACATCAACGTACGGCAATTTGCGATAGCACTACTACCACACACGGAAAAACACGCACACTTATGCAGAGGGCGGCAATTTGCAGGCTTCACACATGATTAAACGAGATTATGTTCGAATTTTTTGTAGGCCCGTGGTTTTGGGTTTCTTTTACTATTTCTTCGTTAATTTTAATTAAGGTTTTTTATCTCTTGAAGGTACAGACAAGTTTAACAAAGGCACCCTATACAACATCGCATTTCTGGAGACTCAGCGGTTTGGCACTTGGCACTGTCTGATCTTCCACGACGTGGACCTGGTCCCTGAAGACGAGAGGATCTCGTATTCTTGTCCTATACACCCAACACATATGGCATCGGCTGTGGAGATGTTTAATTACGTGTAAGTAACCGGCTCAGGATAGTTTCCGGCGTGGTGGTGTGTTTTATTGTGGAACTCGAAACTTGGAACACTTGCGCGAGTTCTGAAGACTATTTACAAAAGCTTTTCTTTATTTTATTTGAAACTAGCTGACCCAGCGAACTTCGCATTTTTTTTCTGTTCTTTTTTTTATATTTTTTTTATACAGTCAGGTCCTGACAATAAGAATTATTTAATTTGGTTCAGTCGTTCGGAAGTTATGCGCGTACAAACATTTCGGCGATAAATTTTTATTTATATAGATATAAAGGGTCTCTTTGCTTCAGCTCTGAAGCAAACCGTTGTTCGATTCTAGACATCCCAAAGTATTCTCAGCAATAAATTAGCAAAGGAGCCTCTTACTTCAAATAAACATTTTCAAGAATAATAATCCATTTAAAACCCAAAAGCATGTGTACAAATTTTTCAGTGTGCCATACGACGAAATATTCGGCGGCGTCACAGCTCTTACTCCTGCGCAGTATGAGACCGTCAACGGATATTCTAACTGCTATTGGAATTGGGGCGGAGAAGACGACGATATATACCGTAGGTAAAAATAAAATTACACTACCAAATATAACTTATAGCTTTTCTTCTTTTTCCTCTACATGTAAGACATTATTGATTATTTTGACTACTTATATATCTGCCTAGCCTTTTCCCAATAACATTGTGGTCGGCTTCCAGTCAAACCGGATTTAGCTTAATACCAGTATTTTACATGGAGCGACTGCCTATCTGATCTCCACAATCCAGTAACTGGGTAACGCGATATCTCGTGGTATGACTGGTTGTCAGACTTTCAGGCCTCTGACTACCCGTAACGGCTGTCATAGGTTTTAAATTGACAACCGGGACCGACGGCTTAACGTGCTCTCCGAGGCACGGAGGAGTTTCGGTATGAAATGATGGTCACCCATCCACAGACCGACCGCGGCAAGCGCAGCTTAACCTCGATCGATCTATCTGTGCGGCTGTTACTTAGCCACGAGCCCCTCCCCTATTTGACTACTTACGGTAAAATAAAATTTCATAAGGAATCTAGTCTGTCCAGTGACCGTGTGTCGTTTGTAATCCGCCTTAGATTACAATACAAACGACATACGACAATAACTGTATCTGTAATCCATGCATAGACCAGGCCGTGTCCGCACTGTACCAATTCTGCACGGCCGCCGGCGAGCCTCGCACGGAATGCAGTCGCCTCATATAGAGTAGCATGAACTGCTATATATAAAATTTTTGTACCGATTTGGATCCCCATTTTGGCCCCTGCCCCAGACGTGACACGACCCTGATTGGGCTCAGGCATCCCATAATGGTCAGAAATCGCTGACAATATGAACGGATTGATTGGTGCCGCAATGTAGAAATTAACAGCTAAATTGGATTTTTAGAATAAAGGCGAAAAACTTCACCGTGGTTCGGTATAACAGTTCCATAGCTCGATATGCCACGCTGCCGCACCCATGGAACGATTGTGGAAATGAGCGGTAATGATCATTACTTAATTACAAAGTCAAAATAGTTTAACTAAAAGAACTGCCTGATTCATATAGTAGAGTTTTAAAATTCCCGGTTCGGGAAAAGTTAGGGCTCTTACATAAGAGCAGCACGTTGTTGAACGCAGCTCGGCGGCTGCCACGGTGGAATGTAAGTGTACAACAATACACCCTGCCTAATCCTTCGAGGATACAGGCGTGATGCTATATCTATATTTTTATACTGGAATAAAAAATTCGGTAGTACTAAACTGTCTGTCTGTTTGTTTGTAGCGTTGCGCCTACACAGCTGGATATGATTTTGATGAATTTTGGTATAAAGATAGATTGGACCTTGGCAAAGGATAGACCATTTGTCTCGCAGGCGAAGTAGCGGGCACCAGTTATTATAACATAACATATAGCTCACGCCTGTATTCCGCAAAGGGGTAGGCAGAGGTGTACATAGTTCTATACCTACATTTCACCAATGCTGTTATAAAATGACAGCGCGGTTGGCGCAGTGGTCGAGAGACCGACTGCTGCGCTGCGTGTCGCAGGTTCGATTCCTGCACGGAGCAAATATTTGTACGATCTATAGATAATTGCTCCGGGTCTGGGTGTGCGTGTGCTTGTGAGATTATATGTCTGTAAACGCACCCGCGATACAGGAAGAAATTCCTAGTGTGGGGCAACGTTATTTAAAAAAGAAAAAAAAAAAAAAAACATTATATAAAGGCATCTACTGGGCACAACTCCAAATTCCGGGCTGCTATCGGGAATTTCGTAATAATAAAACCCAATAACACTGCTCGACCAGGACCTGATGCACAGTAGTCGCGCTTAGGACCACAAGACCAATGAAGCAGTTATGCTACCAGTTACTATAACTACAAATTTTTTCACAGAAAATTGTTCCTCATGCTATCCAGATTGCGATTCTCGAAAGAAGGCTTACCAACCACAAAATACAAACTGATTAACGTGACACAAGAAAAATTATACACACACATACTAGCCGATGTGAATCCCACGAGAATGAAACTCGACACGAAGAATCTAATGAACCATATGATTAACTTTAATGGGAAAAGTATTGAGTATGATCGTCAGGAATTAAAATTAAGAGGAATTTCGGCAAATGCTTTGCGTAGGTACGTCAGATTACAACAAAGTAAGACGCATACCACGGAGTAAAAGAATATTTTGCCGAGGATTCTTCAGAAAGAAGTCATAAGTGATTTCTTATCAAGTTGTGTTCACAGAATTGCTTTTATACAGTTGTAAAAATATGAAATAAACGTTGTGTTTAAAAACTACGCAATAGTATTCTCTCATAACCCTGGAGGTGCTTTTCCACGGACGAGACGAGACGAGAACTAACTGAAATCTCGCTGACCCATTTCTAACAAAACTAGTTATCGTGAGACAGCGCTTTAATCGTGAGTCCGCTGAATATACGCATCAATGCTTCAACATTGCACCAACACTTCGGTGAAAAGCACTTATTGATGCTGAATGTAACTACGCATTATGCAGGGTGTTTAGATTTTTTAAAGAAATCTGGGAAATCTTATAGGTATAGCAGAACGCTTGAAAGGAGTTACCAATTACAGATAAATCTTCGAAAAGTATTAACGCATGCATAGCGAACTCTGAAGTTATAAATGTTTGCCAAAAGAATATTGTCGTGAGCAGGATTCGAACCTGCACCTCCCGGTTAAATACTCCAGGCGCTCTGCCCGCTAAGCCATCTCGACTTCTGCTCATTACTGCGAATTCATTTAACAAATATTTAATACGGCTTTTGGAGACGTTATTGCTATCTATTCAGTCCCTATACAGGTGACCGCTAATTCAGGGTTCAAATCCTGCTCACCACCGTATTCTTTTACCACAAAAATTTATAAAGTAAGAGTTCGCTATGCATGCGTTAATGCTTTTCAAAGATTTATCTGTATTTGTTAAGATAATTGCATCTGTACGATATTGTATTAACTGCAAAGTTAATCGTGTCGGTTCGGTCACCTGTATAGAGTTAAATTTTATTACAGCTAAGTAGGTTTAGCGTTCTTACTTTTATTACGGTTATTTCCGAGCTTACTACAAACACCAGAATGTAGGTTTTTCTACAAAGCTTAGCAACGAGGAACTAATACAACAGGTACTCATTAATATGCTTTATGCTTTCTTTAGCTGATAAAATATCTGCTTTATTTATTTAAACGTCTCGATGACAAATGTCAAAAATCCTCGATCTAATTCACATCTGCAATGCCATGCTAACAAATAATTTCATCTAAAATATAACTTTTACAATCAATGCATATCGAAACGGATAGCAAATGTTTCGTTTTAGAAATTGGGCCATCATCAGAGAGCACAGCCTAAGAGCTGTGCCTATTCAGTTGTTGATGAAAGGCGCTCCCTTGACCGAGCCGAGCTGTACCCCGAAAATCGACAAAATTGAGGAGCCAAAGTCCTCGTTACCGAACATTGTAATCGTATTCTTTGGTAGTGTTATCCAACAACTTTCAAGAAATAGACAAAATCTTTTAACTTCACACGATGAATGACCACTAGATGTTAACATAAAATTTATGGTGTCCACTGCGTTCTTCATTCTTCATACTTACATCTTATCTGTTCAGACAAAGCAATGGATTGCTGCGTTCACCGCACACAGCTTCGATGCCTGTTCGTTTTATTGGTATTATTTATATGGGAGTGTTATTTCGATGTCTCCGTTCATCGTGAACTACCGCGTGGTGGTAGAAAATTGTATGGTCTTAACTCTTTAGCAGGTGCATGTAATAACGTTAATCAAAATAAAACAAAAGTTTATTATAAATATCCGTTAATTAACTCGATGGAAGTCGCAATGGGTGAGCAATTTTACATTATGTTATTATGTAGTATCATTTCCATATTCCATGGCTTATGAAAGCGTCGGCAACTTTCAAATATTTCAAAAATACGGACGTTACAACAGAAAATGTATGATGCTCCTATAATTTCGCTCGTCAATACACGAGCTACACGCACACAAATATATCAAGGTCCGACAGTTGACAATAGAGCGCACGCACACAAAGATATAAATAGTGGCGGCTATTATGGCAAAGGTAATGTCCGTATTATTTTAGCTCCGCGGTATAAACTTCTTATCTAAGTACTATTTCTGAGTTTTTTTTTTCTTTTAGTACATTTTAAAAACAGGTTTAACTATTTTTAAGCCTTCCTATTTCCTTTACAGATTTTTATAACGGATATAACTCTTCATATTACTGGTTTATGGCAATGAAACATAGTTTTAAGAAAATTGGTAAATATTTTTCTATTGTTGAACTTGAGAATGACACAAAACGGGAGTCGAACCCGTCACGTTTGCCTTACTATAGCAAGCTGAGGCATCTACCAAATTGGTTAAAAAGTCCTTTCGGATTTTCCGTCTAATACAGTTTTTTACCCTAAAACTTGCTTTCAACTTCCAATCCTAACCGTTTCAAGGAACAGATTGTTTGGATGTACTCACGGGTACCTGAAGAATAAGGTCACCAATTTAAACTACAAGAAAATACTGTTTCAGGTGAAGAAGAACGTTTGAGATATCCAAAAGACACACCCATTTGCAAACTAAATTATACTTTAGGTAAGTGTGTGCATAAGTAATCCTCGTCAAACAATCGAAATTGTCTTGGACACTTCACTACGCACCTCTCCTGGTCCGTCTATGTTTGTTAACCCCTTCATGCATGCTCGTTAGCATATGTTGCTTTTGAATTGACCTTTTTTGAGCATAACGTCTTTTTATTTATTAGGTCTAATAAAAGTAAACAAAAACGAACCCAAAATTGAGTGGATAGAAGAACAGAATCCCGACGTGAAACTCGGAGGATACTATGCGCCTGCGCACTGCCGCAGTAAACATCGAGTGGCTATCATAGTTCCTTACCGGTATGATATTGCTACTGAAGATATTAGTATTTTTTTACTGTATCCTAACTTAGTGACCAGAACAGTCCTCCGATATCATGAATCTCCGTCGTCTATAATCTGCGCCTACGCAACAAGGCTGCGTGCGCACAACATACATAGACTGCGCACGACGCGACTTGTTCTGAAATAGCTTTTGTAAGTATATATATGATAACTGCACTGAAAAGGTAACAAACAAACAAATAGAGTTAATTTCGCAGTGAACATACAGCGTCCTTCGCATCCAGTACAATAACGCATTCAGGATGATGATGGGGCTGGCCCGGTACTGTAGCGCATCGGGGATGTTCGCCGATGCTCGTGTGGACTGTTTCTATGCGGTCATGCGGAAGCGATGCGCTTCCCTGGTTCGTCGGGTTCAGGCCAGCGCCAATAGCATCATGGATATGATAGCTAGCAGATTGGACTGTGTGATCATAAGCCACTGCTGCAAAGTCTCAGCTGGACCTGTGAGCCTTTAGATGTAAAAATATTAGAATAAATTTAAATTGTACACTAACATAGCCTGTAAGTAAATTGTAACTAACACAATGAGTCACAGATACTTGAATAAATAAATAAATAAAATAAATAATATTAGTATGGAAGTATGGATATCCAGAAAGCTACTCGAAAACGTCGACAAATTACATAAATACATAATAAAAATTCCTCTTGAAACACTTTGTTCATTAGTAAAAACCTAAACAAACACCGTTCAATGATACGGAGAAGAAAATCTTCTTCTTATCATATGGTTCATCATCAACCAAATGTCAGAGGTACAGGTATAGCCATGTAAGAGGACACGTTAGGCCCCTAACATGACTTTACACACAATCGAGAGCCTCTCAAAAGACTGATGGATTACACACGATGCTTTTTTTTTCCGTCTTAAAAACCTAGTGATAATTAATTCATTTATAATACGTATGTGATTACGAAATGTTAGTGGTGCGTGCCTTGGGTTCCAACTAACGTGCAACGCAGCGAGCCCTGACTTGCAAGTCTACCTACTATTATCATTATATTATAAACTAGCTGTGCCTTGCGGTTTTACCCGCGTATAATTATATTAAAATTAGCCTAAGTTACTTCTTATATAGTCAGCTATCTGCCGGATTAGCCGGAACAAACATTTAGACACACAGACAAAAATTTTAAAAACTGGTTTTTAGGCTTAGGTATCGTGCAAATAACTATGAGCTTAAAAAACTATAATTTTGACATTACAAACAGACAGTTTTATTAATTAAAGTTAAATCTTTGAAAAGCACTTTAGACACTTTTATTTTATTTTATTGTATTGATGAGAAAGCTTGTGACAATGGATGGATGTTTGTCACTCTTTCTCGCATAACTAGTGAACGGATTTAGATGAAATTCAGCAAAAAGATAGTTTATATCCTGGTTTAACTCAGGATACTTTTCATGTTGGCTGGACCCAATTCTGAGTCCACGCAGACGAAGTCACAGGTAGAGGGTAGTATGAGATAAATGCAATCGTTAACGCTGGATAAACCAGCAAGAGCAGACAGATGTAGGATATCTCATTCACTTTCATTATCCCTTGTTACTTGCAAATTACACAAACAAAAAGCGACCCGTAAAGTCATTCCTCGATATTAATCTAATCAGAAAATATTTGCAGAGATCGCAGAGCCCACCTTGGCATTTTCCTTCGCTACATTCATCCATTACTGAAGAAACAGTTGTTAGAGTACAGGATATTCGTTATTGAACAATATGGTGAGTTTTATGTGCCCAAAAATCTCAACATGTGGCCACATACCTAACAATCTGCCTGGCACTGCCTAATGTTGACAAAATCAAGGGAAGGTTTGACAAAATCATGTTCCCGATTCGTCGTGAATAATGAGGGATCTATAAAACTGCCTCGTTGGTCTAGTGGTCTCAAGCGCGACTGCTGAGCAGTAGGTCTCGGGTTTGATTTCCGGGTCGGGCAAAGTGTTATTGAGTTTTTCTGTTAGGAAATTCTCAGTAGCAGCCCGGAGCTTGGAATTGTGCCCGGTTGATGGCAATAGGCTCACCATCTATTACATGGGACTTAATAACAGCATTGGTGAAATGTGGGTGTACAATTGTGTACACCTCTGCCTACCCCTTCGGGGAATACAGGCGTGATGCTATGTTATGTTATGTTTATGTGCCCAAAAATTCCAACATGTTTTAACATTCGGCTACATACCTAACAATCGCCAGGGAGACGCAAACACAGGTTGTTTCCTCCAGTTCAACATAAATCCTCATTCGCTGGGCGTCAGTATTATGTTAATGCCCCTAAATTACACAATTTGTTAAACAAGCACGTGTCTATAAATTCTCTGTGTGTCCATAAATGTAAAACTACGCAACAACCTTGCTTTTGTCTTTGAACTATTTCGAGACTGAAGTCTTACTAACTGGCAAATATCCGAGTAGGTAAGTAGACACGCAATGCTAGGATGAAACTGTATTAGTATAAATTTTTTTGTTTTCCCTATGTTTTATTCTAATATATGTTTCGTTTGTTATAGATATTATTCTATAATTTATGATTTAGGTTGGAGTTCAACTCTTGTGGGTTGACGATGTATAACACCACAATTTAAATTAAATATGTTTCTTTTGTTAAAGATTATCTTATATGTAAATAATTACTGTTAAAAGGACACTGACTTCTAAGGTACAGGTATGGCACCTAGTTGAGAAGTCAGGGTTTAAATTTTAACGATTAAGCATGTTTTTTGTTCTTGTGTACCCTAATGTGTGTAATAAGCTTTTCTTATTTTTATGAATAAACCCTTATTATTATAATCTGCCTGGCACTGCCTAATGTTGATAAAATCAAGGGAAGGTTTGACAAAATCATGTTCCCGATTCGTCGTGGATAATGAGGGATCTATAAAACGGCCTCGTTGGTCTAGTGGTCTCAAGCGCGACTGCTGTGCAGGTCTCGGGTTCGATTCCCGGGTCGGGCAAAGTGATATTGAGTTTTTCTGTTAGAAAATTCTCAGTAATAGCCCAGAGTTTGGAATTGTACCCGGTAGATGGCAATAGGCTCACCACCTATTACATGGGACTTAATAACAGCATTGGTGAAATGTGGGTGTACAAATATGTACACCTCTGCCTACCTCTTCGGGGAATACAGGCGTGATGCTGTGTTATGTTTATGTTCTATGTTATAAAACTTCGTGTGAAAAATTGTATTTATTATATTTTGAATTGAGGCTTATACGCCGTCCAAACAACTAGTGTTACTATTTCGAGATGAATTAAAATTAGGTATAGTTAAGTTAAATTTTGTTCTAATTTCGTAAAGGTACAGAAAAATTCAACAAAGGTACGCTATACAACATCGCATTTCTGGAGACTCAGCGGTTCGGCACTTGGCACTGTCTGATCTTCCATGACGTGGATCTAATTCCTGAGGATGAGAGGATCTCATACTCTTGTCCGGAACATCCCACTCACATGTCACCCGCTGTGGAGTCATTTGGTTATAAGTAAAATCGCGTTTATTTTATTTATACCTAAATAATCTTAGCTATTGAGTTACTTTATGGAAGGAACAGAAAAGTTGTGGTAGCTCGTCAAGGCCTTATTCATCAGTGGAGTGAAATAATACAATCATCACCGCCTCCATCACCACACATTCACACATTCTTTTTATGATAGTGTAGTTTCAAAACCTTAAGCTTACTGCTCTAGTGACATCTACAACGCTATATAAGCACGGTCAGCGACAAAAATTGCGGAACACATCCATTTTTTTTAAATGATTTAGCTCAGAAACTATTCATCTAATCATTTGGAGTTAAAAAAATTAACAATCGTCAACAAATGTCATCAAATAAATAAAGAAAATGCAAGAATTATTTTCATCATATCACATTAACCAGCACTACAGTCAGTACAGTTTCGATACGTGTTAATCTACTTCTGTCGCTGACTGTACTACGTGCATTGCAAGATGACGTCACAAATCATGTATAGCGCAATCAAACGGCAAACTTGCATACCATCCGAAGTTACCCATTGGGCCGCCAGGTAATATTTGGCTGGAGAATTCTCGCTTTTCAATGGACGAACGCTACACTTCGTTCCTCGTAACATATTGTAATTATACATTTATAAAGGCTACGATAACGTTACGCTTGTTTACTCTCGATACGCATAGAATTACACATTAAAAAAAACTTTTGTATCTGGTACTGGCGAGTTAACAGGGACGGACCAGTGCGGACGTGTTTATGTGTGCGACGGATGGACCGCGCCACGTAGGTCCATTTCAAATTAATCAGAGGGAAATTTGGGCGTGCCTAAAGGATTACAAACTCTCTTTTTCCACATAATATAATAACTTTAGATTACGAACTCATAAGCGTATATCTACGTCGTAGACTTTCTTTTTTTTAAATGCACTATAATTAGACATGTCTGTGAGAATCCGTATGTTAAAAAGGTTTTTTATTTCAGTCTGCCATACGAGCTCATCTTTGGTGGTGTTACTGCCCTCACTCCGAAACAGTATAGAACAGTCAATGGCTATTCTAATTTCTATTGGAATTGGGGCGCAGAAGACGATGACTTCTATGTCAGGTGAAAAATCTCATTGCTGCTGTGTGTTCTTAAATATTAGTTTCCAGAATAGACGAACAGGCTTATGTAAATAGCGTAAATAAACATTTTTAATTAGATATTGATTACTCACCTCAACTACACAGAGGAACACAGAGGTGTACAGAGGTGACACTATGCCGAAAATTTTAATCTTCTTATCGTATGGTGGCAGGATATCGCGCAAGATCATGCAAAGTCGAAAGTTTTCATTTCGCAAGCCAAAATTCCGGTCGCTGAGCCAGAAGAGTTACCTAGTGAGTTTTAGCGTAGCAAACTAGTATCAAAATAATCCACCTGTCGGACTCTGGCATAGATAAACACACCGTTGAGAATAAATTTGCTGGTTCCCTCACGATTGTCTGGTCTACATGTGTTATGCATGCTCACGATGTTTCTTGGCCGTTTTGAGCAAATGACAATAGCAATGCATTTCGTCATAACCCTATAACGCTTTATAGTTTCATCTCAATCCGTTTAGTCGTTTTTAAAAATAAACTATCTTTACTAACTACCACATAATATATAAATATATTAGTAGGATTGAAATTTAGTTCATACTTTAGCTGCAGGTTGTGCTAAATATTTATAATTGTTTTCCAGACTGCGATCAAAGAAATATGCCGTGTCGCGGTATAATAGTTCCATAGCTAGGTATGCCACGCTTCCTCACAAGGGCCATACATTAGGAAAGGAAAGGTAATACCACTCTTTTATCGTATGCCTCTTTAACATACTGCAGTCCAGGGCCGTAATCAATCAATCCGCCTAGCCTTTTCTCAACAACGTTGGGATTTTCCAGTCTAACCGTGTGCAGCTTAAACCGGAATTTTACATGGAGCCACTACCTATCTAACCACCTCCACCCGATTACTCGATATCTTGTAGTATCTTAATACCCGTATTGGCTGTCATAGATCTTCATTTGACAACAGGGACCGAAGGCTAAGCGTGCTCTCTGATGCACTGCATTGCTGCCCATATCCCTCTCCCATTCACACCACCGCTCTCGAATAAAACTTTAAAAGACACTATAAAAAACAATAGAAGTTTTATTTTTATGACGTCTATACACGTCGTGTGTCCCTGGTAGTGTGTGAATGGCTAAGGCGTTTTACACACGGGCACCGCTGTCCGCTGCGGTTCTGTTTTGTATGTAAAGTGTGCGCTGGTTAACTGAGCTTTCATTGTCACATCACTGCTGTTGCCTGGAGTGTTCCGGTCATGGTGACTGCTTTAACTCCGTACAAATTGATGATGATGATGGATAACAAAATGAAATTAATTAAAAAAATTAAAAGAAAATAAAAAAACTAAAAAATTAAAGAGCACTCCAAATAAACATAACATGGCATCACGCCTGTATTCCCCGAAGTTAAACGCAGAGGTGCACACGCATTTCACCAATGATGTTATTAGTCCCATGTGGTGAGCCTATTGCCATCCGGCACTGGGTACAATTGCAAACTCCAGGCTGCTACTGAGAATTTCCTTACAGAAACACCCAGTAATATTTTGCTTCACTTGGGAATCGACGTGAAGCAAAATAGGAAACCTCACTCTCAATAGCCGCGCTTGCGCCCACTAGACCAATGAAGTCGATGAATAAGAAGAAACATTGAAATCGTACTACTCTGTAAAAAATTAAGCGGCGCAACACATAAAAAAATATACTTACATACGCGTCGATTGAGAACCTCCTCTTCTCCTCCTCTTCAGTTGAAAACACCAAATATACAGTTTTCATATTTAAACTATGCATGTCTGACTACGCTAATAACAGCATGCTGTGTCACACACTCGTTTAAATTCCGTCAATACATCTGTCTCGTTCGCACAAGCACCGGAACAGTCGGCGCCATAAACGTTTTGCGATCTTGTTGATTTTCCTAACAAATTTAAATATTTTAGCACGTTAACAGTTTTCTGTACTAACTGTACCTGCTCGGCCGTTTGTAAAGCCTAACATAATGTATAATATTTCTTACAGAACTATGCTACTCATGATTTCTAAATTACGTTACCAAAGAGAAGGACTTACAACTACAAAGTATCATTTAATGAGTGTCACAGAAAATAAATTATATACCCACATACTGGCTGATGTTAACCCTATGAAGATGAAGCTGGACACCAAGACTTTGATGCAAAGTGTTCTGTATTTATATGGCGAAACTATGGTCTATGGTCAAAAAGAATATGAATTATCTGACCCTGCAAAGATAAAAAATATTTAAGGGGACATGTTTCGTTTCCTCTTCATCAAAATAATCCTTTTCTTTTACTGTATTTGTTTTTTCACAAATTTTGAATTAAACTCCGTCGCGAATTCTTATTTCAAGTAAAAACTAACATTTATTGTACAATACTGGTGAAGGATTATTTAGAATTTTTACCTAGAATAGTTATGATAATGATAATGTTTCGTCAGTATTCGTAAGTTTTCATTTTATATACGTTTTTACTTGCAATTACATTTTGCGAGGAATATTAATTCATTATTAGTGAATGCGTTCTTATTGAGTTTCTATTGTGGTTTGTAGTATTTATTTGTAGTTATGGAGAAGAAATGAAACGTGCCCTCTTGCCATAATATATTTCGCATACATGTGTTTACAAGTTAATCATATTTATTACAAAATCGATTTCGTTAATCTTGTTTACAATTTAAGCGGTACAATGATTTGATATATCATTGGCATACATGATTAAATTCATTTTAAGGGTATCAAATTATAAGTCCTAACGGAATTACATGTAAACACATTAATTGGAAGACCAGATTTAGAATGATCTAATAAAATACTTCAAGAATGTATGGTTTAATTTCATTTTAAACCCTGCACGCGCATTTCACTGACACCATTATTAAATCCCATGTAAATAAATGGTGAGCTTATTACCATGTACCGGGCACAATTCCAAACTCCGGGCAGCTTCTGAGAATGTTTTCATATAAATATCTTCTTATCTCATGCTCAGCAGCTTATGCGCTTGTGACCATACACTAAGGAGACAGTCATAAACGAAAGGAGTCCTTTAATAACCAAAGCCAAAGCTTTAAATTTTCAATATTAAAATCAGGTTACGGGTGTGAATCGCTTATAAGATAGCTAAGGCTAAGAACACAGGCTAAGAAGTGGATTTTAGGACTCCGGATTCAGGTGACGAACATTATGAGCGAGATCGAAACAGGCAGTAGCACGTTTCTTGGAAAGTTCTCGTCACCAAAAAACGCATTACCACTCGCGGCCAAAATTACAATAAAAATAAACATTTTGGCAACACAAACTTTTTCCACAGTAAACTTTTTTGTAACGTTATTTAATCTTCATGTTATGTGCTCTTCTTATTTCTGAGCGATTAGGTTTTGGTTTTTGGCTCTTTTTTGACGCTTATTTTGACGTAATGTACATATATTGAATGGGAGAGTATCTAATTTCAATTAATTTCTCATTAAAATTAAAGTAATTTCAACCGATGCTTCATCCAAAAGCTAAGGATTTGACCCCAGAGCGCACAGTTTTAAATTTTCTCTACTTTAACCTGATCGCCGATTTAATTCACGCCAAATCTGAATTTTGTGCGACGAAAAGAAGTGCTTTGTTATAACAATTTTCTTACAGCTGAGGATCTTTAACCCTTCTTCCTGGGTCACGATACAAAATACAACAAATATCACAATAAATATTAAAATGCAGACACAATAGATCAGCAAAAGGTGCTGTTTTGAAAGTCTTCAGAAATTCGGTTGACACAAAACATATTAGAAAAGTGTGTGATTCCTGCTACAGACTTCTCAAGAAATTTGTAAGTAAATATTCTTGAAATCAAAATAATAAAATTAGGATGCTTTAAACGCGAACACGAAATGTATACAATTATGAACAACTAGCTATTGCCGTGACTTTGTCTGCGTGGACTTTAGGATTGGGTCCAGCCGAGATGAAAAGTCTTTTATGTGCTAATCCGGGCAATAAACTATCCGTTTGGCAAATTTCATCCAAATCCGTTCAGCAGTTATTGCTTGAAAGAATATCTTACATCTATAGGGCCTCATAAAATTTCGCATTTATTTTTATTATTATATATTAAGATTAATATCACGTACATCATGAAGACATTTTATGTAAACTTGTATTATTGCAGCTTTAAAACTTCAAGGACATATCTACACTTACAAGGAAATGGATAGTTACCACATTAACTACCACTGCACACGAAAACTATGGATATTCATGCTATCATTACTCATAATTTTGGACTGTTATTTCCACATTTTCGTTTATTATAACTTCCTACATAGTTCGGAGTACAGAAAGTTTTATGATAAATACGCGATAACTGATGCCAATGAAACTATAATTTATTATAAATATCCATTGATTAACTCGAAAGAAGCTACTATGGGTGAGTTTATTGATTGATAAAGAACTTTAGAAAGAAATACCAAAACTTTAATAATTATATTATCTGAGAAATGTACGGAACGTATGTGCCGAAAGTTGTACATAATTTGTAGTCTTCGTCATCTGTAACGTCCTGGATTGATTTCCCGGACCGGGCTAAGTGATATTGGGTTTTTCTATCAAGAAATTCTAAGCAGCAGCCCGGTGTTAGGAAGTTTACGGTTTGACTCCCCCGTGCTTTAGAGAACACCTAAAGCCGTTGTTCCTGCGCCTGATATCTCTCCGGTTGTGACGGATTGCCGTTCCATCGAACTATGAGAGTGAAGGAAGAGGAGTGCACCTGAGTTTGCGCATACACTTGTACACTATAACATCTCCTGCGTACTTGGCTTATTTTCTTGGAGATAAGCCTGGTTTCATAGATGTTTGAGCTGCCCGTAGGCTTCCGATTTGGCCTTGAGAACTTGTATTAAATAACAACTTCCGAGACCGACGTTTTAACGTGCCCTTCGAAGCACGTAAACCCGCAAATGTAAACGCTACAACAGTCCATCCCATCTACAGACTGACCAGGCGGTGCTTGACCTCAAAAATCGTTTACTAGTTATGTATGTAACATTCTGCCTTGTGTGTATCTAGTGGCCCAAACGCGACTACTGATAAGCCATGAGGTCCTGGGCTCGATTCCCAGGTCTGGCAAATAGTTATTAGGTTTTTCTCTTAGAAAATTCGCAATCGCAGTCCAGAGCTTGACACTGTGCCTGGTTGATGGCAAACAGCAACATGGGCTTATTTATTAACAACATGTGAGTGTGCGACTGTGTACACCTTTACCTACCCCTTCCGGGAACACAAGCGTGATGTACTTAACATAGTTTAAAAAACTTTACGATAGAGGCCCCATAATCTACTAAAACATATTTTATTTCCAGATTACACAACTAAATATAACTCCTCGTACAACTGGTTCATTTCAATGAAACATCTCTTTAAGGATATTGGTATATTTATTTTTACAGCTTATTTTTATAGCTTATCTTTTTAAAAAACGTTGCACCGCACTAATATTTCTCTTACAGTTGTATAGAAAAGTGTTAACGCACTAAAATATTGAAATTAGTTAGGAAAATTAACAAGACCGCGATACATTTATGGCATTGACTGTTCTCGGCCCCTGAGTGAGCGAGACAGGTGTACAGTCTGTCAAAAAAGTAATTAATGTTTTGGTAACTATTGTTTTTACCTGTACTAAAAACACTATATTACTATCAAAGAACTTACTTTATACTAGCAACACTAAATTACTATCAAAGTACTCACTTTGTACTGGCAGCACTAAATTACTATCAAAGTACTCACTTTGATAGTAATTTACACACTAGTTCCCAAAACATTATTTTCATGATTTTGATAGATTTTATTGACGGAATGTTAAGGAGTGAGTATCACAGCACGCTGTTACTACACTCCCAATAGATAGCGCAGGTGCCCTGCCGGTTGTATCGCATACAACTTTATACATGCAAAGTTGTAATAAGACAGCTGTATATCGTGAGTTACAGTCAGAAATCTTGAATGCACACACACCGAGAACTGAAACAATTATCTATAGACCATACCAACATTTGTCCTATACGGGAAAAGAACCCTACACATGCGGCGCAGTAGGATCACTGTGCAGCCATATTTTCAGTATACATAAAGTTTTTTTTTTTTTTTTGTATCTATTTTATAGTCAGCCTTGTTATGCTTATGCCTGTCCTTTCCGACTTATGGCAAAAGGCATGTAATAGTACATTACACAAGTCACATTTTGACATAAGTAAGCAATTGACGTAAAGTGCACGTGTGCGTATTAAGCCTCATTATGAACCTAAAAGCGGTGCAATAAAAGCCACTTTACGGGCAAGTGTGTTTAAAAATATATTAAAATTTATTGTTTAAGGTGAAGAAACCGCTCTAATACATCCAAAAGATACGCCTATGTGCCAGTTAAATACCACATTAGGTAAGTTTTGAAAAGCTTTTTTTTTATAAAAGAAAGTGTTGCTGGCCTTGTTTGTTTATAAAAATAATAATAAAATAATCATCTTTGTTGAATTTAAAATAAGATAATTACTGCAAATAGACTTATTATAATCGCATTTATAAAACAATAATGCACGCAATTAATCCGGTAAATTTTTTATCAAAATGCATATAAAGGCTTCATCATGGGCATTATTTATTTATTCTACTACGAATACGTAGCCGTAGCGGTTTAGTACTACACAAGCTACGCCGTAGCAACGTTACTTTATTTACAATCTGGGCATCGGAATAATTGCGCATTAGAAATAGCTGCAAATTACAAAGGCAATCGCTTTTATTTTGACAATTCTACAATTTAAACTGATCGTTTAGTAGAGTTAAAGTAAATTTGCTGTGAAATTCTATAGAAAATAACACTTACGAGTGTCCCTTTTAAAACACGCACTTTATAACGAACCCTGAAAATGGAGGTTTGGGAGGCATTTACATTAGAAACTTTCTCTTTGTACATCTGTTTAATAGAGCCAATATTTGTGGACAAAAATGAAACCCAACTAGAGTGGATTGAGAAACAAAACCCAGATGTAAAACTAGGAGGATACTATGCGCCTGCGCACTGCCGAGGAACCAATAGAGTGGCCGTTATAGTTCCCTTCCGGTATGAATGTTATGTAAACTTTTCACTTTCTTAGTATAATATATCATACGCCTTCGCTTATTGTATTCACCTAAGGGGTAGGCAGAATTTTACACGGTTGTACACCCACATTTTAATGATGAGGTTATTAAGTCCTATGTGATCTATGCCGAATCTAGAGCCATCTACCGAACATAATTCCGAACTTGGGGTTGATACTGAGAAATTCCTAACAGAAAAACTTGAGAATCAGATTCAGGACCTCACGAGCAGTAGCTGTTCTTGCAACCAATAGACTAATGTACGTATTAGTTTATTAAGTTATCATGATTTTTTTATATTTAATAATATGTATTACTATAAGCCTCTTGAAATAAATCATTTTCTCAAATTTTCAGTAATCGAACAGCAAATTTATATACACTCCTTCGTTATCTTCATCCATTACTGAAGAAACAACTTCTGGAATATAGGATATTTGTCTTTGAACAATATGGTGAGTTGTCTCTACGTAAACCGAATAAAGTTTATGATAGTAATTAATTATTTATGACAGTATTAAATATCTTAGGTTTTCGTGATCAATATATATTATAATATAAATAAAATAAATTCATAAATTTATTATATATCATCTTCACCGTCTTTAGCTCTATACTTATTATTTTCTTAATTTGAAGGTACAGAAAAGTTCAACAAAGGCACTCTATACAACATCGCATTTCTGGAGACTCAGCGGTTCGGCACTTGGCACTGTCTGATCTTCCACGACGTGGACCTGGTCCCTGAAGACGAGAGGATCTCGTACTCGTGTCCGGAACATCCAACTCACATGTCACCCGCTGTGGAATCTTGGAGTTATTGGTTTGTAGAATTTTTGTACGTCACCCCACTCAAAAAATATCTCCGCTACCACGGATGGATGCACGACACAAATCTCACATTGCACACATCTGAACCCAGAAGAATTATTTGTAAATCATAAAAGTATATATTCTATGCGGGTATCCTACCTACTATAAGAGGCCCAGCAGCTGATATATCAGCTAATATGACGAGGGGGTTGTCTCAACTAACGCCGCAATCGGTTTTCAAAAAACATAATAATTTTAGAATCTGACAACTATTAGTCTGGTCTGTTTATTGTTTATTAATAGCAGTCGCTGAGCCAAGTCAAAGGGTTACGAGCGGCTTGAACGATTTTAACAATATATAGGTTTTGTTGAAAGAAAAATACGGTCGTCAGCAGGATTTGAATTTTTTATTTTTTTATGGAATAGGGTACAACCGAGCAGACAGCTCGCCTGATGGTAAGCGATTACCGCCACCCATGGACACCCGCAACCCCAGAGGAGTCGCAAGTGCGTTGCCGGCCTTTCAAAGGGTTTGGGCCTCCGGTACCCTCACTCACTCGGCGAAACACAACGCAAGCGTTGTTTCACGCCGGTTTTCTGTGAGGCCGTGGTATCAATCCGGTCGAGCCGGCCCATTCGTGCCGAAGCATGGCTCTCCCACGGTGGAATATGCGCTTCCCGGACAAATACTCCAGGCGCTCTGCCAACCACCCCGAGGTCACGGCGCATTACACGCTGGAGGTGTCCCCGGCCGCGCAGCGCCACGAGCTAATCGGGGCAGTAGGGGCAGGCGACCAGGCCGTCATTAGATACATAGTCGGGAGCGAGAGTTCATGGGGAGCCGTCGCCGACTTCTGGGAGGAGGTGATGCTCGCAAAGGAGGCGGCGGAAAGAGACAGAGAGACGATCCCCACTCACCCCTGTCGCAGAAGACGTGCTAGGCGCTGGAGGGCGCTCAACTATCTCCAGCCACCATGAAAATGGGCGACTTACATAGATGGTTCGAGCCCAACCAGCGCCAGGCCCGAGGCGGCCGCGCACCGCCCTTTGCACGTGCACCACAGTGGAGTAACGGTGCAGGCTAACTGTGGCCAGCCATCACAAACCCTGGAGTGTTCGCTGATATCCTTCAACGGACCTTAACCTGCTGGGGTCGCGGTGATTGCCGCAACGTACCCGACACAACGTCCATGATGCATTTTCCTAACTCATACAAAAAAAAGGCTCTGCCAACTGAGCTATCCCGACCTTTGCTTACTTTACCGACTCTGGCACGTCATCGCTGTCTACTCACTCCCTCTACAATGACTAAGCGGAGATGGCTAACTATGCAGTTACTTACGACCTTATTTTTATTTCCACAAAAATGTACTGTAATATATATATAGGTAAGTAACTAAGGTCGCTACGTGTAACAGATTTATCAATATTTTTTCCGTCCTTGACACATGAAGGAAGACGATTGTTTATTTAATAATATCTTAGGTTTGCGCGATCACTACACATTATAATAAAACAACTTTTAACCGGATTAATTTTATGAATTTATCAATTATATGTACGGTAGACTGAAATAATTTTAAATAAACTGTTGAGACACCTGACACCTTAGTCCTCCTGCGACCACGAACGCTGCAAAGTGTTCGAAACATCAGGAAAAACAAAAAAATTATTTTATTATAATGTGATTGTTTATTTATATGTTTATTGCACTATGTAGTTTACAGAGAACTTATAGAATAGTTATCTCAAACATACAACGGCCCTGTAAGGGTATTGCATTGTATCAATGTTGCGTATCACATATTGGCTATCTGGGCGCGATCGGTGAGAGGCGATAGGTATTTGTATGCGTGTGTGTGTAGGTATTAAATTGTAGGTATTGAAATGTTTTTTAAGCTCTTTGTTTCTTTTTATTATGTTTTTTTTCTCTTTCGCTTTTTACCACATGTGTTTTGTGATATTGTGTTGTTTAATAAAACTAATCTCTTTCTTTCTTACTTTTTTTTATTTCAGTGTTCAATACAGAAATATATTCGGTGGTGTAACAGCTCTGACTCCAGAACAATATGAGTCAGTCAACGGTTACTCTAACTTCTATTGGGATTGGGGAGCAGAAGACGATGATTTCTATGGCAGGTGAGACTTTAGTGATACTTGTAACTTATCTTATTATTATTAACTTACTTTGTACTCATACTACGCGCATACTAAATTTAGTATACAAATAATAATAAAGTTATAATATTAAATAGAAAAAGAAAAGAGTTTTAGAGTTCGCTAAGCATGCGTTAATGCTTTTCAAAGATTTATCTTTAAGGTTACATCATTTGTACTGTGTTATAGAACTTAGTTAGTTACAAATGAAGTAGAACTATTTCACTTACGTATTAGGATAATCCTGTAATAACAATTGTAAATTTGATTAAATAAGTAAAAACTTTGACCACTCTCATTATTGGCCATAGAGTTTATTACAGACGATTCATGGCGTAGTGTCTGGGAGACATCATTTTTCGTGATTAGAAAAGCCGATGCGAGACAACATACCTCACCTGCCTGGCACAAGCTCGCGACCACACTCAAGTCCAAAAAATTCCATTGTTTTTTTAATTTACCTTCCTTTGACCACGTTGACGTGTAGTACTAGTCCGTAGTCATATTTTAGGGGGTCAGTGTATAGTCGACCATACAGTTGCTTTACAACCCTAATGCTGAATTTCGTTTGAACATCATAATATGACAAGGTCTATTTTCGCTTACAAGATCAAAGTGACAGTCAGATACTGTCAACTTTATTGACATTTTAATTTACTGGAAGTTTTTGTCAAATATTGTAAAGCAATTTTGTGGTCGACTATATATGTAAACCAATAACTTTTACTATGAATACAATTCGAAAGCGTAAAAAAGAACTGCTGTTTTATATATTCATACCTACTCGACCATGATGTATGTGTGCAAATGTTTTTTTGCACTATCGAACTCGGTCCCTTCTTAAAAGTTGTTCATACATATGGGCACAATAACCTCCTAAAGTATGATAAAGATAAAGATAAATATATATTTATTTGTAAAAAACATGTGTGGATAACAATACATAGTTGTGTTGCTTATTATAGGTGTTAAATAATAGTTTGAATCAACATGTTTGGCCATGGCTGGTGTACAAACGTGAGTAAACAAAATTATATAGTTATGACAAGTTAAATGATACAATTTTCGCTAAATTAAATGATTCTAGTTATAATAAAATAATTTAAAAAATTTATTAAAAAAATGATGAATTTAAACATTTACAAATTATTAATTCAATAAATTTATAACACTCATAGCGACTTGTCATTATGGAAATCATCCACATAGCTCTTTTCAGTCAATATTTTTTTAATGATATCTTGAATTGATCCTTATTGAATTGTTTAATATAATTTGGAATTTTATTAAAAAATAATGGTGCCCTACACTTTTGTGCAGCAGTGTTGTTTTAGCGGGGTGAACACAGAGTCTATTGTTATCACGTCGACTGCGTCTTACTTAATTATCAGACATGCGAGGAAACAGGTGTGGATTGCTTGTGACAAATAGAGCTGTTTCCATTAAATGACTACTGACTTTTGTTACACGTTGTATATAACGCCCTAAGCCTTAGCGTATTGTCGCTTAGATTATAAGTTGAATGCCCTGGTTAGGGACCTTAAAATTATTAAGGCAACCACAAGAAAGCCCGGTTAAGCAGTCGACAACCTCCTAGGTTGACCAGCGAGATGCAGTACACAAAAAAAAAAACACATTCTGTATGAGATCCTTCTGAATGGGGTTTCTGTGTACAGATTGTATTCAAAGCGGATTTGATAACGCGAAATAATGCCAAATTTGATCCAATTAAAATAAATATACCTACTGTATAATTTTACTTCGTTTCCAGATTACAATCGCAAAACTATACTGTGGTGCGATATAACACTTCCATAGCACGGTACGCTTCGCTTCCTCACCCAAAGAATGATATTGGAAAAGAACGGTAGTACAATTTCTCCACTCTAAAGCCTAAATCCTCTGCATAAAGGGGTTATTATGTTTTTGTATTTTTACTTTTCAGGACCTTACTCCTCGCGCTGTCCAATCTGCGATCCCAGAAGGAAGGCTTAATAACCACGAACTACAATCTTATCAAAGTCACACAAGAAAAACTTTATACCCACATACTATGCGATGTGAATCCAATGAAAATGAAGCTGGACACAAAGAGTTTGATGCAACGTCTTATACATTTAAATGGAAAAACAATTATTTATGGACGCCCAGAATACAAATTACGAAGTCCTCACAAGTTGGAATGACTACTAAATTTATTTCTTTCCGATTAAATTTTTAATGAAATATTGTTTCATTATTTTTTTCTTCTGCTGAACACACACCAGACTGCGCCACGGTCACTGATGACGTCAGGAGCATTCTTCCAGGTCATTGAAGAGATGACCAGACAAGGGCAAATTGCTTATACACTTTTGAGCTGCTTAACACAGTAAGAATATTAAAACGCCTCGATAGCAATTTCAGCTTGTGTTCTATACCTCATCCGAAATCATTAATTATACATCAGATTTTGCCTTCATCAAACCAAACTGAAGATGGATACAAAAAGTTTGTTTAAAATTTTATTTCATTAATATACGGCAATAAAACCTACCTAAATGTATGGAAAACAAGCATTAATATGAATTAAGAATAATAAGTAGATCTCCAATTTATTGTAAAATTAAAAGTTACACCAAAACTTTGAGCACTTCCTCTGCCATATTCAGAGCAATGAACTTTTTCACTTTATGTAATAATTTGCAGATCTTAGGATCAGTTACGAATCTACAAATGTAAATGTCGCCATTATCTGTATCCACCTCTAAACGCTTCAATACTTCTGTTACTTGCTCTATATAAGGTGTCTTCTTCTCTTCCGGGATCAACACGAAATGCCAAGGTAAGCAAATCTTTAAGACATTCCAAATAACCGATTGACTGACGGCATATGCCAAGTTGGGATCCTCTTGCGGTTCGATTTTATATTCCTCTACAACTTCAACTTTTTCCACAGGCTTTTCCTCAACCTCAGCCTCATCTTCGCAAGGTCGACAAATAAACGTACTTTTCACATTAGTCTCTGACTGCGCCAGTTTACTCCTAGATGTCAAGCTCTTTTGCAATTTCGGCAGTCGTGCACTTTGCGTGGTCTCAACTTTCTTCGTGCTCGGGGCTTTAGAAGTTTTACCCTTTCTACCTTTCTTTTCTTCCACTGGGGGCACGTATTGTAATTCAGTGATAGTAGTTCCTTCACAATAGCTTACTACTCTCTTTAAAACATTATCCAGAAATTCTTGGGTACATTTCATAGCACACGCGAAACATTCATCTTTATACTGTTTGAATTTTATCAATTTACATACAACTTCTTCGCATTCTTCTGGGGAAAAGCAAGTCTTTTTCCCAACAGCCATAGATAATGCTGTCACAAAACCTTTTATAGGATCACTGTGTTTGCAGAAGGCTAACAAAAATGCAGAATAATTCATTAAGTTTTCCTGCGTTTCAAACAACTCAAACAAGAAATGTTTTATCAAACAATTTCTCAACCGTGTTTGTTTGTTTTCAGGATCAACATCCTTTTCAAACCAAAGCACATTTTCAATAAAATCTTCCCTTTTAATCAACTCTGTGGATCCCAAATCCTGACATCGAAATTTTCTCCGAGCTTCCAGCAACTCGTCCACGTTGGGAAATCTAATATTCAGACAATATATAAGGAAGTCTCGCCAATCAATATAAACTGTATCCCCAAACATCAAAAACACTAATTTGGGTACTTGCTCGGGATCTATTCTCATCCAAGCTTCCGGAAATAGAGGCCCACTGCAAGACTCTTTTCCAAAGAAAAAAAAATCTTGTAAAAGATATATGAAAGCCTGTTGCAAAGCTATTCCCGTAGGTGCCACGATCTTAAGCTGAGATCGCAGAGTAGCGAGTTGGCTAATTTTGAAATCCATATCCCCAACTAACTCACTTCCTTCTCCAATAGCGGGTGGTGGCTCCGGTGGAGCAAATTGTAAAAGATTGGGATCAATGACAAATGTGTCATGTTCAAGCACAAGCGATTCAGGTATTCTTCTTCCATTTTCGACTGCCATTTGTAAGTATTTACAAAGCCTATCAACAGATTTAATCTCGTTTATATAATATGTATTGATATCGTTTTGTATTTCCATAAATGATTTAAATATATGATCATTAAATAATTTCATATCACGGTAACATTTGTATTGAAGAGCTAGCATACGCAGGCTAGCTCTATACATTTCTCCATTGATACCCATAGTCCATTCTTCGATACATTTCAGTGCATTCTGTTTAAATATTTCTTCAACATTAATCGATTCTTCAGACGTATTATCTTCTTTCTTCTTAACAGGGGGTTGCATTTTAGCGATTTCGCTATATTCTCTCGCTATCAGAGATCTATAAGAGTCATTAGTTTCTTTAATAACTTTCAATGCAAACTTTACATTATTCTCAATAACTAGATTAAAGGGATTATTGTTGTAATCAATTTCAGTATTTTTCAGTTGCAATTCTTGGAATGCAGTCTTTAATTGTCTGAACGCCTTGTCTTCACCGCCTTTTTTACTCCCAGATGCGTCATCCGAATCCCTGTATATTTTTGTTAATTCTTTTGATGATAATCTATCAGTCGGAGGCAAACGTTTGATCATAGCGAAATAAAAATCATGGAGGGCTTGAAATGTCAAAATAGATCTGGAAAGCAAAAATATTTTAGAAAAATCTTATTTCTCATTTCCAATTATTTTTTAAGTGAACATCTTACCTATTTAGTTCAGCTTGCATACATGATATATAGGTGTTCACCAACGTAGTTAATTCTTCCATAGCCCAATTGTCACATATTAGAGCATGTCTTTGTTGCTCAGCATGTAACTTCCTTTCATCGCAAATATGATAAAGCCTGTCCTGCAACTCCTTTACTCGGCAATGCCATTCATTTTTTGTCAGATTTACATCTCGCCAATCATTTTCAAAGTTATTATAATCCTTTTGAAAACGACTCACAAGGTCCTGCTTATAAGAAGGCAAAGTAATTATTTGCTCCATTTTGTCCTTTATATACCTTGCATAGGGAATCAAACAGTTCATCTGTAATCTTTTTGCGAAGAATAATTCCTGCATGTCATGAATATAAACTTTTTCAATTTCCTGCCAACAAGTTGCCAATGCCACTCCTATTATCTGAGAAATTGGAATTTCGCCATAATCCCAATCTTCCTCTCCAGCCAGTAACTTAATTTCATCATAAATTATTGACTTATTCAGATCATCTTCCCCACCCACTTCCTCTGTTGCAGGTACAGCGTCATCATGAAATTCTTTTAAATCGGTGGAGGGTGCTTTTACAATCTCCAATTCATGGTCAATAGAAAATTTACTTGCTTTAGAACTACTGTTGCGTAATTTGTCTTTTGATTTTCCATTCGTAACTTCAGGCTTAACTATTTTAGATTTAACTCTTTTATCATCAGATGTCGGAAACTCAAGAAAACTTAAAACATTTTCTCCAAACAATCTATCAGTTGATTTTATTGGCAATAAATCACCAATTATGTATTTGCAAATTTGGGCCAATAATTCTTTATCTATAATCTCGTAGTACATACTATAATTAAGACCCAATACAGCATAGAATCGGTCAATCAACTCAGAATTCGTTTCATTTAAAACCCATATAACAAGCTCTTGCAAAATATCTTCGGTATCTTTAAGATGAATATAGCATGTAAAATAACTTTCAAAAGGTTTATCAGCTCTTCTTTTGTGGGGATCACTCACAAGTCGAGACACCCTTACTTCTTTATGTGGATCTTTTTCTTTTTTGCGATGTTTTATAACACTATCTTCTAGAAATATATCATCCCTATCATCTAGTTCAGTATCATCAGGGGGTGTATAGCCAGAAAAAGTTTCTTCCAAGATTTGTGCTTCTCTGTACGAATTAGGGTAATTTATGATAACAAATCCTTCAATGTCTTCTTGGTACTTAAGGTACTCAACTATCATTGCCGCTAAAAGATGATCTGTTAAAGATTCACCTAAACCTAAAGCTTCATAAGCATATCTGCCGAGTTCTGCAGGATCAGACAATTTAATTTCCTCTTCGGGAATTGTTTTTGGCGTTTGGGTTTGTTTGGTGTTTGCCGGAATCACGCCGAGCATCGCAGTGATGGCCAAGTCACTGCTTCTGCTCGTAGCATCATCATCGATTTTCATCAACTTAATGAGTTCCTTGTCTTCTTCCTCCGGAGCAGTCGCCATGAATTTATCAAATGACAAATCAATTTCAGTACAACCTATCATTTCAGATTTAAATTTTCTAAGACAAAAGTTAATGGCAGTTTCAAGACGAACAACTTGTATTTTTTGAGAATTTAGAAGAGTTTGCATTGCAACAGTTATAGATCTGTCTGGTAGACCGCGTAATAAAGCCTTAGCCTTATAAGATGGTAATTTGGCAGGTGGCAATGGCGGTGGATATGGATATTTCATCCCAAGTAAAGTGTAGACCATGTGACCTAAAATGCGATTACCTAAATATTCATATTTCCTTTCTTCAGACTCAGGATCATAGTTAGGTATTAATAAATCCAAAGTCCAGGGATAAGAATAATCGTGATACACTTTAAATTCATTATCGTTTAGAGCTTCCTGACGATCTAATTCGAGCCGTATAATTTCCTCTTCTACGATAGCCGATTCCTCTTCTGGACGGTCTTTCAAAATATCCTCTGTAGGATCCACAACATCAAATATGGGCTGTTGTTTATAGTATAAATTTTTCCATTCATTAATAAAATGGTCTGGTATATCATCTTCTAATAATCTCTTAAAATAAGCATATTTCGTTGCATAGTCCACTATTGATAACATTGTATCATAACAAATGTCGTAATAGTGCAAATGTTTTCTCTTCATTTTTTCGGCATACAGCTTTTTGTGCAGCATGTTTTGTCTCTCTTTTTCAAAATCAATTTCTACTACCTCTAATTGAATTTGTTCTTTGACATTATCAAGATATTGATTGAACTGTTGTTCTCTTTGGTCTGCAAATTCTTGTTCAGCCTGAACCCGATTTTTGACTAAATTTCGTGCTTGCTGTTTTGTTTCCATTATTTGCGTACACATTTGCTTTTCAAATTGTGATAGTTTCATAACTTTTTTCGCAAGTTCAGTATCAAGTTTAGATTCTTCTTCTGCAATAGAAAGGTCCCACATAGAACCGCTAAGAACATTCCTAAGCTGTTTTTGAAACTCTTCCGAGTCCGTTTTTTTACGCATTCTTGTATACAGATTATCCATGTAACTTTTAGCCCATTCCGACCCCGAAATTGAACTTCTTTGATCTAAAGCACTTTGTTCTAAATCCAGAAGCTTTTCATAAGTATAATTTTCAAATTTACAAGGATATTTTAATGCAAATTTTTCCATTTCGCTTCGCTCCTTGCCTGTTAATTTTGGTGGTAATGTGGCCTTAAATTGCATTGGAGTGTTTGATTCTTTAATGTTTTTCAGCATTTTAGAGTATTTATGTCGTATGTAGTCATATGTATCTTTTACCTGCTGGGCTTTCTTTTGTTGCCATTCTATAAAATGCTTCTCATTAAGTAGAGGTTTAGAGAGATTATCGACGAATGACTCTTCTTCTTCAGGAATATTATCTACTTTAAACCTGTGTCCTATTTTCTCTACTAGAGTAGACACCATTTTCCTTTCTCTTTTTATAAAGTTTGTGCGATCTTTTTTGTCCAAACTAAGAAATATTTGATAAAATAGACGAAGTATCGTTGAACCTTTGCCGTCCATAATATTTTCTAGATCTACAGCATTTAAAAATACATCTAAGTCCGCCAGCCATTCCGATAAATATCTCCAATTGCTTTTAATATCTTCCGGGGCATTACAGGCTCTTATTAGAAAATGTTTTTCATCATTTATAACATTGTAGCTGTAGAGTACACCAGCAATCACATAACCATTTTTCATTGTATCTCCAAATTCATCGGCTTCCCATGTTATTGGACGCTGCAGTCTTTCTGTTAACCACTCTTTTAATATTTCAGCCATAATTGATAATAATTCGTTATTTTCATTTACTGAGATTTCATGACTCTGGTTTAGTTTGACAAGGTTTGACGCACTAAAAACTAAAAACAAATTGAAATGCGAATATGTCAGAAATAAAATTATATTTTTCTTTTTTTAACATAAGAACTTTTTAAAAGTGTATTCCTCTGGCAAATAACTGGCAACCCATGGTTGTGTTTGTCATTTCTTATTATGACTTTTTTGTGATGTTTATTTTCACTGTTTTCTATGTATATTTCTTGAATTCTGCTTAGATCTAATCCAGGATGAAATGCAATGAATTCGGAAAAAGTGTATGTACCATCAGACAAATTGCATAATAGATAAGTTTGAGACAACATGCTAATATTGTTGATCCCTTGTTCGCAGAAATCTCGCCACATGAAGGAACACCTGGAGAATTTGGATAAAGCTTTGCACGACTTGGGCATGCTGAGTGCAATAACCGAAGCGCGCCGCGACTATTTACGCGAGTCGAAATCAAACTACAGCGTGATGCGTCTGAACACGCGGTACGTGTCTAACGTGACCGTGGGATATTGCATGAAAAGAGCAACTAACAAAAACAGACTCTGCCCTTACGTATTGCCAATAAGGCACAGAACTAAGAGTGAAAACTCGGATGCGATCGGTAGTGACGTGAGCGACAGCGGTTGCGATTACAAAAACAGTTTGTTAGAGCCATCCACTAGCGGGTACAACCACGAGTGTATCAAGAGTCCGGCTAAGCGGTGCCAGTCCCTGGAGAACTTGAATCTGGTCACGGAAGCCCCGCCGCGCTCCGACGGCTCACCAGACATGGACTGCGTGTCCACACGCATCCAAAAGTTACAAGTTGATGAATGACACCCACTAACATACAACCACCTCGAAATCTAGTGTGATGACCTTCGAATCGTATTTACTCTAAGTTAGAGTGGCGGAGGTTAGAGAAAATAGAAGTAGTATTCAAGCAATCTAATGAATGTTGAATAATGTATTTTTCAGTGTATTTGTACTGATGCATGGATATAAAGTGTAGAAGCTGATTCTAAATGTTCCTAGCTCCTCGGTGTAATTGAGTTAATTTTGCATGTATTATCCACCCCAACGATAAATGATAGTGCTGCTATTTTCATTAAGGTTTAAGCAAATTGCTCAAAAAAATATGGAATTGGTACAAATATTGGATATGTTTTGTATCTAAATTAGGCAATTATTGTTTGATAACGTTAATGTGAATGTTAACTGTGAGAGTTTTAATCATTTTTATGGTTACCCTAAAGTAAGGACCACAGTGTTTGTTGAGAACAAATTAATTTTGTTTTGTCTAAGTCACATCGCACTCTCCATTTTAATAACTTGTAGATCTTTTGAATAATGAAAACACATGTTTAAATACTGTGTGAGCAATATATTTGTGTAAACATTAGTCAGACTTTAATATTGTAAAAAAATTGCAATTAATTAGGATTAAGATTATGAAGATCTCATTTCATCCATAAACTTCATGTACTATTCAATTGTCCCTAAACAAAACATATTATTTATTTGTCATCCACAACAGTTTTGTGACTTAGAAATAGATACTTATGTTTGTTAACATATTTTGTTATTTTGTTCATATTAATTTAATAACAAATATTTGAAATAAATATTGCTTTGATTAATTTATTCGATTGTTTTATTATACTGTTAAATAGTTTCAAAATCTCACTTCCCCTAAATTGGGATCTTTTAACTTACAAACCTGTTCAATGTTCAAACTATTCCCATAAATGGATTCTTACTTTTCCTATGTGGAGGATGTAATGGTGGCTTTTATATCCTATAGAAATCAAAAATATGGCCCCACCAAACCATTAAAAATATCCCTAGCTTATTTAACATCCCCTTTTTTTTAGTCTTGCCAGGTATGGTGTAGTAGGTACATAGTTAAATACCCATGTTTCACCAATGCTGTTAATACATCTGAAATAATCGGTGATGAGTCTTATCATCAACAAAGCACTGGATAACAGAAAATCTTAATAATACTGCCTGTTCCCGGAATCCACCCAGTCGCCCTTGCGACTGCTATACAAGTACGGCATGTAATTTGAGTTTTTCAGTGTCATATGTACTTTCTTCTTCTAAGACATTACAAACATGGTGAAGGAAAACATCGTGTGGAAACTGTGTAAAAAAAATTTTAAACGCCAACCCCAAAAAGTTTTAAAATCAAAGTTATATTATTGAATGGCAAAACAAAAATACCACCGCGAGCAGGGTTCAGTTAAAAGCACTTGGAGTACCAATCCAGATGCAGGTTCAAACCCCTCGACTGGCATGGAATTAATAATCCAAACTAATATTATAAACGCGACCACTGAATAATGTTGATGAATTTTTAAAAGATTGGTCTTTAGAGAAGGACAGGCAACCTTTTGTCACGCAAACGAAATCGCAGGCACCATGTATTTATCCTAAATCATCTTGGCGAGATAATTAAACGTTTATTGGGAAACAAAGACTCCAATAAAACGACGAAAATTATAACTTAAAATTTCATTTATTCGCAGCCATTGAGTATGTAACACTTAAGATAAATAACAAAAGTTCATTTTAAATAATATTGCATGTGACTGATTGCAGATTAGACTGAAGCGGCTGTGGCTCATATATCACAGAGCTTTCACTTTCAATTGCTTCATTTTTGGCGTTTTGCGCTTTTGTTGGCGTTTCTGCTCTTTTAATTCCCAACGGCGTTGTTTCTCCGGATCGTCCTCCTAGAAGAGAAAATATTTTTAATATTTTATTTTATAGGCGTTAGTTCTCAAGACACTGTATTCCCTGGAGTAGGCAGAGATGTACACAGTTGTACACCCACATTTCACCAATGTTGTTATTAAGCCCCATGTTCATTGCAATTCTAAACTCGGGGCTGCTATTGAGAATTTCCTAATAAAAACCCCAATGACTCTTCCCGACCCGGGAATCGAACCCAGGACCTCAAGCTCGGCAGTCGCGAGAGGTTAAAAATCAGTAGTGTTAGTTACCCTACACTTAATCTCAAACTCTCGTAATTGACAATTTATCTTTTTAGTCATAAAAATTAAATTAAATAATCTTTATGGGATAGCTCGTATAATGTCTATGTGAAACAACTTTAGTTGACTGAACATCAAGATTAACCAATTTTTTCCTATGACAAGTGTACCGTGTAAACAATCGTCTCCAAAAGCATATATCAACCATTTCTGTAGTCTTTCCGTTCTGGCCTTGTATTGATATCAACTCACGGACAAGTGTGAAAAAAATAATGAAATAAATTATTGATTTTGTTAATGATTTTTTATTGATTTGTGTTTGGTATCAGTGGTCGAGTGGAAGAGCAGTGATAGCCTAGTGGTATGGCCGTTGGACTGACAAGTCAAAGGTCGCAAGTTCGAATACAAAGCACGCACCACTGTCTTTTCGAAGTCATGTAGTATAGTCACCTTCTTAAATATCAACAGTTTGTATGAAATGAAATATGTATTTTTTTACCGACTTCCAAAAAGGAGGTTATCAATTCGGTTGTATGATTTTTTTTGATGTACCTGTAGTATGCGCTCCTTCTCCTGCTTGCGCTTCTCTTCTCTCCTGGCGGCGGCTTGCTCCTGTCGAGCTGCGTGTGCGCCGCGCAGCCACGCCTCCGCCACTTTCTGACGACGTTTTTCGCATTTTGCTAAAGCCTGATTGATAGGAAAAAACAGTTTTTGTTAAAAAAAAAAAAAAAAAAACTTAGTTCCTTTAATTGAATTCACTATTACAGATATTTCTTAGGCTATATGTGTAGATGCAAATTTATTAATTACATCTGTAACTAAACTAGGCAAAGCCTTTATTTCGACTATAGACATACTCCTCGAATATTATCATAATAATATTAATAGCCATCAGTAACACAGACAACTAATATTTGTTATATTTTAACAAGTCTTGTTTGTTACGCTTCAACTGATTCATTTCAAAAGTGTACACTCTCTCTGCTTACCCCTTCGGAGAAAACAGGCGTGATGCTATGTTAAGTTCTTTTTCTCTCTCAAGAATTTTATCAGCGGAATCAAGTGACTTATATAAATTTATGATATTGTCAAACTCTCTCTCTCTCCAGTTTGACTCGCTACATCGCTGCGGGCTCAGCTCCTGAATAAGAGCTCCGTTCGAGTTCGAAACTAGTCGGGCAATCCCGAAGTATGCGCGTGAGTAATAACCGTTAAACTATAATTAATATGAATGTGTCTCACGAAAGTTACTATACAAGAATTATATTTACCCACTACAAACATTTTTGTTCAAGTGATTCCATAAATTCACGAAAAGTATTAAAAGTTAAAAAATCGCAAATATGTTATAGAAAAAAAAACATTGGGGTTGGCTTCCAGTCAACTGGATGCACGATATATAAGGTCCTAATTTATTAGGTAATTAACTTTTAAGGGTTCAATGTGTGAATGATAAAGATTCATAAAAGCCATCATTCAAATTTTTACAACAATTTTTTTTTTTTCTTAATGTTCTCCGTTCAAGGAGCAGTTTTCGTCTTGCTAGTACTATGGTTATTAGAAATATTTTTTTATTTCAATTTAATCTTTAGCTTAAGTGAATGTCTTTGAGTTATATATTCAAAGGAAATTACCTAATTATATAGGACCTTATATAGTGGTATGACTGGTTGTCAGACTTTTAGGCCTCTGACCACCATAACTGTCATAGATCTTAAATTGACAAACCGGGACCGATGGTTTAAGGTGCTCTCCGAGACACAGAAGGGTCTCGGTATGAAATGATGGTCACCCATCCACAGACCGACCGCGGTAAACACAGCTTAACCTCGATCGAGCGATCTGTCCGGCTGTTTCTTAGCCACAAGCCAGAATATTAATAGGAGTATAAATGTCACATGTCTGACCTCTTTGCTGAGCCGCAGCCTCTTGATCTTGTCCATGAGATGGAACACGAGCTGCAGTAGCGGCCGCACCTCGTCCCCGCCGCCATCAGGTCCGAGCGCTAAGCTGATCAGCATCACACGCTCCGTGTCGGGGGGCTTCGTGACTGCTTGCTCTCTGGGTCGAAATTAACGTTATTTATAACATAAGATAGCATCACGCCTGTATTCCCCGAAGGGGTAGGCAGAATTGTACAGAATCGTACACCCACATTTCACCGATGATGTTATTCCCATGTAATAGGTGATGAGCCTATTGCTATCTACCGGGCACAATTCCAAACTCCGGGCTGCTACTGATAATTTTCCAACAGAAAAACTCAATATCACTTTTCCCGACCCGGGAATCGAACTCAAGACTTCATGCTCAGCAGGAGCGCTTGGGACCACTAGACTAACGAGACAGTTAGGGGAAGAAAAAAATATACATAAATCACATTTAAATTACGTCATGATATCCACAGGTGTTCTAATTATAAGAACTATCTGGAAATCATGATAAGGTCCACTATAACATTGGTCGTCACATATTAAAAAAAATACATGTGTAAAAATCACGACGGGAACGTGAAGTAATGATGCCCAATGCTTAAAATTTTTTATAAGTATGCATTTTTTTTCTAATTCAACGTCAATTCAACCAACATTTAAACTGTGAAAATGATGTGGCGTTACTTGACAATAATTATACTAACGGCCTGGAGTAATCATACACCCAAGAAAAAATCTGGGGAGGTATAGTGCATGACGCGCCTACTCCATATATCGACGGTTGAAAGGCTATTTGGTTCAAGTGTATTTAATGTGCTTTAAAAAAATAAACCTTAAAATAACGGCCCTTACAAACATTCATCATTTCATATTACACAAAAACGTCGCTTGATTCAAATAGCCTTCCACCCCTCGATATGTATATTGTTACGTAAGTTGACACGTAAGTACTTCATCGTATTTAATACGATTATAAAACACATATACTTATAATAATTTTTAACAAAAAAAAGAACCGACTCCAAAAATCTTTCTGTGTAAAATTGCACTAAAAAGTTATAAAATAATTGCATTACTTACTACAATTTATATAAAAATATTTTTTTAATTTTAGAGGATTCTGAATAAAGTCAATTTATTAGGACAATAATATACAATTATTATTATTTTCGGAGTCGGTGCCAGACAAACTTTAAAAATATTTAGGAAGTTTCCTAAAATTTGCAAAGTATATTTAAAGGTACATTAACCATCATTATTTTTACGATAATGTATTATACCTAATTGAACCTATTTACAAATGAACACAACAACTGCCTAAAGCGAACGTAATACGCTACTTCATGAATGTACTTACACGTTTAATATCCTTTACTGGCACCGACTCCAAAAATAATAATAATTGTATATTATTGTCCTAATAAATTGACTTTATTCAGAATCCTCTAAAATTAAAAAAATATTTTTATATAAATTGTAGTAAGTAAATAATGCAATTATTTTATAACTTTTTAGTGCAATTTTACACAGAAAGATTTTTGGAGTCGGTTCTTTTTTTTGTTAAAAATTATTTTATTTCTTACTTTTTAGTGAATCTTGCGTACCATAACTGATTTATCGGAAGTGAATATGGGTAGACCTACTCAACGCGCTGTCCATATATATCTGTCGCAGATGGATTGTAGAATCCGCTGTTTTACAAAATCTCTAGCTGCTTTACAAAACAGTACTGTTTTATAAAACAGCTGAACAACGTTCAGCTGGATTGCCATTGCGATACGTTTAACAAAACTGCTACCCACCTTTAGACGTAATGCAGAATGACATATCTACAGTGGGACAGGTTTGTTTATTGTATAGGTATATTAAATGGATAGTCACCATTCAAGTAAAAAAGCGTACTCTGATTTACTTTACTGTATTCTGATTTGACTTTCCGTGGCTGGGTCGACGGAGCCCCGCTTAGCGGGGCTCCTATTTTTGTGTCCGTAAGGTTAGAAAAAACCTAAACACGAAGAGGATGACGGGGGCTGTTCGGTCGCTACGCTCGCTCACGGGCCCCCGTCATCCTCTTCGAACCTAACCTGTCCGTGTCGGGATACACGAAACTCCCGAGCTCGCTTCGCTCGCTCATGGATCAATTTAATTTATTTTCTTTCATAATCCCGATATATTGTCGACTATTATAGTGGTTTAGTATTTACGTCATAAAAAATTTCATAATTTTTTTGCTATTGACAAGTAAAATAAAGTTAGGTTATTATTGTTAGGACATACAGAGCCGACAAAATTTCGAACTAAAATCAACAATCTGACAGTTAGGCAGTTCATTAGAACTATTCTAGAGACCGTAAACACCACCGGAAAGTCACAAGAAAGCAAAATACACCATTTCGTTTACTTCGACGACGTATTATTTTTCAGTTATTTTGATTTAAATACCAAACTACTAAACCAATTTTCATAAAATTTTTATGGGACCAATCTGAAAGTAAATAAAAAAATAATTTTCGAATTCGGTTGATAAATGACGGAGTTCTGAAGTAACAAACATAAAAAAAAAAAAAAAAAAAAAAAAAATACAACCGAATTGATAACCTCCTCCTTTTTGGAAGTCGGTTAAAAAATAACTCACTCCATTTGCTTAGGCCCTGAGTATCGGTCTGAGATGTGTATGTACTGCACGTAGTTGTGATAGTGTGCGAGAGCGGCACACACTCTCGTGTCCAGTACTGCGGCGGTGGCTTCAGCGGTCTCCGATAATACTGACATGGCGGCAGGAAGGCCGTGCTTATCACCCGGACGACGTTCAGGACAAAACACGCTCTAGAAAAAAAAAACATGTTACATGTGATGGTAAATCATGTAAATTTTGAACTACAGAGGCAGTTAACCATTTACTCTGGCCGGAAATTAAGATTATTAATAGGGAAATAAAAAGACATTATCATTCATCATACATAGCCATAAGGCCAGTAATCAGACGTAAACAAACGTGCACAGAGCTATACACCCATATTTCACCAATGCTGTTGTTAACCATTGGTGACATATGGGTTATTAAGTCCCCTGTTCGATTTCTAAACTCTGGGATGCTACTGAGGATTTTCTAGCAAAAAAACTTCATCACCCGGACGCTCAGAACAGAACACGCTCTAGAAAAGAAACACCGGGTAAACTGATGATTGATGATAAGTCATGTAGATTTTGAACTAAGAGACCAATAAGTTTAACCAATTACTGATTTTTATCGGGTTATTCTTACGAGTCAGATGAAAAACTTTAATCGGCTTATAAAAACCGGTACACTGTACACACAAGGTTCATTTTTGCGTTGAAAAATAAGCAAGGAAATGACAAAGATAGAGGTGGGCGGTACTTTGTATTTGCGATCGTGCCTTGAACATGCCACCGCCTTACATGCAATTTTTGACCTTATTTCTTCCACAATTATCTCCTATTATTAATTTATATTCAAACAAATTTAGCATCTTACAGAATATCCGAGGCGATCCTATAAACCTAAAATTGACTTTAAGACTAAATTAAATAATAACACTTATTATAACCTATTATAACTATATAATTAATGTTTTTTGTGTGGTTAACCTGCACCAGGGTTCAATCAAATGAAAAGGTTAATAAGAAAACCTAGTTAACTTTTCGATTGATTATTTGGTATCTGATCAGCAGAAATTGTAGTACACAGTCTTGCGCTCTTCAAACCAAAAAGAATCGGTAAATAATCAAATATGCGTTCGTCATATCTAAACTTGTGTTTTTCGAAAAAGTATCAAGAAATAAGTACTATTATGCAATTGAGAATAGTTCCGGCACATTACTTCAAACTTAATTTTTAAACCTTAACATCGATATTAAAATCATCCATGATTAGAAAATCTTAGGTTTTACATAAAAACGGTTATAACATATACATACCAAGTCCTGCATTTCCTTGGCGAGGCGCGTGGCGATCTTTTTCTGCGCGACACACAGTACGAACGGATCGCTGTCGTCTTTACCTAGTTCCACACGGATCAGCAGTGTGTCCGGAGTTGGTCTAACTACACCCAATAGAACGTGGACTAGATCTTGACGCTGTTGGCAAACAGCAAAATATTTAAAAAAATGCTGTAATTTACGATAAATTGGTAATATATAATTTAAAAAAATCTAGTAATATGCCATCATTATTTGACAAAAATAATTTTAAATTCAATGGCAATATATAACATAAATAATTTTAAAAACAAGTAACACTCTCAGTTCCTCTTTAATGGCAACATTTTTGATTTTGACCAGTCAAGCCTCACTAGAACCACTTGAACCAAACTCGACAAAAAACATGTTAATTAAGACTTTACTGCTCAGATATTTACGACTTATTTTGCATTTAATTATTAGTTTTCTCAATATTTTTTTCTTAAACTGTTAACATTTATGAGAAACTGATGGAAAATAATGGAAAATCTACATTGAACTAGAGCTATCACAGTAACCTATGTATTCATACCTTGATCAGTTTGAGTGTAAGCAGCATTCCTTCGCAGCAGACCCTGCCGCTGCACCACATGGTGAAGCAGTGTTCGGCCTCTCGGCGCCACCCGCGCTCGTCACTCGCGGCCACTACGTCTAAACCTGTCTCACCTGGGAACAATGTCAAATATGTTTTAAAAAATATTGATATCTTTTGCAAACGATAAAATTCGCCCCGTACACAAAAAAAAAATTGGCACGGGAATTCGCCGCCTTTTCACAATGCCAAGAACTAATCCTTAGATCCAGTCGGGGTTTATTCTGAAAAACCCGCTAATATTTCGAAGTGTTTCTTATCATATGCTATATAATATGGCATGGGTACAGTTCTACGACTTGAATAATGATTTTTATACGATATAGGGTCGTTAAGGTCATGTAATGCCTATATTATTTTGTATAGATACGAAAAAGCGACACAATAGCTCAAATAGGAGAGCAATTATCACAGTTTTGGTCACATTGGTCGCGGTTCGAGTCCTGTTCATATCTGCTATTTTTCAAGTTATTAGAAAAAAAAAATTGTTTTAAATGATGACTATTTTTAACAAAGAAATGTTTTTCGTCGAAATCTAAAAATTTAATTGCGGCGAAACTCTATGAAAACACGGATATAATCCGTAATTTGATTGAGTTGGAATATATAACATTAAATGTTAAACCAAGTATTCCAACTGATTTCCTTACGTACTAGATTATTTGTCAGCAGTATTTTTTGCAATTAGACTTATTTTTTGTTATTAGGAGTCACCTAAGCAATAGGCATGATGACAGATTTCGAAATCTCCTTTTATAATGTAGGTACATGTCTACTATATCCGAAAAACACATTATTTCAGCAATAAACTAAGTTTCTACGCTTATTATTGCATTTTAATCTATCTAATTTGATTTAACTGCGAAAACGCTGCTTGGTGTCATGGCGCCGTTTTGACGTCATGCCTCAGCATATTTGACATAAGTTGAAGCCATAATGTACGGCGATGTGTGACATTTGAATGAGGCGTGACGTCATTCGCTGTGATTGACGTTTCAGTTAAAATGGCCGATTGCAGCATTTTATACTTTTATTTTATTGAAAATCTTATTAATCTTAATGTTTTTAATAAAACTAGGTAATTTTTTAGAATCCTGTGTGCCTATATTTACCTCTAAAACCATTAATTCGTTGGTTCTTTAATACTGTCATCATGCCTATTCACACCGATATGGCAGCATAAACGACTTCAATTACGCAGCATTATAAATTTTATCATCTACACGTTATCTATCGTATCTCCGCCTAATTTAAGCTTTACGCTCAAATTATTAAACCAATCTTATTTATATGAACGCTTGTCCTAAGCATCGACTTCAAGTTCTGCATAGGGGTGATTTTTAAGGGATGGTTTGAATAATATGGGCCTTAAACTCGAAATCTCTTTGGATAGTATCTGAATAGTGGATAAAAAAAATACTTAATTGTACTTACCGACTAAAGTAAAATTATCATCAAGCAGCGGTTTATGCAGCTTCAAGAAGTTGGTGGCGATGGAGGTGTTCTTGGCGCGTCCCACAACGTAGGCGAGCGCGTACGCGGCCAGCAGGCAGCACAGGATACCCTCCAGCCAATACGCGTCCCAGCGAGGACGGATCATTATAGGAACCTAGACAAGCATTGAAATAATATTATTTTCTTAACTATAACTAAACAATTGCTTTGAAGATTTTTATAAAGTTTCGCAAATATTCTTTGTGATTAATATTAATTGAATAATTAAGTAATTAGTGTTTTTAAACCAAATTATAGAGAGCTCGCCAGATAAGTTTGCGCGCGTTGACGCATTTTTTTAATGTTGACATTAATGCACAAATTCAAAATACCCCCTTAAAGGCAAACTGCTGTTATTTATTTAATATCATAAATTAATTGCACACGCAAACAAGATATTAACAGCTATACCTTAGAAATAGTGATCTTTGGTTGTTCGGAGGACCGCGGCGCACTGTCCTGGAACCCTTCAAACTCCTCAGGGTCTTGGAAGTGCTCAAACTCATTGTCTTCATCCTGATAAAATAAAATAGGTTTTAAACTAAACAGTAATAGCGCAAGTGAATTTATCGGCAAAGTAAAAATAAAAACAAAAGTTAGTTCTCTGAAACAGTTTCTAAAGACCATTTTCTTAGAAATCTATGTTTAAACAAAATTCGTCACCGCATTTCACACCAAATTACAAAAGAATACATTTACATCATAATGAAACATACATATACATAAATACTATGTACAGCCTACACTATAGAAGTACAAGTACATGCAAACTAATGTTAACATTACAAACAAACACTGCCTTTGTAATTATAAGCTTTAATTTTAACTGTTTGTTAAATTTGGAAGAAAGATACACGGAGGTGCTACAGTTAGTGCAGTATTCGAGAGAACATTGCTGCATTGTGTATCATGGATTTGATGACCACACACATTAAATATTTGTATAATTTATCCAGCGATTTGTGTCTGTAAATGGACCAATGATTCAGCAGAAATTCCCCGGACTAGGAATGTATGCATAAGGTTCATATGTTAACAGAAAAATTTATACATATACTATACTATAGCTGTAAGCTACACCTAGTCACTGATAAATAATTTTAATGCTTAACAATCTATTCTCCGTTAAAAGGGATCATTAATTGCAATACTTTACCTCAACTAATATCTCATCCTCAGTCTCCACATCGGCATCAAATTGTTCTTTTGATGATAACTTTTGTTTTGATGAAGTTGACTCCTTGGATTCACTGAAATCTGATAAGAGAATTTGTTATTAAATTAATATTTATCCCAGTAGAAGTACAGTGGGAGCCCTCTTTTATCAGCCAAGTAAGACATATTATTTTCTAGAAGGGATAAGGTAATTTTTTGAACTGGCTGTACTAATAATCTAGTTTTTCTATCTCAAGAAAGCATGTGATGTTTTATTGACTCTGACATAAGGTTCAAATTATAATGATTCACTGATCTTTATGACATATAATGTCTCTTTTATGTAATATTATAACTGTTCTTTGTTAACTTTTGTTTAGCAATAAGATTTTCCTTTATTAGTACTTAAAATTATACTGGCTTGGCAGCAAGGTTATGTGTTAATATATTCATGGATCATGAATTTAAAATTTGTTATATTTAAAACGCATACGCATATTCTGCATTACGTCTAAAGGTGGGTAGCTGTTTTGTTAAACATATCGTAATGGCAATCCAGCTGAACATCGTTCAGGTGTTTTATAAAACAGTACTGTTTAGTAAATCAGCTAGCAGTTTTGTAAAACAGCTGATTCTACAATCCATATTTTTCTATATTGCCAACTTCTACTTTACATTCCCAGAATATTAATCAGGATTTAAATAGGTATATAAAAAGCCACATGATTTTTCATTAAATTCTCCTGTAAACCACTGGAGTTTAGTATAGGAAAAACCCTGGTTGAGTGAGAGGAGGAATTAATTATCTTAATCTGTAGCAACCTGGCAAAAAAGCAATTAAGATTTCCACAGAACAAAAACGTCTACTTGTATAATGTAGCCTTTTATGTCCTGTGCAATTTTATTTTGAAACATTTGGTATGTATCAACATTTTACACAGAACAACTGACCATCTTTTGCCATCTGAACCAGTTAGTAGGCATACTTATTATAATTTTATAAAACACAACAGTCCGTAACCTAATTGCTAAATCTTACCACTAGAAGAATCATCATCATCATCAGCTTCAAACTGTTCAAACTCTGCAAAGTCATCATCCTCTAAAGCCTGGTCTTCGAACGCTTGAACCACAAAGGTGGTGCAAAGTAGCACAAATATCGATAATAGCACCCACCGCATTTTGTACCTGAAAACAGAAGAAAATATATATAAAAGAGAGTTCTTTTTTCCTATACAACATAATGTAGAAAAATACAACATCTTAATTTTAATCTATTACCAAGAAAAATATATTTAATATACACAACCGGAATGGCTTACACCAATGCTATACACCAATCGGAAAAAAAATTGCAGGCTTTGTTGAAAAATTTACAATGCACCAATCTGATCGGGTCACTTACTGCAGTACTGTCATAAACAGGTGCTCACTTTTACATTAAAAATATTTATTATTAAATTAATCGAATAATATACAGATATTTATTTTATTATGAGTTTGGGTTTTTAATTTCTTCAATATAACAATGTGGCAAAGAGCCTATCACACCTCACAAGATCACAAAAAAGTTATCATGTTGCAATTAAATTCATATTTAGAACGGACAAAAATAAACATTAGTTAACAAGTATAGTAAAAAAAAAGAAGTTTTTAATCAGAACAGTTCAAATCAGAATATGAATTATTTAGTCAACCCTTCCGCTCAGCCACATACAGAAAATCTATTGTGTCTGCTAATTAGCGAGCCAACGGCTTAAGCTGTTGCGTCAGTCATTAGCAGACACAATAGATTTTTATTGTTACAACGTACAGATCTGTACGTTACTGAGCCGAAAGGTTAATAATATAATAATAATCATGTTCCTTGTACACATACACATCAGACTGTTTTTAATTCTTAGTGACACAAGTAGAAGGTAATCTTATCTTTGTTCCAAGGTTGTTGTGGTTTGTAGGTTTTCAGGTGTGGATCATGGTATTAGCAGTTTCTACTTGTGGCCTCAATAGCCATTAACTTTTAAAAAGTTAGTACAAATACTATAAAATAGAGAACAATATGCATTCAAGGTAATGTTAACGTGTGTGCAACTATACGTTATCTCTGAATATTAATTACTTTTTCATGACATATATTACTAACATCTCAAATTGAGCCTTTATTCAGCCCTCAAGGTGATCTAAATTTAAATTCTTTTATTTTTACTGCATAGAATTGCACGCCTGACTGTGCAATTTTTAACACGTATAATCTTTGTTTAAATAGCGTATTACACAAATTAGTGGTTACCTGTTCACTATTTTTCAACGTTGTTATCAACTAAACTAGCTCATTAACTTATTAATTAGATTATTTTACACTATTTCAATAACATTTCACCTACTTTATTGCGGGATTGACACAGTATGTTTTCGTTGGTTAAATATTCTACATAGAGCTATATTACAGGTTGATAATTAATTAATATAACCTGTTCCAATAAGAAAGCTTATAACAATTTTATATGTTCAGTATTCATGAACAACGTAAAGGAAAACGTACTGATGAATGTCACGTCACATGACATTTAACTAATATTGTTGCAAGACACAAAAAAAAATTCAGTTGCCATTACATAGTGAGCAGTATTTCTTACTATTACGTTCTGTAACGTTACTAAACCTTATTTTTAAATGGTGACTATAGAAATCTTTAATTAATTAAGTTGTCTATTCATTCTGACAATAATGAGTAGAATTGCGTTCTATAACATATCAGCAAAAGTTCAAGGACAGTTTTGACCTTGTTTCCTAAATTTACCTAAATTTTATAGGTGCCTTTAAATTCAAATGACATTGACCTTATACCCTTATACAATGACTTGAACGAAATCCTATTTCCGCTTCCTAAACTCAATTCTTTAGAGCAAAAACAAATGTATAGTTTAAAAATTAGATTTAAGTGGTAAGACCAATGATGAGTCAATAATAATGCTGATTGCTGCAAGTTAAGTTTATGTAGGTAGGTACCTAGGTATACATTTTGCGTTAGGGACAACAGTTAATTGTGCAAAGTAAAACATGTTCTTCATATTCTTGCACTACTTACTTGTATCCTTAATTAAGCGACCTAAACAAGAAGGTAGGAACCTACTTTCAGGGCGTTATAGGCAGCAACGTTCAGGACCCAGAATGCTGACTCGACATTTACCACATAGGTTGCCACTTAAGAGCTCGTTAGATTTAAATAACATAACCAGGCAGTATAACTGTCAACCACAGGGCAAGGACCTCTTCACACACAGTGCATGAGCATTTAAAACCATGCTGGCACTCTGTGAGTTGGCAATTCCGGACAATTTATTGGCTCACGATACGATATTCATATTGGTTCAGTCAGCGAAAACCATTGACATATATATTACTAGAAATCATTGGCGAAAACAGTTGCTAAAATGCATACTTATCCAAATAAATAAAATGTCTGAGGTCAGAAACTATCCATGTAGGTAACTCTATACTATACTAGAGTAAAAAAAACATGTTTTTCTATCTTGCTGTCATATGAATCCAGGAAATTCGAAAAGTTATTTCATTTTATCACAATAATCGGCATGACAGTCGTTGTAGCGCAGCGGTGCGACAAAGAAAACTACGCTATTCTCTTTGGGGACACAATAATAGTTAAAGTCTTTTCGACTCTGGTAACTATAAAATTATACTTCATCACAATAAAAATCTAATGTGTCTGGTCTGGTAATTAGCGAGCCAACAGATTACGTTCATGTTTTAATTATTTTCAATACGTGCTCGGACGCCTGTACCTATTGGTACGATTTCTTTCACTAACTCTAGGTACACGCCATGTTGAGACCCCTCAACCTGTAGTTCGGAAAGCGGCTCTTAACCACATGGTCACCAAGTCTTTAGATATAACATAACCAGCCCACAACTGCCCCACTGCAAGACGTAAATATACATTAAACAAAGGGGAAATTAATATATTATTACTCAGCGTAAGCTCGGCCGATGTCGTCATTGGTAGAAGATTACGAGGCCAACCACCGCGTAAATCCGCATCGGAAAGCCTCATTGAATGCTGATACAATCTTGATCAATGGATATTATTCTGGATTTATTATTGTAGCTTGTATTTGCTAGAGGACATTGACTTGTTTGTTATTAATGCTAATTGGTAACTGTAGATAGATGATTTTTAATAGATTTAATTTTATTTTACCAGCAGTTTTAATTTAATTAGCCATACATTGCATCGTATACTCTAAAAAGTAAGAATTCTGTACCTCCTACTCGGAAAGATGTAAAGCCACCGGCATCAAGCTTCCGGCAGCAATGCCTGCCGTGTCGAGAACCGCTTTTTGCATCAGCTCCTAGATGCAGTAGCCGAGCTGGTATATCATCTTTAATTACCATTTTAAATAGCAACTTCCCGCCTGGAGATTGCGAAACCAAACACCACACGGAGTTGTTCCGGCTATCATTACGGACCATGGGATTGCCTAACACCTACACAACGATAACGACCCAATAAAGGATCCCCTACCTAACGCCTCGAACGTCCTCTGACCTATATTAAACATATTGTTAGCTAATAATTATTTACCATATAAGTAGGTACTGAACTCCCCACTGGCACCGTATTTACTGGTATTTACCTACATTAATACATAATAATGTACTCCCGACCGTATTTCGGTCACGGCGGCCTATCTCCACTCAGATTGGCTAAGTACGCAGGAAATATGATAGTGCACAAGTGTAGGCGCAAACACAGGTGCACTCCCTCCTCCTTCACTCTCATAGTCCGATGGGACGGCAATCCAACACGACCGGAGAGAGATCAGGCGCAGGAGAAAGAAAGAAAGAAAGAAATAATTTCTTTCTTTCTTTCTTTCTTCACGGGGGTGTCACACCACCAACTTCAAAAGTCCGGACTGTTATTGAGAATTTCCTAACAGAAAAACTGAATAACACTTTGCCCGACCTGGGAATCAAACCTCATGCTCGGCAACTGCGCATGCGACCACTAAACCAACGCCAACGAGGCAGTCAGTAAAACTTAAAGATACCTTAAATAATTAAGTCCATTAGTGGTGCAAAAATCATAATGACATGATTTATATGTCGCGGTGAACCGACCGATGTTTGAGTAACGGGTTGAGTAATGATTATGTTCTTTCTTAGATAAGCGTAAACATCACAGATGATGGAACACATCGTGACGAAACCTGGACTTATAGTGGTCATCCAACGAAAAACAAGCCAACCTGCAGCCAGCTCTGTAGTCGAAGCTCTAGACCTGCAGTGGAAAGTTACTGGTTGGTCTTCTTTCGTAAGTAAATATCTCATCTCTTGTCCACAGTATTTACCAACATAAATACTTACTTTATTCCTAGATGCAAAAACATATTGACAGCCTGACAGGTATAAATTATATCAAACACGTATCTCTCTACTTACGTAGCTAATATTGCAATACCATGAAAACCTAATTTGCATAGAATGTATCAGAAAAAAAACGTCAGCATGGAGAATATAATTACAGTAATTAAAATAAGTGTAAAATCCAGATTACTCTTTGTCTGTGAAGGCCAACTCTGCGGTGCGACCATGGTTTTTTTTGTCGAGACGTTTGTCGATTTTAAACTGTCAAATTTGCAATAAATTGTTGATAAAACAATAAAATTAAAATAACATAAAAATTTTGCTCGATCGCCAATTGACGGAGTCCGTCGATACGTTTGACCGACCAAAACCTGCCGGGGTTGCGGTGAATGCAGTTGCGATCTCGGGACTCCCGTAAAGTTACGCGAAGGACTATGGTATTGGTAGAAGTCCTGCAGAGCGTCCATGAAGGACTTTCCGATGAAAAGAAGACACTGACAAGTAACGATTAACATTTATTAATTTAAATTTTTCGTGGTAGAAGCTCTTTTTTAACTGTTTACTATATTCTTATAATTCATTGTGTAATGTTATATGGTAGTCATAAAAGTCATACCTAAAATTAAACATGGTTCTAGCCTAAGGACTTGGATCCGTGCGCCTAATCCTGGGGTGCAATTGGATTATAATAATACCGAATACTCACTACGTACGGCGGCCCCTTCTACAGAGATTAGTCAAGTACCCAGGAATTACTATAGTACACAAGTGTATGCGCAAACACATGCGTTCTCCCTCTTCCTTCACTCTCATAGTCCGATGAGACGGCAATCCAACATGACCGGAGAGAGACCAGGCGACGACGACGACCGACGGCTTTACGTGTTCTCCGAAGCACGGGAGTGGCACACTGTCAACTCCGGGCTGCGACTGACAATTTCCTAACAAAAAACACTTTGCCCCATCCGAGAATCGAACCCAGGACCTCATGCAACACAGCCGCACTTGGGGCCACGCTACCAATGAGGCAGTTACATATAACGATTATATGATATTATATGGATTATAATACACTTAAAAATATGTTATGATATGATATATGATACACTTATAATGAAGGAGTTACCTCCTAACACTACTCGTGACTCTCCTTTATCCGCTCGAGATCTAAATCGTGATACAATGTATCGTGCATTAACAGAAAATTCAGCTCATAAATCTCCATATTGGCAGACAAAGCCGGTGCGGGGATCTTGTTCGAATTCAAAATTGGAAGGCGGTCGTCGATCGCGGATGTGCAATTAAAAATTTATGTTTAGAACAGTTATTTAATTAATATAATAATTCTCTAAAAAAAATCGATTAATTTTATTATAGATAATAAAAATATAATGGCCCTTTGGCACCTTTCGGATCGGTAACACTCGCACATTTCACCAATGCCGTTATTATTATGTCCCAAATTATGTAACTAGTTGGTTGTGTGTCTATTGCCATCTATTGGGCATAATTCCGTACTCCGGGATCTGCTGAGATTTCCCTAACAACAAAAAAACATTAATACGTTGTCTGACCCGTGAATCAAACGCAGAATCTCACACAAACGCGCTTGCAACCACTAGACCAACAAGGCAGTTTGAATGGCTAAACTTATTATAATTTATTATTATAATATTTTATAATTCTGATACTATAAGGAAGGAGTCTACAGCTCGATTTTGATGAAAACTGCGTTGGATAAAAAAAAAACTGTATTCCTTGCCGAGAATATAACCCGTTAATTTTGGAAATAAAACAGACTGTATTATCACACCATCCGATACTGTAGTTTGCCTTTTAGATTACTAGATTAGATTACTTTTCAGAACTTTTGACTGCCTCGTTGGTCTAGTGGTCGCAAGCGCAGCTGCTGAGCGTGAGGTCTTGGGTTCGATTCCCAGATGGGGCAAAGTGTTATTGAATTTTTCTGTTAGGTAATTCTCAGTAGCAGCCCGGAGTCAGGAAGTTGGTGGTGAGCCGTCGGTCCTGCGCCTGATCTCTCTCTGGTCGTGTCGGATTTCCGTCCCATCGGAATATGAGAGTGAATGAAGAGGGAGTGCACCTGTGATTGCGCATACACTTGTGCACTATAATATCTTTCTTCTATCTACTATCTTTTATACCGTGGGAGAGCCATCCTTCGGCACGAATGGGCCGGCTCGACCGGAGTGATACCACGGCCTCACAGAAAACCGGCGTGAAACAAAGCTTGCGTTGTGTTTCGCTGAGTGAGTGAGGGTACCGGAGGCCCAAACCCTTTAAAAGGCCGGCAACGCACTTGCGACTCCTCTTTGGTTGGGAGTGTCCATGGGCGGCCGTAATCGCTTACCATCAGGCGAACCGTCTGCTCGGATGCCCCCTATCACATAAAAAAAAACTGCGTACTTGGCTAATCTCAGTGGAGATAGGCCGCCGTGACCGAAATAAGGTCGGAAGGAGTATTTTTTTTTACTTCCCAGAATTTCATTTAATTAGCGACACTATCGGATGGTGTATTAATACATAGCATATTTTTTTTCCAAAAATTATGCAGTTTTAAGATAAATCTTTGAAAAGCATTAACGCATGCTTAGCGAATTCTAAAGTTATTATATTAAATGGAAAAAGAATACGGTCGCGAACAGGATTCGAACCTGCGCCTCTCGGATAAATACTCCAGGTGCTCTGACCACTGACGTCATACCGTGAGAATTAAACAATACCAATTAGCCCATTACTATAGCTGTTTACGTAGGTTTCACAGAGGCTCATAAAGATATCCTAGTGACAGTAAGAGACAGTAAGTGCGTAGCTTGAGAACAGCTAGGCAGCACAACTTCTTGGCTAATTCATTGTTAAAATGTTCGTAATAGTCCGAATAAGGTTTTTAGGGGAAATCATTGGAAAGTGGTCTGTGAATTTAGGAGATTTTGATTAGCTAGGTAGTTTGGAATAAAAATCGTTAGCTAGGTTGAAAAAAATATCATTTTTTCTAGTGGATGCCCTAGTCGTGAGTTCAATTACCGGGTTTTTCGGAAATTCTATATAGCAACTAAGTTTGGAATATGTCTGGCCGATGGCAATACGCAGAATAACAGAACACCTCTTCTTCAGGAATACAGGTGTGATATGCTATGATAAATATGTTCCAATAACAAAAAATAATAATAAAATGTGCATAACTAAGTACACTAGGCAAGTTATAACTTAGGTATGTTGCACCTTGCTTAAGGTTTAAGTATATCTTAACTCCTGTGTTTCTACAGACCAATACTTATAGACAATAATGACGAGATTTCTTGTTTAAATTATAAGTAAAAGCGGTAAAACTAGCATAGATAAAGGCTTGCCTACAGATTTTCCCACGAGAACTAGGGAAACTTAGATCAAATCGACTTTATTTAGATGCACAAAATAGGCATAATACTAGGGTAGGACTTTCGACTTTCACGTCCTCTTGTAAATGTTGATCTGTGTCGGATGTTTGCGATAGACAGCGCAATTGGCTCAGTCACAGCTTCGACTCCTGCACGGATATTTTGTATGAGATTTAATAATTTTTAAGTTAAGATTCCTGGTCTAGGTATTTCTGAAAACGCACTGACGATGCATGAGAAATTCCTTGTGCGGGGAAACATTAAATCTTCTACTTATCGTGTGGTTGATGAACATATATCAGCGGTGCGCGCCTTTGGTACGAACTTGTAACCTTTGACTTGCCAGTCTAACAACTGGCTATCACTGCTTATAACGTTTATAATAAAAGATGTGGCGGGTGGTATGATGATTCTAGATTCCGCTGGAGCACGCAACACGCAAGTCTCCATGGAGGAATTGCGAAGGTTGGTTGTGGCCAATAGTATTTCTTAGATAAACAGCTTACGCAAAATAGCGCCAACACAACACCGACAGCATTGGTGGCCGATGAGTCCATGGCCTGCCAGGATTTCGGCACACACAGCTTTAAAGGTATGGTTTTAAAGTTACAATATTAAATAAAAAAAGAATACGGTCGCGAACAGGATTCGAACCTACGCCTCCCGGATAAATACTCCAGGCGCTCTGACCACTAAGCCATGTCGACCTCTGCTCACCACCGCGAATTCTTATTCCATATTTTAACACGTCTTATGGCGACGTCATTGCAATCAATTCAGTACCTATACAGGTGACCGAACCGACACGACCAACTTTGCAGCTAATACAATGTCGTAAAGAATGCAATTACCTTAACAATTCAAGATAAATCTTTGAAAGGCATTAACGCATGCTTAGCGAACTCTAAAGTTACAATATTAAATGGAAAAATAATACGGTCGCGAACAGGATTCGAACCTGCGCCTCCCGGATAAATACTCCAGGCGCTCTGACCACTAAGCCATCTCGACCTCTGCTCACCACCGCAAATTCTTATTCCATATTTTAACACGTCTTATGGCGACGACATTGCAATCAATTCAGTACCTATACAGGTGACCGAATATGGTTTTAGTTGTCAGAATCAATGAGGATATCTACACAAAAAAGAAGTTAATAAGGCAAGCACCGTTTAACCGCCACCGCCAACGATATACAAAATAAAACAGAATGTGATTTCCTAAATCCACAACACTTACATTCGATAGAAAGTTTCATGAATTTATTAACGTATCTAACTCAATCTGTTATAGTTCCGTGCAATGTATCGAGTTATAAAAGGAATATTTCAACTACTTTAAATCAAACTGTTTTTGCAGTCATTGGTAAGGAAATCATTAAGAATAAACTGGAAAAGTGTTACACGTACTCTACATATATAAAACAATCAATTGCCGTGTGTTACTCTAAAATGACTCGATCGACTTTGATGACATTTTTGTGTGTGTTTGATTGGGCCCTTGGATGGTTTAGATGCACAAGTAGACCTCTTAGGTGGTGCTGTAATGAGGTTCAGGGCAAGACAACGTCTGTCGGGCCCACTAGTAACATAAAATCATCGAGAATATACAAAGATGCTGTTTCATTCCATTATAAACTCGTGCACATATATTATAAATAACTAGGCTACATAACAGGTTTAACAATAATTAATAACTGTAAGGAAGAGTCCTAATTAATACCCAAATAAATCTTAATCCATCCACTTGATTAAAAAAATGTAAATTCAATGTGATTATTAAATATCTCCGTTATACGGTAAGCCGGCTGGCTGTCTGCGTTCATACTTTTGCCTAGGCATTGAAATTTAAATAAATTTCCAGTTTTACTCGGAGATAGAACCAGTTCCAGGATAAACTTGAACTTGAGATGTAAGTAACGTGTGTCCAGCTGCTGTCCGCCATTTTTTTTTAAGTTTTTCAAGATAGCTTTGAAACAGAATCCCCAGTTAACACCATGTTTTTTATCTTTTTCTTAATATTACTCTACATTAGAAATGCCTTCTTTATCGTGGGTATGTTTACAGATTTATCTGTACTGTAGGGGCCATACAAATTAAATCATTGTTCCGTGAGGGAATCGAACCAGCGACCGACAGATATTAGTGTGGTCTTTAGTATAATTTCTTTAGTTTCTCAACAGGAGGTGTAACAGGAGGGTGTAAGCTTCTACTTGAGCCAGCCAAAATCCTCAGTTTTGCTTTAAAATTTTTACTGTGCATGAAACAATTCGACAGTAGAAAGGTAAAATGGCTAAAGCGCCTTTGTGTACCAAGGCGGCAGTTATATATTGTAAACCTTGTTTGTTACTTTAAAATTGTATAGTTTTCATTTTAAATAATTTATCTACTATTATCCAGTGTCGCTTTAGCCATTTTACATTATCCAATATGTATGTCGCAGATGGATGGTAGAATCCGCTTTTTTACAAAACTGCTAGCTGATTAATAAAACAGTACGTTTTATAAAACAGCGAACAACGTTCAGCAGGATTGCCATTGCGATACGTTTAACAAAACTGCTACCCACCTTTAGACGTAATACAGAATGACATATCTACAGTGGGACAGGTTTTATTTATTGTATAGGTATATTAAATGGATAGTCACCACTCAAGTAAAAAAAAGATACTGTATTCTGATTTGACTTTCCGTGGCTTGGTCGACGGAGCCCCGCTTCGCGGGCTCCTATTTTTGTGTCTGTAAGGTTAGAAAAAACCTAAACACGAAGAGGATGACGGGTGTAGTTCGCTCGCTGCGCTCGCTCACTGGCCCTCGTCATCCTCTTCGAACCTAACCTGTCCGTGTCGGGATGCACGAAACTCCCGAGCTCGCTCCGCTCGCTCATGGATCAATTTCGTTTATTTTCTTTCATAATCCTGATATATTGTCGATTATTATAGTGGTTTAGTATTTACGTCATTCTAATTTTCATCTTTTTTTGATATTGTCAAGTAAAACAAGGTTAGGTTATTATTGTTAAGACATACAGAGCCAGGTGCGACAAAATTTTGAACTAAAATCAACAATCTGACAGTTAATTTCACACTGTTTTACAATAATATATCTGATCCTTGAGTCGCTGCATTGATAAACGCAAAACATTCATACAATTCTGCTTGTTATAGTTCAGTAATTAGGTATGTAAAACCGCTAAACGTCGTTCAGCTGTTTTTCATAACAGTACTGTTTTGTAAATCAGCCAGCAGTTTTGTAAAACAGCTGATTCTGCAATCCATCTGCGACATATATACTTAGTTGACTTTAAAATGTATGTCGGGCAATACAGTATCTACAGGTATACCTGTAGATACTGTATTGTCCGACTCATATTACCTGTAGGTAATATACATTTTCCTCTGGGATTCTCCCTTGCATTAGCGTGACGGATGTGCTATCATTATCATTGTTTAAATAGTAAATTAAAATTTATTAATTAAGATTACCATCGCGGTTATAAGTTCGTGTCGTTGCGGAGCGAATCTTTATCAATATGTTTTAATTTCTAAGAAAATCATAATCAATTATCCCTATGCAACCCCAAATGAAAAATATTTAAAAGTAAGTAAGAATTTAAACGAGTATCTATGATGGTGTGAGAAGCGGCTCTTGTGTAGTGACACAGTTATGGTACCAAGTAGGCTACAGCTGTTGTCTAAGAATTTGGCAAACTTTACTTATTAGTCCATTTTACGCGCCGGCGCTGTCCTAAAACATTTGAGACAGACAGACAAGATAAGTTCCTTTTTTAATTTTAATTTTATTTTGATAATGTATCTAC